>JADEYB020000019.1:47854970-47945856 GCA_015832495.2 Alces alces | reverse complement strand
CTGTGTGTGTGTCTGTGTGTGTGTCTGTGTGTGTGTCTGTGTCTGTGTGTGTGTGTCTGTGTGTGTCTGTGTGTGTCTGTGTCTGTGTGTGTGTGTCTGTGTGTGTCTGTGTGTCTGTGTGTGTCTGTATGTGTGTCTGTGTGTCTGTGTGTGTGTCTGTGTGATCCATACCCAGGCAGGTTTTGCCTCACTGTGCCGCGGGGACTCCGCAGATTCCGGGCTCCTCGCCGGGGGAAGGTCTGTGGCCTCCTGTCGACTGGCACCGTCTCCGCAGCCGCCGTGGCTCAGGGCACGTCTCCGTCAGTTTGGTGATTTTTGCACTATTCTGGCCTTTTTCTGTGTGACTCTATTTGTGATGGCATCTGTGATCAGTGATCACGGATGCTACTACAACTGCTTGCTGAAGATTCAAATGATGGTTAGCATTTTTTAGCAATTAAGTATTTTTTAACAAAGGTAAGTACATTATGTTTAGATGTAATAATCTATGGTATGGCATAAACATAGCTTATATAAACCAAAACAAAAAATTTGCATAACTTACTTTATTGCAGTTGTCTGGAAGCAAACCCACAATATTTCTGAAGCGTGCCTATATTTTTTGTGGTTTCATTGAGACAGAATTCACATACCAAACAATTCACCCATTTACAGTGTGCAGTGGGTTTTGATATATTACGTTATTAACTTTAAAAAATTGTGGTAAAGTCTACACAACATAATTTTTTGTCATTTTAACAATTCTAATGTATGATTTAATAGCATTATTTACGTTCAGGATGAGATGGCTACTCACCATCACTGACTGCTTGTGATCTGCATTACAGGCAGATTCTTTACTGTCTGGGCCACCAGGGAAGCCCATCATTGACTTAACGGCCATGAATCTGAGCAAACTTCTGGATGACGGACGGGGATGCCGGGTGTGCTCCCGTCCGAGGGTTGCACAGTCAGACTGCCTGAGCGACTGAACACCCACATGCACGGTATTGGCAGTCATCACCTCTCTGTGGCCAAAGCTTGTTCTTCACCCAAAACAGAAACTGCCTAAAACCAACCTTCAGCTGAAGTTATTAAACAGTTACTTCACACTCCCCTCCTCCAGCCTCTGTAACCTCTACCCTTTCTGTGTCTACGCTTTTGACTGTTTTAGATAGTTCACGTACACTGATCATCCAGTATTTGTTCTTTCACGACCAGCTTATTTCACCGAGCACAATGTCTTTAAGGTTCACCCATGTTACAGCCTGTGTGAGAGTTTCCTCCCGTTTTGGGGCTCCATGGTGTGGATGGGCGCACTGTATTTATCCTTCACCTGTCAAGGGACACTTACGTGGGTTGCCTGCTGTGAACATGGGTGTCTAAGTATCTGTTCTAGTCCCTGCTTTCAATTCTTTTGGGTGGAACTGCTGAGTCATATGGTGTTCACAGTTGTGGGGAAAACACGAAACTGATTTCCACAACAGTTCTCTATTCCCACCAGCAAGGTAAGAGTTTTACCTGCTGCGTGTCCTTGATCCTTTTTTCTCTTGAACAGTATCGTGCTGCCATCCTCGTGGGTGTAAAAGGGTTCCGCACCGTGGTTTTGATTTGCATTCCCCTTGTGCCCAGCGATGTCAGGCATCTTCGCGTGTGCTTCTGGGCCATTTGTAAAGATTCTTTGGAGAAATGTCTGTTCGAGGCTTTTGCCCATTTTTAAGTGGAAGCGTTTGTCTTTTGCGTAAGTTGTTACGTTACATATACAGCTGAGCAACAGACTCAGCGTCAGCCCTTACCAACACACGGCCAAGCGTGTTCCAACTTTACCCACCCACTCTCTTTATATACGCTGGATGTAAACTTTTGTCAGATGTGTGTGTAAACCCTTATCAGATGCGTGCTTTCCAAATGTGTTCTCCTATGCTCTGGGTTGTGCTCACTTTCCGGACGAGACGCTCTGATGACTTACGGCTTTCTCAAAGCTGGTAAAAGGGGTTTTGTTCCCCTTCTTCCCCATCCCTGGGTTTCCCGCTGCTCCTCTGCGCCAGGACGGCAGGTGGTCCAGCGAGTGTGGACAGACTGTGACCTTCTCAAACTGGGGCTCCATTTCCTGAGGGCGTCACCCTGCAGAAGAGAAAATTCCTCATGGTGGATTAATCATTTCCCACATTTGAGGCTGCTCTTCAGAGTAAATATCCCAGCTATCTCCTTACTGCTGAGCAAAGTCCTAGCGCTGCTCGGCCGTGTCTGCATCCAGCACCCTGCGTGTCTGGCTGTAGCAACTGCCCCAGCCATCGCAGCTCTCAAAACCTTCATCTCCCCGTCCTCGGGATGGGGGGAGATGCACGCGAGTGTTTCCAATTAAGCCAGGGTGTGGGAACCTCATCCTGCGCTAAAATGACAGGCACCTCCAAGCTGGGTCATCGCATAGCAGGCCATCATTTTTCCATCTGAGTCCCAGTCTGGACTTGGCCTTCTGCAGAGAAGAGTCAAGTTTCATTAACAGGGTCGGGGCCACCCTCACTGCCAGGCCCCTTCTCAGCCTGGTGTGTGCCCACACCTGCTGCCAGCCGCTCCCCCAGCTGCATCCAGCTCGGAGGTCCAGAGGGGAACAGAAAGAGATCCCTTCTTCCGGACAGTGCCAGGGAAGCTTAGCCAGAGCTGTGTGCTTTTCTAGACTTTCATTATGAAACATTTTAAGCATGTGCAAAAGGAAACCTCCAGGTACTCATCACCCAGCTCCAGCAATTACCAGCGCCCTGCCAGTCTTGTTTCAGTTTCACCCACCCACTCACTCTTGCCCAGTATCACTTTAAAGCAAATCTCAAGCCTCCTATAATTTCATTCATAAAGGTTTCAGATTATATCTCTAAAAGATATAAACTTGTGCAGTGTCGTTTAATCACTAAGTCATGTCCAGCTCTTTGCGACCATGTCATCTGTAGCCCACCAGGCTTCTCTGTCCATGGGATTTCCCAGGCAAGAATAACGGAATGGGTTGTCATTTCCTCCTCCAGGGGATTTTCCCAACCCAGGGATCGAACCTGCATCTCCTGCATTGCAGGCAGATTCTTTACCACTGAGCCACCAGGGAAGCCTAGATTTGTGAGTATAAAGGTATAAACCCATGATCATACATCAATGTCGTTAACAACGGTTTCTTATTGTCTGACAACTACATCACTCACAATTCTAATGGTTTCATCAACGTCTTTTTAATTACTGTAAGATTGGTTTGTTTGAATCATGGCTCCAAAGAAGGTTCACACATTGCTTTTGCTCAATGTGTTTCTTTTAATCTATAGATCCTCACCCCCGTCTCTCTTTTTTCCCTACAAAGGAATTTGTTGGACAAATTGGGTTGTTCGTTCTGTGGAGTTTTTCATAACCTCAGTCTTAACTGCATCGATGTGGGTAACCTATTTCTCTGCTAAACTGGTGGTTGATTCTTCATTTGTGTTAAGTACAGAGCCTGTATGAACCCTGAGGTGTAGCTTCACTGGGTTCTCAGGAAACCAAGTCTGGCTCAGAGGAGGGCGGCAGGGAGCAGGTTCCGGGGTGGGGTGGGGGTGGTCCCCACTGCATCTGAGGCAGGTCCCAGGAAGGGTGTGGGCTGGTTCTCAGGGAAGAGGGTTGGGCTTGGGGGAGTGGGGGAAACTCAGGAGGACATTCACGCTGTAGCATTTGAAATATTTATAAGGATATACTTCAACCTTATTTGTGAAGTGAGCTGCTACAAAGAAGGGGGAAATGAAGACTGGGGCTGGAGGCTGAGATGTGAGCAGAAGACACGTGAGAAGAACTGGGGGCCCGACCTGGGATGGGACCCCAGCAGCTCCCCGGGAGCCTCCAATGCTCCCTCCAGCCAGAGGCCCTGCAGCCGGGGACCCCACCCTCGGGCACGAAGGCCCGCTGGCCAGACCCACAGGCAGAGCTTTAATCCTCGCCTCACCCACGCTGTCCTGGGACGCGGTCCCCGGATCTCACTCATGAGGGGAAGCAGAGATGACCCAGGACACGGGGGTCCGGAGGGCATGAGAGACACATCAGCTCTGTTGGAACCTGCAGCTTGATCTTTAGCAACAGTACTTAAGAAACAACGCCGGAAATGCCTAAGCTTCCCCACCAGCTCCCTGGAGGGAGAGACGGGAGCAGGACACCACCAATCCGACCTAAAGACGGAGAGACCAGGAGAGGCCGGAGCAGGCGGCCTGTTCCCTTCGCTGAAGGAACCAATTCACACAGGGCTGTCCCCGCTGAGGACGTCGGGGCGCCCAGGGGCCCTGGGCTGTGTCAGTCACCTCTCGGGACACTGGGCACTCTTGTTTTAAATGAAGGAAGTCTGGTCTGGTCGTGTCGTCATAGTTCAGGGGTGTCCCAAGTCTTTCTTTAAACCAAGTGTGAGTGGTGCTAAGAAATCAAAAATGGAAAAATCCCACACCCTGTGATGGCTAATGTTTTTTCAAAGTATTCAAACCACACTCCATGGTTTTGCAAATACAGTTGAAAACAAGACCAGAGTATATCCATGTCTGTGTCTTGAACTCTGAATCCACCACAGGCTGGAAGGGGGGTTAGTGCAAAGCTCACCCCTTTCTTCAGTGGGGGTTCCTCTGTCACCCCACGGTTTTTGTAAGATCTATTTGTCCACTGAGCCTCAATTCTCATCTTCTCAACTCAGAGGATGTTCTTATTTCCTAGCCAGCTGATCTCTCAGGCCCCTGGGTGTTGACTCTCTGCCCAGCCCTGGCACCTCTCACGTTCCATCTTCAGATCCTGGAGACCCTCTGGGTCCTGGACCCACTATGGCCCGTACGAGGCCTTCAGCTGCACTCTTTCCTTGCCTCATTGGCTGCCACTCAGTTAATTTATTCATGTAAATGAAGGAGTCAGGAAAGAAAACACCCCAACTAAATCAGGGCAGAGCCCAGAAATGAAGGAGGAGTTTACAGTTATAACGCTTTGATTGTTCAAAGAATGCTATTTTCCCCATGACTGGGAACAAAGCTTGTTGATTTGGGTAGATGGGCAGGGCTCTAGTGGGATATAGTTATTTATTTTAATTTTATGATTGTAACTTCTTAAGGTTAGTCACCTCAAGGCACAAGTACAGAGGAATAACAATTAGTTAATTGAAATATGTGCCTGGTATAAAATTACCAGTTTAAAAATCAGTAAAACATTTGAAGATCTCTCTTATTCACACAGATCAGGGCTGAAAGGTTATGTTGTCTTGGCCAAGGACCCAGTTGCACAAGTAGAGGGTAATTCAACCTCACACAATTCCCCAGTTCAAGCTGTGATGCTGGATGTCCACTGCACTTGTTTAATTTTGACACAGAGTGGTTAACCCAAGTTCAAGTGTTTGATAACCACAGAGTACATAGCAGGCCTGGAAACGTGAGGTTTGTTCATTGTCTCAGGGTTAACTTTACAGAAATAAAAGCCAGAGAAGAGGGGAGAGAAGAAGAAAGAGAAGCAGAAGGAAAAGGGGGAGAAGAGAAGGAAAACCTTTGGCATGCGTTGTTCGTGGGCAGGCGATTTTCATTAAAATGGGGCTTGGATCAACTCTGAAAAGCTCGATAAATCCCTGATAAGGTGCCCAGATGTTCTCATGAACTTTCTCGGGGGTTTTGTCATTTCAAGCTCATGTGATTTGCCCCGGGGGCCAAAGATTGGGACGTTCCCAGCATCTGCCACTGATTCTTCAAAGACGCCCCCTCCTCACCCCTGGATAGTGAGTGCCCGCTGGAGCAGCCGCAAATTGGATCAGTGTGATCGAAACCATAGTCGAGCCTGGAAGCAATATTCCTGCTCCCTCTTCCAAGAAGTGTTCTGAGAAAGAAAGGATTCTTGGGACCCTGCCTACCAGGGTCTATATGCAGGCTGCCTTCTAAATCGCCATGCGTCTCCAAGTCTGCTCCTTGAAGGCCTGAGTCATGGGAAGATCCACCCACGACTGTCTATCCACAGCTGGAGGGTTGATTTCCAGCCTCCTGGGATTTAGAGATGGATAAAGCAGTGTCCATGTCCTTGGGGAGCTTACAGGCTACAGAGAGAGGTGCATGAGAGCCGGGAGACCAGGGTGCTCCCACCCTCAGGCTCCAAGAGCTCAGGTTCAAGTTCCCACACTTGGAGCTGATGGTTTCTGACACCTGGGATTGTGTTCTCCTGTCTTATATGTGAGTTCACTAAAGAAAGACTTGTCACTAGTTATTTGTCTGCATCTGATTGCTCTAAATTTTGCAAAATGTACAACTGGGAAGAAGAAAATGACTTGACAGATCTAACTGGATATCAGTGCTCTGAGCTATGTCATTGGCTTCCCAGGTGGCTCAGCGGTAAAGAACCTGCTTGCCAACACAGGAGATGTAACAGATGAGGGTTTGATCCCTGGGTCGGGAAGATCCCCTGGAGGAGGAAATGGCAACCCACTCCAGTGTTCTTGCCTGGGAAATCCCATGGACTGAGGAGCCTGGTGGGCCACAGTCCATGGGGTCACATAGAGCCGGACACGACTGAAGTGAATTAGCACAAGCCATGTTATTAACAGGCCTTATTTGCGAACAGGTTCAAAGCACACCAAAGAAGTTCTACTGTCTCAAAGAAAGAGCACCAGGTTTCTTCACTGAGTTTAGGGATATTTTACTTCAAGTGAGGGTACGTGTTGTTTAAAGAAATAAGTCAATATTCAGTGAATGTTAACTACAAAAAGATGGATTTGCTAGAATTCATTGGTCCATCCACTGTTCTTAATACCTTACTGCTGTTACATTCATTTAATGGATTTAACAGACTTGGAGGAGAGCTTGGTCCCAGAATGGAACATAACGCTGCTGTTAAATAAACACTTGTTATCAGGCCGCCCGTTGCTTCCGGCACTCGGGGTCATCACTGCGTCATCCGGGGTCTTCACGGCGTCATCCGGGTCTTCACTGCGTCATCCGGGGACTTCACTGGGCTGTGTAGGCTCAGTTGCCATGTGGGGTCTTAGTTCCCCGACCAGGGATGGAACCCATGATCCCTGCAAGGTGAGTTCTCAGCCACAGGACCCCCAGGGAAGTCCCACTGCACATGATTTTTATTTCAAAAGCCAGTGCCGGTTGGTTGGAGGTGGCCACCTGGAGTCTGAGTTGAGGGGATTCATGCTGGGCTCAGGGTGTTGGTCCAGGAATGACGTCTGCTGCGGACACGGATGTTGCGGGGGAGAGGCAGTGCCTCTTACAAGCTGACTTCCTTTCTCTGAGGATGAGGACAGAATCCACAGACTTACAGGAAGTCCCGTGAGCTGCCTGCAGAGCTTGGAGCAGGACCATGTGTTCACCTGTGGACGGGGGCAGGCGGCAGAGGCACACAGGTGGCCTGGCCGAGCAACGTCCATCCTGTTCTCGGAGAGGGTGTTTGGCTCCGCTGCGTTTCCTGTCCACCGGAGGCCCTTTCTTGGAGGTGGACGGGCGAGGGAGAGCAGGACTTGACCCAGCCTGAGCTGTGAGAGTGCGGGGGAGGTGTTCCTTGCAAGAGTGAGGGGTGATCAGTCACTCTTGGTTCCATCCTGGTCCCAAACCTGGCTTATCTTTAACCCCCATCTCTCTCAGGACAAACAATATAAAGAAAAACATTTTATGGTCACTTGGAAGGACTGACGTCACAGCTCACATGGCCAAGGGGGCAGCAGAGTGTTGGGAGGGGGAGAAGGCGGGTGGCTCAGGCCGAAGCCCCCCCAACCCCTCCCCTCCTCCCTGCCCCGGGGCAGAAAGTGCTCTTATTAGATGTTCCTTGCCAGGATTTAGAAAGTTAGGTTTTGCTCCAAAAGTTCTTTATCCTGAGATATCTCAAACCAGGTCTGTCCCCAGAACAGCAAGACACGTTCCAAATTAAAACATGTGAATTGAGCTGAAGGGAAAAGAGCATTTGGAAAGAAGAAAGAATTCCATTGTGGGATTTCTATGCTAAGTAGCAACATTCGAGTAGAATACGGAAAAGCCAAAAAATTATGTTGGCTTCCAGTGGAACAAAAGACCAAGTTCGAGAAGGCGAAGCGAACACCAGCGACCACTCGCGGAGTCTGAGCCCAGGGCGCACAGCCACCTGCTCCGGGGGCGTGTCTCGCTTCCACCCGGAAGTTCTAAGGGGAAGCGCTTCCGGCACGTTGGCTACGTGAGACCCTAGTGTGGGTGGGCGAGGCGGACAGCCCCTGGGCCTGGCGGACGGGCCCGGCTCTCCGCTCTGCTCTGCCTGACTCAGCCTTCGCGCCCCGGCCGCCCGTGTCCACCACCAGGCCGCGCCCACCGCTGCAGGCCTTGGTCGGACTCGCGGCCTTCCACGGGGCATGGCCTCCTACTCTCCCTTGCTGAGGGTCTCTCTCCACCGTCTGAACAGCCCTCACCTCCGTCCTGCACCTACTCTAAGGCCCCTTGTCACTTGTATTGTTCCAGTTCTTCTGGCTTCTCTATGCAGCGTCCAGCCGGTGTCTGAAGGGTCTCGTGGGGGCCGGCTCTGTGGCCTGACAGATGAGCTCTCTGGTACCAGGGGCCCTGGTTTTTCTAGCAGGGGAGACCGCCCCAGGCTTGCTTCCCTTGGGGCCGCGGCTGAGTCCTCCCTTTTCATGGACACTGCATCTTTCATGGTCGCTCCTGCCCCAGGTCAGGCGGCTGACCCTCGGTGGCTGTGTTCAACCCTGTGAATTGCCAACACCCTGAACCCAGACCGCCTGGGGCCAAGCAGCCTGTACATCCCCCACCAACAGGGGCACTTTGCCCTCCGGCCCTACGAGGAGGGAGGACCATGTGGTGGCCAGGTCCCTGAGCGGGTCCCCCAGAGCCTGGGGCTGGGCTATCTCTGTGCGGGACGCTGGGAAGCTTGCATTCAGGCAAAGACCCTCCGAGTCTCCACGCCACGTCCTTAGCGGAGGCGCGGGCTCCTTCCAGCCTACCATGCTGCGCCTCATGCTCCCCAGGCCCTTCCCGTCTCTCCATTTGCCCCATGGACTCCCTTTCCCTTTGGCGTCCGTCAGCAGACCTGACGTTCATTCTGCTGCACCCTGAAGACTCCTGGCCTTGCCTGGTCTGTCTGCTCCTTTTGACCTCTCTCCTCCTGGCCTGTCTCCCCTCCTGGATGGCCGTGGAGGCCTCTGTGCCTGGCCAGACCCACTCAGGGCAGACCCTGCGTCCATCCACCCGGGCCAGCACAGCGCTTGGCCCCACCTCTGGCAGCTGCTGAGTTTAGTTGAGGAGAAGACAAGGGCGGGTGTTGGAAAGGATGGAGTGCTGTGGGAAAGAGATACTAGATCTTACGGGGTTCAGGGGCACTCTACGGGAGACCTCGAGATTGACGAGTCTCCAGGGTAGGCACCCACAGGCTCCAGCTGCTGGCTCTGGAGCCCATCTCTGGGGTTCCTCCTCTCCTCTGAGCAGAAGCGGCATGGAGGCAGCCTCTTGCTGGGAAGCCCAGGGCTCCCCCAGTGAGCAGCCCTGGCGGGGGCACTTGCAGGACCCAACAGGAAAGGCCTTGACCGTGCAGCTGTCTGGACACTGCGCCGGCCCAGGCCCCTGCCCTCCATCCGGCATCCGACGGGCGTCTGGGTCCGATGTGCTCCGGCCACACAGCTCCCCCATCCTCACAGGTGTTTTCCCTGGGACGTCCGCGCACCCTGCATCCTGTCTCAGCCCCTGCTGCCCTGAGACCCGGACTAAGAGTCAGCCCTGCTCCCGGGGTCAGCCCAGACACCGGTGAGGGACTCACGGGCCTGCCCCAGAGCTTGGAAACTCGAATTCTGATGAGTGTACAGTTGCTCCTGTCCAGTAATTTAAGCAAATGGCCAGTGTCTGCAGACCTGTGAGATGAGTCAGTTCTGTAAACAGTGAGGAGTGCCTTAGCCACGCACAAGGGAGATGGGATGGAAAGTGCTGAGCACGCTGTGACTTCGGGGAGGAAGGGTTGGCGCAGAGCAGGTCTGCTGGTCCCGCACCCCTACACTGGCTTGGGCAGCCCTGCTCCATGAGAGCACCGCAGGCTCAGCCCTGAGGAGACCCGGGGGGGTCCATGGGGACCGTGGGGACCTCTGTCTGCATCTGCCAGGCGCCCCGCGACTGTGGATGCAGCGTGCTGAGGTGGGAGACGTGGCAAGAGCCTTGATTGCTGTTCCTGGGAAGGAGCAGGTGGGGCAGGAGATGTGGGCTCAGGATTGGCCGGGCGGAGACACCGCAGTGGATGCAGTCAGTGATGTGTCCACTCGGGATGTGGCCGGTTGGCTGGTACCCAGTGAAGAGGGCAGGCGGGCAGTGCCCAAAGCCTCGTGAAGGAAGCAGTGGGGGTGTGGACTCTGGACAGTTCGTTTGTGCATGAAAGCCTCTCGTGCAGGCCCATCCTTCACCGCGTCCGGGAACTGGCCAGTCCTGGACGGGGCAGTCCCCGCAGGGTCAGCCAGGCCCCAAGATGGTGACCAATCAGATCCAGACTTTGAAAGGTGAGGTTGATACCCCGTCACCGGCTCACGGAGGGTGTGTGCTGAGAGAGCGTGGTGTGAAGACTACTTGGCGTCCGGTGGCGTGGCTGTGACCCCCTCCTTACCATCCAGGAGAGTGAGGCTGGGGCTGCAGAGGGAGTGACAGCTCACCGTGGAGCCCCCTGAGCACAGCTGCACCCCTGGGTGGGACCGAGGGCAAGACCCCTCCCCCACAAGGACGGCAGGGACAGTGAGATGGAGCCCCGGAATGCGTCTCTCAGAAGGTGGGTGGTGCTCAGACGCCGTCACCGCGCTGGGCTCGCTCACTCATCTCTGACTCTGTGAGACCCCACGGCCCCGCCAGCCTCCCCTGTCCGTGGGATTCTGCAGGCAAGAACACGGGCGAGGTTGTCATGCCCTCCTCCAGGGGACCTTCCCGACCCAGGGACAGAACCTGTGTCCCTTACATCTCCTGCATTGGCAGGTGGGTTCTCTACCTCTAGCGCCACCCGGGAAGCCCGCCTATTTACCCGAAGGATGCTCAAGATCTCTTAGTGCAGGAGGGCCATGTCCCCTTCGCCACAGTTCCCTTCCTTCTCACTACATGCTCTGCTTTGGAGACATTCTTACACATCCGATTTAGCCAGGCTCTGTGCCAAGGGGTGTCCATTCACCCTCTGCTATTTGAGGCCATGCTTGCTGTGAGCTGGGCTCCCCCCCCCCCCCACTCCCTCTCAAAAATGCAGTTAATTGACGGTGGATTGGGCCACAGAAGCCTATTATTGGAAGTGATGGGATACAGCAGGATTTATGGGCTGGATTTTTTTTCTTCTCAAAGAATTACAAGCTAACCCCAAATTGTAGCAAGAATTCTTAAGGTTCAATAATTAAAAGCAAAAGGCAGTCCCCTTGGGAAGGAAGCAGTGTGGTCTGGAAGATATCTTTCAAATTGAAGCAGACTGTGTAACTCCCAAATATTATGGATACAAATTAGCTATATTTGATCACTGGATCTTATTTACCCTAATTGTCTTCATTTCTGTGGTTTCCTGATACGTTTTGTTTAGAGCACACAGTTTAGCAGTTCAGTGTTGGAGTCTGCGGTGGTGGCGAGAGCAGGCTTCAGGTTACCAGCGAGACAGACAGAGAGTCAGAGAGAGGCCTTTGTCAGGAGATGTGTGTTTTTCCTCAAAGACGTAGAAGTCTTATAAATTCAGACCAAAGATACATTTAAAAAAAAAACCAACAAATTTCGTTCTGTGAAATGTTTTGCTTGTCTTTTGGAATGATTGATGCGAACCTAAGATTTGAAATTTGAGCAGCCAAGTAACCAGGAATTAGGACCTTATCTAGAATTTAGGCAAAAACTCCAGACCACTGCTGTTGAGAAATCGGGTTAGAAGCCTCCTGAGGAGTGGCTTTCCCACAAGCTTTCTGGTGCTTCCCAGATCTGAATGGATGAGAAAAATGGCAGGAATGCAGCCTCACTTCCAGTCTCTTTGTCCCTCTCTCTGGTTTGGGGCGAGTGCAGGGAAGAAGGGACACAAAGAAACCAGGAGGCCAGGGTCCGTGCGGGGCCCCCTGGAGCGTCAGGCCGGTGGCTGGGCTGCGGGGCCAGTGGGGGCCAGCTCTCTGCTCCCGGCTCTCCCCTGTTCCCGGAACCCATGGCTCCCGTGGGTGCGGCACTTATTACAGGGGAGGCCGGGCCAGCGCTGCCCTCCGGGGACCTGGATTCGAATCCTGGTTTAGCCCAGAGGGAGAAGGCTGTGGCCGCGACCCTGCGGCCTCTGTCCACGTGACTGACACAGCACACGGCGGGGGGGGGGGGGGGGTGCTGACGGCCGCTTCCAGGGGGCCTCCAGGGCAGCGGCGAGGACGGGCTGCGTGGGGGCTTCTGGAGGCGCCTTGCTCTCGCCGCGTGTGCCTTCAGCCTGAAGCAGGTCCCATGCATCTGCTGAACACTGGTGTCGGCTCCCCGAGTCACACCCAGGCAGGCCGTGCACGTGGGCAGGAGTGCGGCCGGGCACACGGGCACTGTGGCCTAGTGCGTCTTGCCCGTGTCCTGCGGTTCAGGTGCCAGGGAGCCTGGAATGTGGGTGTGAGTGTGTGTGTGTGTGTGCACGCACGTGTGATGGGCCAGGGTGGGGGTCCTGCTGGGGGCCGCGGGCTCCGTGATGGGATCACAGCTGCTCGTGTGTGTCTGGCAAGCCGTCTTTCTATGACATCGAGTTTGCTCCCAAACGCTCTACTCCTGGGGAAGTGCGTTTCCTTCCCGTGTCTCCAAACAAACGATCCAGTAGACACGGCCCTTTGTGTCCACAGTCCGGATGCCCAGACTCGGCTCCTGCTCAGGCCGTGTGGGCTCAGCCCTGGGACGAGGCGGCCGGTTCCCTGGGGGCTGCCCTGGGCGGGAGAGAACGTGGCCCGCTTACTTGCTGTTGTCCTGCAACGTGAAGCTCGTTTGTTCCTCTTCCTCCAGAACAGAACTCCAATTCTGTAGATTCGAGGATGCACTTTCAATCTTTTGGTCTTTTCTCTCCGTGTGGTCTTCCTGACTGGCTCCTGGGACAACCTTGTGGATTCCTGTGAAAATGATGTGCTTGCCGACTCTGGCGGGCAGGAAGCGAGGATTGTTAGATCCAGTGAGATGTCCACGTGGGTGTTTGGTTCTCCCATGGCCCTTTGTGGGCAGAGAATTCCATAAAGGTAGTGAGGCTTGCCAACACTCTACCTGTTTCCACGAGGAATTTAGTCAAAATCATACATTATTCACTAATATTTTGCTTCAAGATGGCAATGTGTTAAAATAAGTGATTATGTAGTTATCATAACAGTTTAAATTTATATTTGCTAGAAAACATTGCTGGATTTCTCCAATGATCATATTTATTATTCTTTACTTGGTGGGTGAAAATAATTTTTGCTAAAAATAAATTATATTCCAGTTTATTTTATAGCCCAGTATCCAATAACAAAAATCAGTATCCATCTGTTATGTATGTATGTATGTATCTACTGCTGTGTGTATATATATGTTTTAGTATATGCATCATGTACCTGTGTCTCCCTAGCTATCTACCTACCTGTTTCTCTCTCTAACACTTGATTAGTTCTATTATTTCAGATCGATGACACATTTATTTAGTTCTTCCTTGCCTCCAACTTGCAGTAACATAACCTCTAGTAAAACATACCTTTAAAAGTTTATAGTTTACAGCCCATAGATTTAAAGCCTCACAAAATCAATGATTTATTTAAGTTCGTTAGTTTTAATTCTAGATTTTGTGGCACTAAAGTAGGTTATTAAACCAGTAGCCATAAATGGACCTGCTCGTTCATTGTTGATGAAATCCACAGACCCAGCACGCCCGCGTGCAGGTAGCACACCCCTCTCTGCACGCCCACTCAGAAGTGAATGTTGGTTTGAAATAGGCTAGAATAGTATCGAAATTACATTTCACATCCATGAATTTGACTCTGTGAGCTCAGCAAAAATAAAGATATTAAACCCTGCTTGGCAACCTGGTCGTGGCAATATGAGGCCTGGAGTGAACCGAGCTGGCTGGTCTGGATGCTCCGGGCCCTGGGCCACGTCAGACCGCTGGAGCCGCTCCTGGTGAAAGGAGCCTCTGAGCTGAGTGTGATTCTAGACCTGGAAGGGAGGTCCCCACACACCTGCATGAATGCGTCACGGTGTTTGAAGAAGCAGCCAACACTTCAGCAACGTGGGCCTTCCTGAGTTGCTTCCAGGGGACCCCTGCTTCTCTTCAGGAGCTCGCAGCCGGGGAGACGCCACACCACCTCGAACCAGGACACAGTGGATGTTTCCAGCGCGATTTGAGCTTCCTGGTTAGGCGCCTCCTCACGTCTGCTTCTGCCTGTCTTCTGAACTTGAACCTGTGCCGAGCACGTGCCCATCTCCCTCAGAGGCATCCCGAGGTGAAGACGCTGCCGTGTGAGCCCTCAGAGCAGAGTCCACGGGCCGACCAGCCTTCGTGCGGGCAGGGCAGCACCGGGCGTTTGCCGTTCCTGACACAGAAAACCAATCGGTTCTGCCACACACACGCTCGCACAGGACCCTCTGCACAGCCCCTGGCTTTCAAGAATTTTCAAGGGCTGGCCACGTAAGCCGTGAATTACGCAGCTGGAGCGTGACGGTCACTCAGAAGCTGCCCACAGAAGCGAACAGCTCGGAGGATTTCCATGCTGGGCACTGCCTGCCTGGGGGTTGGGGTCGGGCTCGGGGACCCTCGGCCGACCCGTGAGACTGCGTGGCGGCGAGAGGCTGGACGCAGCCTCGAGGGCGACCCGCCTTCTCACCGGGGTCCTCGGAAAAGGATGGATCTTCCTGAGGAGAAGTGCTGTCAGGGCGAGATGCTTGCCTCGAGTTCTGGAAAGAAAAATAAGATGGTCAAGTGGGGCGGGACGAGCTGAAGAAGGCACCAGAAGTGTTGGGCAATATTTTACAGAAGCGGTGGTGTGTCCGTCAGTGCACGTCAGGGCTCTTATCCGGACGACTCGAGGACCGTCCAAAGAAGTCACGTGCCAACATCGTTAATTCCAAGCTGTGACTTGCTTGAGAGCAGAAATGTTAACGTTTGGGATGATTTTAGTGTGAAAAGAAGATGTGTTTATAGAAGCTTAACGAAAAGCTTCAGGCTGACCAGGGCTTACGAAGAATGCCCAGCTCCGCATGCACTGCTGTTTATCACCTGGGATTCAGCAGGGAGTCAGAGGGAACTGCACTAATGGATGTCACCACTCCGTCAAGGTCATCATCACCGCGGCCTGGGCAGGTGGAGATGCTGGGCAGACGGTACAAGCGCTGGCTTCTCGGGTGCCTCAGTGACACCGAGGTGCGGGCGACCCTGTGGAGCCGCGGGGCGAGGCTGGTAACAGGAGCCCTTGGGTCCCGGAGCCTGCCCTGCCTTTGGCTGTGTTTTCCATATAGGATTACATAATTGGCCAGCAACTGCATAATGGCTTGGATGCAATAATGGCATGGTCTGACTTCCTAGGGGGCCCTCGCTTTCTGAAAACCGGATTCATCCAAAAACTTAAAAACCAAATAAATATTCCTCCAAGTGACGACTGCATTCCAGCTGTCAGGCAGCTTGTAATGACCAGCTCTCAGAGCTGGGTGATGGCCTGAGCTGACCATAAATCCTACCCCGATCCTCCGTGTCAGCACAGGCTTTAGAGGCCGTAAAGCAGGCCCGGCTGGCCTGTCAGCTGCTCCCCCGGCCGAGCACCAGCTCTGCAGACTTGCCCGGCTGGCCCGAGCCACCGCCCAGCAGACATTTTACGGCTGCTTTTCCCCCAAACCAGATGGAAATGATGATGCACTACAAGGGCTCTTTTGATATAACTGCTTCACGGCCAGGCTGGTGTCGGAGGCGGCAGGGAGGTGGGCGGACGTGGCCCCCGTGTGGGAGGCGCTGAGCGGTGGGTGCTGCTCAGTCCCCAACCCCCAGAGGGGGCGCAGCAGCAGTGAGCCCCCCGCTCCCGGGCACCGGGGTCGTGCATGCCTGCCCCCCGCGCCGGGTCCAGCCCGCTTCTGGGAAAGAATGCTCACCATCCCAGCTATTCCAAGCAGCATCCTGACGTCTCGTCCCTGGGGCCTGTCACCCTGCAGTGATCGTGAGCCGCGAGCCCTTATACCTCAGCTGTTTGTCTTGGCAGCTCCCCCTGTTTTGATAACTGGACAGATTCAGGACAAGGCGCCCCGTCCCACCCGCCCACTCGAGAAGGGGCACCCTCCATCATGCCCCTGCCAGCCAGCAGCACGCCCTCAGAGGTCAGTGGGGCCAGGTGGCCAGCGACCTCCACCCTCTGCATCTCCCTCCTGAGCCGGAGGAAAACTCTGAGGCAGAGGTTTGACTCTGGACGAACCGGAGGACGTCTGTGAGCAGAGCAGGGCTGGCGGGGTTGAGTCAGCAGGATGGTGGGGGGCGGCCGGGCTGGGGTCTGAGCTGCACGACCCCGCCCCGGGTGCTTCCCCCCAACTCGTCACAGCAAGACGGAGGCTGTTGCGGGGGGCGGGGGGCATCCCCACTGTGGTCGGGATCACCAGTTTCCATCGTTTCAGAGCAGGGACACACACTGACGCCAAAGGAGCGCGTCAGCAGGGGAAGCAAAGCCTGAACACAGACTCCTCCTTGAGGCGGGATGGATGGAGCTTCGGATTGTCAAGCTTGAAAGACAGAAGGGAGGGTGCAGAGGATGGTCACGCAGCGGCGACCGGCCCAGCTAAGTCCAGACCTGCTGCCCCACTTCCGGGGAGCAGAGGGCGTGAGCCTGCATCACCCCATCCAGTCAGGTCTCTGCGTTGGATACTGGACTTCAGGGGACATTGGCCGAGGACCCCAACTTGGCCTGCTTGTCAGCTCCAATGTGGAGGCCCCCATATTTGGCCACGTGTTCGTTTAAAAATCCTCCAGGGTGAGGGACTCTTTTGGAGACGTGAGAGGAATCTAACGGAGATGAGGTTCCAGGGACTCCACGTCCGGGACCACCTCGTCTCTGCCGTGTCCTGAGCTGAGCTTAGCCTCAGCCTAAGAAGGAGTCGCAATCAACCAGAGTGACCACAGGGACAGGGCTGCCTTCGGGGTGCGTGGGAACCTGGGCCAGCTGGGAGCCTACCGCTTGGGACCGGCAGGAAGGACTGCTCAGGCTCAACTACAAGGACGCTTAGAGGTCTCACCCAGATGGTCATCTCCGGGGAGAAACAGCCTCTAAGCTCCTTCCCATGCGAGCAGGACCGTGTGGATGGGTTGTTCTGGAAAGCGTGTCCTAACGAGGAAAAATTAACCTCATAAATGGAGGCCACACGAAGGGACAGTGTGCTGGGGCCCGCCTGTGGTCCCCTCTGGCCCTGTCTGGGGGCCTCCTCCGGCCCGGCCCCTCCTCATTTTCCTGTCACGTGGGAGCTGTTTCTCATGGGCACACAGTCACCCGCAGGGTTGATTAACTCACTTGAAATCTTTCCCCCAAATTGCTCAGGCAATTCTGGCATCCTCACTGATTAGATTTTCCTATAATTCAATCCTACTCATAATTTCTAGTCAGAATTTATCTCTTCCTGTTGATGAATTAGTGGCTTTGAAGCAATCTGAACATTCTTTTGGTCAAAATTTGGTACTCTATATCAGAATATTTCTTATGGATTCCATTGCACAACTATTCATTTTTGTTTGTACTCTATTGAATTTAATATTAATTTCCTCTTCATTTGTTAACAAATTGAGGCTTGCCAAAAGAAGATACATACCCAAACACATTTACAGAGGTACATTCATATGCATTCAAAAGATGTACATTTGCATACATCCAAATCAAGTATCTATGATTTCTCATTTGCTTTATTAAAATGTTTCATCTTTCTAAATCCAGTAAAAAAAAAAAGCTTCCTTTTTTATCAGATATTCCAACCCCATCCAGAAAGAAAGAAGAAAGCAGGATGAACTTTTGACCAATACTGATGATCCTCTGTGTAGTTTTACACAGTGGAGGCTGGAGGAGCCTCCTGCAGACTGGCTTCTGAATCTGTGCAGGTGAAGACCTGCTTCTCCTCGCTACCCACAGCGGGTGCCCTTGGATTGACTCTTACCTCTGACCTGCATCTTGCAGTCTTGGGGCTGGGCCAGTGGACACAGCATGCGTAGAGATGCTCAAGGAAGCCACCCTCCATCAGGGTGTTCAGCAGTAAGTCAGCAGAGGAGAGGGCCTGGAAACCACATCCATTTATCCCATCGTTTCCCCAGCTCCACTCACCCCTTCCCGGGAGTCCGCCTGCCCTGCAGCCACTCCAGCTCACCCTCCAAAGGGAAGGTGTGATTGACAGGAAATAAAAACCGAAGAAGACGTTGGTTCATCTTCGTTAAATGATCTTTTGTTTGCAACTTTTATTGCACATGGTCACACGAGCACATTGTGAAGGGTCACTCAAGAAACTTACGTTCGTGTGGACCGTTTCCTGAGGTATCCACCTGGCCCCTGCAAGGAGCCCATGTAATGAAGGGTCCTGAAGCTTGAGCTCTGTTAGTTTTATGGTAAATCTGCTTTAGACATCTATTTATTCATTCAGGATTTTGTTGTTGTTAAGTTTAAAAGAGTCTGCTCTGTGCCAAACACATCAAGAGCTTCATGAGGAACATGAGTGATGCTGGCTTGTCATCTGCAGCCCCCGGCCCTCCCCACTCTGCAAAGGGCGTGCTTGCATTCAGCTGTCCCGGGGCCCTGGTCTAGTCTGTAACGGCCTTGGGGGCAACCAAGGGGCAGTTCACGATATGCGCTGAGAGAGCAAAGGACTGTAGTGTTGGTAGCAAGTCAGGCAGTCTCCAGTCCTTGGCTTTCAATACAGTTACAGGAAAACCTAATTATCAGCTGGTGGATCATTAAAAATAATTTTGGTGATTGATCATTATGTGATTTTTGACATATAACTCAGAAGAAGTTAAAAGAATTGAGTGACATAGCCTCAACAAATCTTTTATTTACTATTTACTTATTTATGTGAATAGGGCTTCTTAATAAAACAAAAATTAGTAAAAATATTTATTGTCAACTTGTTTCTTATTCTAACATTAAGTAACCCATAAATTCAATTAAAAATCAAACACACACACACCAAACTTTAGGGGAAGTTTGAAATGGACAGAGATAATATTAGGTATCCCTTGTAACATGGAACAGTCATCTGTGACTTGAGCTATTTTACAACCTATAAATTGAAGAAGTTGCATGATAGTGTGAATGATTCTTGACCATAGAAATATAATTATATTATGTCTGAATTATTGGAGATTCAAATAACTATTGCCTTGTGGATATTGATCAGTTTTGATCTATCTGTAAATTTATTTCAGTATTTCTAATTGCTTCTGTACGTGCGTGTACGTGTGTATTTGTTTTTTGAACTCATGGTAACTAACATCTTACTGGTCTCCTCATTGGCTGATGATGAAAGTAAAATCTCTGATGTGCTTATTTTGTATTTTCCCTCTAGTAATGATGATTTTTATCTTTTAAACATTGAAAAAGTCATTTAAAAATTATTTTTATCTTTTATTAGAGAAAAACCTTAACTGTATGATTTCTATGTTGGGAATTTATGTGTATTTTATTTTTGCTTAATAAATGGCCAGTTCAGAGGTTATGATTTTTCCATTATGACATGGTAGTGATCTCTAAGATGCAGGGCAAATACCAGTATGTGCTTCTCCAAGTATCTTCTTAAAATCAAGATGAAATAAGAAAAAAATCAGGATGAAACAATTCCCATCTCAAGGGCTGTGTGAATGAATGCGTGTCCCCAGGGGCACAGGTGACATACTCAGCAGATCCACTCACTGGCTCCCTGAGTCACTGACCCCTCAAGCATGCTGTGTGAAGAGCCTGATGACTCTAGAAAATTTCCGATTAGCCGTGAATTTTTCTGAGCAGGAATAGTCCAAATCTTGTTTTCTCTCTTTATGCCCCCAGCATCTTTCTCGTGAAACACACCCCCTAATAACCATCCCCCCACCCGCCCACAGCCAACCCTAACCACTCAGAAAAAAGACAACAAGTTCACGATTGACTGAAATCAGATGCAGATGGATGCTCGGTTTTGTCTGGAGCCAAATGACTGAATCCACAAAGTACCAGAAAATTCCTCGCACTGTGTCAACCCCACCGCCAGGCAGAGGAAGCAGAGCTCAACCCGGCTGGTGTCCCGGAGGTCGGACGCTCCCAGGAGACCACATGCAGAGCCGGGATCCTCACAGCTCAGCGGAGGCTGGAGGGGCATCTCTCCTGAGTGGACACGACCCAGCCGAGGTGGGGGAAAGAAACGGCTGAGGTTCAGCCCGTTTTGGGATCGAGGTGTCCTCGGTTTGGCAGGAAGCTTCTGCCTGTGGGGGTGAAGGCAGAGGAGAGCGGGGGCCCTGGGGCGCGAGGGCAGGTGTCCCCGGGCCCAGGACGGCCCGCCAGTCTGTGAGGCTCCCGTGCCTCCCGCTGGATGGCAGGACATGAAGGACGTGCAGAGTCTGGCTGTGACGGGGCCCCGGGGAAGGGCCCAGCCCCGGGACAGCACGCTGGCCTTGCCTCCAGGGCTGCAGCTCGAGGCTGTGTGATTCCAGCCCGACTGCTGCGTGGCCCCCAGCCCCGGCTCACCCACCTGCTTCCCCCCAAGCCCCGGACACTTCAGGTGTCAACTGAAATGGCCCAGCGGGCATATAGGTGGAGCATGCTGACTGCAGTCTGCTTGGCTCAGAGCTCCCTGCCCATTTCTCCCTCCACTCCCGCTGCCAATGGAAAGGCAGCCGCGCCAGCCAGAGACATGAATGGACTTCAGCATCACACCCTTTCTGTGAGGCCCGTGGGCAGGAGCTGGGGCTTGTTAGCTTTGATTTCCAGCCAGCTCTCAGACATTCAGGCACATGCATGCACACACGTGTACATATGCACACACATGCGTAGACCTGCACACATGCATAAGCACGAATGCACACCCAGGCACACATGTGCACACATATCGCGCTTGTGCCACAAGTACACAATTGTGCACACAAGTACACACTCGCACACAGTTGCACACAATTGTACACATATGTACAGACTTGTGAACACTTCTACATACATATGTGCATGCTTGTACACATATGTACACACTTGTACACAATCGTGCACATTTGAACACTCATGAACTCATGTGAATACTTGTACACACATGGACACACACACTGTAAATGTGTACAGTTGTGGACACATGTGTACAAGTGTGCATGAGTGTATGCAAATGTGTGTTCAGAGGTAGATCACCCCTTCTCTTCCCCCTGCCCATCCGGACACTGTGTGGCTGACGCAGGACAGCTACACAGTCTGGGCCCTTGTCCAGACATGGGGGCTGCTGAGGAGAGAAGCAGAGATGGCCCCTCTGCTGGCTTCCCTCTCTGGGAGAATGGGCATTGTGATCACCGAAGACAAATCAGGGTCTGCTGGGGCAGGAGCGCAAGTCACTTCGAGATGAGCTGATGCTCAACGAAGCTCGAAGTTCAAGGGGGACTCGAGATGTGGGTTTGGCAAACAAGGGTGTCAAGTCAGTTGAGAGGGGGAGGTCTGCAACTGAGCCGTCCCTGGGGCAGGTACAGAGGGCCCCATCCTCCCACCTGAACCTCCTGCTGTGCTGAGGATGCCCCAGCCCAGGCTCCCAACTCACTCCTTCTGAGTGCAGGCCCCCAGTGCTTGAGGGTGGAAGCTGGGGGATCAGGGGAAAGGCTGCTGCCAGGTGTGGGACAGAGGCCGTCCCTGGAGGTGGGCTGGGAAGGACGCATCGAGGTCAGGGGACAGGAAACTGGACCTGAAGTGACCGAGGGAATGTCATTCCCCCGGCGCTTACGGGAATGTTGGGGAGGTCCAGCCTTCCCACAGGATGTGGGCAGGAAGCTCAGCCAGTTCTGATTGAGTCCTAGAGGACCTGGTGCACCCCGCTGACCCCTGAGTTACACAATCTTCACCCTGCACTCCGCTGGCCAAAACTCGGCACAAAGGACGAAGAAACCCAGGGTCTTGAAGTCCCTGGAGACACAGCCGCTGCAGATGTGTGATGGCGCCCGGCAGCCCAGCCAGTCCGTCACACCTCTGTCCCTCCTTGTGCTTGTGATGCTGGAGGCCCACGGTGTCAGGGGCAGGAGGACGATGGGCTGGCCTCCCCCGGGGACCACCTTCTCACGTTAGCCAACT
Organism: Alces alces; assembly: GCA_015832495.2. NCBI lineage: Eukaryota > Metazoa > Chordata > Mammalia > Artiodactyla > Cervidae > Alces > Alces alces. Next base: position 47,923,709 of record JADEYB020000019.1, on the reverse strand, counting down.
GCCTTCTCATCTGGGACTTTCTCTTTGCCGTGAACTCTCTGCCGACCTGCCGACTTGTACTGGGTGGGGTGGGGGCGGGGAGCGGACCCGCCCTCAGGGGTCTGGAAGCTGACCTGGAGGAAGGGTTGGTAGATTCAGGCCCCAGAGGAAGGGCTGGTGCTCACCAGGCCGGGAGGGGACGGTGGCGGATGCTGGGCTGATGAGTCACAGCCCCTGAGGGTCCCCTCAGCTCTGCTGACCACATAGACGTGCCAGAAAGTAAAATAACCTGCGAAGTGCCAGGGGTACAGGTGTGGGCACACCGAGAGACCCACGCGCACGCGGTCACACACACATGCAAACACGAAGCACCCTTTGCTCATCCTCCCAGACGCCGGGTGTGTGTACACGTGTGTGTGCGCGTGGACCCCGCCTCCTTTCACGGAGAGTGAGGACAGGGTGGGCCATGAGCAGGAGGTGCTCTACCTGTTACGCGAGGGGGCCTTGATGCTGTCGGGAGCGGCTGTCTGGACAGCTGCTTGGGCACAGAAGCGGTGAAGACGCACTGAAGACGGACTGTCTGTGTCTGGAGTCCAGCTCTGCACATTGAGCCCTGGGAGCCCCTGGCCTTCCCGCGCCGCCTTTTCTGTTTCCAGGAGCATCCAAATGATAACGTCCGTAGGCGACGGCCGTGAGGATGGGAAGAGTGGACGTACGCGGAGCCTCGGGACAGGGACGGGCGGGACCGGGCGCTCACGGGGGAGCAGCCGCTGTGACTGTTTTCATCGAGGATGTGTGGGTCGCCCCTTGCCGTGTGGCAGGCCCTGGGGTCCGCGTCCAGATCGAGGAGCAAAGCCTCTTCCTTCTCACCGGGCGCGGAGCAGCCAGACGATGGGCGTGCCCCGGTAAGAGGAGGAGTCAGCGGTTGCCCTGGAGACTCCGCGTCCCGGAGACACACCAGCCCACGGAGTCTCCAAGGAGCCCGTCTGTCCAAATCTGGACAGACACGGAGTTAAGAGCGGGCAACTCCGGTCGTCATCCCCTCCCTCGTTCACTGCTCCCCCAGCTCCTCAGCTCTCCGGCTGGTAGGATTTTATTTGCCCTCATTATCTGCGCAGGTCAGGTGGCAGCACCTAATCGAAATTCCCGGCACAAGCGCGACCCGGGCCACAAGGGAAAACGACTCCTGCCTTCATTCCCCGCCTGGTCCTGTCCTGTGAGAAGCAGTGATTTCTCCAAGGACGTCCGGAGCCACACGCAGGAAAAGTGGCTGACACCGTTTCCCAGTGACCGCCCAGCATTCGGGGATGAACCTGGGTGAGAAATAGGAATATATAACCACCGCCCTCTCTGGTGATTGGCAGACTTAAGCGGCCACAGCTGGTAAACAGGACAGCCAGCCCCTGGAGGAGCCTCTAGTCAGGCTTCTTAAGAGGCCCCTTAAGAGCCCTGGAGCCGAGGGAAGACGAGAATCCTCGCTTCCACTGGCATCACGTTCTTTCCCGGTGGCTGAGACGACTCCTGTCCGGGGGGTGGAGGGGAGCCTTCGGGAAGGCACTGACCAGGTCTAGTTTCTCTGAAACACCTCCCTGGTGGGAAGTTTCATCTTTCAAACTTGCCACGTGGAATGACTGTCATTAGGAAAGAATTGCATGGCCTCAGATTTAATATAAGCTAATGGATTCTGGAGGATTTTAAGCAACAGATACTAAGTTTCAGCACCCTCCTGAGACAGTTCAATGACACGCCAGCACCTTAGCACCTGAGAGCTCCACGTCCCCATCCCCAGGACCGAGCACTCACGCTGAGCCGACCTGCTTAGATTTGCTGGAACACTTGCCGGCCCCAGGCCTCCGCGTGTGTGGTCAGCCCCTCACTTCTCTGTGTGGCTGAGTCTTGTTTTTATTTCCAACATCCACTGAGTTGTGAAGGCACCTCCATGCGTAGGAACAAGATAAGGTAAATCCACAGACTGATTTTACGGATGGAGATTTGGTGGAGAAAACTCTTCCCATCAGATGAGGGCAGAGTGCAGGGAAATGTGTCAGAGATGTGTCAGTGTGGATAGGAAAGGTTGTTAACGAAAATTGTGTTCTTATGCGAAAGTATTTTCAATTTGACATTCCCAGTAGTCATGTATGGATGTGAGATTTGGAGTTTAAAGAAAACTGAGCACCGAAGAATTGATGCTTTTGAACTGTGGTGTAGGAGATGACGATTCAGAGTTCCTTGGGCTGCAAGGAGATCAAACCAGTCAATCCTAAAGGAAATTAGTCCTGAATAGTCATTGGAAGGACTGATGCTGAAGCTGAAACTCTAATACTTTGGCCACCTGATGTGAAGAACTGACTCATTGGAAAAGACCTTGATGCTGGGAAAGATTGAAGGTGGGAGGAGAAGGGGACAACAGAGGATGAGATGGTTGGATGGCATCACCAACTCAATGGACAGGAGCTTGAGCAAGATCTGGGAGTTGGTGAGGGACAGGGAGGCCTGGCGTGCTGCAGTCCATGGGGTCGCAGAGTCGGACACGACTGAGCGACTGAACTGAACTGAACCAAAGGCATAAAGATGAACCATAATCTGACAACTCTGATAATGTAGCTTCTTCCTCCTTCCTTCCTTCCTTCCTTCTTTCATTCCTTCTTACAACACATATAACAAGATGCACCATTTCCACCATCTTCCAGTGCACGGGGCAGGAGCGTTCCCTGCATTTACGCTGCTGAGCCACCGCTGCCATCAGCCTCCAGAACTTTCCTTTTCCCAGACTGTAACTCTGTCCTCATGAAGCACCTTCAGTGGTTTTGAAAAGCTGGGAGAACACTGAGATGACATCACAGTGACACATGGAAACCTTTGGAGCTGTGCCTCGTGGGCGGTCAGCCCTCAGGCCGACAGGACGGGCTCGCAGAGAGACCCCCTGCACCAGGAGCCATTCTGGCCCGTCGCCGTGTCTTGGCGTGTCCTACAAGGACCACGTGGAGGAGGAGGAGGACCCCGCCCTGTGTCGCCCGTGGCTTCCTTTCCGGTCCTCCAAGCAGACCTACCGCCCCATCCCTCTCGGGAGAGCAGGTCAACACCAAGACGTTGTAACTCATGGCCCAAGGCTGGTACTTAAATAACTCATCTACAAGTGTGGCCATTGCCAAATTGCCCAGAGAAATTATCTGTGAGCAAAGGGAAAAGTATTTGTCATTCCTGGTGTGGTGACTTTTCTCCCGAGTAAACAGCAGCATCCTTCCAAAAATAGCCTCTGTCCACTGGGTCAGAGGTGTTTACACTCAGCCAGAACCATGAAGAGCCAGGAGCCCTGCCGACGGTGCCCACAGAGGGCCTTCCCTGTGTGCCCTCTGGAAAAGCCTTTAGGAGGAAGGATGGGGCCTCCAGAGTCGAGAGGGGACACCGGTCGGGGCCAAGGCGGGGACGAGGGGAGCGGGCCGGCCGGTGGCCTGGGCTGGACTGGGTGGGCTCACCAGCAGCCCAGATGCCACAGCCCCCCGCTGTGGAAGGAGGAGGGCACGGACGGAGCATGCTGCGGGCACGCAGCGAGGGCGGGGTATGTCTGGGGAGTGAAAAACAGTTAGAAATTATTTTCTGAAGCATAACTCTAATGTTTCCTGTTTTTATGACCTAGGATTGCCTCGGGGGCCTTCAGGGTCAGTGAACCCCCAGGGAGGCGAGAGGGCCACGCGCAGACATTGCAGCTGGCAGCCGGAGCGCTGACGCAGCAGCGTGCCCACGGCCCCGGCGCTGGGGACAGCTGTCCCCGAGGGACGGGCGCGGTGCAGGGAGGGGCACGAAGGTCTGCTGGGGCCGGCCACCTCGCTCTCTTGTGGAGGCCTCAAGAGGTCAGGTTCCTGGAGCTGAGATAACTCGTTCAAGGACACACAGCCGAGTCTGTCAAGGCCCTTCCTCCAGACTCCACAGACCACAGTCTCAGACCTCCTGCAGCTGCTAAGACAGTCCAGGCCCTCTGGCTGCATCCTTCTGGAAGGACACTGTACTAGTCAGGGTTTTCCAAAGGATCCGAACCACAAGGACGGACATGTATCTATCATCTCTCTATCATCTATCCGCCGATCATGTATCTATTAACTATCCATCTATCATGTACCTATTATCTGTCTATCATCATCTATCATGTATCTACCCATCTATCATGTATCTATTACCTATCTATCATCTATCCATCTATCATGTATCTATTAACTATCTATCAACATGTCTTTCATCTATCCATGCATCTATCATCTATCTATTATCTATCTGTATCTATCATGTATGTATTACCTATCAATCATCTATCTATTCATCTATCGTGTATCTATCGTCCATCTATGTTCACGAGAGAGGGGTTTACTCTCAGGAGCTGGCTCACACAATCTTGGAGGCTGGCAGCCAGGATCCCAGTTGATGAGGGGAGACCCCGTGGAGCTGATGGTGAGGCCGCGTGTTCCAGTTGGAAGGCCTGAGAAAGGGGTAAATTCTCATCCGAGGCAAATCTGAAGACAGGAAGAGACCAGGGCCTCAGGCAGAGAGTGAACTCTCTCTAATCCAGACTTTCTGTATGTATTAATCCAGACTGAATGTATGAGGCCCACCCACACTGGGGGGCAGTCTCCTTTACTCAGCCTACTGAATCAAATATTAATCTCATCCTCAAACACTCTAGCAGACACACCCAGAATCACATTTGACCAAATATCTGGACCCTTGGTGGCCCAGACAAGTTAATGCAAAAATCAGAGTACCGATTGTAAAAGAATTTTAGATAAATCATTTCAAGGAGAAATATTTTCAGTCACTAAGTCATGTCCTACTCTTTGTGACCCCATGGACTGAAGCACACCAGGCTTCCCTGTCCTTCACCATCTCCCAGAGCTTGCTCAAACTCATGTCAATTGAGTAGACGGTGCCATCCAACCATCTCATCCTCTGTCACCCCAAGAAGACACAGACATGAGGAAAGTTACAGGAAAATATTTTTTTAAAGTTTTAGCAATGATATTTTACATCCATATAATAATAAAATGATAAACTTTATATACAATCCTAAGCGACTTTACATAGATAAGTAGTTTCGAGGTCAAGCACTAAATTCCCATTTAGCAGATGGAGATGCTGAGGTCCAAAAAGAATGACTGACTTTCATAAGATCATAAATGAAGAACGAGGAAGAAGTCGCACCAGAACACCACATGTTCTGACAGTTCAGTTCTTTCTGTAATAACGACTGCTTCTGAGTAGACCTGGCTGATGCATTTTAAATTCACATGGATCCAGAAGGTAACCATCGTAGCTAAATTAAAGTTTTGTTTGTCTAAAAACCTTGAAATTTTTTAAAGCAAAATTTTTTTAAGTTACTACTTGGTGTGAAAGTGAAAGTGTTAGTCGCTCTGTTGTGTCCAACTCTTTGTGACCCCATGGACTGTAGCCTACAGGGCTCCTCTGTCCATGGGATTCTCCAGGCAAGAATCCTGGAGTGGGTTGCCATTCTCTTCTCCAAGGTATCTTCCCAACCCAGGATTTAAGCCCAGGTCTCCCTCATTGCAGGCAGATTCTTTACCATCTGAGCCACCAGGGAAATCCATTGCTTGGTGTACTTAGATTTCAAAATGTCAAACTCTCTCCAGAATAAAGTCTGTGTGAGTCTCAGATGCTCTGAATAGTTTTTGCAATCTCAAGCATATAATGCCTAACACGGATTTTAGCTGTAGACCACCAGGGAGGGGAAAATGTTTGAGAAAGTTGAAAGAGTGAGGCGAGAGCCTAGAAAACTGTCATTTTATTGGACAAAGACCACGACTGGGCCTCATGCTGTCTGATGGATGCTGTATTTCTTTGTTCAGCGGGCCTCCAGTCCCCTAAGGGGCAAGAGGAATTCTCTGGATGGAGTGCTGCTTAAAGTTCTTGGGGGAATTTAGTGATAGGCTGTGGAGGGGATGGACATCCGGGAACTTTGCTGAACAAGATCCGCGGTCCTCCCAGCTGAGCACCAAGACAATGATTCTAGTATGTGAAAGCCAGAGTCTGACAGATTTCCCAGAAGATCCCAGTGTCAGATAGAGGGCCTGAGGGAGCAGTAATGAAGTGTCAAGGCTTCAGGGGAGGGAAGGCGGGGGAGGGCCACGTTAGGAGTGATGGATAACAGTTAGAGGTGTCCAGATGTTTTTATTACTTTAAATTTTGCTTCCAGCATCGTGTTTGCAAATAGATTAGTAATGCCAGTTATGCTCGTGCTTAACCTTTAACCTGCTGTATAACTCATCGTGTCTACCTCTGGCCTGGACCTCCCTCTGAGACCCAGGCCGGCGTATCCCACTGCCCGCCTGACATTTCCTCTGAGATATTCCAGAGCAGCACAATCCTGACGTGTCCAAAACCAAAGTCAGTTTTTCCCTTGAAAGCCTAGTGCTTGCTCAGCTCGTTATCCCGATGACAGGTGCCACCAGCCAGACACTGGGTGCACATGAGCACCCGGGGTCACCTGCAGCCCCCCTCCCTTCCCCGCACAGCCTCCGCACCCGCGTCCAGGCCCCCGAGTTCTCCCCTCGGGCCACTGCAGCCACCGTTCTGCCTGCATCCCTGCTGTCCGTTTGGGGAGAATTCCCACCTGCAGATGGAACAGCCTTGTTCAAAATGAGGTGAAAACCTCATCACTGGCTTCCCTCCGCCTTAGGGGCACGTACTGGCCATGTGGTCTCCCAGGTCCTGGCATGGCTGGGCCAGAAGTCCTCAGCACGCCAGGCGTCTTGCCCTGAGCCCTGTGCTCCGGCCCCCAGCAGGTGCCCGCGCCCGCCCGCCGTGACGGACCTGCCCTGCCCCACCCTGACTGGGCCCCTGTTCTGCCTCAGTCTCTCTGAAAGTGAAAGCCGCTCAGTCGTGTCCGACTCTTTCGACCCCATGGACTCTAGCCTGCCAGGCTCCTCTGTCCATGGAATTCTCCAGGCAAGAACGCTGGCGTGGGTAGCCGTTCCCTTCTCCAGGGGATCTTCCCAACCCAGGGACTGAACCCTGGTCTCTGGCATTGCAGGCGGATTCTTCCCCAGCTGTGCCACCAGGGAAGCCCCTTCATCTCTGCCTGTGTGCTGTTTCCTTCCTGCTTTGCCTGGTGATCGCCCCCCACATCCTTCACACCTCGCCAGGCCCAGGCTTCTTCCAGGAGTCCCTCCCCCTCGTCCCCACTGGGCCCCAGTCCTGTAGGAAGACCGCAGAGCTCTCTTTGAAGGTTTTTCCAAATTGGAATTTAATGGGCAGTCACGTGATCACTGCGTGACTGTCTCCGCCCCCAAACAGGCAGGGACAGGTTCTGGTTTTACTCCTTTGATTTGGGGATGGGAAGAATAAATAGAAGAATCCTAATTGAGCAAGAAATGGCCACCACGTCTGTAAGAGGCCTGACGGCTTAGGCCAGGGTGGAACCAGGTCACCGCTGCCCACTCTCTGCGGTTTGCTCTCATTTAAACAAGAAAAGACATAGGGAGAGGGTTGTGCTAAGAACTTCCTGAAGATCACAAACCTTAGATTATGCTCAAAAGTTTCTTGCAAATGAATCTGTAATATCATTAATCAAATTTGATTCTGCAGAAATTAACTTTGAGATGGTTTCATCAGACCTCTTACTTTCCCCCTTTCCATCAGTTTTGGGAGAGGACAGACTGAGTGCATGCGTTAATTTCCTGCTCTTCTAGTGAGCCGTCTCTTTTCTTACCTTTTCTGCTGTCCCACTGGTGGTGGCTGTCTCTGCACAATTGAGTTTTCCTTGGTTCTCCTCCAAGATGAAGCATCCTCACAAGTTTGGAGGACCTGGGTTGGAGGAAAACTTCGGAATATCTTGGGATCCAGGGCAACTGAACAGCGCCACGTCCATCTCACAGTTCTTCTGGTTTGTGCTGGTTTTCACCAAAGTATTTCAAGTTACATACTTGAAGGCTAATGAAGAAACTTAATAAGTTGAAAAACAGGTTGACGAGCCTTTCATTTTCCGAGTTTGCTAGAGATGAAAGTTAATCTCCATTGAGAGGCGTTCAGCAAGCGGAAGTTTGAGTTTGGGGTAAATCTACTTGATTTGCGAGTATTTGCTGGCGCTTTCAACCCTATCTACATTAACATTCTTAAATTACACAGAATTTACAAAAGAAGTGGAGACAAGATGTGCTCGCCCTCCGTGGGGACTTCGGTGATATTGTAAATCAGCCATTCTAGCTCTCAGGGCCAACTGGACCTCTTGGCCTTTGGATTTTCGGAACATAAGTCAGTCTCAGCTCGGGTTCATCTATGTGTCTTCTTCCCAGAAGAGCAGGAAAGGCATCCTGAGAGTTTTCGGATCACAGTTTATTAAAGATCTTAAATCATCTCAAAAGGGGAAATATGGCCCGAGTAAAACAAGTACTTTTTTTTTTAAATGGCCATCAGAACAAAGCCTGGTGTTCTAAACTGTACGATTAATGGTGATTTTGGCCGCAAAAAGCCCAGAGAACTGTTTCAGGCTTCTGTTGGATTGAGTCACGTTCTCCCGGCCATGTATTTATATGTATACTATGAGTATGAATAACAAGAAACACGTCTATACGTTGTCCACATAATGCAATATTAGAAACTTGAGGCCAGCTTTCAACAGCTGAAGCACAGGCTTTGACGATTTTCTTTTAGAATATTAGAGTTATACTAATATTAGTATATTAGAATCATTCTGAATCAGCAACTTGGTGAGATGGTCAATTTGGACAATCTGGACCCCAGAGTGGTGTCTCAGGTCTAGTGTGTTTGCTTTGGCTGTCTGGGTCATTCTAAGACGACCGCCGGTGGAGAAGAGGGAAAGGCCCTCCATGCACATACGCCTCCTCTTTGGGCAGGTGTTTAAATCCGCACTGCTAAGAACTTGCCTTTCCTGTGTTGAGGGAATGACTTTAGAAGGCCTGACATTTTTCCTCTTCATTCCTGAAACCCAGACAGCACGGGGACCCCGTGAGCCCCTGATGGCAATTGAGGAATGAAAGGTCTTAATTGACAAAAGAGCCCCTTGGCTAAATGCTTGTCTTTGTAGAACTTGTCAAAAGTGTTCAGCTTCAAGCCAAAAAGCTGCCAGAAGGAAGGCCGATCACTGATGACAGAAAGATTAGGAGAGCACAGATCTGCTGGGCGCACAAATGCACAGAATGAGGCAGAAGGCGGGGTCAGCGGAGGGCAGCTAACCCAAAGGGGTCCTCACGGGGAGGACCTGGGACCCGGCGTCCACCTCCCACACGACGAGCGGCGACTTGTCTCTGCCCTAAGAAGCTGAAATCACGAGCTCCAGGTGTGTTTCTAACTCTGTCTCTTTGCTTATCGTGCGTCTACACTGTGTCAGACTTTGGAGAAAACTGAGGCATAAAACAAGCAAGCGACTGCCCAGGTCATTTGCTGGAAGAACGCTCTCGGGCGGGGGGCGGGGGCCTGCTATATTCCAGTGGCAAATGCACACACACACACACACACACATGCACATGCGCATGCACACACGTGTGCACACATGCGTGCACACACATGCCCACACACATATGCATGCACATGTGCACACACGCACACATGCCCACACACATGCACACATGTATGTGCGCACACATGCGCGCACTACCTCAGCCCATCATGGGTTTTCTGCAGACTATGGGTTACCTCCAAGAAAAAGCCCCTCTTTTCTGAGTTCTATACAGGGCTATAAATAAGCTATTTGAGTCCAACTGAGAAATTTTAACAAATGGGCAGAGTTAAGACGTGTGAATGGTCCAGACAACAGCTGTGCCCAGGCCTTGGTGGTGGTGGCTCTGGTTTGTTTCTGGCCATTGAGGGCAGTTGTGCGAAGCTCTGGGTCAGATCTAGAGGGTGGGGACCTTTCCCCTTGACCTTCCTGCAGACACACCCCCTGTGGTGCTGGATGAAGGTATGGACTCCAGTCCATCCATCCTGGGACTTCCTATAAGTTCTGATTACCTAGAAAAGAAGTTGGTATTTGGCCAAGGAGGCATTTTGAGCATTTGTGTTTTCTCCAAAACTGTGGAGTTTCTGTCCACATCAGTACCTGCCCCCGCATCCCCCCCCGCTGCCCCGGCCTACGCAGTGAGGGAAATTTAGTCTTACGGTCCTCCGCTTCCAAAACTCTGCTGGGCAGGATGACAGCCGTGAACACGGGGCAAAGGCAGAGAACCCAGGGAGGGCAGGCTGACTCCCAGAGTTTCCGGGGAGGAAGGGGTAGGTGGGCAGGGAGTAAGGGGAGCCTCAAGCTGAGACTGACTGAAGGGGTCTTTTTGATGAGCTTGGAGAGAGTTTTTGGAGAAGCTGACGTGATGGAGACGTGAAAAGACGGGAAAAAGAGAAAAAGAGTGATTGGAAAGAAGACTTTCTGGAGTCCTTGTCTGCTTTTATGTTAGTTTGTTTTTAATTAACAGAGCCCCCTTTTGCATTTTAAAGAGACCCTGGTAAAATCTATTTTATTGCTTTTCTAATGGAAACCTGGGATGTCAGACAATGTTTCTTTGCATTTAACATCTTGGCAAGAACGGCTGGCAGGATGTCGGGCTTATGTGGGTGATGTGTGATGTAACAAAAGCCCTGCCCATAGGGTGCTGGGCGTCAGCGCCCAGGTGTCTGTGTCCGGCTGAGCATCTCCACGTGAGTCTGATGTGTCAGCGGTGGAGACACCTACTGTCCCACTGCAATGCCCATCAGACGAAGATAGTAAGTCAGGGTTCCAGCAACACTGCCCTAAACCAGGGACATGGAATATCACCACGGTCACTCGTGCCTGTTGGGTACTGTGGGGAGTAAGATGGCTTGTTTTAAACCTTTCATGTAATCAGGACAGGGCAAGGACTTAAACAGTAGAAAATGCAGCTTTCCTTTTTCTTTTCCTTTTTTTTTTTTTTTTAAATACCACTAGTTTCAAAAACAAAAGGGAGCAAAGCCATCAGCTAGAAATGAAATGGTCAGCGTCTGCCTGGTAATTTTCCATCTGTGCCACAGTGATTTTCACCAGCAATTTAAAAAATCCTGTCATAAGCAGAAAACAGATTTGGCCACGAAAGTAAACTCCGCTTCCTGCCAGTGACTGAATGTGACTTCCAGGTTTATAAACTCCAAGGCCACTCACATCGCGTTAGTTGTTGAGCCGGGGTGAGGTCTGGCTTTCAGAGATGTTTACAATATTTTTCAAGTTTTGTAATAAGCGAGTGTCCAGTGAAATTCACCATGTGGACAGCAGGAATGGGGCGGCCTGACAGTCTTACGCTGTGTTCCCGGCGTCGGCGGCCTGCCCTGCCAGCCCAAGAGAGAGCCTTAAACGATATCAAAGTGACGTGGTAGTGCTGAGTTAGAAGCTGTGGACAGCTGTTATCTGCAGGGTCTACATCCCAGTGCTGAGAGGACTCATCCTTTCTCAAACTCTAGAGATTAAAAGTTTGCATGTGCCATGGGCAGGAAGCCAGCCACTTCTGAAAACATGAGGAAAAGGTATAGATCTGTATCTCTTGTCTGTTTTCATGGACTGTGAATTCACCCTGCTCAAATTATTCTATTTGAAGCTGGTCCGGGAACCTGGGTTGGCAAGGAGCAGCCACGTCTGTAGAATGACTCAGTCATTCCCGTTTCCTGCAGCCTGGTGACCCCCAGCCCCAAAGCGGCTGCCACTCACACCCAGCCGCCATCATCAAGACGTCCCGGGCTGCCCTTCCTGGAAGCTGCCCCTGGGCCCCTGGCATCTAGAGGCCCCACGACCTTGGCTGTGAGGAGGAGGCGCTGCTGGGTGGAGGGAGAGCTGCAGACACGGGACATGGAGCCGCCTGGGGTCCGCAGACATAATCAGACGCCATCTGCAGAGCCTCAGGCCTCTCTGTTCGGCAGCGGTGTCCCCTGTCCCTTCTGTGGGGTCTCCAGGGCCGTGGCATCAGGCTCTCTGGCAGCCCCTCTTCACTCAGGCCTGCACTTTGTGCTTTTTTAAACCAGATTCAGTACAATAACGTCAAGGAGGAGGAGGAAGAAGACATGCTGACTGGCCTGTACAGTCCACCCCACCCCACCCGCGCCCCGCGCCTTCATGCCCATCTCCGTCTGCGTCTCTGTGTGTGCCGGTTGGGGGCTGTTTCGCCCTTCCTCTGTCCCAGTCATGTTCAAATTGCTGTACTCCTTGCTGAAGCCAATGAAAATCAAGATCTAAGATGCCATGAATATTAGTTAGGCGTGTGTTTGAGTGAATGCAATATAAAACCTGAAGATGTTTAAAAACTAAGGAGTTTCTCTGTGTCAGATAACAAGAAATCTTCGTGTGGTCGAAACCAGGCTACTCGCCAGGCTCCATCTGCCTTCCTGCTCTGCCGTCTTCTGCAGGTATGCCTTCATCCTCGTGGTGGCAAGATGGCTGCTGCACCTCCAGGCCCTGTATTCCAAGCAGGAAGCAAAGTGAGTGAAGGGAAAAGGGTGAAAACCTGAAACAGACAGACCTACCGTATCTTTCCTCTTTAAAAAGCTTTGTGGGACACTCTGTCCTTAGAGGCCTACGTACATCTCATGGCCCAGAACTGGGTCTTTTATCTACCCTTTGCTGCATAAATTCTATAGCTTCTATATTAGAGGAAGGGGACCATAAGACTTTTGAGTAGGTTCGTGAGGACTTTCACACTGTTCAAGATAATCCGTAGGAAATACATACCTTGGTTCCAACATGTAAGTGGTAAACAGAGTCAGGATTTCACGTGAGCACAGCGACTGCCTGTGTGGGCTGGTCTGAGACGGGGCAGCGGCAGCCTAGCCAGAGTCCCCGGCCTGACGCTGTGGTGCCTCCTGTCACCTTTCCCCCAAATCGTTACTATGAACAAGTCAGAGGGGTTTAACCAGAAGGCCTGCCTGTCCGGGACCTCGAGCCAACTATCAGCAGTTTCCTGCAGGTGTCTTCTTGTAGGTCTCTCCACCCGCCAAAACCCCATCAAGACATAAAACAGGAAAGTCCCTGATTTCCATCTTCAGTCAGACAGCTTCTCTTCCAGCTTTTAACTTGGCCTGGTCAAGGGCTTCAGAGAAATGGAGTCACACAGTAGATCTTCTTTTGGATAACTGAAAACTCAGGGTGACATTTCTGAGAATCACCCAGGTGTATCATTGCAAAAGCTAATTTATTTCACTCATTGTGTGAGACCAAAACAAACTCTGGATCCCAGTTGGGTTCAAATCACCTATCATATTTTTGAGGTTTATTTATTCTTTTTTTTTTTTTTCCCTGAGGAACCAGATGAAACTCTGGGCTTTTATCAGAAGCAGAAGCTTATCCCTATCCAAAATGAAATTACACAAATTCATACATATGGTAAAGATCCTAACTGCCTCTTAAATGAGACAAATTTTCAGCAGAAAGGCCCAAAACAAACTGGTTCTGTCCTCTGAAGTAAAAGGGAAAAAAAAGTATTTATGGGAAAAGAATTAATTTTATTATATAGAAATATGTAATTTCTATATTATAAGTTATATAATTTCTATAGTATAAGTTATAAAGAAAACTTAAAAATAAGTCCCTCTTCTAGGCCATAGGGTTTCCTTGGTCCAGTTAGGTTGGAGCAGCGAGGGGAGAGGTCAGCTTGCTTAGAAGTCACTATCTGATGGCGGAGAAACAGGAATTCCTTCTCTGAAATCTCTGTCGACAGCACAGAACTTTAAAGCTGTCAGAGCAATGCTGCCCTTCTCCATGGCAAAGAATGCAATCTCCTGGAAATGAAGATCTTTCTTTCATAAGAAGGAATGTGGGTTTGGGAACTTTGAAATAACTCATTTTAGATTTCTTGTCTCTGAGAGATATAAATTAGCAGCAGCAAAATCTTATGGCCCTTTGACTGCTTCAGCCCTTGAATTGTAAATTAAAGTTTGTTTAGCTGTTCGGCGGGGCTTAACGGTACCAGAAAGAGCTGTTAAGTATTTTATGGTGTCTGAACGCGTTTGCAACCCTGGGCACCATTCCTGTCCCCTGACACATTTTTGTTCAAGTGAGAAAGGGAACGACAGAATGCACATAAAAATATTCCCAGTTAACAGAAGTTTAAATGAATTAAAGAAAGAAAGAACACACATGTTTGCATTTAGACATGGTATAGGGCCAATTTTTTCATGAAGAGTGCCTTATTACTTCTGCTCTAAGCGATGCTCTGAATGTTCAGCGTTTGACAAGGGGAATTTCCCTCCCCGCTCTCCTTCCCCGATAGTATATATTAAACTAATTGCTTTATTTTAACAAGGGGGACCCTGTTTCCCCCAGCCATCCTCCTGACCCCCAGCTTGAACTTCAACTCCGAGGATCTTTGCCGAGAGATAATTGCACCATCGATATGATTTAAGGCACTTTCGCTCTAGTGCGCAAAGTCTTCTCCGTCTCCAGAAACATTTTTAACTCTCAAAGGGTCAGATTCCCATCCTGCATAATTCTTGGAGAGTCATATAAAAAATTTGGCCCAGAGTTTCCTTATCATTTATAATTTTCAAAATGCTCTCAGAGTCACAGACCTATCTAGTGTTTCAGAGATGAACAATTTGCTGTTTTTCAAGAGTAAAAATTCTCTAAAGAGTAATGTTAGGAAGCCAATAAGATTAAGACTGTCACAGGGAAACTGTAAATAACATGCCTGCCAGAGTCTACAGCGCCCGCATCTGAGGTCTGCACTTATAAACCATTCTTCAGCTTCTCCTTAAAGAGCACTCATGGTCAAAGTGAACACACATGGGAAACTAGCATGTGGTGAGGGGTTGGCCTTCCTGCCGCGGATGGAAAGATGGAGAGGGCACCCCTCTGAAGGTCCCCACCCTTAAGACTCGATATTCTCCTTCTCCGGAAAGCTCCCCCGACCCACCTGCCCTGAAGCCCCGGGGCAGCGGTGCTGAGTCCTGCGGTGCTGAGTCCTGCGGTTGGTGGACACTGTTTCCTTCCCACCTCCTCCTTTTCCTGGCAAGATGCTTTCTGCACTTGTGCATTACACACGCACACATACAGGCACACACACAACGCCTGAAGCAAACATACAAGCCCCATGTACACCCAGCTTCTACAGGCAGAATGACCAGCTTTAACTGATTTACATTCCCTCTGGTCCTCACTCCTTGAGGAGAGCCTTGCTCTCTTGGGCTGGGCAAAGGCAAGCACTAAGGCTGCCTATTCTGGAAGCGGGGGCACAGCGATGCAAACATCTTGTATCTCCAGGTAACTTCCGCTGGACCAGGGCTCAGTAGCATTGTTCTGTAAAGGCCCGAGAGCCTTAGAACAGTAATACTTTAGACCTTGTGGGCTACACGGTCTTTGCCTCAACTGTTCAAATGCAAAGAGGCCTCATCCACAGGCAGACAAGTAGTGTGGCCATGTTCCAATAAAACTTTATTCAAGGAATTAAAATTTGCATTTCATTTAATTTTGACATGAAATATTATTCCTCTCATTTTTCAAAACCATTTACAACTGTAAAGGCGACTCTTAGCTCACAGGCTATAAATAAACAGACAGTGGGCTAGACCAGACCCGCTGCCAACAGCTTACTGAACCCTGTACTTTCTAGAGTATAAATTCTAAGGACTGGGCTTTTCAGGTTTGTAATTCTGGAGACTTAAGTACCATGACAGGTACTTAATAAGTAATTGCTTAATAAAAAAGTAAAGTAAATCATTTCTTCTGAATCTGTAATATATATTTAATGCGTGCCTACTCATATGTATTATAACATAATAATAGTAGTAGATTGTATTGTTTAAATATAATACTATAAACTTACGTTTGCCTGGTTCTTTACAGCTGGACAAATACTTTCTACAAACCCCATTTGTTTAGCCTGTGTGCCTGTGATGTCTGCAGCGAACGCAGGTCTGCGTGACAGATGATGGAATTTATCACCAAGTGCATTTTTGCTTTTGTGAGCACATCATGAAAACTCTGATTTTTTTTTTCCCCCCAGATAATTGCCCTATAGAAAATGCCTTCCTGCCTTTTGTTTTTTAACTTTCACTACTGTCTGAGAAGTTTTAGGTGACTTTTTGACACACTGTCACATTTCGGCTCCTCGGGGACTTTGGTTCACACGTGGGAAGACAGCAAACTCCATCAGTGTTCACAAACAGGAGGTCGGTGTGGACGCTGGACGGCTCCGGCAGGGGGTCCTCTCTGAAGGAAGAGGAGGCTGTCCCGGCGGCAGGCGAGCCTGGGGCGCAGAAGGCGGCTCAGCCGGCTTGCAGCATTGGCCGCCGAGCCCGGATCTCCTCTCCGTCCTTCTCAGCCCACTCTGCGCCCAGGCGGGTTGGCATGCGGTGGGTATGGCCAACCCCCGTGGGACCAGAGGGTGGCGCAGAGAGAGGGTGGCGGCTCAGGCGCGCTCTGGGTCTGCAGTCCCGGGCACTGTTCTCTCCCTTCTGTTGAGACTGGTGACGGTTTTCCGCGCGGCGACCGGGCAGCTGCCCACCCCTGGCCTGGACCGCCCTGCAGGCTCAGCCGGTAAAGACTCCACGAGCCATCTGTGAGGTCTGCCTGGGGGTCACCCAACTCAGAGCCGTCACCTCAGAAGCGCTTCCTGCTAACCCCCCGCCTGGGGTCGCCGCTCTGGGTATTTCCCTTGACTCTGCAAACACCCTCGCCCCCGTCACACAGCAGGAGCGTGAGCCCGCTCTCCGGAGGGCGGGGGAGGAGCAGGCCTGCGGCCCCGCCCTCCTGAGCTCGAGTGCCGGCGGCCCTGAGGTCGGCCCCGGAGCCCGGGGAGCGGAGCCGGGCCTGCCTCCTGGGCGGGGCTTCCCTGGCGGGGCAGTCGGTAAAGAATCCGCCTGCGGTGCCCGAGACCCAGGGTCGATGCCTGGGTGGGGAGGTCCCCTGGAGGCGGGAATGGCCACCCACTCCCGTATTCTGGCCTGGAGAATGCCAGGGACAGAGGAGCCTGGCGGGCGACAGTCCATGGGGTCGCAGAGTCGGACACGGCCTAGTGACTCAACCAACACCACTGCCTGGGTGGAGCCTTCAAGGACCAGGGTGAGGCAGGGGGCAGCCAGCGAAGGAAGGGGCTGCCCCCTCCAGGAGCTCAGAACCGGAATTACTGATCATAGCCTGTGTCTGTTTGCTCATATTCTCAACACCACAAATGAGCCCATTGGTGTTTTTCATATTTGAATTTCTCCCCTCATTTCAATTTCTTTTTAAAAATTGAAGTAGGAAAAAAAATAATAAAATTGAAGTAGAGTTGATTTACAATGTTGTGTTGATTTCTGCTGTACATCAAAGTGACTCAGTTATACAAATATATACCTTCCTTTTATATTCTTTTCCGTTTTGATTTATTACTGGACTCTGAATATAGTTCCCTGGGCTATACAGGAGGACATTCCAACGGATTTTGATGTGAGTTTTACTAAAACCAACGCTTTTATTTACTTATTGTTATTACTGTTTTCCCATTAACATTTTTTTTCATTTGTTTTTAGCTGATATTCTGCTATCTTGATTTTGATTTTTCAGTGACAGAAGAATTTAAAGGTTTAAAAATATTTCTAGATGGTAGGTTTGTTTCCTGGTTTCTACTTTTATTATTAATTTTTCATTTTATTGCATTATGATCAGAAAAGGTTATTTTGGCTTTTTTAAAGATATGAAGGAAGGTCTTCTTTCTGGTTGGCTAGAGTCCATTTTTGTGACTGTTAACAAACCATTTAAAAGGAACAGTTATTCTCTGACTTCAGATGTAGACTGTGACACACAGTGCCTACCTCATTATGTGATTGTATGTTTCGGCTTTTCCCTTCAGTGTGTGTGCACACACCCCAGTTCTCACCCTTCAGAGTTCTCCGCTCATTTACTGTTTTGTTTTTACCTTCACTCTGTGCCACTCTTTCCCATCTCGCATCTTGCAAAGGCAACAAAATCCACATCTGACAGGTCTCCTATCTCTGCAGATCAGATGAGCTCAGAGCAGCGTCTTGGCCCTGACACGTTCTGCAGAGGAGCAGGCCAGGCTTTGAAAGCCCAGCGGGGGAATCTGGAAGGAAAGAGGGATGTGTCATAACAGTCGGCACGACTGAGCCCAGCACGTCTCTGGCCTGGGACCCGTCGGCTGAACTTTCTTATATGGTGGGTGTGTATCAACACGAGACCTCAGAATCTTACCTGCACGGCGGCCAGGGAGAGCCAGGTGGTTCTATGAATGAGTGAATGAATGTCCTCTTAAAACTTATATCATGAAGCTTATATCACAGGCAATTAAAAATACATAAAATATATGACTGTCAGACAGTAATTGGCACTAGACCAAAAATTAAGCTGGGAAAGAGGATAGTTATGAGGAACACGGCTTTTTATAGCATCAGAAAATGGGAGAAAACATTTGCAAACCACACATTTGATAAGGAGATAATATCCAATATATATAAGGAACTCATGCAACTCAATAGTGAAAAACCAAGTAACCCAGTTTAAAAATGGACAAAGGACGTGAATAGACAGTTTTTTTCAAAGAAGACATACAGATGGTCAAAAGATACGTGAAAAGATGCCCACCATCACTCATCGTCAGGGAGAAGCAAATCAAAACCATGAAGAGGTATCACCTCACTCCTGTTAGAGTGACGGCTGAAAAAAGACAAGAAACAAGACGTTTCGGTGAGAGTGTGGAGCACGGGGAGCCCCCACGCACGGTTGGTGGGACAGAAGTCGGTGCAGCCGTCACCCCGCTCCCATCAAACTTCTGCTCGTTTCTTTGCATTTTTTCCAGAGTTTTTAAATATAAATACTAACAAAGGCAACTATATACGTTTAATCTCTCCTTTCATTGTTAACACAAAATGATTATACAATACCCTCAGCTTTTTCACCTTGCTTTTTACACTAAATTATAGATCTGGAGATTTTTGCATACCAATAAGTAGAAAGACTCCTCATTGTTTTCAAATATCTGCGTATTCCATACTGTCAATAGCTTCTACTAATAGAAATTCAGAGTGTGCCCAGGGTTTTGCTATCGCAAACAATGCTGCAGTGGAAAGCCTTGTTTATGTGCCATTTTGCAGGTGTGCAAGTCTGTAGGATAAAGTTAGAGAAGGGGAGTAATGGGGTTAAAGGGCAACACACACGAGAAGTCTGACAATCATTGACAAACAGACCATCTCAGGGCCCGGAGGAACACTCACTGCCACCCGCAAGGCATGAGGGTCTTATTTTCCTGCAGCCTCCCATCGGAAGGTGCTAACAACTGTCTGAGTTTTTTTTGCCAATGTGATGGATGAAAAGTGACATCTCAGTATAGTTTTAATTTGCATTTTTCTTACTCTAAATACAGTGAGCATCTCTTTTTGTCTTTCGTATTTCATAATTTTAAGATGTAATTATCGTCTTTTCCTTTGCCCATTTTTCTCTTGGATTGATGGTCTGCACTCTGTTTTTAAGCCAACTGAAAAATGTTAAATGCTGTACATTATTTTGGATCTAAAAATCCCATCGCATTTTTAATGTTGTAAAACTTACAATAACCCTTCCATTTTAATAAGAGTAAATATGTGTTATTATACTACAAAATAGTTTCTTTGTTCAGAGTCTGAAATTAGAAATTTCAAACATGGCTCATATGTATGTGTGTGTGCATATAATGATGGCCTTCTTATAAAGTCATGTGAGGCCATAAAACTTTACTCCAAAAAGGGAACCAACCTCAAATGAGGTCTCTGGAATAGAGCTATGCTGAAGCTTAGAAATAAGGTCTCAGATTAGTCCACGCATTTCTCCCACTAAGGGGATAACATTTCTAATTACATTTCTAATTATTTTAAGTCCGTTTGTTGAACAGATTCCAGTCTAAATCATTAATATCTTAAACCAGATTCCTGCAGTGGCTGCTTGAATGTGTATTACATTTATATTGAACTCCATTTTATTAATAATTTTTAAAGACGTAATAAACATCATGAAATAAAGTGTCAGAGCTTGTCATCTTGTCTAATCCCCTCATTTTATGTAAGCCTTTAATAGGGACTTTGATTCTCACCCGCCCTCTTAATTTTTCTTTGCATTTAAGACGTACTCAGTACTGACCGTAACACCTGGTTACAGGTAAGTTCACATGATGTCCTTGCCTGATGCCCCTCACACCTCGGTGCACACGGGCTCTTTCTTGTTTAGTTCTTGGCTATTGCAAATCTTAGGGGTCACTAGAGAAAATCCTCTGGGACAGTAAAAGTTCTATTTTTTCCAGTTAGTAGGCTTCAGTTTCTCCATGGGTCCCTTAAGGATTTTTGACTAGAAGCCTTCTAAGTTCCCGAAAGAGCCAACCATCGCTGAGTTTGGGAGGGGAGAGGAGGGTGGGTGATGGATTCTCCACTTTCTCCGGGGAAAGGACTGCCCTGTTTGGGGGCAAAGTTAATATTTCTGCATAGCTTTGTTACGTTCTATTTCCTGAGGTCATAACAGTCTGGGTTCCAATTACATTCCTAGAATAATGAGCCTATTACAGTAAATGAACATTTTCAAGTGCAACCGAACAACCGTCTATTGAATATGCCTGCACCTAATAATTTTCCACTTGGCAGGAGAGAGGGAGGCGTTTGGGTGACAGGAAGTTGTCTGTGAAACGTGATCGAAGAAGGAGGATGAGAAGGAAAGGTGGGGCTAGCGTTTCTCGTGGTGTCTGCTTGGTCAAGGCCGCGGGGAGACGGAGGCTGCAGGCGTTTTCCGCGAACGCCGAGGCCCCTGACTCCAAACCGCTTCAGGGTCCCCACGAGTCACCTGCTCTGAGTGTCCCCTTTCTCCTTTGGAAGCTGTGGCGGATATCAAATGACAGGCCAGCACCCTGACTTGGTTGGCTTAGCGCTATCACGGAGAAGGGCGGTGGACCCAGTGGCCTGTGTGGAGGGTGAACTTTAGGAATAGACGTTGTTCTAAGTGTTAAAAACACAGTTTTAAACAAAGCACATTTTATGCAACTATATTGCAAGAAGAAGATAAAGCTATATATAATTTATACATACAAATTAATTTATAAATATGTAACTTTATATAATGTATAATACACACATATATAAAGCATAAAAGTATATAACATATAGAACAGATGAACATATCAAATCGATGTATGAGAAATATGTGTAACTGCTACCGGTCCTGTCTGTGTAACTGACCATGAGACCATAGTTGATATATTTTTAAGTATATTTGTTGACATATAATTTACATGTCATAAAATCCATCTATTTAAAGTGCCCAGTTCAATGGTTTTTGGTATGTTTGCAGAGTTGTGCAACTCTGACCACAAACATTTTAATCACCCTCCAAAGCAAACCCTGTTCCATCACTCTCCATTCCACTTGCCCACCCCCTAGTCCCTGGAAACCACTAATCTACTTCCTGTCTTTAAAGATTTGCCTATTCTAAAATTTTATATTTCGTATAAGTGAAATCACACAATATGTGGTCTTTGATAATGAACTTCTTTCACTTAGCACAATGTTTTCAAGATTCCTGATATAGTCATGTGTGTGTTTGTGTGTCCAGTTGTGTCCGACTCTTTGCAACCCCATGGTCTGTAGCCCACCAGGCTCCTCTGCTCATGGACTTTTCCAGGTCAGGATATTGGAGTGGGTTGCCATTTTCTACTCCAGAGGACCGTCCCAACCCAGCGGCTGAGCCCGGGTCTCCTCCGTCTCCTGCACTGGCAGGCAGGCTCCTGACCACCGCGCCACCTGAAGAGCCCGGTTTTTCCATGGGTGACGTTTGTTACAGATTGATGACAGGCACAGTGTACAAGAGCAATATTTATAGAGTGGTTATGGGGAGTAAATGAGTCAGTACATGCAAAGTTCTTAGGGTAATGTCTGACAGAGTTAGTGCTTAATAAATTCTTTTTTGTCTTTATAAAGAGAACTCATTTTAAATTGTGTTTTTTCTAACTGTAGCAATAATAGCACATAGATGACATCCAAGGTCATTCATAACCAATATCAACACCATAATGCCCATCTCTGCTAATATTTTGGAATATATGTAAGGTATACATATATACACATGCATATATATATACAACTTACTATAAATACATATGCAAATATATATAATATGCTACTATCTTATTGAAGTATAGTTGATTTACAATGTTATGTTTCAGATTTACAACAAACTGATTCAGTTATACATTACATATATGTCTATTCTTTTTCAGATTTTTTTTCCCCCTAGTAGGTTATTACAAAATGTTGAGTAGAATTCCCTGTGCTATACAGTAGGTCTTTGCTATGTAATCTATTTTACATATAGTGGTGTGTATCTGCTCATCTCAATCTCCTAATTTATCCCTCCCCACCCAACTTTCCTCTTTGGTGACTGTGTTTTTCTTATGCCTCTGGGTCTACTGCTGTTTCCTAAATAAGTTCATTTGTTTCAATCTTTTAGACCCCACATAAAAGTGATATCATATGATGCTTGTCTCTCTCTTGTGTGACTTACTTCGCTCAGTATGATTATCTCCAGGTCCATCCCTGTTGCTACAAATGGCAGTATTTCCTTTTTTATGGCCAAGTAGTATTCCATGGCATATCAGTTCCATTCATCTATCGATGGACATTTAGACTGCTTTCATGTCTTGGTTATTGTGAATAGTGCTGCAATGAACATCAGGATACAAACATGTTTTTGAATTATGGTTTTCTCTGGATATATGTCAAGGAGTGGGATTGCAGGATCATTCATTTAAGCTATTACTGATTACTTCATTTGGTATAGAAATACGGAGATAAACAGTAAATGTCTTATATTCTGGCCTTACTGAAAAATTATCAAATTTTTTTCCAGTATAGGGTTTTCAAAAGAAAAGGTAGTGATTACCACGATACTTGGCATGAGTTGAGACTCTCCGTGACTTTTTCCTGTCTCTCCCTCAGGCTCAGCTACAGCACAAGGTCTGTGGGCGGATGGCAAACGTGCCAGGCTCTTCTGAAATGTAGGAAAACACTTCGAGTTAGTGTATTCTAATCTGTTGCTGTTGTTTAGTCATTAAGTCGTGTCTGACTCTTTGAGACCCAGATAGAGGAACCAAGAGATCGGGATCGAGTTTAAGCATCTTTCAGTTTTATTCCTCTACTGAATGAAGACTTTGGACCATAAGAATTTGTTTTTTTATAAAGGCAGCAAATAAAAATAGACCAAACAGCCTATGTTAGTAAGGATAAGAATTTTGCGTTTAACCGACTTAATAGCCTCAGAGTCTAGTACAACGGGCTCAGAGCAGGTACTTGATGTTTGCTCTCCTCTTAGATTTATTGGAGACGTGATTGTCACCAGTGTGGCCGTACGTGGTTCACTCTTCATTCTCATCCATTTTTACGGTACCTCAAGTATAAGTGGATCTCAGTAAATGCTCAAGAATTGAGCTCAGCTGATTGAAGACTATGTGGTTCCTTTCTGTTAGGGGAGATGTTTCTTGAGAAACATTTTTATTATTTAGCATATCATGGAAATTTGGATTTGCTACACACCTCATAACCACATCTATTATTTTATTACTTTTTTTATTCCTCTGGGTTTCTTGTTCGCAGTACACAACGCTCTCTTGGTGTGACAGATCTTGGCACAAGTAATTCCAAACCTCAGAGCTCTCTCATCATCCAGCCCCAAGCAATTACACAAGCACTTGTGATCCTGGCGGAGTTAGGAGCGTGGATGTGAGTGAAGCAGACAAGGAGACAGGCCGTGACATCTGGAGAGGAGCCCGGCCAGGCCCCGGGTCACCCGCCTCCAGCGCCCCCCTTCCTCTGTCCCTGCGGGCCCCCATCAGCTCACGGTGTCACAGGACCATCTCCCCGGACTGCGCAGGGCTCTGTCCTCAGTCAGCCTCCAGCCCCTCCAGGCAGGCCACACCCAGGACGCCACATCGGTCATTTTCCCGAGCTCCGTGCCTTAGTGCGGATCTGACCTTGTATCCTCTGAAAATTATCCTATGTGTAAACTCTTAAATAATCTTTTAAAATCTCTGACTTCTTTTCTACAGAGAGTTCACATACAAGACTTGTATCTTGGCCACAACCCTTTTAATGAAATTAAAGATAGAAGGAAAACTGAGACTACTGGTTGTTCAGGTGGAAGAATGTTTGGGTTTAATGTATGCACACTCTTTCCTGGATCTCTGAGATGGATTTTATGGTTTTAATCAAAAGCGTAAGCTTTCAGGATAACACTAAGAGATGGTCCATTGAACTGCATTCTTAAAATATGAAAGCTGTCCAATCACTCTACAATCCCTACATTGTAAAATTTTATGTCTCAACTACAGTTAATTTTCCATCACCCAACCTCTTGGCTGGACTTCCACGTCTTCTCAATAATGACTTCTCTTACTTGGCTAGTCATGTTAAATTTAGCAAAAGCTGGGGTGCCGATCACCTCTGCCCGGCTCCCCCTGTATTAAGTCATCTCTGATGCTATCTCAGGCTCCTTTCATCACCTTGTGGGTCCCCTCCATCACTGGGTTCCCCGTTTGTAAGAAACTGCTTATTTGGATATCCATCCAGGCAGGCCCATCAGACCTTTCGCATCAGCTTGCCTGAGTCTGGAATTGAAGCCGCTGGCGCAGAAAGCAGGCCTTTGTGCCTCTGCATTAGCGCGCGAGGAGCGGGGTGTTTACCGAGACACTTGTCACTGCGCCTCCCTGCGCGCCGTTGCTTTCACGTGAGAGGCAGGGACCGTCCTCGCTCACAGAGAGCTGTGGCTCCAGGGGAGAGAGACGCCACCTTCCTCCTCCTCCCCTGCGTGACCGCATTCGGCTCTGTGCGCGTCCTGCACGATGACCGTGGGGCAGGACGAGAGAGGGTGGAGACCAAGTGGAAGGGCTTCCCAGGGGACAAACCCAGAGGGATATTCCAGGGGCTCCGATTCGAGCAGAAGGTGAGTGTGGCTGGGGGCGGAAGCGGTGTGTTGCTTCTGTCTCACGCTGGGACCTGGGGGATGGGACCTGGTCTCTGCTGGCGTCCCCCACCTGGAGTCCCCGGCCCCTGCCTGCACCCCAGGCTACAGTCTCAGCCCCCAGCTCCGCACTCACCTCCGCTGCTCTCTGACATACTGACCTTGAAGAAAGCTGTTTGTCTGTCCTCCCCTGGCTACTCTCCTTGTTCACACACACACACACACACACACACACACACACACGGATGATTGCACCCAGGGGCATGCATACACTGGGACAGATTGTTCATTTAGATGCACACATACACAGTTGTGAGCACCTCAGAGGCAATCCTGTGTCTAGGTCTCCCCATCACCAAAGTCCTTGCCCAGAGCAGGTGTCAGTAACGGCTGTTGAATGAACACTGAACGAGAAGCAGTGTCCCAGAAGTGTGCCCATCTCAGGGTCAACTGCCGTCAGATACTGGATCTGGAATTTCCCATCTGCTTTGATTCTAGTTGAAAGTCTGCTGATCACAGCCTGGACTTGGAAAGCCAGTTACGTCTCACCGGTTCCCCAGATACACCGTCAGATCAAGCTGGAATGCACGTGACTCAGGAGCCCACAAGGGCAAAGTCATTCTGTCCTCTGATTAGTTCCCATCAGAGACTCAAACAAACAAATACAAACCAAGCAGTCCCCACTCCTGAGCAAATATTGTTTGAACTGATAGTAGGTCAACAAGAGTCTGGACGGGTCAGCATACACCAGTAAGTGAAGAGGCACATTACTGCAAGTAGTCCAAGGTCAGCTCACAGTATAAATATACGCAAATGTACACAGAAAATATATAACATCATGAATCACATACAGCAACAGAGACTGAGAAAGTGCAGCTTCATGAAAGATGCAGAGATGGAGATACACACGTACATGTGTACATAGATGCATAGATGGATGAGGGATGGAAGGAGAGTGGGATAGAGAGATAGGCAGATGGAAAGTGCAACATTGCGGGGAGGCAGCCTGTTTTATCTTTTTGAGGCTGAAGGTTGAGAAGCACCAATTTGCAAATACATGTGCTTCAAGATGGTAGCAAATGAGAGCCTCCGGGTGAGGTTGGCTGGAGGTCGGCAGAGATCATGAGTGTGTGGGAGTCAAAGAGCCCACCCCGGCCCCTTTGACAAATGCCCTCTTGAAGGGACGAGGTGGGGGCATGGGCTGGGGGACGCTATAGGCGGAGGCCAAGCACAGGGAAAAATGAGGCGATGCAAAGAAGGAGTGTCAGCAGAACCTCTGTTCCCACCCAGGTCCAAGACTTCCACTCCAGAGGCGTTTGGGAAAGCTCTCCAGCGCCCTCCAGGGCTTTCTGGAACAGGAACTGAGTTTCTTCCATTTCCCACACCCACCAAGACTGTGCCTAGGTACCCAGTTGTTTGTTCAGTTGCCAAGTTGTGCCCGACTGTTTGCGACCCCACGGACTGCAGCACGCCAGGCTCCTCTGTACCTCCCACAGTTTGCTCAAACTCACGTCTGGAGAGTCAGAGACACCAGCCAACCGTCTCATCCTCCTCGGCCCTCTTCTCCTTTTACGGTACCCAGCACACTGTGCAAAATTTTGATAATGAAAATACCTCCTGATGTTTATACCTACCCTGCAAAAGCACTTCCACACTTGCGTCTTCCTTGGCCTGTGTCTAAAAACAGGCTGCTGCTTCCCTGGTGGCTCAGAGGTTAAAGCGCCTGCCTCCAATGCGGGAGACCTGGGTTCGATCCCTGAGTCGGGAAGATTCCCTGGAGAAGGAAATGACAACCCACTCCCGTATTCTAGCCTGGAGAATCCCATGGACGGAGGAGCCTGGTGGGCTACAGTCCATGAGGTTGCAAAGAGTCGGGCATGACTGAGAGACTTCACTTCACTTCTTCACTTCACTTCCACAGCACCTGCAGGCAGGGGTCAGGGGCGGCCGAGCCCGTCCTCCCCCGCGGCTCCACCCGAGGCCCTGGGTGTACAGAGAGTCTGTGCATACTGCTTCCAGGGACAATGACCCAAGGCCCCCATCCTCAGGGCACTTCCTGAAGCCTATTATCTTGCAGTAAAAGGTTTCCTTATTTTGGATAGCTCAGACTTTTCCTCCAGTGCTCACATTCCTCTGAGATAAATGTGGAGACCCTAGCTACTCAGAGTGTGGGCATAACCATCTCCTGCGGTCTTGTTAAAACACAGGCTCCCAGACCCCAGCCCAGAGCCCACTTTGAGGGAATGCGCCCACCAGGCCAGGCCTCAGGGGACGTGGGGACCACCACTCATCACCAGGTTGCTGAGTTTCTCTTAAGAGTGTCTTAAAGGAGAAGTTCTCCAATATTTACTCCATTAGCTAAGGGAAAAGGCAGGCCTGGGGGGTGGGAGGGAGGGGAACATATATTATTCCTTGAAAGGGAAACTGATATATTTTCCAGCAGTGTGATCTCATCCCACATCTGTGAAGGACTAGTGTTAATCCGAAGTCAATTCGAGTTAGTAAAGCGCACATCTTCCTTACGACATTTTGTTGGAGGTATTTGAGGTTTGCTTTTGTAAACAGTTCTTACTTAAATGGGAATCTCGTTATCAGTTTATTGTAAAAGTCAGTTATCCTGTGTCAAGCGATACAGAGCAGAAGCTTGCTTTTGCCCAGTCTAGAAAATGTATCCACCCTTTTGAAATAAAATTACTTCAATAGATTTTAGTAATAACGCATTACGTATATGTGGATGTGTGTATATGATATAAAACACAAACAAGTGTTCATATATAATAAAGTATAATCATATACACAACCATGTACTTATTTGCCATTTACAAAATATTTTCCATCCATGATCCCTTTCCAGGGCCTGAATACAGAACCTTGGGCACACTGGATGTTACTTCAGTTTTGCTGGTGACAATATTGAAGCTTTAGGTTCGCCGAGTTGACCAGAGTCACCTGCCTGGTTGAGTGGTAACTAGATGCCATCCTCCCCCACCTCTCCTGCCCCCCACGGCTACTCAGATTCCCTAAGACCCTTCGTGGACGTGTTAACTGATTAATCAATCTTGGTTTCCATTTCATGCTGCAGAACACAAAGGTGACTGGCTCCCCACGGCTCACAGAGAAATTAGGAAGAAAAGTGAATTTTAGCCTGAGCACCGAACACACACACACACATGCCCACCTCCTACTTTCAGAAAGGATTTGTGGTGCTTGATACCCACTTTAGGGGCAATAATAATGTCACGGAAAGAGACAACAGCAAAAAAGGTTTAAAAACTAAAAATGACAGAATCTCTACTATTTATTACATGCTGATTGTTCAGACTCTGGGATGATAGCAAAATGAGAATTTCCTTTCTCCTCAGTGACGTTTCAAAGGTCAAAGCAGTTCAGAAAGTGCAGCGTGCTCCATGTTGGTAACAGCGTGAAATAAGCCGGTCACAAAAGAAAAAAGACCCCGGGCTGCCGGGCCTGGAAAGTCTAGGAGGAGAGGTCATGTGGATGAAAACAAAGCCGTAGAGTGCAACCGGGGACCAGAGTTTCCAAAGTCCACCTCAGAAAACAACCTGTGGGACGCGCCTGAAGGCTTTGTTCTCCTGGACCCCAGTTTCATCATCTGCAACAAAGAAGCAAACGTATTTTATGGGTTGTTATTCAGAATGTGGACAGTGTGCCAGACCACCTCTGCAATTTTCCCCAGCAAAATCTTTTAAAATAGTAAACCCCGGAGAAAATTAATACAATGTGAAATACACTGAGAAAATAAAGTGTGATGTAAATGCTTCGTGATGAGGTGATGAAAACCCAACTGAGGTCTGCAGACAGCCAGGTCTACCTGACTCCACCACCATGAACAAGTCTGGCCACTGCAATCTCAGCAAGTGCAGATTTCAACAAATGAACACAGAACCTTTCTGACAGATGTTACCTCTCCCAGCACCACCTGATGTGCAATTCCTATATAGTGTTAATTGCTCAGTCGTGTCCAACTCTTTGCCACCCCAGGTACTATAAGCCATCAAGCTCCTCTGTCCATGAAATTCTTCAGGCAAGAATAATGGAGTGGGTAGCTGCTCCCTTCTCCAGGGGATCTTCCCAACCCGGGGATCAAACCTGGGTCTCCTGCATTACAGGCAGATTGTTTACCAGCCGAGCCACCAGGGAAGCCCTGAATAACGCCAGGACGAATTTGGCTCCTTGGCCATCGAGCCGGGACAGGCCCACCTCCCTTGCCCCCATCACTTCAGCCTCGAGGGACAGACCGCTTCCCTGCTCGGTCCTGGCAGGTCTGACTCCCCGGTAGCCTGTGGGCTAAGGGGACTTGCAGAGGCTTTCTGTGTGGCGACTCGCCCCCGCGCTGCAGCCGGGTTTTCACTAAGCTCGGCGCTTCCCAGGTACATCTTGGTGTAAATTTTCGGAAGGGGGCTCTGTCTCTCTCCTTCCATCCCTCACTTTTCTGTCTTTCAAAAGTAAAATACAGCCGCTCCGAGTGATCACTTTGTCCTTGTTGTGTGCGTAGGATCGCTGGTGCCCTCTGTGGCTCAGGCCGGGCAGTTGCCCAGTTCTGCTACTGCCTCCTTCTTACAAACAGGGGAACATGCGCACTGTAGTCAGTCAAGAGAGCGCCGTGTCCCTCAAACAAAATGTGTATATGCATACATAAACACACTGTAATATGCATGTACACTATAATGTATATGCACTCAGTTGCTCGGTCACGTCCAGCTCTTTGCAATCCTTTGGACCACAGCCCACCAGGCTCCTCTGTCCATGGGATTTCCCAGGCAAAAATACTGGATTGGGTTCCCACTTCCTTCTCCCGGGGATCTTCCCGACCCAGGGATCGAATCCGCATCGCCTGTGTCTCCTGCATTGCAGGCAGATTCTGTACCTGCTGAGGCATCGGAAAAGGTCATTTTGTGTATATACAAACCACATGTGTTCACACATATGTGGGTATGCATGCATGCGCATGTGTGTACATATGGTTTGGAGGATATTTACACACACACTCAGTAGGACTGCCCTTGTTCCCCAGTCAGATGGTCTAAATCGGCTCTGAGACTCACGGAATCCAGCCTCCTCCTCACCTGGCCCCTTCCCGCCACAAACAGTCCATGAAGACCCACCCACGCTGGGACATCCGCCCAGAGGGCCTCCAGGTGGCCCCAGCGGGGTCACTGTGGGGTGAGTCCAGGCCCAGGAGGCCTGCCGATCTGTGTGCTCCGCTCCTGGGCCCCGGTTCTTCGGTTTGCCCGAGTGTTGGGAAGAGCGCTGCAGGCCCCCTCCTCGACCAGCCCAGCCCTTCCCGCCGGCAAGGCCGCAGGCCCCGGCCCTGATCCTAAATCCAGCCGCTCTTGGGCGAAAGTGACGTCTGACCTCGAAGTGCGCTGGCTGCACCCTCGACGCCACCCACACAGGCCCCGCCCACCGCTGGCCCGAGGTGCGCTGGAGGACGGGGGTGGGGGGCCGTGAGAAGGTGCAGGGTGTTCGGAAGGGGCTGCGGAGGGGCCGCACCTGCACCCGCAGAGCGTGGCCTGGACTCGCCCGCGGCCCGCGGGGTTCGTGCTGACGTCAGAGCTGGGATGGGGGTCGGCTTAGGGCGGCGCGTCCGCTGAGCGGGGGGAGGGGAGACCCCTTTCCATAATCTGAATGGAGGGAGCCGGGCCCCAAGCGCGGCCCAGCTCAGGGCCCCTGGTGACAGAGGAGACCCTGCCCGACAGCCGCCGGGGCGGGTCAGGGGTCCGCTGGGCCCCGGCACAACGCCCCGGAGCTCAGAAGGAGGGGACGGGAAAGAAGGCCGCTCTGCCGATGCCTGTGTGATCTCTGAATCATAACCCGCTGAGTCCTCTCCTTTCTCCAAAGGCGATTTAGAAGAAGCTCTGGGACTGTGAGCCAGCATTTGTTTACGGCCAACTGCAGTTATCAGTTGGAGGCTCATGTTTCACAGGCCACATGTGTAAACGCCCGGTCCTCCCCACACTGTTTATGGAGAGGCAGAGCCCGAGGTTTCCAGGGTGCCCCGGCTCCTCCGGAGGGCCGGGGGCGCAGGAGGTCAGCCTCCCTCCTGCAGGAATCTCGGAGCTTGCCGGAACCTTCCAGCACGTGGGTGGCAGATGTATCAGCTGACGGGAAAGCGAGAGCGTGAAGGCGGCCACCCAAGACTTCGGGTCACCCCCGGCATCCCTGCCGGGGCTCGGATCGCAGCGCTCGGAGGGCACCTGCCGGCCGAGCGGGAGCCAACCAGCCCTGCGAGGGGCGCGCGGCGGAGGAGGGGCGGAGGGCGGGGGCTCCGGGCTCCCTGCAGCCCGCTCCCTAACCCGCTCAGGACTGCGCGAGGCCTTGGGCGTGGCAAGCGGACAAAGGGCCCCGCTCAGCCCTGGGAGCGGCCCCGCTGAGCGCTGGAAGCCAGCCGGCTGTGCTCGCCGCCCGCACTCCGGTGGTCCTCCGTGACGGGCTCTCCCTCCGCTCTTTGTTGTCTTTAGGCCTGAGAGTCCATCTGGTTTTGATTCAGGTGGCCTCAGGCTCGCCTCAGAGGTGAAAAGGGTGCACACTCAAATTGAATTTCTCACAAATCTCAAACCAGAAGGATCCCCGCCTTCTCACACAAAGCCCGTTCTGCCGGGGCAGCCCCCGGCCCTGGGAGCCTGGCATAAATCAGTTTCACCTGTTTGGCCCAAGAAGCCGGTGTTAGTCTAACAAGAGGGACCATCACAACCAGAGGACGTCTGTGCGTGCCTGAACCAGGGAGAAGGGGGAGGTGACCTCTTGTTGACCTCCTGGTTGGGACGGTGGGTCTGGGTCCCGGTGGGGCAGGACTGGGCAGTCCTGGACATGAAATGGGGTTCTCCGGGGCTTCCCAGGTGGCTCAGTGGTAAAGAATCCCCCTGCAATGTGGGGTTCTTGGGTTCGATCCCTGGAGAGGCGGATCCCCTACAGTAGGAAACCCACTGCAGTATTCTAGTCTGGGAGAGCCCACGGACAGATGAGCCTGGCGGACTGCAGTCTGTGGGGTCGCAAAGAATTGGACACGACTGAGCACACACATCAGTGGGGTTCTCTAGCCAACTGAGCCATACTGGGGGAAGGCAACTTTGTATCCGCAGAGGGTGCAGGTCATATCTGAGCCATTGGAATTAAAAGCCCGCCTGAGGCTGCGGAGATGTTTAGGCCGTGGCCCCTTGTTTGGGAGGTCAAAGCTTGCACACAGCCCTCGTGCTGTCGAGCTGGGTGAGGAGGCCCTGGTCAGGTGTGGGGTACGCAGTCCAGCGGACACACCTGCCGAGGACGCACCTGGAAGGAGGGATGTTCCTCTGCCCAGGGGGGCCTGGGCCTCCTTGGGACCTGTGGCCTGTCATCACGGTGACTTCTTATTAAACACCACAAGTAGGATGAACAAAGAGACGTTGGATCCTCTAAACAGGGACCAACAAACTGGCTGGTGCGCTGAATTCAGCCCACAGCCTGTTCTCACCTATAAAGTTTTGTTGGCACACGCCCCTGTGCACACAGGGACAGACCGCTTGTCACGTGTTATCAGGGCTGCTTTCTGAAGGGCAGAGTAGCTGCGACAGGGACTGCAAAGCTGAAAATATTTACTATCTCATGCTTCACAGAAAAAGCGTGCCTGCCCTGTTCTGGAGGCTCAGGCAGCTTCTTCCTGGGTCCTCCCTGGTCTTCAGTTGTCATCACGTTATCATCTTCAGTGGTAAAATTGGTAGCCTTCTTTTTGTAAGAAGTCATCAAAACCCATAGTCCCTTTGCAGAGAGCAAATAGCAGACATACCACAGAGGGGTGGGGGAGTCTCTGGAGGGGATGGAACTTCACTTGTCCCCAGACTCTGCTCCGTGAGCTATTCTGGGACTCAAGGGAAAATGAAGCCTGATTTCCTGTTCTGAAAAACATCATCCATCGCCGAAGCCAGCCACGCTGGACAACAGCTGGAAAGGGCTCAAGACGAGGTAGAAGCCTTGGAATGTCTTGGTTTTCAAACACGCTGGATTGCTTTCTCCAGCTTCATCCGTCAGCGTCTTGGGCGGGTGGTAGTGTCACCAAGGGCCTCTCAAGGTTTTCTTGTGGAAAAGCAGCTTGAAACGATCCTATCTCCACAGGAAAAGCAGATCCGTGCCAGGGTCAGCAATCTGAAGCTCTGATTTCAGGAGGAAAAGCAGAGTGGAGCGGAGGAGAGGGTCGGCCTCGGCCTCCGGGTGGAGGCAGCCCGCTCTGCGCCTCGCCTCGCGTTCTCCCCCGGCGACGGAGCGCAGCGTGATTCTGGGTCACGCTGTGACACGGAGACCACACAGAACAACTGAGGGCAGGGCTGTGAGCTGACCGCTGCCCCCGAGCTCTCCAGGGTGTGATTTCAAGGAGTAAGTTAATGGCCTGCCTACAAAAGAGCCCCAGGGGTCCCTGGAGCTTGACCCACAAACTTGAACTCTACCTGAACTGATTTTCTCATTTTTCCCCCCTTTTCTGAGGTTTGAAAACATTTAATCAACTCTCCTCCCAGGACATTTGAGTTCCATGCACTCCTGCTCCATCTGGGAGAAGAGGTGCCAAAACCACCGCTGGAAAGGCGGCCCGGGGTATTTTCAGTCGACGGAAAGCAGCAGGTAACGGAAATCTTGTGAGACGGCTTGTTCTCAGGAGATGGTTTTGGGTCCAGTTTTGCTGACCAGAGCATTCCCCGGGTTTGGCTAAACCTTGAGTTAGCAATTGCGCTTTGAGACGCCGGCTCTCAGTTGTAACTTCGGTGGAAGTGCTTGCAAGCCCTGCCCCCGCCCTGCAGCTAGCCTGACACAAGTGCTTCCCGGCTCCCCAGGGGCGTTTACGCGCTTCCCATCCAAAAACACCGGGCTGTGGTTGGATGGACCACCTAAAGGCTCTCAGTTCAAGTCAGGGAGCATCTGTTCAGCATCAGTAATATTCCATTGCCCTAGGAGTGAGCGAGGGAGCCTGGCGCCCCGGATTCAAGGGACTTGCCTGGCAGAGAAGGCAGATACTGCCGCAAGATGGTCTCAGTGACGCTAAAGGCGTCAGTAAGTATGGTGGGAACACACAGACATGCCGGGGATGTTCTTACTGTGTTTTTAAAATAATGGCTCACACAGTTCTTCCCCTCAAATGCCAGTTGGAGTTTGCCTTGTTGAAGAGTTTAAGTGTAAGGGCTTGTCCGGTGGTCCGGCAGCTAAGACTCTGCACTCCCAGTGCAGGGGGCCGGTGGTCAGTCCCCGGCTGGGGAACTGAGAGTCTGTGTGCCCCTCGTAAGACCAAAAATAATTTTGGGAAAGAATCTAAATGTACAGACCATGGGTGGCGGGTCGTTTTCAATGCTGGGCTCATTTTCTCGGCTGGGGGTTGTTGTCTGGGGGTCTGTGTTGAGAAAGACTCTGAGGCTGTGTCTGGCCTCCGAGACTGTGATGGGCTCGTTGTCCTGGATGCGGCGGGTGGAGGAGGAGGGCATACGCGGTGCAGGAATGCCGGTCCTGAAGCCAGTGCGGGCCCCGCATGAACCCACGCAGAGCAGAGACATAGCCTGGCGCCTGCCTCCTGGCCCCCACGACGAGCCGCAGAGGGCCTGCCCGTGACCCCGATTTGTGTGCCCTGCGAGCCCCAGGCTGGCTCCTGAAACAGAAGGCCAAGAGGAAAAGGCAGAGACAGCCACGCGTCGGAACACTGGTGTCTGCTCGGACCCCCACTCTGAGTTTGTAAGAACAGGCAGAATGAAGCCCTCACACAGCGCTTTAGGACTGAACGTGCGCTGTGGCCTGTCAGGAGGTAGAGACGGGACTGTTTATAAACTTCAGATTCACCAAGGAGTTGGGGGTGGGGGGATTTCGGCCTGGAAACCTAAGGATCCTCTGAGAGGTGTGACACGTGTGCTTGTGGAGACATGGATTCCCAGCTAAGTCTGGAAGATTGAGGGCCCAGCCAGGGCTGGCCCGACAGCAGTCACCAGGCAGCCCCTGGTGGGATGCACACGGGTGTATTTATCATCCAAGCTCCGAGGAGAAAGCGCGACTCCAGGACCAGCGCACTGTACAACTGTCTGCGTATTTCGGGCATCATTCTTAGGAAAGTTCTCTTACCATGAAACATGGTCCTGGGTGGATTTCTGTCTGCCTGGCAGCACCGGCCCCATAAATCCTGCAGGAGAGAACTGGCCGGCTGGAGCTGGAAACTGCATGTAGCATTTCTTCAATGGCAAGAAAGCGGCCACACATTTTTTTAATTGTTTCCCTCGCAAATAACTTTCAAAGAGCCTTACAAAAATGTTTTCCTTGCTTGGCTCCCCCATGAGTTAAACACGCAGCCCCGGGCCTGCCAGTTGGCATCCCCCTCCTGACTCCAGCAGAGGGGTGGATGAGATTGCTGGGGTCGGGGAGGGGCAGGGGCACACGTTTCAAATGAGCCTTTTGATTTTTAACCAACTCCTTAAAGCCAAAGCACTTCCCGCCCATGAGCGTTGCCTAACTGGGGGGCTTGGGAGATGAGTGAAGACAGGAGCCCCAGACAGAGCGGGCTCCCTGCTCCCATCTCCACGCCCTTAGTCACTTGTCGGCGCGCAGATCACATGCGCAGGGCCACCCTGTCCAGAGGCCTGCCTGGGCCTCTGGGGGTGTGGACACGCAGCCGTGGCCCCGAGTGATTTGATGGGACCCTTGCTCTCTCACCCCTCTGCGTAAAGGAGGATGCGCTTCCGTACGGGCTTGCGGTTCTATAATGAGATGCTTTTCTACTTCAATTATATTGTGGTGGATCAAACTTTACACAATAAGCCTCAAATAGGAGCACAGCCTGCCCCAAAGGAAAGCATATGAGTAGCTGTCGAGATGCAGTGGTCGATTGATGACACCCTGAAGTGTGCAGGCCGCCTCTGCCATGATGGAGGCTTGCTGCAGGCACGAACTTGTAAAGAGGCCAGGAATCTGGTTTTGACACATGGCTGACCCTCTTGCAGACCTTTAAAAAATTTTAAAGCTCTTTTTCTCTGCTTTTGTACCCAACAAGAGCCATCTTCTCGGTTCTCCCCTCTTCCACCATTAAGCAGGGCTGCATTGCAATCTACGAGGTGTTGTCACACTGTGGAAGGATCCTTGGGCGGGGAGCTCTTTCATTCATTGATTTAATCGGAATTGTTTGGGCACCTGTTGTCTGTCAGGCTCTGGGCTAGGAATGAGGGGCGTGGCACCGGGCGGAACAAACGTGTCCCAGCTGCCTGCCCTGCGAAGCGGGGCAGACGCGAATCAGACACAAGGAGGAGTCTGCAGTTAAATCCACGGCGTGCCCTGTCCGCTGGGCGAACGGAGGAGTTGACTCCATGATGGAGGTCTGGGCGAGGAGATGGACAAAGCCAAGGGGCTCAGGGGAGACGTCTTTGCATTGACCAAGAGCAGCTGAAGGAACGGGGGAGGGAGGGCGTTTCCACATGAGCGGGGTTCACCTGGGGAGCCCCCAGGATGGGGACTTTGCAGGCGAAACCAGGACCGTCTCTGAAAGGGGATCGGGTGCCCAGACCCTACAGCAGCTGGAAGCCAGTGCCTTGAGGATTGGGCCAGCCCTGCTGGGAGACGCGGGCAGCTCCCCACCCCAGACAAGATCCGGCCAGACAGACGGACGGGGCCAAACCGGTCAAGGCCTCAAAGGTCGCGTTAAGGGCTCTCTCCCAAGAGCAGAGAAAAGCATTTTATGCAAGTAAACGAGAGGTCCTGTATCTTTCCCCCCAAAGTTCAGCCAGTTAGAATACGGAAAGCATGACCGGGCAACGTCTAGCAGTCTTTCCCACGGGTGCAGAGGGCTATGGCCCCTTGGCCCTGGTGTGTGGCTCCGGTAGGGGCGCCCGCAGCAGGTGGAGACCCGGTTGGTAGAATTTGCCAGTTTCCACAGTATATGTCTCCCACCTGGTCCATTTCAAGCCACCACGTGGCATCCCTGAGCCCAGAGGTGGCAGAGACGCCACGCGGACTCCAAGAACGTCCATTCCCTTCCCATCATGAAAAACTAGAGGGCTTTCAAACAAAATCTGACTCCAGTGATCGATAAACGGAAGCCTTCCCCTGAGGAGCTCTGACCCAGGAGAGGATTTTAAAACCTTCTACTACATAATGGGAAAATGTGATCGGGATGGGCCAGGCTTGCTACTCTGAATCTGGAGTTTCTAATGACATAGGAAAGACAGAACCCTAAGAGAAATGTAAAATTCACCCCAGGTTAGCAAAGAGTCATGTCCGACTCTTTGTGACCCCGTGGACTGTAGCTCGCCAGGCACCTCTGCCCATGGGATTGTCCAGACAAGAATACTGGAGTAGTTTTCCATTCTCTTCTCCAGGGGATCTTCCCGGCCCAGGATCAAACCCACATCTCCTGCATTGGCAGGCAGGTTCTTTACTGCTGATCCTGCTGTGACATAGGAAGTCCCTCAGAGAGCTGAAGGCCAATACCAGTGTGATGCCCTGACATCCTTAAGGTTTCTGCTCTCTCACCATGTAAATTCAAAGATTTTGGAATTCCAACCACTATTTTAAAAACAAAAATGCCACAGAATGGCAGGCTCAGAATGCTGTGTGCCCCTGGCCTGGCAAAGAAAGAGGGGCAAGTACCATTTTAACCACACCTGGACAATTGGACTTATAGACATTCAGGCCCAAGGTCAAGGTCAAGGAGATCTGCAGTTCTTGTGGGCAGGGGTCATTTCTTTCTCACTTTTCTGTCCATCGTCCCTGAACTTGGGGTCAAGTTCAAATTAGAAGTTAAAAGATAGATAGATTAACTTGCATGAAACGATGTCTTCAGGATTAGCTTTATAATTTTCTGTCATTTAAAGCTATCTTATTGGTTGAGCTTTAGTATAATTATTTGCCTTTTCAGAAAATGATAGCTTTTTCATTTCTTAAAAATTTTGAATACAATTTTATTATAGAATAGACATAGTGTACAGAGAGGATGTTACAGTACTCTGTTACAATACTCTGAGGATGGTACAGAGAATTCTCATAAATCCACCTCCAGTTTCCCCAATGTTAAGAGTTCACATTACTGTGGTACATTTGTCACAATTAAGAAGCTGACGTTGATACATCATTATTCATCGAAGTCCATGGTTACTTGGCCTCCCTAAGTTTTTACCTAATGTCTCTTTTCTCCTCCGGGATCTCATCCAGGCAGCACTTCACGCTGAGTTGTGACGTCTCCGCGCTCCTCTTCACGGTGATGGTGTCTCCGTCCTCCTCGTCTTGGTGACTCTGTCTGTTCCGAGGCATACTGGCCAGGTGCTCGCTTTGTATTTTCAAGACAGTCCTTCGGATTGGAATCCGTCTGGCATTTTCCTCTTGATTAGACTGGGGTGCCTGGGAGGAAGGCCAGAAGGAACGAGCCTTTCTTACACACCGCGTTCAGGGTACATGCCGTCAGCATGACCCATCACTGTGATGCTGGCTGGCGGGTTTCTCTCCTGCAACGTTGCTCCACTTTCCGCTGCTTTCAACCTTGTCAGAAACTACCAAACTGTCTTCCGAACTGGTTATATCATTTCCATGCCTACCGGCAATGAGTGAGAGTTTGTTTTGGGCTTCGTCCTCACCAGCAATTACTATGGTTAATTTTGGATTTTAGTCATCCTTATAGTGCAAAACAGTATCTCGTTGTTGTTTTAACTTGCATTTCCCTAACAACAAGAGGTTCTGAGCATGTTATTGTATGCTTATTTTCCATCTGTGTTTCATCTTTGGCGGGCTTCCCTGGTGGCTCAGATGGTGAGGAATCTGCCTACAATACAGGAGAGCCTGTGAAAAGTGGATGCAGTGACAGATTTTACTTTCCTGGGCTCCAAAATCATTGTGGACAGTGACTGCAGCCATGAAATTAAAAGATGCTTTCTCCTTAGAAGGGAAACTATGACAAACCTAGACAGAGTATTAAAAAGCAGAGACATCGCTTTGCCAACAAAAGTCCATACAGTCAAGGCCATGATTTTTCGAGTTGTCATGTACAGATGTGAGAGTTGGACCATAAGGAAGACTGACTGCTAAAGAATTAATGCTTTTGAATTGTGGTGCTGCAGAAGAGTCTTGAGAGTCCCTTGGACTGCAAGATCAAACCAGTCCATCCTAAAGGAAATCAACCCCGAATTTCATTGGAAGGACTGATGCTGAAGCTGACGCTCCAGTGCTTTGGCCACCTGATGTGAAGAACCAACTCACTGGAAAAGATCCTGACGCTGGGAAAGATTGAGGGCAGGAGGAGAAGGGGGCAGCAGGGGATGAGACGGTTGGATGGCATCACCGTCTCAATGGGCATGAATTTAAGCAAACTCCAGGAGATAGTAGAGGACAGAGGAGCCTGACATGCTGCAGTCCATGGAGTCAGAAAGAGTTGGACACAATTTGGTGACTAAACAACAATAATTTCATGGTATGTTTGTGCCATTCAAGGACCTGGAGGTTGTTTCCAGTTTGGGGAGTATATGTGTATGTGTGTGCACACGTGCGCTTAGTCACTCAGTTGTGTCCAACTACTTTGGGGATTATTATAAATAAACATTTTATGTACAGTTTATTTTTGTGTAAATACAAGTTTTTTTTTTCCCCCTCTGGGATAAATGCCCAAGAGTGCAATTGCAGGATTGTATGGTGGCTGCATGTTCAGTTTCTTAAAGAACTGCCACAGTGGTTTCCGGAGTGTCTGTACTGCCTTAGGTTCCCAGCAGCAGCATGTGTGACCAGCTTGTCAGCATTCTCAGCAGCGTTCTGGCAGCACTGCCAGAGCCTTCACTGACTCGCGTGTGAAATGAGACACGATGGTGCCCAACTCACAAGGCTGTGCAGAGAGCTAAGTCGGATGTTGCACTCAGCGTGCTCAGCACAATGTCTGGCAATTAATTAATCGTCAGTCCACTAACTCTGCTGTTGCTGCTGCCCCTTTGCTCATTCTCCCATTTCTGCATTTACCTCTTTGCTCACTTGTTTTCATGTGGTCATCCTGTCGACCCTGCTAACTTGGAAGCTCTCCAAGGGGAAGGCGATGCGGTGTCTGTAGTATGCTCTGCTCCTGTGTCACACACGCTCACACATGCACACACGCGCACTGGACATTGCTATCTTAGTGCTGGGCTGAGCAGGTGGTAGATGGGCAAGTTTCCCACCTTCCTGGGTGCGGGGTGGAGGCCTGGGGCCCCCGTCATCTGTAATGATGGAACGTGGGCCCTGAGTGAAGGGGCCAGGCTGCCAACCAGGAGGGCAGAGAGCATGGTGGTTTAATCAAGTGTCCCCGGAAGGAGGACAGGACAACATCAGGCGATTTATAAAAATAGGTGAAGAACAGCTGATCAGGAAGTGGCAGCTTCTAGAGTCAGGATCTCAGGGAACTAGAAGAAAGGTGAAGAGAGGAGAGAGGCAGAAAGGACCCCAAACCGCAGACCTGGCGATGGCCCTGCAATGATTTTAGGTCAAGAAACAAAATACAGGACTTTTCCATCTCAGACTCTTATTTCTGACTCTATTTCTCATCAAGCAAAACTGAACTCCGGGTAACATGGAAGGAAAAAGCAACAGAAGGCAACTGAGGACAGGCAAAGGGAACCAAAATATTCAGAGAGTCCTTTATCACGTCTCACCTCTGCGCAGAATGAAGAGGCGAGTCACAGCCCTCCAACCCTCCCGGTTTCCCGGCTGGGACTCCCCGAGAGGCAGAGTTAGAGTTCCTACCCGTGCTATTGTTGCTTCAACCAGCTCCAGGGCACTGATTTTATCTCTCCAGATTTATTCATTTGTTTTCCTGTCTCTGAAATGCACCATTGTGTAGAATCTAGGCGTGGCTGCAGAATTGCCCCATTCTCCTCCGCAGTGTCTGCTCTGATCTCTGCTCTGATCTCTGCTCTGATCGCTAGTCGCAGCCCACCCCCCGCCTCCCACCTGGGACCAGGAGCACCCTGGATCCCTGTCATCAGGCAGCATCTTTAGCCACCGGGCTGGAGGTTGGAGAGAGAAGCTTGAAGGGTCTCGGGGTATAAACACCAATGATTCTGACCTTGACCAGATCAGCAGAAGAAATGGATCCTCTCAAGGGAGAGAAGTCCTTCCAGTAAAAGGCAAACAACCCCCAAACAAAAGAAAACCAAGAGTGCTGGGATGATCAGCCCGTCTATAACGCAGCACTTTGTTTCTCAGCTAACCTCAGGGTTTTCCTTTCAGTGCTACGTAGATCGGGGTTGCTGGGGAACACAGGTGGGCCTGTTTGCATTCTGGTCTGTGCAACCAAGACACATTTCCAGGTAGGCTGAGTCAGTTAACCAAAGAAATAGAGAAATTGAAGTGGTTGTCCCAGGGCAGGCCTCTCTTTACAGATGTCAGAATTCGGAGTCATGTTTGCCGTCAGAACATTCAGAGAACGTGTTTGCGGTGAGAACTCGGTCACGGCCAGGGCCACAGCCTCGTCCCCTGGACAAAAGCCAGCATCAGAGGGAGATGTGTACTGTAGTCACTCTGGGGGAAACTGTGCCAGTGTAGACGCTTTAAATACCCCAAGCCTGTGTCCCGGGTCAACAGTCAAACCTTCTGCTGGCATGAGACACACGTGAGACCTGTGGGACTAAAGGCAAAGCCTCTCTCTTGTCCTGGAGAACGAAGCCTGAAGCTGAAGGGTTGAGTCCTGGTGGCCAGGT
The DNA here is from genome assembly GCA_015832495.2 of Alces alces. Lineage (NCBI taxonomy): Eukaryota > Metazoa > Chordata > Mammalia > Artiodactyla > Cervidae > Alces > Alces alces. Next base: position 47,882,168 of record JADEYB020000019.1, on the reverse strand, counting down.
GAACCGTCGTCTGCTTTCGGTCTGAGACCAGTTTGGGGCTGGCTCTGGGGTCCCTCTCTCCCTCTCTCAGCCAGAGAGCACAGGGGACAGAGGCCAGCCTACAGTCCACCTAAGAACGTCTCACTGAGACGGCAGACCTGCAAAACACCCCAAATTAGAGCTGCTCAAGCAAGAGTCTAGTGCCCTCCACACACACACACACACACACACACACACGGCTCCTCGTAGAGGCAGCCAGCAATGCCTCTCGGACGCCCTGCTCCCCTCCCACCAGCGCTGAGAGCCCATCGGGTCAGCTTTGCCTCCGGCCCTTGCAGTGACCAGAGCCTCAGGACGCGCGTTTGGTAACTTGCCGGACATTTGCCGTGATCCAGCCCTGCGCGGCCAGGGTCAGAGCCAACGAGGGCGTCTGAAAATGTGCACAAGTGTGCTCTCGCTGCCTGCCTGGCAGAAGCTGAGCCCAAGGGCGAGGAACCAGACGTCTTCCTGCCAGAATCCAGTCCCCAGCTTGCTGGAGACTGGAGACGGTTTCTGAAGCTCCGTTTGATGGTGCCAGGGTTGAAGACAGCTGCAGCGTCTCCGCCTCCCACTCAGCACACCCTTGGTCCCAAGACCCTGGAGACATCTTAACTGTTAAGTGAACGTTAATAAAAACCAGTGGGATATACCGTATTTGTACGGCGAGTGCAGAGAAAAAAAGCAAGCTGGGCAGTCAGGCAAGAAAAGGAAATTTATTAGAGGGAAACGAGAGGGTGACTGGCCCTTAAGGAGAACCAGCGTCCTCCCTTTCTGACGGGGTCTTTCTTACGCCCCACCAATGAAAAATTCTCAGAAGGGATGGTTAATTTTTCGCCTGTAGTTGAGCCCTGTGGTCATGTAGCGGAGGTCTGGAATCTGGTGGTCTCACAGCTTTGAGCAGGTAGGCGCCAGTGAGAAAAGAGAACGTCGTTTGGGCAATTTGGTCAGTTACAAGGGTCACTGTGGTTTTATTCTTCGTTTGCAAGGTCAACATTATGAGCCATCTTATCAATGAGGCCCCAGGTAGGCCCTATCAATATTATGACATATTTAGCACAATAATATAAGAATGTTATACATCAATATAAGAATATTATATTAATTATATATTAAGTCTTCCCTGATGGTTCAGACAGTAAAGAATCTGCTTGCAATACGGGAGACCTGGGTTTCATCCCTGGGTCAGGGAGGATCCCCTAGAGGAAGGCATGGCTACCCACTCCAGTATTCTTGCCTGGACAGAGGAGCCTCGCAGGCCACAGTCCTTGGTGTCCTGAAGAGTCGGACACATCTGAAGCGACTTAGCACATGGCACACAGTTAATGATATCAACTCGACTCTAGGAGTCCTAAGTTGAAGTGAGAATATCGTATAAACGCTCCGGTCCTCTGCATCTGTGCAGATTGGCCCCAGCTGCCATCGCAGACACCAGGCGGCTCCGTTCAGACGCCGGCTGTTGGTGCCTCTGGCTGACGGCCCTGCTCGAAGCCACTCCAGGGACTTCGCTCTCACCGAAGCCGGCCGCCTCGCCGCTTCCTGCCTGTTCCTGGGGCCCACCGGCATCCAAATGGCTGATTCAGGTGCAGCGTTGAGCCTGGGCCCCTCTGCACGGCACGGAGCGCCAGTGGCGCGGGCTGGGACTGTCTCCTCCTCCTGAGAGCAGCCCGGCCCACCTTCGTCTCCAAGTCCACTTGCAGGGCCGTCAGTCTTCAGCGGCAGGCCCCGGCGGGTGTCTGCGTGCCCGGGCACTGCGTGGGCCCTGCGCCACGTCCAGCCTCTGCCCCGGCCTTGGACAGTCGTGGTGTGGCCTTGGCAGCCTCCGGGACAGGCTGGCAGTGGTGACTCCCGCGCTGGTTGTGACCTGAATGTCCCAGCCGCAGAAGGAAGTGCAAGAGGGCTCATATATCAAGTGTTGGATGAAACTGGGAGAAGTCAAGTATAAGACAGCGCCATCAGGCCATCACCAGAGGCGGTGGATTCTTAGGGAAAGACTGAAAGGGGTCCCTCAGCAACTAGAGGCTGGACACGCGCACGGACAGGATCCTTGGTGAGGTGGAGCGTACCCTGCGGCTGTGGACAGGAGAGCTGAGCCCCAGGCTCAGCAGTGAACGGAGGAAACCGCGAAGCGGACCGATCGCTAGACTGGGAGAGGCGGCCTGCTGGGCAAGAGCTGCGTTCTCCGTCACGGGTGGGGACCATCGGGGGTGCCCTTGGGAACCTGAAACCCCACATTCTTGTGACACCCTGGGCTACCAGAGGCTCCCCACTCCCTACCTTTGAGGCAAGCGCGGCTTCAGCTTGAAAATGGGGTCCAGGCCTCTTCCTTGTAAAATGACACACGTCCCTCCCTGGATGTGCCCTCGAGTATCCAGGGCCACCCCAGCCCCCCACGCGGGCTGAGCCTCAACAGCACCTGGCAGGGGAGCGGGGTGAACCTGGCCGGAGGCGCCGGGCCGACCTCGAGATGCAGGGCTGGGGGCCCAGGGAGCTGTTGGGTAAGGAGGCTCAGCAGTGTGGGGCCTCCCCGATAAACATTTGATGCCTGTCAAGGCCCCTGGAGCTGACTCGCTGTTGGAAGCTGGAAAAATGGACAGTTCACACCATGCAGCAGTGAAGCCCAATCTGTCTCAGCCCCGGACCCAGGGAGGCTGACAGCCCAGGACCCCAGTCTGCCGGAGCGGCTTCACCTGGCACTTGAGGCCAGAAGGTGCCCAGCCAGCCACAGCCTGTAGGACGGACCGGGGGCCTCCCCCAGGACAGCACCGGGGAGCGCACATGGGCTGCTCTCCTTGGCAGGCAGGGCCGTCCCCAAGGCGGGCGGCACAGACCTGGGCTCCCCAGGGACCGCGGGGGGGGGGGGGAAGCCCAGGGAGCAGGTGGCGAGAGCCCAAGAGACAGCGCTTCACCATCAGCAACGGCGACAGTCACATGGGCGTCAGGGCTGGAGGGGCAGCCAGAGGCCTGTCGTGCAGACCATGGAGACGCAGCGGACTGCGGTGACCCTGAGGCAAGAGCGATGGGCCCCAGACAAGAGCGAGACACGGGCGGCCCCCGTAAGCCAGAGGCGACATGCCCCTGTAAGCCTGAGGCGGCCCAGAGGGGTGGAGGGGGTGCCGCGTGGGGCCCCAGGACACACGCACGGTCCTCGCAGCCAGCTCCCAGGCAGGGCCTTCAGGCGCGTTGCCCGAAGAAGGGCCTGGTCACCAGGATTCAGACCTGAGAGGCCTCCGTCCGCGTCTCGGGTCCCTGGGTGCTGGGGAAGTGGGGACGCCCAGGCCCCTGGGGGCAGCTGGGGTGACAACTTTGCTGAGTGCTGGGGGCCCCGGGTCAGGGCTGTGCCAGCAGAGGTGAACGCCCGGCTGGTGGAGGGCAGGGGCTCACGGGTGAGCCCCCAGGCCCTGGCAGAGCCCGAGGCCCAGATAGGCTGCCAAGTGATCACAGAGCCAGAGTGCCTGTCCTGACACTGGGACCTGCTTGCCGGACACTGAGCTGGGCAGTGGGTCCCCTTTGAAACTGTCTCCAAGTCAGAGAAAATGGGCCACAAACACACAGATCCCCCCAGATGCCACACTGAACTTCCTTCACAGAGCAATGATTCCAGGAGGGAAAAAAAAGAAAAAATCATTAAAAAAAAAAAAAAAACACGTTGTTAAAGTGAATGGAAACATAAGGAGGTCCTTCACTGGCTTAAGAAAATAAACCAAAATCCAAAATATTCTGAGAAACACATTAGGGAATTAGAGGGGATCAAAACCTCCACCGCCGGGCCAGTTATCCGGCAGGCTCAGAGACGTTTAATTCTGCACGAACAGCAGGGCGGCCTCGGCTGGCCCCAGTCCTGAGAAGCTGCCTTCAGCCCCCCGCTCCCCGCCTCAGCGGTGGGGAGAAGGCCAGCCCGCCCTTGCGGATGGCAGGAGGGTCGTGACGGCGGGTCTCGCGGGGCACGCTGAGCTCTCCCGGGACCCGAGCGCCGTGTTTACGCAGGACGAGGCCGCCTCGGGTCAGCGTCCACCGCCGGCCACACACACGGCGGTGCGTTCAGACGCCCGCCGACCCTGTGGTGACGCGGAGAGCTCCTCCTGGGACACCAGGCCAGCGCAGGGCCGGAGGGGGGGTCCCGTCTGCGCCCTTGCCCGTCCTGCTGTCCAGCCACGCGCCTCCGTGAAGACAGGTGCAGCTGCAAGGAACGTGGAGACAGTGAGGCCTGTCCAGTCGCTCAGTCGTGTCCTCCCAGGGTCGGCCTTCCTTTTCACTTGTCCGTCTCCATGTGTGTGTGTCCTTTCCCTTCTAACAAGATCAACCGTCACATTGGATTCGGGCCATCCAATCCAGTATGACTTTGTTTTAATGTGATCGTGTCTTCAGTGTGAGACCCTATTTCCAAAGAAGGTTCCATTCATTGGTTAAAATTTAAACATATCTTTAGGGGACACAATTTAACCTATCATAGTGTGTGTGTTGAAAATTATTCCAACCTGGTTCTCCACTTTCCCTAACCCTTGTGCAGGCATGTAAGTATTTCTTCTGTGTCCTTCCAGAGCTGCTTTATATTATTACAAACAAGCACAAACCCAGACACTGGTTACTTCTGCCTTTATTCCTTGTCATTATCATCTAGTAATATATATATATATCTTTATCTCCTATTATTAGCAAGCCATAAGGTATTTCATGGGCTTCCCTAGAGGCTCATATGGTAAAGTATCTGTCTGTAATGCAGGAGATCCAGGTTTGATCCTTGGGTTGGGAAGATTCCCTGTAGAAGGGAATGGCTACCCATTCTAGCATTCTTTTTTTTTTTTTTTCCACTCTAGTATTCTTGCCTGGAGAATTCCATGACGAGCCTGGTGGGCTACAGTCCATGGGGTCACAAATGGTCAGACATGACTGAGCAACTAATGCTTTACTTTCACTTTCTTTTAACAAATTACAAACGCTAGATTTTTTTTTTTTCAGTTTATAATATGTAGTGGAGACTATTTGATAGAGACCCCTAGTTTTTTATGGCTGTATAATATTCTATTGTAGGGTTATAACAAAATTATTTAACAAGTCCCTTACTGATGAAAAGTGGGTTGTTTCTGAGCTTTTGCTATTGCAGCCAACACCAATGAATAACCTTGCACATATTTTATTTCTCCCTTGGATTAATATATTTATAAAATAAATATAACTTACTTCAGGGCAAAGAGCATATACATTCATAATCTTAATATCTGTTGCCAGATTCCCCATAGAAGTTGAAAACAACATGTTTCCATTAGCTTTTAATAAGTGACTTTTTCCTCCCTTGCAACTTCAGCACATTATCCTTTTTTTAAAAAAACAAACTAGGAATTGGATAATGAAATCTCAGTCTAGCTTAATTTGCATTTTATTCATCGTGGGTGAGCTTGAGCATCTTTTCTACTCACATATTTAAATGTCTGTAAAGTGTTCTTTTAAGCATTTTCTACTGGGTCAGTGGGTTTTTTCTCATGGATTTGTGGGAACTATTTAGGTATTAGTTATATCCCCTTTGCCTGTATGACTTGCAAATATTTTTCCCATTTGTTGTTTTATGAAGGCTACTTTAACATGAAACTTGAATTTATTGTCAACTGATTGTCTTGGATCCATGTAAGTGTTTTATTTCTTACGTTGGAAATAGTTTAAAAAAAACAAGATATAAAATCTCTCATAAATCCAATGCTAGTAAGTAGTTGGTTGTTTGTACTGTTTTGTCTCTAGGAATGGACTTGGGGGACAACAGTATATTAAGATACAAGCATAAGTGTGGTTTATTTTTTAGTAACAAAAAGTGAGGGTTTTTTTTCATTTTGTAGAAACTTTATAGAACATCCATAATTGTATCTATCAATTAAAAAGATAGAATAAAAGTGATAAACCTAAACATTTGCTCTACATAAACCTATTTTTATTACTCTGACAAGATCTAAAATTTACTAAATAGCTTGGTTAAAAAAAAACAAAGTAGAAGGTTCCCAGATGGCTCAATGGGTAGAATCCACCTGCAATGCAGGAGATGAGGGTTCGCTCCCTGGGTCAGAAAGATGCCCTGGAGAAGAAACTGGCAACCCACTACAGTATTCATGCCTGCAAAATCCCATGGACAGAGGAACCTGGCGGGCTACACCCCACAAAGTGTCGCAGAGTTAGACACAACTAAGTGACTAAGAACAGCAAAGAAAAAAAAAAAAAGAAAGTAAATATTTCATGGGTATAGTTTTCAGAGAATATTTTGCCCCAAAGGGCCAAAAAAGGATCTTTTAATTTTTATTATGCTTTAATTTTATTAAGATTTGAAAAAAATTTTACTAATATATATGCACACAAACACACACACATATACATATATTGTCATTGTTCAATTGCTCAGTCACATCCAACTTTTTGTGACCCCATGAACTACAGCCCAGAAGGCTTCCCTGTCCATCACCAGCTCCTGGAACTTGCTCAAACTCATGTCCATTGAGTCAGTGATGCCATCCAACCATCTTATCCTCTACTGCCTCCTTCTCTTACCCTCGATCTTTCTCAGCATCAGGGTCTTTTCCAGTGAGTCACCTCTTCACATCACATGGCCAAAGTATTGGAGCTTCAACTTCAGCATCAGTCCTTCCAATGAATATTCAGAGTTGATTTCCTTTAGGATTGACTGGTTTGATCTCCTTGCAGTCTTAGGGATTCTCAAGGGTCTGAATTCCTTTCTGAGATTCAAGAAGCGCCTGGTGGCTGGCTGTTCATTTCGAGGGACATTTCAAGGGCGTCACCGTCTGCTCTGTTGATGCTAACGGGCATCTGCCTGCACCTTCACCAAAGGGAACATCGTGGAGGGGCTATTTGGCCACACGGGGGCATCTCACCTGCCTGCCAGCCTCCCCAGGAGTTTAGGGCTCCAGGGAACCCAGCTGACCTGTGACCTTCACCTTGGTGGGTCGTACCCTGGCCCCTTGAGGAAGGGGCTGCAGAGCTAACATTTTGAAAGTGATTTTCTGCTGCTGAACAAACGTGTGGTTTATCACAGCCTTTAGAAACGTCGATTGATCGGGATTATCCCCTTTCTCCTTTCCTGTGTGCCTTCAATTAGCTGAATGAAAGCAAACCCCGGGCTTTAGGACCAAAAATAGCTGGGGAAAAGTGACGCAGGCTTCGCCGAGATGAAAGAGTGGAGCCCAGAAGCCTAATTAAAAGCAACTGAGGAACCAGCATTTGATACGGAGTTTACTCACCTGAAAAAATAAACCGAGAGCTGCAGCAGGGCTCGGGGGGAGGGCTGTGGGAAAGGGCCGCGGGGTCCCCGGCGGGTCACAGGAAGGCCCTGCCCGCCAGGACACAGGCTGCCTCTCCACCCCTCCTGGAGTCGGGGGGAGGTCGGCCAGGAGGGGACCCAGGAGGGCTTGCCGCCACGGGGGCAGGGACCACCTTCGCCCTTCCCCCGGCGCGGGGCTCTTCCCCTCCCTGAAAACGTGCGTCATTAGCGAGCATCCTCCCCCAGATCTCCCAGCCTCTTCCCATCTCCTGTCTCCTCGCCTCCAGCCTCTCCCCAGCCACCTTCCTGACATTCAGAGCGTTTCTGTGCATTCAGCATATAGATTGTTTTTGATGGCATGAGCTTTCAAGGTCTCACTGAAAGAATGAGCCCTCCTTTACCAAGAGGAAAATTCTTTCTCTGTTGAGATAAATCAAGGCCCAAGGTCAGTCAAGAAATAAATGACTCCCTCTTTCGAACACTGCATATTTTTAATCTACAAGCCAGCCCCACACATGGAACCACTGGCAAATCTAAATGGCTTTGGGGGTGGGGGTGGGGGGCCTCTTGAGGCAGCTGCCATCCTGTCCAAAATTTTACTTGGAGGCGAGAGAAAGAACTTCGCCTAATTTTCTTGGCCCTTGATGGCTGGGGGAGATGGCCCGCATCCTCTCCTTTCCAAGCTGGATATTCATTACCTCGGGCAGTGCTGGGGGTGGGGGAGGTGGAAAGATGTATTTGGTGTTTTCTAACAAATGCGGTGGCTTCATTACGGCAAATAACTGAAATGACAGAGCTGTTTCTGGAGCGGTCTGCTATGCGGAGGAGGCAGAGGCCAGATGCTGGCTCCTTGGGGTCCCAGCAGCATTTCCTCACCTCACGCTTTATTGGGGAGGACCCAGGACTCCGTGAGACCGTGGCGGCCGGTGTCAGCTACCGTTCCACAGAATGTGAGGTCCAGGAGTCTTCACAGGGATGGGGGCCAGCAAACCGTGACCCAGGGGCCAAATCCAGCCTCATCCTACAAATAAAGTTTTATTTGAACGCAGCCACATGCACGTGTCTGAGGATTGTCTGTGGCCACTTTCAAACAGCAGAGGTGAGTAGTTGTGGCAAAGACATCTGGCCCCACAGAGCCTAGAAAAACCACACTCTGGCCCTTTAAGAAAACATCTTCCCCGCCCAGAAGGCGGTAGGGGTGGGCCCCGAGTATCAGAATATCCCGTTTCTGTGATGTAATGTGAACCGGTAACTCAGTGGTCAGGACCAACCGTCAGAGAGGAAAGAAAGGGCTGGAGAAGCAAAGTCTGTCTCCCACATCTGTGATCTTTCCAAGTCCACAAGAGGTTTTCCTAATCTTTCAATAACCCAGTCCAAGGGTGCAGACCAGGTAACTGAATCTTGACAACTGGGGTTTCCCAGATGGAGCTAGCTATAAAGAATCCACTTGCCAATGCAGGAGATGTAAGAGATGCGGGTTCAATCCGTGAGTCTGGAAGATTCCCTTGAGGAGAGCATGGCAACCCACTCCAGAATCCTTGCATGGAGAACTCCATGGAAAGAGGAGCCTGGGGGCTTCCGTCCATGGGGTGGCAGAGGGTCAGACACGGCTGAAGCAACTGAGCGTGCAAGATTTGGAGGGCACATCTACAAGCCAAGGAACCCCGAAGACCACTGGTAACACCCTCAGACATCAGGAGGCGTCCTGCAACAGAGGCTCCGCGCAGACCTTGGAAGGAGCAGCCCAGCCATCACCTGGATCTCGACTCCTGCCTCCAGGGTCTCTGTTGCTCTGAGCCACCAGCTGGAGGCACTCTGTCACAGCAGTCCCAGAAACTGAGCGCACACGCTCTGTAATGTTTGAATACTGGACCACGTGAACATCATGTGTATTCAAAGAAATAAGTAAGTAGTTGGAAAACTTTTTGGCCAAGAGAAGAAATGAATAAAGTAGGTCCTATACCGTGGTTCTCTTTCTAAAATCACGCCGAACTTCATGAGATTACGGGGAATTCGTCTCAATGGAGTCAGCCACACTTAGGTGAATATTGTGAAAATGAAAGAAATAAACCAGAGGAAGTCCAGGGTAGGCAGGACTCCAGCTCCTCAGCTGCTGTCCTGGACGCCCGACCCAAGCTGAGAACTTGACTCCAGGGAGAGTAGCTCTTTCCCCAGTTTGCCTTCTTATCTCACTGTATTTTTTTTTTTTTTAAGAGAAAAACAATGAATTCCTTTGAGGAGCAAGAGAACCTGCCTGAGTCCAGTGAAGCGACCAGAGCTGTCAGGAGACCTGATCCGGGGGCTTTCGGCCACCGTCCACCGACACCGAGCAGTGACCACAGAGCAGCCCCACAAACGCCTCAGCGACGCCGGCACCACAGACGCCCGGCTCCCTCTCCGCCTGTCGAGTGAGGCTGTGGCTTCTTGCAAACTGGGTCTGGGTCATATTTGTATTTGTTGTTAGCTCTGAAATTGAAAAAGTTGTAATCACAATGCAACTGAGACAAGGGAATGTCTGGTCAACTCAAAAAACTCAAAACAAATTTTGACACTAGATGCTCAGCTGAATTTTTTTGAAAGAAAATACTTTTTAATAGGATGTTTTAGATTTATAGAAAAATTGCAAAGATAATACAGAGTGTTCCTGTATGTCCCGCACCCATTTTCCCCTATTATTAACCTTACATGTTGAAAAAGACCCTGATGCTGGGAAAGATTGAAGGCAGGAGGAGAAGGGGGCGACAGAGGATGAGATGGCTGGATGGCATCACCGACTCGATGGGAATGAGTTTGAGCAAGCTCCTGGAGATGGTGATGGACAGGGAAGCCTGGCGGGCTACAGTCCATGGGGTCGCAGAGAGTTGGACAAGACTGAGCTACTGAACAAACTGAACTGAGTCTGGTACATTAGTTACATTAATGAAACAAAATTGATAGCATCACTATTAACTGAGCATTATACTTTATCCAGATTTCCTTACGTTTTCCCTGATGTCTTCTTCCTGTCGCAGGACCCCCTCCAAGGCCCCGATCACATGCGGCCTTCCCGTCTGCTGAGGCTCCTCGGGGCTGTGACAGTTTCTCAGACTTCCCTGGCTTTTGATGACTTGGACGACTTGGAGGAGGGCTGATTGGTAATTCTGTGGAATGTCCAGGGTTTTTCCTCATGATTAGCTGGGATTATGGTTTGGGGGAGGAAGACCACAAGCAAAATGCTACTCTCATCACCTCCTGTCAAGGGTACATACTGTCAAGATGGCTTGTCACTGTCAGTTCTGACCTTGAGCCCTGGCTGAGGTCGTTTCTGCGAGGCTTCTCCACTGCAAAGCTGCTCTAGCCCCCTAGCCCCGCCCCCCCCCACGCACGCACACGCACGCGCACACACACACATTCTCCTCCTTGGAAGGGAGCCACTGTACACACCACACACTTAGGGGTTGAGGCTCTGCTTTGTCTCCTGGAGGACAGAACGTCTCCATAAATTATTTGCAATTTTCTGCAGGGAAGACTTGTCTCTCTTCAGCCATTAATTTGTTTATTCAATCAGTTGTTTATATCAGCATGGGCTCATGGATATTTATTCAGTTCAAAGCTACTTTATTTACTTAGTGAATCTTTTTATTGAACAGGATGACTGGTTTGGCATCATGAGCAGATAAGCTCAGAACTCAAAATCCACTACACAACTACCCACTAGAGCCTCTATTTTTGCTCACGTGGTGACCACATTTCTGGAAACTCCTTCATTGACCACGTAGGGGCCAGGGGTACCCACCGTGCCTCGTGTGGGGCGCACGGGTGTGAGCGGGACAGGCTGTGTGCCCCACCCCGTCCTGTCAATGTCGAGTTTGGTTTAGTTATTTGCACACAGCCCAACATTCGAATGTGGGCAACAACACAGACCATCTAATTCCTGTCCTCCAGAAGCTCCAGTAGTCACTGGAACAGATATGAGGAACTCCAAACTCACATAAGACAAGAGAGAGAGAAGTACAGAGTCATCATAAACCAAAATACGTCAGCTGTGCTATAGGGCAGAGTTTATCAAGGATGGTTTTCTTGAGCTGGTGCAGGAATAGATTTTCTCAGAAAAGCTCTATTTTGTAAAAAGTGGGAACTGGAGATGTGAGATGACCATGGGAAGGGATGATGGGCTCAAGTATATTTTTGTGTGTGTGAGTTTTTTTGAAGGAAGAATGAACAGATGACCTTATAATCACTATTATAGTCCATCTACTGTTGTTTAAAATCTTCTCTAGAAGCCAGAATCATTCCCTGGCTTGCATGTACTTCATATAACTCCCTGTTTGCCAATTCATATTAAAAGGAAATTCATGCTAAAGGAAAAATGGGAACACACGGCCAACTGCTCCCCCTGCACTCAATGAGTCAGGCCTCCACAGCGCACTCTGGGGATTCAGCCGCGCTGAGGTTCCCGTCTGGAGTCTGGGCCCCCAGGGGACGTGGGGATTGGCTTTACTCTGAGAGACTCCAGGTGAGTTTGGTAAAAGGTTGTAATGTAGAAAACTGCCTCTACAAATCAGGAAAGCAACTGATTCTCAGGAGACTTTCATATGTAGGTCAGTAAGTTTGCTGAACTTGTCTTTCAGGTCAGGAACTGGAAGAGATCTTACTGGTCACCTGCTTTAACCTCACTGCTGAACAGAGTAGGTGGGGCCCGGAGCGGGTGACGGGCCAAGGCCGCCCACCAGCACGCGGCAGGGCCATGGCCAGCCTGGGGCCAGGGACGCCCAGCAAACCTTCCTGGGTTCTGATCTGGGGCGGCGGAAACTCTTTGTTTTCAAAGTTAAATATTTCTGTCTCAAAACAGCTGGACTTCCTGCTTCTGTAGGGAAAATAACACGTGTATGTGTGTGGGTGTGTGTGTGCGTGCGTGCGTGTAATCAGGAGGGGCTTCCCGGGTAGTGCTAGGATTAAAGAGCCCACCTGCCAATGCAGGAGACCAAGAGACAGAGGTTTGATCCCTGGGTAGGGAAGATCCCATGGAGGAGGGCATGACAAACCACTCCAGTGTTCTCGCCCAGAGAATTCCACAGAGTCGGACACAACCGAGCATCTTAGTACTCCCACAGGTGTAGTCGGGAAAAAGTGGTCGTAAAATGTCATGCCATGTGAGAGTGATGATGGCGTTCAGTTCAGTTCAGTTCCGTCACTCAGTCGTGTCTGACTCTTTGTGACCCCTTGGACTGCAACCCGCCAGGCCTCCCTGTCCATCACCAACTCCCAGAACTTGCTCAAACTCATGTCCATCGAGTCGGTGAGGCCATCCAACCATCTCATCCTCTGTCGTCCCCTTCTCCTCCCGCCTTCAGTCTTTCCCAGCATCAGGGTCTTTTCCAGTGAATCGGCTCTTCCCATCAGGTGGCCAAAGTATTGGAGCTTCAGCTTCAGTGTCAGTCCTTCCAATGAATATTCAGGACTGATTTCCTTTATAATTTACTGGTTTGATCATGTAAGAGTGTAATGATGGCATTAAATTGGTATTAACTTGTAATGATGGTCATTCAGCTGAACTTTTCTACTTTGGAACAAGTTGCTGGCTTGAACTGTCTCCAGATAAACGTGCGTGCCTCACCTTATAACGTGCTACTGAGATGTCAGGGAAATGTTCCTCTTTTTAGAGGTTGCAGCCAATTTTCTTTGGTTAACAGAATCGTGTGTGTGAATCTCATTTGGTCTCCTGAGTGACATACATGCTAATTTTCCTGATATGTCAAGTGTTTGGATTATCTGTCGCTGCATAAAAACTCTTCCCCCAAACCTTAAAAGCATGCTGCTAAAGGAAAGAAGCCAATCTGTAAAGGCTATGTGCTATACCATCCCAAGGATGTGAAACTCTGGAAAAGGCAGAACCACGTAAAAGACCACAACGAGAAGATCAGTAATTGTCAGGGTGGAGGGTGGATGAGGGAGGGATAAACAGTGGAGCACAGAGGATTTTTAGGGCAGCAAAATTACTCTGTATGATTCTGTCATAGTGGACATAGGACATCATAGTCATATGTCAATTGTCAACATGTGTCAATATGTCAACACATATGTCAATATGTGTTAGTCAGTTCAGTCATGTCCAGCTCTTTGTGACCCCGTGGACTGTAGCCCGCCACGTTCTTCCGCCCATGGGATTCTCCACACAAGAATACTGGAGTGTTATGCCCTCCTCCAGGGATCTTCCCCCCTCAGGGATCAAACCGGTGTCTCTTAAGGTGAGTTCTTTACCGCTAGCACCACCTGGGACGCCCTATGACATCGTACACTTGTCAAAACCCAAAAGATGCATAACATGTTGCTAGGAAACTAGAGCAAAAAGCATTGTTTTCCACTAATCAACAGGAAGGGTGGCTTAAGTCCATGACAATTCTCAGTTATATTCAGAAAAAAAAATATCACTTTCAAGCAAAAGAAGTCATTAGACATAAGCTAACAGTATTTGTTACTAAGCTCTTAAATGCTGCAGCAAACACCCATCCCAAATGAGCCACCAGGAGGGGACAGGTGCGTCCCTCCGGGGGCCTTCAGGGCTGATCCGGTTCTTGCCTCCGAGACAGGGCCCTGAGTGTCCGGTGCAGCCGGGGTCTCCCAGGCCGTGGGCACCGCTCCTCGGGGCGGGGGCGGTCTGCCGCCTCTCCGGCGGCCCCTCCCCACCCTGTCCCCCATCTTGAGGAGTCTCTCTCTGGCCGTGCCCCCCTGATTTGGGAGCACATCTGGCGGCATCCTAAACCTTTTCTCCTCTAATGACTTACATTGCGGGTGCACGAAGCCAGAGGGGCTCCTAGACTGTTTTTCTTTCTGGCCTGGGGCTGCCTCCAGCAAGTGAAGCTGTCCCTGAATTCAGTGCCACAGGAGGAAGATGAGCCAAGATGAACTCAGGCTGACAAAAACCCATGGAGGGCAGAAATACTGGAGTCACGGGGCTGTGGGAGAAGCAGCGTGTGCCTGTCACAATGGACCTCATTTCAGGATGGACGGATGTTCTGAGGGCTCCCTGGAGGAGGCGGCGGGAGAGGTTGGGGGAGAAAGAGGAAGTGAAGGATGAAGAAGAAGATGCCAGAAAGAGAGCCAGTGTCCATGGGGAGCAGCTGGAGGAATTCTGGCAAATACTTGGACGCGAGATAGTCTGAAGGCAGGCCCAGGCCAGAAAGGGCCCCCTTTTCCTGGGGTGCTAAGACGCACAGGGAGACATGCAGAACGGGCTGGGACTGCGGGGCTTGGGCTGCGGGAACGCTCAGCTGGGAGGCGAGCAGCAGGCGTGAGCCCCTGTGCTGACCGGCTGGCAGGGGCCAGATGCCGCTCAGCGCAGCCAGCGGGTGGCAAATGGGCACCCATGAGGCCCTGCCTTTGTGACAGGGACTCGCGAGGCAGTGAGCGTCTCAGGGCGAGGGGAGGAGGGAAGGATCACGAATCTCCCCGCAACCCGAGGCCATGCTTTTGGAAAGGAACACTTTTTTCATCCTTTTCCTGCATGACAGCAGCCAGCTGTATCCAAAGTTCACATGTCTCAGGACTCCGGCAGGAGACACTCTCTTCTCGGTACCTGAGCAGTTAGGGAGCTTTGGAAACTTAATTTAAGACGAGCGAAAGCTCATCACGTAGCATGCACCACCTAGAAGGGATTTCCAATTGTTCGGAGTGTTTTGTGGCTGTGGGTAGGCAGGGCATTCTCCCCCAGTTGCCCTATGAACACAGCCTTTCTGCTTGGAGAAAAAAATAAACCTTAGTTGGTGCTCCCAGCTCCAACTGCAAAGTCGGCAGTCCAGCGCTCCTCTCTGTCTTTGCATCACCTCCTTCAGAAAGACAGGCAGCCGTGACCCGTAACAGCCCGCAGCAACCGCGCAGACGTCGCTCAGACACTGCGCTCTTGGGGAACACGGGGTGGACGCCAAGTGGTGTTTGTAACTGGCTAGCGAGGGCTGTGCCTCTCCAGCATGGTTACTCAGGTTCTCAAAATCATTTCCATCTGAGGGAGTTTTGGGGGCCTGGTGTGACAGGAGGGGATGGGGTCAGCCAGTAATCTGATCGCCTTGAAAATCGTCACAATTATCACCTGCGTGGGTGGTCTTGTCCTGGTTCAAACTGACCTGAACAAAGCAAGCATCACACCCCTCTCTCTTGTCCCTGGAGGCACAGCTCTCGCTGCGCCGAGGCCCTCCGTGGCTAACGAAGGGTGAAGGCACGCTGTCTGCGGGGCTGGAGCCTGCACAGGACTTGAAGACCCCAAAACTGTTCCCCTCAAAGCCCAGGACACGGGCTCCAAGACCTCCAACCGTGGTGTGTGCACACCTCCCAGCCATTCGGTTAGACCACCCTGAGCACTGCTGTGCAGGGCCGTACAGATGTCAGGAAGCCCCCAAGTCAGCTGACCTTGCCGTGGGGAGGTGACCCAGTGGGCTCAGAGACTCAGAGCGGGAGAGGGACCTGACACGCCCTTGCTGACTGAGAGGGGAGGGGCCCACGGTGAGGAGGCGACCCCCGCAGCCTCAGAGCAAGTCTCCGCTGACCCCGGCAGGGAAAGGACCCCAGTCCTGCAACCGCAGGGAACTGGATCCTGCCAAGGAGAAGCAAGCGCTCCGAAACTCCAGACAAGGAGGCCGACCTGTGCTGGACCTCTGATCTACAGACATTAGTAACACCGAGAGAACAAATTGTAGCTTTCAACCACTGTTTGTGCTAGTTCATTATTCCATGGTGGAAAACGCATACAGCCCCCTTTGAAAGGGTTAGTTGCTCAGTCATGTCCAACTCTTTGTGACCCCAAGAACTGTAGCCACACACACCGCCACCCCAGGCTCCTCTGTCCATGGGATTCTCCAGGCAAGAATACTGGCGTGGGTGGCCATTCCCTTCTCCCGAGGAGCTTCCTGACCAGGAATCAAACGCAGGTCTCCTGCATTGCAGGGGGGTTCTTTACCATCTGAGCCGCCAAGGAAGCCCCCTTTACATCCTCCCATATTTATCTTTCATCGTTTGCACTCACTCTCACCCTCTGTTTCTGATGCACATAAAATACAAGGTAAGCCAAACAGAGAAGAATAATTTTACATCAAAGAGCCTCCTCTCAAAGAAAAGACCCTGGAGACGCAGGTTCGATCCCTGGGTCAGGAAGATCTCCTGAAGGAGGAAATGGCAACCCACTCCAGTATTCTTGTCCGGAGAATCCCACGGACAGAGGAGCCTGGCGGGCTGCAGTCCATGCGGTGAAGAGTTAAGAGTCCGGCCCGGCTGAGTGGCTGAGCACACACCCACACCGAGAAGGGAGGGTCCTTATATGTCTAAAATGGAATTCAAGCTTTTATAACAACGCTTTGGCATTTAGTCTTGTGGAATAAGAAAAACAAAATGGGTTGCTGCCTGCAACTATATTTTGGTTCACACCCCACGACACCTGCAGCGCTGATTCTCAGAGGCGGGAAAGTGGGGCCAAGACAAGGGTGAGACCAGAAGGACACAAATTCCAGGTGAAGGGGAGGGGGCAAAAGACTCAGTCGTTAAGATAAAAGGCGCGTCAAAATTCTGATCAAACGCACACAACACAAAATGTGCCTTTTTACCATTTTTAGGTTCAGCGGCTTTAAGTTCACACTGCCCTGTCCCATCTCTTCCTCCCTCAACGCTTTCCGTCTCATGAAACTGAAATTCTGGCCCCATCGTACGGTGACATCCCAGATAAATAACATATTAATGCAATGTTTGTATTAAACTTAATATTTTAGAGAAGTCTTATGTTCACAGCAAAGTTGAGAGAAAGGTGCAGAAATTTCCTGCCTGCCCTCTGCCCCGCCCCACATGCCCTGTTCCCACATTATCGACACCCCCACTGCGGGTATAGTCGTTATGATCGATGGCCCTGCGCTGACACACCATCCGCACCCAGAGCCTGCTGTTTACATTAGGGTTCACTCCTCGTGTTATACATTCCACGGGTTTGGACAAAGGCTTAACAGCATGTATTCATCACTGCGGTGTCCTACGGAGCAGTTTAACTGCCCGCCCAGAACCCTCTGTGCCCCGCCTGTTCACCCTCCCTCCCTCCCTGACCCCCAGCTCCGGGAGCCCCTGATCTCTTCACTGTGTCCATAGCTTTGCCTTTTCTGGGATGTCATCAAGTTGGAATCACAGCACACAGCCTTTTCAGATTGGCTTCTTTCATTTAGTAATACGCATTTAAGTTTCCTAGTACAATATTTTTTTTTTCAAAGACCAAAATTAATACCAAAAAATATCCAGGATGAGCAAAATATCGGAATGTAAAGGCTAGCTAGGTCTTCACACGTCAACTCACTCTGCAATCCGATCGTGTAACAGACCCCGTCCTGTAATAAAACCGGGACATTTGCTCTGACTGTTTGCTGCCAATGGTTCCGCTTATCTGAGGAGGTCGTCTACATGAATTATGGAGCCAGCCGTGACAGATCGGACCTGGAGCCTGGCGGCCGCGGGCATTCCTGCTCGTCCCACCCCTCCCCTGCCGGACATTTCTGGGAAGTTCATAGGTGGTGGGTGGTGTCGATTACAGCTGAGAAATTAGTCCAGATCATGAAATAAATAAGGCCTGGAGAGGCGGCGTGGAGCTTGTGTCCTCAGCTTCCAGCACAAGCTCCCATCACTGTTTCCACAGCTTTTCCTGGCTTGACTTCAAAATAACTGCGTTCCTAAGTTCAGCAGGAAAGTGCTTCCAGGGATGAGAGATGTACTTTGTGCCGGGAAAGGCAGGGTCCTGCGCCTTCCCAGCCCCCTCCCTGCCCCTCAGGCGGTGTGGGCTGGGGTGGAGGGGCTGCCAAGGCTGACCCCCTCCTTCAGGCAGGAGCAGCCCCCCAGGAGGCAGCCCGCGCCCGACAGTGTGGAGCACGCGTGAGTCACCGGGACTAGCATCTCCAAGGAGCTCATCGAGGGGACCGGGAAGGAAAGACGTCATTCCCTTGAGCCCGGTCCAGAGAGGGTCAGGAGATGCCATCTCTAACGTCCTTCTGATGGAAGAGGGTCTCCAGGCTTCTCAGAGGCCAAGGAGTGACTTGGCCAGAGTCAGTTTCTGAGGGCGTGGGGTCCGTGGGGGAGGGAGGAAACGCTCCAAGCCTGACAGCAAATGCGTGGGGAGGTGGAGAAGAGAGACGGTGATCGCCGGCTTGAGCAGGGACGGGAGCAGGCCCGGAGCGGGCGGAGGGCTCCTCTGCGGGGAGCAGCTGTGAGGTGCGCTTTCCTGCCCAAGAGATCACCGGGCCCCCTCCTGCCCCCAGGGGAAGGGGCTGTTTCTGAAGTGACTGTGGACGCCCACCGCCTCGCAGGAAGGCAGCACTCGCCACTTCCTCACGTCTGTTCTATCCTGCACGTGCCTCGTTAACTCGGAGCACGTTGTGCGTGTCGTTTCAGTCGCTCAGTCACGTCCGACCCTTTGCGACCCCGGGGGCTGCAGCGCTCCAGGCTCCCCTGTCCTCCACCGTCTCCCGGAGTTTACTCAAACCCATGTCCATCAAGTCAGTGAGGCCATAAAAGAACTGGTTTTTATTGCTGATTTTCTGGACCTTAGCTTTTAGCTCCTAGAGCTGAACCTCCTTGAGTTTTCAAGGATGGACAGAAGCAATGGCTGGGAGTTTTGCATGTCTTCACATCGCTTGTGAACACTGACTCTGAGAACAAGGCCACGCCCTGCACTGGAGTCACGCCTTTCTACGGCAGGGAAGAGAGCAGAGAGAACGGGTCACCTGTCAGCTCATGGGCCGCGCTGGAGCTTGTTGGGCCAGGGCTCTGGGACGCCGTGGGTCTCGCCCTAGGCCTGGCAGAGGTTGGCTTTTCTCTCCTGCTCTCAAATAGAGGCTGGGTGCTGCTCCCCTGCTCTTGCCGTGTCTCAAGGCAGGTTGAAGAGGGGTGTCTGAAATAACTACATTTTCTCAGGGTGTAAAGTCCAACCCGAGCTGCCCAGGGGTGGCTGGGGTGGGCTTCCCTGGAAATTCCGCGCATGTTGAAGGATGTCATGTGACGATCAGGGCATCATGCTGCCTTTCCATCTCTTCACAAAAATAACAGAAACGAAGTTCAGCCCTAAACTGCCTCATTCACCAACACAGAACTTCCCTGAGCAACCTCCAGCACACACACACACACACCCCCGCCAAGATTACCTCCCCTGATAGTGAAATGCAAAGCAAGAAGCAAAGAGGAGGGGAAAGGGGATCATTTCAGACCGTTTCTGTGCCACCCTTTTAGCGGGGAAGTTCATACAAGAACAAAACAAGATGCAAATAAAGACACACTCTGGAGCATCGCGTGTTTATTCTAAATCTACCCCCGTTGGCGTTACCACTTGCTGTGTCTTTGCTGCATCCTGGGCGTCTAATTGTGATTTTCTTTCCTCCCCAGTCAGATTTTTGTTCTTTTGAAGTTAGGAAATGTCAGTGGTTTCTTTCAAGCGTTTTTGGGCAAGACTCTTTTTTTTAAGAGTCAGAGCAGGAAAAGGCCATTCAGCTTATCTCGTTCACTTCCTGAAATCCAAACAAGCTCTCAGAAAACCGCATCACACCCCATCCATTCAGCGAGGGGCTCTACACTTGGACAGGAGATTTCAGGGCCATTTTGCTTTTATAAAAACCTTCAGAACTGGATCTGAAAAACCTCCAGAGATTTGGAGAAGTAACTTGAAAGCTTGAGGCTAAAATTGGGTGGTTATTTCCCTCCTGAGGAAATGATTCAGAAAAATCCTTTCTTTCCTCAGAGAATTCCATCCCCGCTCGCCGCCCAGAGCCCCCACGTGGACTGATGGCTGAGTTTTTCAGACTTGTGAGCTAATTCTGTTTCTGCTGAGCAGAGGATACCTCCAGCTGTGCCAGTTCCTCCCCTCGTCCTAACTGAGGACCAGACTTTGAGAGCCACATGTGATGGGAAGGAAGAGTTTTGAATGAATCTACTTGCCCCCATGAAATAGTACCTATTTAAATCATTTGGAGGGACTCCCCTGGCGGCACAGTGGATAAGAATCTGCCTGCCAGTACAGGGGATGCATTGAACACTGGTTTGGGAAAATCCCACAGGCTGCAGAGCAACCAAGCCCCCATCTCACAACTACTGAACCCCGAGTGCCTAGAACCCGTGCTCCACAACAAGAGAGGCCACCACAGGGAGAAACCCGTGCACCTCAACGGGAGAAGCTCTTATTTGCCGTGACTACAGGAAAGCAATGAAGACTCAGCGCAGCCCACAAAAAAAGAAATAACTTTAAAAAGTCACTTACAGAACAATAAATTTCTCACTAAACAAACAAAACACACACACACACACACACACACACACAAATTAGAATTCAACCCCAAACTTTAAATCTCATTTTCTCAAAAAAAAAAAAAAAAGGTTTGCAGCTCCCCGCCTTAAAAAAAACAATTACAGGAGGGCCAGTGGTCAACAGAAGTCAGCTGAGTCCCCAGACTCTGCACCATCTTGGTCAATATCCTGTGCTTTCTGGACTCCTCCCCTTTGAACGTGGAAGAGCAGAAGCATCAAGCAAAACGCACAGCAGGACCAGGCAGCAGGAAGCAGGCAGCGCCCATCCGACCTGCTCATCTGACGGGACAAAGCTCCTCAGAAGGTCCCTGGCGTGGTCTTGGCACGTGAGTCCTTAGCTCACTCAGCATGAGTGAGTCCTGACGACGCCCGCAGTCATCAGGGTGACAAATGACCGCAAGTGGTCGCATCTCTGAGTAGAAGCCGCCACTCCCAGGGGCCCGGGAGGGCACTGAGGGGCCTGTGAGAGTCGCTGTGTTCAGCGCTGGCTGGCAG
Organism: Alces alces; assembly: GCA_015832495.2. Classification (NCBI taxonomy): domain Eukaryota; kingdom Metazoa; phylum Chordata; class Mammalia; order Artiodactyla; family Cervidae; genus Alces; species Alces alces. Next base: position 47,861,116 of record JADEYB020000019.1, on the reverse strand, counting down.
GAATCTGCTCACCGTCATCCAGACAGACAGCCCACCTATTCATCCTTCACCCCGACGCGTGGCGGTGGAATCCTGAAGCCCGCGCTCATCAGAGGAGCCGCAGAAATGGGCCCAGTCATCCAACATAGGTTTTTTTAAGTTGTATTATCAAATCACAAGATTTGTAGTCATATTTCATTGTCAGAGTTTAAAAAAAAAAAAGCCAGTCTCCAAATCATGACATCTGATTCTGTTAAGACCTGATTGCTTGCTGTGTGCTTTTTTCTTGCTTGCTGATTTTGAACAAATTCCAGTGACATCATGACCGTCAAGCTTCTGTGATGAAGGAGACACTGTTGCTGAGCGGCTCACGAGGAGAGAGCCTGCTTCTCCTTCCGGGCAGCACAGTTTTATTTTGAATCATATATGTTTTGGTTATATTTTTTTCCAAAATATATTACAAACGTCTCAGTCCTCCTAACACCTGATTTTTTAAACAACAGTGACATACACAGCGTAACACTGACCACTCTCCTCACGTTTAAGGGTGCAGTCCCGTGGTGGTGAATACGTTCACACGCTTGTGTGACCATCACCCCTGCCCGTAGGACTATCGTGAACATAAGAGAAACTTGCTTTGATAAAGACTCAGCATCGCCCATAAACCTCCAGTGCTGCGAGCGCTGTAACATTACTCACAGTGGGAGAGGGGACAAATGAAGTGTTTGTGCAGTTTATGCTGCATATTAGCTAACCTCGAACCCCTAAGGTTTTGGGGTCGTGAGATGGTTTTTATTGCTCCTGTTTGTTATTCTGTCTTCTCCCATCCGGGGGTAACAACCATTTTCTCTGCTTTCAGGACACTTTTATGTGACGCCCACTCTTTCCTAGTCTACTGCAGGAAAAGTCAGCGGTCAGACTCTCTAAAATGTGCTTAACTGAGAGTCTGGCCGTGGGGAAAACTTTCCCTTGAGTTAGGGTCAAAATAGCCTGTGAACGGACCTCACGATGTGCGTTTTCTTTGGAAAACATTTCTGCTTCTTCCAGCTTCTTCCCTGTGTCTTAGGTGGTGGTGATTGACGTACATCTGACCTGTGGATAAGGGAAGACTCATGCTTGTGGCTCTTGGTTGTCCGGAGCCCCCTACACTTCAAAAGGCAGCAGTAACATCTGGAAGCCTGGTCCCTACTGGGAAAACAACAGAGAAAATTAAATTAGGGAGACAAAAATTTAAGCAAACTCCCTTTCAGGTTCCTATCATTTCCTGACATAGAAATAAAAGACAGATTCTTTCTCTATTTGCTCTCAATTTGTCTTGACCATATCGTTTTTACTCACGAAATTATCCCTCCTAAGTGTAGCCAGAAGAGAAATAAACTCAGAACCTAGACCTCGAGGGCAACCTTGGAGAGAATCAGGTTGCACATCCTTCCCTCCTTTCCACCCGGTACCTGCAGGCAGAGCGGGCGGGCTGGGTTTTCTCTGAGAGCATCTGCCATGGCGACTTTACTGCGGGGTTTTAATTAAGTTACTGGTTCTCAGTTTGGGGCAGTTTTGCCCTTGTGGGACATTTGGCAAGGAATGAAAACAGCTGTGATTTTCACAACTGGGGGAGGGGGAGAATGGAGCGGGGAGACGCCAGGGAGGCTGCTGAACAGTCTCCAAAGTCAGGAGCCCCCCGCCCCCAGGGGTGGACTCCTTAGCCCCCGTGTCAGTAGCGCTGAGGTGGGAAACCAGAGCTGAGAGGTCCTGAGGATGACAGAGGAGACGGATGCTGCAGGCGGGGACACAGAGGGCCTCGTTGACTACTCGGGGGCCCGTGGGTGGAAGAGTTCCTGCAAGTGGATTTTTTAAGCCAGAGGACTATTGCTTTGGGGGATTTGAGCCTATAAAATATAAATGATCCTTGTTGAGTTGAGGCTTCAAAGTTGAGCTGAGCTGAGCATCCTGAGAATTGTTATAATTGTATATACCACAACCATTCCATATAAAAATATGTGTTTATATACATTAAATATATATAAAGAGAGTGGGTTCTATATCTACATGTATAGAGACATAGATAATTACTTTATACACACACACACACAATTGGTTCCATTTCTCTGACGAACCATGGCAATCATTCACTAACTAGTTTGTAAGAAAAGAATTTGAAGACAGTCTAAATTTCCAACACCAGGAGCCAATATAACGGAATACAAAATATTTATTAAAAGGAACAATTAAGTTTATGCCTTGAACAGCTCTTGAAAACAAAATGTTGACTATCCTAAACAATGTACACAACGGGATGCCACTTATGTAAATTTTAGAAACACATAAAACAATCCTATGCTTTCATTATGGAAAACAGAAGTGTAATAAGAATATAAACACATAACCCACAAGGGACCACATCGAGTTAATCAGAGCTGTGTCCTCCAAGGAGGGAGGGGATGAGGGCAACAAGGATGTGGAGAAGTCGGGTCCAGAAGGAACCCAAAGAATTCCATAGTTTCCTTGGTGATACTTGGTTGTTTCATAAAAAATGCCTGAGGCATGGACAAGATGTTTGCTCTTTGCAGATGGCCATCATCGTAGGTAGGATCCTGGTCCCTTCCAACATCCATCCACAAGGAATCCAAGATGGTGGCATTATTTGGGAAGAGTCTGTGCAGAGGTCACTAGCGGTGATTCCAGGTGAGACTGCTCTGAATTCGGGTGAGCTCCAGGTCTTACAACAGCTCCTTTTCATCATGGACTTCCATTCCACTTCCACAGTTCTGGGCCTGTTAGGCCCAAATATGTTCATACACTGGTGAGAGAAGAGCCAACCTTCACATTTCTTCAAGGTGCCTTAATCAAATGTGAAAGCTTGTCCTTCTTGAAGTGGTTCCGAACCTCTGATTTTGGCATCGGAATATGGTCTTAAAAGCACCCCACCCGCCCTTACTTCCTCACGGTGGCAGCCTTGAAACCTGACAACTCCCTGGCAGGCCCACAGGGGAAACGGCCAGGACCTCTGTTCATCCTTGGGAGGAGAGCCACTCTGTGAGCCGGCCAGCCTGCACTTGGATAAGAGATCAGCTTTCATTGCATTAGGAGATCCAGGGGTTTGTTTGTTATGCAGCATGACCCATTTTCCTGACTGATACAAGCCCCCAAGCAGCTGTCTCATCATTTATTTTTCTGACTTCCTTGAACATCGCATTTACAAACCTGCCAGAGAAATTCTCTAAGTGACTATGGCTTAGTCCGTTCTCCTTCAGATCACGAAACCATTCGTAAATAAACGTTAAAGTCACTTTATGGTCTCTTCCACTGGGATTTCACAAATCCCATTTCATAGCCAACAGTTTACCTCCCTCGTCTGACTCAGAAAAACATATTGTAATCAGAACACCTTTTGCACAATAAGGAAAACAAAGGCGCCTTCACAGCCGGTGCTGGCTCCTAAACCAGTCGGGCACCGGGCTCAGAGTCCCGGCCAGCACCGGCTGCTCACTCGCAGGCTGCTCTGAAAGAGGGAGGCCCGTGCTGGTGCGACGTGTGGGCACACCCGTGTGTGTGTGTCTGCTGAGTCTAACTCCTCCTACCCCCAAACCGCGCTGTCCTGTAGACTTCTCCCACACAAAGCCTCTCCTAGCAATGGAGCCATGACTCAGGCAGACAGTGAAGGGACGCAGAGGACAGGCTCCAAGTTCCAGAGGCCTGAGGGCTGACCCTGGCCCTTCTCAGCTGTGTTCCCACCCAAGTGACTCCGTTTCCTCAGGTGGAAAACGGACCATCATGTCGCCTTCTGGCGTTTTTAATAAAGGGCTTCCGGGAGGGCCTGGCTGGAGGGAAATCCCCACAGTCAAGGCAGATGAGGGTGCATGTGGTTGTCGTCCTCCAGGCCCTGTCCCGGAATCCTGCCTCCAGAAGCAGAGCGCACACCCCCTCTCGGAAGCTGGCCAGAGCCCACAGATGTTCGCAGCAGCCTAGCCCCAGGAGGCAGGGGGCAGACACAGGGGTGAGGCTCCCTGCAGCCAGGGAGGCCCTTCCCCTCATGGAAACCCCAGGCCCACCCCACTGGGCAAACCTGAAGACCAAAGAGCCAGACACTTCCAGTCAATGAGATGTGTCGTGACCGGTTTCCAAGTAGGAAAAACCTGTGTATTAACAAGTTCATCTTGAAATGAATGCAGCAGACAGATGTCTTCAAGGAGAGTCACTGAAACGTTCCTGGTTACGGATGGCTGATGACATCTGCGGTGATTTTTCAGACTATGTTTTATAAAAGCAATAATGTCATGTGCACAAGACAAATGAGATATGTTTTCTTATTTTTTCTTATTTCGTATTTATGGAAATAAGGAGGAAGTGCCCCACCTTCTGAGACTGGACCCAATGTCCAATGCCAGCTCTGCTGCCAGCAGCCAAGGCCCCGACTGACCCCGCGTCTCCAGGGGCCTTGTGTCCACATCTCAGCAGGGAGAAGGCAGTGTTTACCTCCTGGGAAGATCGGACGCTTCAGGTGCATAACTCACAGCCACACAGCTAGAATAGGACTTGGAAAGCACTCAATTTTTGTTAAAATTCTAATGGTCCAGAACAATCTGGCTTCCCTGTGGCTCAGCTGGTAAAGAATCTGCCTGCGTTACAAGACCGGGGTTCAATCCCTGGGTTGGGAAGATCCCCTGGAGAAGGAAAAGGCTCCCCACTCCAGTATTCTTGGGCTTCCCTTGTGGCTCATTGGTAAAGAATCTGCCTGTAACGTGGGAGACCTGGGTTTGATCCCTGGGTTGGGAAGGTCCCCTAGAAAAGGGATCTAGGAGGATCCCCTAGAAAAGGGACTACCCACTCCAGTATTCTTGCCTGGAGAATCCCATGGACAGAGGAGCCTGGCAGGCTACAGCCCATGGGATCACAAAAAATCAGACATGACTGAGCCACTTTCACTTTCAAAACAACCTGCTGGGGAAAGTCATTTTTCAAAGAAAGTACTTACTGGACACTGATCAGACCCAGCAAAGTCGGAGAAGGCCATGTTCCTTCTGCTTTCCCTCCACGGCCTCCACGTCACCGGGGTTCAGGGGCGGCGGGAGGTGGTGTCGTGTCTCCCTCTGGGTGTGGCTCGCTTGGCCACACTAAGGGGCAGCCCAGAGCAAGGGTGTGAAGCTGTAGCAACTGTGCAGCCCCAGCCGGTGAGAGCCCACCCCACCCACCCCATGCTGAGAGGCCTGGCTTCAGCCCGTCTCCACTGGAACCCAGCGCCTGGCTCCTCTCTGTGGGGCTCCGTAGGCGCGGTGGGGCGGAGAGGACCCTGCGCCTCACCACGGACGCCATCCACGTTTGCTCTCTGCTTCCTCCTCCCCTCAGTCCTGTACCTTCTGCTTGCAGCCGTCTGTCTCTTTGCAGAAGTTGGCAGGTCAGCTGGAGGCCAATCCCCACCAGCTCCTCTGTCTTTTCCATTGTCAGGTTTGACGTCCCCTGAGGGCCGGGGATCCACACTCTGCTCATCAATAACGTCCTCAGCAAATCCGTTCACGTCCTCCCGGCTCCCCTCGCTCCTCCACTCGGTCAAGGCGGCCTCGGGCTCCAGCCTCCCCGTCTTCCCACCTCCCTACTCCCGGGAGTTCAAGCTTTCCCTCCCTGTTTGAATCACCGCAAGGAGCTCTCGGTTGCTTGTCTGTGACATCATCATTCTTGGGGGCATGCAGTGTTGTAGCAGAGAGATTTCCTGCCTAAAGCCGAACAATGGTCTTGTTTTAAAAGCAGCAATACACTAAAGGGATAAGGTGTTCAGCCTGAAGGGCTCATGATGAGAGAAGCAAGTTTCTCATGCACAGTTTATCGCCCCCAACCAAATGTTGAGAAACCTACATGCAGGTCAGGAAGCAACAGTTAGAACTGGACACGGAACAACAGACTGTTTCCAAATAGGAAAAGGAGTACGTCAAGGCTGTATATTGTCACCCTGCTTATTTAACTTCTTTGCAGAGTACATCATGAGAAACGCTAGGCTGGAAGAAGCACAAGCTGGAATCAAGATTGCCGGGAGAAATATCAATAACCTCGGATATGCAGATGACAGCACCCTTATGGCAGAGAGTGAAGAGGAACTAAAAAGCCTCTTGATGAAAGTGAAAGAGGAGAGTGAAAAAGTGGGCTTAAAGCTCAACATTCAGAAAACTAAGATCATG
>JADEYB020000019.1:47824745-47853359 GCA_015832495.2 Alces alces | reverse complement strand
ACTCGGGGCACGGGGTCTGAGGGGCGGGGACTCAGCACGCGGTCTGAGGGGCGGGGACTCGGGGCACGGGGTCTGAGGGGCGGGCACTCGGGGCACGGGGTCTGAGGGGCGGGGACTCGGGGCACGCGGTCTGAGGGGCGGGGACTCGGGGCACGCGGTCTGAGGGGCGGGGACTCGGGGCACGGGGTCTGAGGGGCGGGGACTCGGGGCACGTGGTCTGAGGGGCGGGGACTTAGAGCACGTGGATGCCCGCACCGCTGGAGGTGGACATCCCCTTCCACCTGTGTCGTCGGACCGCCGGCTGGCTGCCCAAGGTTCCACAGTCGTGCTGTTTTCATCAAGCTTCTGTAATTTTTTTTTCCCTAAGCTTCTATATTTTTGTTTGCAGCCCATCAACGTGCTCCCCTCTGGCTGTCACGTAGTCATGACTTGCCCCCTTTCCAACGTCCCGGAGCTGAATTTATAAGTTTTCATCTGCTGTTACAAAGGCTCCACCTGTAATGACCACCCTGTTCAGAGTACTGTCCCCAGAGGCAGGGTCCCTGGTGTCCCTAGCTCTACGGCCCGCTCAGGGTCTCAACTGCACCAGTTCCCTAAACCATGAGGAGCGTGTTTGGCTCCCTGCAGACTGATCCGGGAGCCAGCCCAGCTCTGGACGGAACACAAAGGCTGAACCAGGCCCAGCAGGTCCCAGCTGCAGTGTTTCGATTGCTCACCATGAAGGAGGTCTTGCCTCTTATCTTTTACGGGAACGGATTTGCGCGTGTGCCCACTGGAGGGGTGCCTTCCCTGCTAGCTGGGACACGGGTAGCCCTGGGGCTGACCCCTCCCCTGCTGGCCGGGGCCTTGGCCGCTGGGCCCCTTGGGTCAGCAGATTTCTTTCCAGATGTCCACCTGCGAGCGTCCATCAGACCACCTTACGCCTTGCCGGGGTCGCTCCCCTTGCTGGGTAATGCTTCTGCGAACCTTCTCTGAAGCAGCTGCGGCCAGGGATCTGCGGAGGAATGGCGCTTTATAAATCAAAAAATAATAACGGAGCGCAGGCTGAGCGCCGGAGGCTGGACATGCCTGGGCGACCTCGCCTGCCTGGGCGCCGCGGGCGCTGGTGAATGACCACAGTGCCACCTGGTGGCCGAGCTGAGCTAGCGCCCCAGGGTGCATGCGAACCAGTGTTACCACTAAAATCCCAGAGAAAACAACCCAGCAATCCCCCGGAAGCCTTCAATCTGGGAAGAAGCATAGTAGAAAAATCTCATTTTTTAAGACTTTGAATTTATTTTTTTTGGTCCCCAAATAGCTGAATTTCTGAGTAGTTCTTTTTAGTGAGAGCTCACTAAAGAGTAGACTTTTTTAGGGCGTTTTATAATATTGCTTTGCATAAGCAAAATATTTAAGACACTGCTATCTTTGTTAATAAGAGTGACCAAAACTGCTTATGAAACTTGAGAAGGAATTAAAGTTTGTGCTTCCTTTGTGTTACGCAAAAATGCCAGGTTTTAAGTTTAATTATTCAGACTGGGGACTTCCTATCTAAACTCAGAGCTCAGGTTCTTTCTGAGCCAGAAACCTGGCTTCTGCCCCCATCCACACACCCGCGAGAAAGGCATGCGTGACCCTGGGTGTGTAAGCCAAGCTTGAAGAATTTTGCCTCTAACAGAGCATTTCATTAAAGTTCCAACCTCTCGCTGTAAATGTCTCCAGTCTAGACTGAGGAAAGAGCTGTGGCGTATCTGGAAATCAGGGTGGGGTATGGCAGTTCAAGGAGGCGTGCTCCTTCTGGAATTTTCCACTCCCTCAACTGTTTCTTCATAACTGGAAGAACCCTACCACTTCCCGCTCTACCGCATTGCTGTGTGAGAAAGATTCATACAATGGATTTTTATAAAGCTTTTTGAGCTTCTTTCAAGGGAACAGCCTGATAAAAGTAACCAGTAAAGGAGGAAAAAACTCGACTGACACTTAGGTATGATGGTTCCAAAGAGGACGTGCTCTAAACATTATGGATCAAATCTACCTTAAAAGAAATGGATATAAACTTCAGGGAAATGTGCAAGTGGCCTTGCGCATACATTCTATGTTGCTTACCTGCCTGACGAATAGAAACGTTGGTGTGAACCAAACGACATTTTCCAACAGAGCCATAAGTATCACAGTCAGGAAAAGTAAAAGCCAAACAAGCCAGAGAAACAGGCAAAGGCCAAAACGACGGGAGCCGCGTGCTCGCCCCTCCTCTGATCCGGGAGAAACTGACCAGGGCCCCGTGTGCAGAGGATGAGCGGCCGCCGTGGGTGCAGGTGGGCGTGAGCCCGTTCGGGGGCAGAAACCAGCTTCTCCACGTCGTCCCGGGGTGGAGAGCTGCTTTCTTCTGTTACCCTGGTGGCTCAGGTGGTAAAGAGTCCGCCCGCTATGCAGGACAGCCGGCTTCAATCCCTGGGTTGGGAATATCCCCTGGAGGAGGGCATGGCAACCCACTCAGTGCTCTCGCCTGGAGGACCCCATGGACAGAGGGCTATAGTCCATGAAGTCACAGAGTCAGACACACAACAACGGAAGATTCACCATCTTAACCACCCACCATGCGCAGGTCAGTGGCGCTGAGAACAGTGACATGGTCGTACAACCATCACCACCGTCTCCCCAGCCCCCGGAAACCTCTTTCTGCCTCTGCGAATCTGCTCTAGGGAGCTGGTACAAGCGGAATCATGCAGAACTCTTCCTTCTGCGGCTGGCTTACCTCACGGAGGCTGTCCTCAGTGTTCCTCTGTGCTGCAGCAGCTGTCAGAATCTCCTCCCTTTCTGAGCCGAACCGGGACACACTGTGTGGATGGACCGCAGCTTGTTCACCCATCGTCCACTGACAGGTGCGGTCTCCCACCCTTCAGCTGCTGTGCGTGCCGCGGCTGTGAGCGGCTTCAAGTCCTTGCTTTTCATTTTTTCGGGCGTACATGCAGGAGGACGAAATTGCTGGTCATGGAGGAACTCCACGTTTAGGGTTTCAGGCAGCTGTGCTGCTCCCCCTAACAGCCGCACATGCTGCGTTCCCACCAACGGGGCACCGGGCTCCACTCTCCCGCCAGTGCCGCTTTTCCGCCTCTTTGATGGAGGCTCTGACAGGTTCGAGCTGACAGAGGGCCTTCCTCTGATCAGTGAGACCCTCACAGCCCCTGCCTGGGGGCTTTGCGGAAGGGGATCTTCTCGCGGCGTCTCGGGGGAGGAAGTGCTCTACCGATCGTGGCAGTCAGGTTCCCCCTGCATGGCCTTGTGATGGGGCTGTTTCTTCTACCCCACCCGCCCCCCAGAAGGACCTTGGGAGCTGGAGGAGAGGGGACGTCCCCCAGGACTTGGGGGCCCTGGGGGCCGTGTGACTCATACCCGGGTGGCATCCAGAGGTCAGCAGCAGCCAGGCTGGATGTTCTGCTGCCTCGCAAAGCCCCCGCACCCCACACGCATCAGCCTTGAGGGCCAGTGGCTGCCGGGTTGGGGGAACTGTGCAGATTATAAAGGAACGAGACCGAGACAAGAATGACCCAGGGGAAGCCAGCGTGGCCCCGCCAGGTCTGGAAGTGAGCAGGATGGACAGTCACCCCAGTGGAGCCCGTTTATGGCCAGCACGGATCTTCTCATGCAGTTTATGTGCGAGGTGGTCACTGTGAAACAGTTGTTCTCAACCAGCCATTTTTTTCACTGGCCTTTTATTTACCCTTGAAACGATTTTATTGTAGGGAGCCGGAATTATATCCCCAGACTTGCTGTGGTTGGAAGACATGCACAGCTTCCCACGAAAGCTTAATTGGTCTGCCTGCCCCGCTGTTTGAGTGTTTTAAGACAAGAAAAAATAATCTGGAGGGATCATCTCTATTTTCACATGTCAACACTCATCTCAATCCCTCAGTCTCCTACTGAAAAGTCTAGAATCACAAATATGAACAACCCTCAGTTACGGGCCCATTTTAAAGGGCGGTAAGTGGGGGCACTGGGTGACCAAGGACCCCACAGTCATGGGGACTGTCCTTTTAGGGAAGCAGTGGAATTCCAAATGTGGTCAGAGCTTCCCCAGCTAAAAACTGTAAGGGCAGACTCAGTGGGACAAACCCGGGGGATAAGCTGAGTCCTGTTACCCAGGGAAAAACCCACGTCTTCATCCTTCCTACCATGAGAATGTTTCCTCTGGTTTCACAGTCCAGCAGCTTCTGCTTGTACCCTGTTCCTTCTGCAGTGAGTGGTCCCCGACCTTGATACGCATGAGGACCCCTGGGGAGGCCTTGAAAAACCCAAGGCAGATGCATGTCGGGCGGGAGACCACCGCCTGCGGAGGGAAGGCACGCAACCCGCGGGAGCTCTGAGCAGAACCACAGGAGCAGGCTGCTCCCAAGGAAACCAAGTCACTTGACCGCCTCTTCCCCTCGGCCCTGTGACCGCACGTAAGCGTGAACAGGAGTGACCTGGGCAGGCGGTGATCCTCTTGGCATGTGGGTTCAGCTTGGTGTCTGCTTTCGTTTGAGGGATCTTGAAAGCAGATCCTGAGATGTGCGCTTGGACAGGGTTGGTTTCCGGGGAAAGTCATCCCACGAGAAGTGAGGGGAGGAGTGTGCTGGAGCCGAGGCAGAGGAGCACGTGCAGCCCTTGCCACGGGGAACGGGCTGCGGGCTCGGGGTGGGGCGTGTGCCCCTGCCCCTGTCTGGGCTGCAGCGGGCATCTCTCTCTGGTCCAGCTCCCTCAGGTTGAGGGTCCCCGGGGTTTTGCTCCAGGGCTGTGCCCACTTGGATGAGGTCACTTCCTGTGGCTCAGGAAGGGGTCCTGCATGTTGAAAGCCAGGGGAGGGCTGGCGCCCTTGCAGCAGCCATGAGCCCAGGTGTCTTGAGGGTGCGGCCCCAGCTGCAAGTAGAGTTCAAGCGTGGACACCGGCAGGGAAAGTCTTTCTGGCCAAAGAGGACACAGATCCATCACCCTCTGAGATGCTATAAGGGCAGGAATCACCCGGGGGCGCTTCCCGTCTGTGCTGCTCCAAGGCAGGAGGGTGAACTCAAGGGCTTCCCACGCTGTCATTAGCCCTCTGGTCCTGGGTCCCTGTCACGGCGAGGGTCTCCCTGAGGCAGGAGGAATCAGAGCTGGGAGACTGTCACCTCGCACCTCCCATCCCGAGACTTAGGCTGAATCGTTGCACAGACAGACATGGGAGGTTTAACGGTGTCCAGGTCCTCCAGGCAGGCCAAGGGCGCAGGCCATGAACCCACAGTGCGCAGGGAGAACCAGCACCCCAGCCCCACTCCAGGGGCCGGTGGACGGGACACGCACGTGTTTAACAGGAGCTCCAGGTGGCCAGACGCCTGCCCAAGGCCTGCACCTCACCTGAGCTTTTTAAACTTCTCTCTGGAGACGGGAGATGACCAGCCAGTTTCTGCCATTTTTTGAAACATCAGCTGAATGCTCCGGCCTGCTCTGCGGAGGCCACTCCAGCCCGGACCGCTGGAGAGGCGTTGCTGAGTCTCCACGGAGCTCGCATCCTGGAACAGAACCCTCGTCCTCCCGACGGAGGAGAACCGGAGCCCCGAGCAGCGCAGAGGGGCCCAGAGGTGAGGGGACGGAGCGCAGATAAGCCCTGAGCCACGACCAGCTTTTATTCACAGCGGTGGTCCTCTGCACCGGGACTCGCAGGGCCTGCTGGGCACTCTGGGTAATGGCGAGGCCGGGCCCCCCCGGCCCCCCCAGCAGAGTTGACACTTAATAAAAAACAAAAACCTGCACTGCTTTAAACCGCTCCAGGATGGCTGACGGATATGAACAAAGCTTTAGACTAGCAGGAAGAGTGAACATATAACAGAGTGCTTCCGTGTCAAATGAACAGATGGATCCCCAAACAGATGATGGGTCAGAGCATCTAACACGTGCAGCCCGGAGACACGTTTCCTGGGGATGATCACCTGGTGAGCACTCACCTGGCCGTGCAGAAGGTGGGGGCATCCGGTGACCCCCAGACACATCCTCGTCTTCCACTTCGACCTGTGGCCCTTCAGGGCAGATGCTACAAGGGAGCCCTCAGGAAGCCCCACCTGTGAGCGCCCGAGTGTGTCTGTGTGTGTCTGAACAATTTTCCATCCTTAACCCAGCTGTGCTCCGATGTTTGATGTATGAATTCATGGTCATTTAACTTAACCTTTGTTAAAGGTTTGCTTGAGGGTGAAATCATGTGTGTGTGTGTGTGCACAAACAATAGGAAACAATACAGTGAACAGGGGCATAAAGAGAGCTTCACTTTGCCGGTTGGCACCGGTGGGTGCTGGCTGACCGTGTGAACACAGCCACCCTGGGCCAGCTCACGAGCTGAGGCGGCTTCCCCCAGTAAGCCGTCTGGAGGAGACGCTTCTCTCCCAGGGGGGAGATTCTGGTTTGCGGCTCTCACCCGGCTTCTCCCCTGCCCCGTGACTTGGGGCCACCTCGCCAGGCCAGCCCTCGTCAGGGGTCACCTACCCATCTGTGCAGAGGCCGTGGACGCAGTCACGAAGGAGAGGGTTGCTTTGTGATTTGGGGTTAGACAGACCTTAGGATAAACCCATGTCCACGCTCACAGAGAATGACCTTCAGCCTCACTGTAGAGGACTCAGCTTCCTGATGTGGAAAATGGCATTATGGTAGGACCAGCACCTCACACAGGTTACCATGGAGATGAAGTTAGAGAATGAGGGCATATCTTACACACAGGATCCTGTACGAAACATCCGCTTAATAAATGGTGATAAGCATGTATGTGGTACACCAGATGACTGACTTTTCATGCACATAAACACCAATGCTTATGTTGACTGAAAAAAAAAAGAAAAAGCACAGTGTGAGAGTTAAGTTTTATCTGGGGCAAGATGAAGACTGTGGCCGGGAGGCAGCATCTCAGCTAGCTCTGAGAAGCTGCTCTGAACTAGCAGCAGGAGGTCAGCATACACGTGGCTGCGGCGAAGGGCAGTTCACGCAATCAAGCACACGTCTTTGCAGACAGTTTCTGCCAGGCTGGTGAAGGTTACCGCTGGTCCCCAGGAGCAGACGTCACCATGAAAGATTTTAGTTCTTTTCTAGACACAGAGAGACGTAAGAATTGAGCTCATAAAATCTTCTCCTGGAAATATCTAACTATCTAAAGACGTGTTCTGGCAGCTTTTCCCAGAGCACAGAGTGCCTCTTCCTGACCCCCACCCTGAACTCATTTTGGAGGGTGTTGAAGGTCAGCGGTCACAGCGGTTTGTGGATTAACCCTGTAGAGGCAGATGGCAGGTGCCAGCCTTTAGTTGAAGCGTGTTAGAATCTCGCTTTTAATGGTACACGAGAGCATGAAACTCAGCAACACTGCTCCTCCATGGGCTGTATCCAGGGAGTGTAGTCATGAAGGGGTTACTCTAGGTTTGTTTGCAGGGACACCTGTTGAGAGGGCCCCACAGGCAGAGCTATCAGGAGACGGGCACTGTATTTTATGATTCCACCCGGATGGCCTGCCCCTTGTATCCCAGGCTTCCTCGGAGTGGCAGCAAAAGCGGTACTTAGGGAGATCATTCACACTGAGTGCCTACATAAGAAAAGAAGAAATATTTCAAATCAACAGCCTATGTTTCCTCCTCAAGAAATTTAAAAAAAAAAGACCAAACTGAACCCAAAGTAAAGAAAGGGAATATAAACAATAAGAATAGAAAGCAATTAAACAGAAAAGAGAAAATTAATAGAGAAGACTGATGGGGGGAAAGGGTTAGTTATTTGAGATGATCAATAAAATTGATCAACTTCAAACCAGGTTGATCATGCAAAGACCCACGCACGAATGTTCACAGCAACTTTATTTGTAAAAGCTAAAATTTGGACATAACCTGAATGATTAACAGGTGAACATACAGAAAAGGCTATTTTTAACGTCAGAAAGTCCATCACCATATGTACCTATCTGAAATGTGAAGTGTTAATCGCTCAGTCGTGTCTGACTCTTTGCGATCCCATGACCTGTAGTCCGCCAGGCTCCTCTGTCCATAGGCTTTCCCAGGCAAGAACACTGGAGTGGGTTGCCGTTTCCTTCTCCAGGGGATCTTCCTCACCCAGGAATTGAACCGGGGTCTCCTGCATCGCAGGCGGATTCTTTACCAGCTGAACCACTAGGGAAGTACCATATGCCCACCTAAGTCTGATTTTTGTTGCTAGCTGCCTCTTTAATGTTACCACATAGTAGCTGCTGCCAAGTCGCTTCAGTCATGTCCAACTCTGTGCAACCCCATAGACGGCAGCCCACCAGGCTCCCCCGTCCCTGGGATTCTCCAGGCAGGAGGGCTGGAGGGGGTGGCACTGCCCAGCAGCAACTAATAAAATGGCTGTTAAGTTTGTTGTTGTTCTTTAGTCACTAAGTCATGTCTGACTTTTTCGTGACTTCATGGACTGTAGCCTGCCAGGCTTCTCTGTCCACAGGATTGCCCAGGCAAGAGTACTGAGTGGGTTACCATCTTCTTCTCCAGGGATCAAATCCACGCCTCCTGAAATGGCAGACCGATTCTTTACCACCAGGCCACCAGGGAAGTCTGACTTTTAAGTTACTGTGCAATAAAACTACTATATGAAGGCTAAACAGTAAACACTATTTACTGCTTACTGTGACAAAATGGAAACCTTACTTTGCAGATATGGACAAGGCCTCCTCTTCCATTTCAGAGAGTATTAAATTTTGAAGTTTCAAGTCCCAGTAGATTGTCACAACAAGAACCATCATTACCCGCTTTGTGGTGGCTCAGCAATAAAAAAAAAAAAAAAAAAAAAACCAAAAAACCGTCTTCCCAAAATGCAGGAGACTTGAGTTCAATCCCTGGGTCAGGAAGATCCCCTGGAGAAGAAAGTGGCAATCTACTCCAGTGTTCTTGCCTG
Source organism: Alces alces (assembly GCA_015832495.2). Taxonomy (NCBI): domain Eukaryota; kingdom Metazoa; phylum Chordata; class Mammalia; order Artiodactyla; family Cervidae; genus Alces; species Alces alces. The sequence goes on along the minus strand of JADEYB020000019.1, from coordinate 47,844,479 downwards.
GAGAATCCCATGGACAGAAGAGCCTGGTGGCAACAGTCTATGAGGTCAAAAGAGAGTCAGACGTGACTTAAAGGCTAAATGGTAACAACAAAGTAATACCCTGTGTGTTGAAACACCTTAACCAAACATGTTTTAAGAAGCAGGTGGATGTCAGACAAATTTCTAAGACAGCACAGCTGGGAGTGAATAACTCCTGAGTGAGACAGAAGCAACATGAAAATTGCTGCAGGAAAACCGACCAAAACCACAGCATCTGACACCAAAAAAGTCAGCAGAAGGCAGTCTTGACGGAGGAGCAAAACTCCTGTTCCCCTTGGAAAGCTGTGAGCCCCCGCTCACGAGAAAAGCCACTAAGTGAATTGTAGAATGATAAGATCTGAGACAAATAGGAACATTTTCAGCAAATGGAGTTTTTAAAAACAATTTTAAAAGCATTTATAAAGGCAGACTGTACATTGTCTTTTGAAAAATACCCTAGGAAAACTTCATAATGTTTTAAAGTTCAATTTTATTAAACATATGGGCAAGTCTGAAATTATTCAGAATATTAAAATTGACTTGAGAATAATTAAAATTCAGAAAAACCTCAGGTGTGTGTCCAAGTTCTGGACAACATTAATATAGTATAAAAAGTTCCTGGGAAATTTACAGTGAACAGGTGTGTGAAGTCATTGAGGGGGAAAGAAGTTCAGACCTTAATTAGCAAGAATTATGAATATCCTCATTAGGTTGTTTTCTTTCAAGTGGACATATTTTTGAGCATATGCACAGGGGAAATATTTTTAAAATCATGAGTACACATGGCAAAGAAAATCTTACTTATTCACAATATTCTGTACTTTTGCCATCAATCACTTAAAAGCCGAGTGAGCTTTGAGGGGACCGAGCTCTGCAGGCAAGGCCCTGAGCACAGGTAAGCATCTTTGTTGAGAAATTATTTGTCCCCGTGGCGACACTGGGGGACACAGGCCAGCTCTTGGGGATCCCTGTGTTGGGAACAGGAGCAGAGAGTTACCAAAGGGGGGCTTTGGGACCCTCTCAACCCCTGATGGGTCTGGATCCCAAGGTGGGGTGGGGCTGCCTGTTAGGGGGGCCGGGGAAGTGACCACGTGTCTCCCCTGGGATGCAGGTAAGGGAGACGGCCCGTCCCCTCCCCCCAGGAGGACAGGGAGCAGCCCAAGCCCCCGGCCCCAACAGGGGGACACTCCTGGGAAAGGGTGGAGCTGGACCCTGGACCTGCTTATGCCCGCATTGGAGGCAGAAGGAAGACTGTTGCTCCTTGAAATACTTCTGACAGCAAGCGTGTAGGACTTCCGCACACAACCGTCGTGACGCCCGCCCGGAGTCAGCACAGATACCAGTTCCAGGCTCATCCCTCAGACCCCGCACCTCCAGACAGGCTTCTGTCCAACTCGGCTAAAACTCACGGCTTCCCAAGACGCCTCCTTGAGCGTCCATCATCTGACGCCTTGCTCAGCTTCCATCGTCTGAGTTAACGCTTGGTTCACAGAACCCAGGGACTCCCTTCACTTACTACTCCCCGTGTGCTACAAAGGACACAGTAGAGACACGGACGGCCGAGTGGCCGGAAGGGCGAGGCCTGGGCGGGTCCTGAGAGCAGGAGGCCCTGACCCTGTGCAGTTGGGGTGCGCCCCCTCCAGCACATTCATTAACCCAGAACCTCTCTAGGTCCCTTCGTTCAGGGTTTTTAATAGAGGTTTCGGTACCCAGGGGTGACAGATCAACTCTGGGCCTCCGGTGCTAGCTCGGTCCCCTCCCTGGGGGCAGGGGTGGAGGGGCCAGGTGAGCGCACCAGCCCCCGATCCTGCGGTTGGGTCCTTGGACCACAAGCCTCATCCACCCAGAATCACCTGAAGGCAACAGCTCAGCTGTGGATGCTCAGGAAATTCCGGGGCTTCTAGGAGCTCCGGGCCAGGACCCAGGACCCGGGTCAGACACACAGCTGTGGTTGTATCCCAACATCACAGAGGCCCGGGAAAGAGCTCAGGGGGCCTGGCCTGACACCGGGTGGGGAAGCTGAATCTTGAGTGAGTAGCAGGGTGTCTGTGTGAGCCCACGGTCCACTGCTCCCAGCAGAGACCCCAGGCCTCCCAGCGGGACCATGCCAGCCAGTGTGGGTGGGCAGCCACCCCCGGGGGGCTAGGCTAGGGACGCTGGCCTGGCCCCGCGTCACCCTCAGACAACGGCTAGGCTCAGAGCCCTCACAGCAGCGTTCCAGCCGGGAAGGACACCGGTGGCCCCATGCTGGGTAGCCGTTTCCTCCTGAGTCCCTCAGCAGTAGGTCCTCTGGGGCAGACACACACCCCTCTGGGTCTGAAGAATCGCCCCAGAGCTACAGGAAAGGGTGAGCTGCTGCTAGCTGCCTTCATGAGTCCTCACACGCTGCTGTCCTAGGTGCTTGTCTGTATCTCAGTCTGAATCTTTGGCTAAAATTAGGGGAAAAACCCTGCACCTTGTGTTGGTTGCTTGCATTCAAGTTGCAGGAGCAGTTTTCCCCGGGGCTCCTGTGGTGGTCTAGGGTCCCTGTGAGTGTAGCCTAGGTTCTTGATATCAGCAGATGTCATACACCATCCTCACCCAGAGGAGAACGTTTGCATCGCATTTGACACGTCCACAAATTAGCTCGTTAACCAAAGGATAAACAAGGTCCAAGTTTATTCTTCAATATGATACGTATGTATGACTGTTACACATCTTTATAAGGAAAAGGAGTACAGCTGTGAAACTATGCCAGAAATAGAAAATACACACGATATATGTAGTCACTGCTTCGGGGCTCCATGTTTATTTCTTGTCCGCACTGAGAAACTTCGTCCAGAGGGCTCACCAGCATCTATCCATCGGGATGACTACAGAGCGTGCAAGCAGGACTCTTCTGCCCCTTCGAGTGAGAAGCCTTCACGGACGGTGAAGCTGCCCAGGAAGTCCACCAGGGACGACGCACCTGCCTGGATCGGAGCTGGGCGGAGAAATGCACTGACGCTCGAAGCCGAGAAGCCGTGAGTTCCATCCAAGGCCCGGAAGTCATCCTAGCCCAGGAAGTCCCGGCCACTCAGTGCAGCGTCTCAGTCCTTTAGGACAGAAAGCAGCTCACATTGTGCAAACGTAATTTTCATCTCAGAGAGGCTCTAGGGGAACATGGTGATAGATAAGAAGCCGGACTCTGATTCTAACTTAAGAAAAAGAGAAAGAGGCAAAATATTTTAAAAGATGGAGCAAAAGCAAAGGAGGGCATTGTGGCCAATTTGAGAAGGGGGCAGAAGAACGGCCTGAACCCAGGATGGAATCTCCAGCGGAGAAAGCTGAGCTCAATCCCGCCCTACCCCTCATTACGAGTTCACAGATCAGTTTCCAGAGGAGGCCCCTCAGCTGGCCTGGAGTCCAGACCGAACAGGCGCAAGTCTAATATTGGCCCTCCCACAACCCAGAGGCTGGAGTCGGGGTCGTGGGAACAGAAGGACAGAAAAGGAATTAAAGGAGAGCCTTGCTCATTTCCCTCGTAGAAAATCCATATTTGGTTCTAAAACAAGGACAAAATGCTGCTGTACTAATTTCCATAAAGATGGTGAAAACGTTGGTTCTCACAGATCTGAGACTACATCACATCAGAGTCTGCCTCGCGAGACAAATCATCACGCCTATCTGCATCTTTGAGGAAAGAAAGCAAAAAAATGTCAAGTTAGACAGAAAGTGACTCCAGGCAACTCTACAGCGCCCAAAGACAGGAGTCAGCCAACCTCAACCCGGAAATGGTTTCCACGGATAATCCAGGTGGGAGTCCGTGCTGGGGGCTTTTATGTCATGAACAAGGTGACCCTTTTCTCCCTGGTTTTTAAGCAGCAGCAGATTCCCGGGCCCTGTAGGTTCCTTTTCGCTTGACAGTTTCTTTCTCCCCAGGCCGTGGGACAGGCCCCACCCCGCTGGCACTTAATTTCCTCCATTTGCTGGAGGAACAGTGACGGAGAACAGGACAGGAGCGAGCAAGGCCACCACATCCCCGAGAGGATGCAGAAGCCCACACCGCCTCTGGGTCCTGGTGACTTCTGGGGGAAAGGGATCACGAGGACCCCGGTCCCGCCAGACTCCGTCCTGGGTTCACACTCGCCTGTGGTTTGATTCCTCCGATGCGCGACGCCCGTTTCCCGTCAGAATCGCCACATCCCGCAGCGGCACAAGGGTGTGGACAGAGGGGACCGCTGAGCAAGAGACGGGAACCCCCTCATCTCGTGAAACTGGAGGGCCATCCTCGGCGCTTCAGCACCCTGTTCTTAGCGCCCGCAGAAAGCACCCCCTGCGGACCCCGCCCCAGCACTCCCCAGCCAAGTGTGCAAATCTAACTACGCAGTCTGAGGAGAGCCGCTTTCAAAGCAGAGTCTCCTTTCTAAACCCCAAAACCCACGCCCGCTGACCGCGGGGTCGTCAGTGGGTGAATCCGGCAAGCAAGCACTCGCTCACTTGGCCGGAGCTGGGTCCTCCGCGTGCAGTGGGACCAGGGAAGGCGACCAGGACCGAGGTGGCCCTCACGTCCAGCAGGAGGTCCTCCGCGCAGGCCGGAGGAGAACCCACACTCAGGCAGAACACGCCCTCCATGAGGGGCTTCTGATCAGACCGCTGTGTCCTGTTCAGCAGTTGAGCAGATGCCAGCTCTCTGTGGACTGAGTATTAAACCTGGACCACCTCCTGTTTTTCCAGACCCGATGAACACCAGGAGCTAAAGATAGTGCGGTAACATAACACTTCAGCCACAGGGCCTTGTGTGCGTGTGTGTGTTTTAAGGAAACTAAATTAAACACGAAGCAGAATCACAGAACAGGAAAAGGAGAAGCCAGCCTTGGATGAATGCGCAGGCCCAAAGGAGAAGGAGACGCATCTTATTGCACCACCGGTGAGCTGGCCAGAGGCCTGAACTAATTACCCCTGTCTTCTGTCTCCGCCTCCCCCGCCCCTGAAGCACGTGGGCAGGCAAGGAGGACTCTCGGGTGGGATCAGAGAGGATGGGGAACTGTCAGCGCCTGTCAGAACCCCCTTGCCTGGGCGGCCCCCAGGGCTGTTCTTAGTTCCTTTCATCACTATCGTGGCAGCTGGAGCCTAGAGCAACTTAAGCTAAAAATAAAGACATTATTATAGCTGATCTCAACACAACAGGTATTTGGAAGTGGAAAACGTGAGAGAGGCTTAAGAAGTAAGTAATGGGCGTGGCACCCACCATCTCAGCTTCCTGGAGAAACAACCCCCGTTTCTGCCGCAGGGCTCAGGTCCCCTGTTACATGTGAAGAAACGGCACATGAGCTCGGGAACGGAAGAACCTCCAGCTGGAAATCAGGGTCACGTCCGAGCGGGGGTGCCCTGCACAGGGCTGAGTCAAAGAGCCGACATGTGGTGTGGCCACTGGTCCTCTTTGCCCAGGTCGCTCGACAGGAAGCCCAGCACTGTCCCCCTAAGGACTCACCAGAGCCATCCCTTCTCGTTCTGGCCGCGTCGAGGGAAGCTCTCAGGACAGTTAGCGTTACTCAAGGCCGTGAATGGGCAGACTAACCCACCGCCTCTCGAAGCCCATGATTCACGTGGATGACGGTTCCCTCAGAAGAGAGCAAGGTGCACGGTGACAACCCACGTCCCTCAGCTGAAAGTAGACCAGCTGCTTGGAAGACTGCTGCTCTTGGAGGAGGTCTCAAAACACATGGCAGACAGGCCACCTGATGCCTGTTGCTCAGAATTCAAAGAAAGTTTATGTTCCAGAAAGCAAATTACTCATCAGTTGGATTCACCGGATTTCAGTCCAAATCAAAACAATAAAGTCTGAGAGACTAACCGGCCAAGGGTTCACCGGACTTAGAACTTTTTCTGGCAACATACTCACCCCTTTGAAAGTCAATTCTCCCTCTAAATGTATCCAACTTTTTTTTTTAACATATATCCACCTTCTTTCTCATATTCTTTTCCATTATAATGAGCTGACTCATTGGAAAAGACCCTGTTGCAGGGAAAGGTTGAGGGCAAGAGGAGAAGGGAGCAAAGCGACAGAGGATAAGATGGCTGGATGGCATCATCAACTCGATGGAAGTGAGTCTGAGCAAACTCTGGGAGATACTGAAGGACAGGGAGGCCTGGCGTACTGTAGTCCATGGGGTCGCAAAGAGTCGGACACGACTGAGCGACTAAACAATTCATTCTTTTTCATGTTCTTTTCCACTATCGTCTGAAATGGCAACTCACTCCAGTATTCCTACCTGGAGAATCTCATGGACAGAGGAGCCTGGTGGGTTACAGTCCATGGGGTCACAAAGAGTCAGATAGGACTGGGCGACCAAGCAGGAGCAGACACAGTGGTCCGTCCCAAGACGCTGAACACAGTTCCCTCTGCTGTGCAGTAGGACCTCGATGTTTATCCGCCCTATAGATAATGGTTTGCTGTTGCCTCCAGCACATTTTAAACCCTCAGCTCAGTCTCCAGTGTGACCGCTCTAGTGGTCTGAGACGTAGCAGAGATGAGACCCGCTGGGTCCCAGCAACGAAGACAGAAAGCTTTAAGCTCAGGATGGCGGGGAACCGTCTTTTTGGGTGTGCCCAGTCACAGGGTGTGAGGAGGGGGGTGCAGGCTTGCCTGCCTCCAGGGCTTCAGCTCTCAGCACCTCCCGCCCCCAAGCCTGGCAGAGGTGCTCAGAGTTCAGAGTGACGCACCCCCCACCCCCGCCCCGGCCCAGAGCCACCAGTCTCCATAGGGGTCAAGGCATCAGAATTGCTGATTTTTCCAAAAATCTTCTCAAGGCAGCAGCAACCGCAGCAGTTTTCCTGCAAAGCAAACAAAATATGACTCTTGTTAATTCAGCAAGGCTTTTAAAATTGTAATTAGTTGGTTGCACCCCTTAGGAAAACCACAGATGACTTTTTATAACGTATGTGTGTCTGTGAGAAAAAAAAGGAACCCCTTGAAGGATCCCACTGCTTACCAGAGCTGGGTGGGTTGTGTGTGTGTGTGTTTCAGTTTATGCAAGATATTTTGGTACTGTGTGCAGGATTGAAGGACAAGGCCTCTTTGTTTCACCTGAAGCGCAGCCAGCTCTGAGCTGCTGCCACCCCTGCATCCCGCCAGCTCCGTCAGCATCAAAGTGCTGCCGGGGACGCGCGTGGGACTCTCTCCATCTGCTCTTGGCTGCGTGTGATCCACGTCCTCCCTGTAGACCCAAGGGCTTGGCCCCAGTGCGCGTCTCCCAGGCTAGCCATGGAGCAGCGGGAAGGAGAAATGAAATGCCACCTGGTTTGTTTTTAGAGCGCTTCCTCAACCCATCAAAAAACCTCTGACAAATTGCAGGAGATTTCTGTCCTCAATTTGCGTTGCGGGTTATGCCTTATTCATAAGGCTCTTTTTCCACAGGAATCATCTCCAACCACCAGATTTTAAAAATCAATATTATCTCAAAATTGGTTTTACTCATGTTGTTTCTTGCCAAAGCTCCCAGCCCCTCCTGGCAGGAGAGATTGTGAAGCATGATCTACTGCTTTTAGCACAGCATCCTTCTCAAGGAGGGCTGCCCCCAGCGTTAATTTCGTAAACTTACATTTTAGTTTGAGATAGGAAAAAAAACTGAGAAAGGAAACCAGGAAGCACCTGCATTGCATGGACATGCGGTGGGACTGGGGTGGGTTTCTGTGGCCCCTGGAGGGGTGGGGGGGACCCAGGAAGGGAAGGTGGCCAGCCCGAGTGGCCAGCACAGAGTGGACCAGGCCAGGTTTGGAGTGGTCTCGCTGAGCATGTGCAACAAAGATGCTGCGTTGCCAGGGCAACCAGCTGAAAGCACTTTGTCCTTCGGGAAGGTCATGTATACACTGCTACATTTAAAACAGATAACCAACAAGGACCTACGGCATAGTACTTGGAACTCTCCTCAGCTCTGTGCCAGCCTGGATGGGAGCGGAGTTTGGAGAGGATGGATACATGCACACCTACACGTATGGCTGAGTCCCTTGACTATTCACCTGAAACCACCACAGCATTTTTAACTCGCTGTACTCTAATACAAAATAAAAAGTTTAAAGTTTGGGGGAGAAAAAGAAAAACACAACCCTTTGTCCTTGTCCTGCTGGCTGCCACCCCCTTCCGTCGCCTTGGGTTCAAGAGCAAACCTCCTGGGAAGGACTCGGCCGTGCCCACTGCCTTTTCGCCTCATCCTTCCCACAAGCCCCTGGCGCCAGGCCTCCTTCCTGGGCACCTCCTGGCACCCAGCGACCTCGCTCCCACCAGCCCCCAGAGCCTGCCCAGGGCTTATGGTGGGAAGGTGGTTTGCGGCAAACCCTCAGGGCTTGTGGTCGCTGGGGACGGAGCGGCCTCTGGGCGGGGCTGGGGGAGAGAAGGACCGCCGGGGCATGCTGCCTGCAGACCTCGGGCCCACGGCTCCCAGCGAGGCCAGGATACCCCGCACCTCAGGGGGTGCAGACGGCCCTCCTTCTCCACCGTGTCACCAGATGTGAGGCTACCCCCTGCAGTTCCCAATGCCAACTCCCTGCTAGTCTGGTCAAACAAGAACGGTCTTTGTATGTCAAAAGCAAAAGCTTTCCCGTTGCCGTCACATCAGTCTCTAAGCAAGCGATAGGGTGCCCAGTAAGGGACCCTCGTGCCAAAGCTGGGGTGTTCGCTGACGCTGGTTCGTGACTTGTATGATGATTTGCTGATTTATTTCTACCCCGTCTTACTCCTCAACAGATTCAAGGCAGCCTACAAGAGCACATACAGTCAACAGACCAACAAAACCTCGAGGCCAGAGTAGATACAAGTCAGAGGGAGAGTCCAGACGGGCCGGCTGCAAAATGCCGCCTCACGAGGCTCGAGTCCAGCAGGGCTGCTGAAGCCGAGCTGCCCGGCCGGCCGTGGACTCGCAGCCCAGATGACGGGGAGGCCCCCGAGCGTCCCCCGCACCACATGGGGTGCTGGGGCTTCTTGAAGTCCTCTGGGATGCTGCACTGCCCTCAGCCTCTCCTTTGGGCCACGCGTGTGCGTGTGTGTGTGTGCGCGCGTGCGCACGCTCAGATTCTCAGCTGTGACTGATTCTCGGCGATCCTACGGGCTGTAGCCCACCAGGCTCCTTGGTCAATGGGAGTCTCCAGGCAAAGATACTGCAGTGGGTTGCCCTGCCCTCCTCCAGGGGGTCTTCACGAGCCAGGGGTCGAACCCATATCTCATGCCTCCTGCACTGGCAGACGGGTTCTTTACCACCTGGGAAGCCCCCTTTAGGCCACAAATTGGACCATTTATTGATGTAACAGCACCTGCTCATGTGTAACACTCCTTCTCTGAATAATTCTGACATAATTCTAAGCAAGCAGAGGCTTTGTATGAAGAGGCAGTTCCTTGGGGTCCAAGAAGGGGCCTGGGCCTGGCAACCGCTCAGGAGGAGAAGAGAGAGCAGAGTCCCCGAGAGCGTCAGGCCCCACCGTGCCCCGGGCTGTGCCCAGCGGGCAGGGCCTCAGGCTCCCCGACTCTGCAGACGTGCTCCCTCCCGTTACCTCAGCCACGTCCAACGTGGCAAGGACTCCCGGGAGCCCTCCTGAGGACCTACTGTGTGCCGAGCCCTGGTCTCCGGCTTTGCTTGGTCTCATGGCCACTCAGCAAGCATGGGAAACGAGACTGTCCCCAGTCCACAAATCACAGGACGGAGGGCTCTCTGCTAGGAAACAGCAGAGCAGACCCAAACACAGCCGTCTGGCCTCGGGGCCTCCCCTGGAGGGAACGCGCCCCGCTGCCCGCGGTGAGACAGCCAGGCTCTCCCCGCCCTCTCTAGGCTCAGAGGCCCCTTCAGACCAACCTTTCAGGAGGGCGCTTTCCGGACACTATTTGGTCACCAGGTCCTGGGCATCAGAGCAGCAATTCTTCCTCTTCTGGGAAAACCAGGAAGACATTTTGAGAAGGGTCAGAACGGACGCGGTCTGATGATACCTGAAGAGGCGGGGTTCCTGCAGCCATGTCCCTGGACCCTGAGTGGCTCACGGCCGCAGAATCCGGCTTGAGGGCGTCCCCCTCCCCAGCCCCTCAGTGTTCCTGTCGTCACCGCTCTTCCCCTCGGAGTCACGGGCAGAGAGACTCGCACCCCATGACCCTTGTTAATTCAGCAAGGCTTTCAGAATTGTAATCAGTTGGTTGTGCCCCTTAGAGGAAGCACAGATGACTTTATAATGTATGTGTGTCTGTGAGAAAAAAAGGAACCCCTTGAAGGATTCCAGTGCTTACCAGAGCTGGGTGGGTTGTGTGTGTGTGTGTGTCTGTGTATCTGTGTGTGTCTGTGTGTGTCTGTGTTGTGTGTGTTGGCAGTGAGGAGGCCGTCCTGGAGAAAGGGCATTGGGAGTGGACCTCGGACACTGCCCAGGACTTGGGCTGACCTGGGCGCAGGGCTGGGGCCCCAACACTGGCACCCATGCCTAGAAGAGGGCATGGGGGTTCAGGGTGCAAGAAGGGGAAGGCTGGGAGGGTCTCTCATCAGGGGATAATATGGTCAGAGCTGTAATTAAGGAAGGGATGATTTGGTGACAGGGAAGAGAGCGGGTGCACGTAGACCCTGAGCACGTCCATTGTCTTATCAGCTCAGTAAATGGGAAGCAGAGGACGAGGCCAGCACCCAGGAGACGGGGAGGCGAGGTGGATGGTCACGAGCTGCGGGAGGAGACAATCGGTCCCACCTGCTCGGCTTCCCCGCCCCCAGCCCCAAAGCGGGGACTCTGTCTGTAGAGCTGCGGGCCAAGGGCTCAGGGCTTGCCCTCCGGGAGGCTCTGCCGCAGCCCAGGCTGTGTCTGACGCAGTGGGTCCCGTGCGGGTGGTGGGCTCGGCCCCGTGAGCCCGGCTCAGGAGGTAGAGACCGCGGGCCTCAGTGTCCAAGAAGGAGACTCCTTCTAAGTTTACGGATCACGGGCATGCTTGGTGGTTGGGAAACAGGAAGTGCTTTTAAGCACAAAACAATGAAATGAGACAAATAAAAGTTTATTACGAAAACTTTGAAACATCAGAATTTTTAAATAGTTTGGGTAAGAGTTGAATTTTCAGCATGAAGTTGAATCCTGGTTCTACAGGACAAAGAAACAAGATTCTCCCAGAAGTGAATCTCCTAGAAAAAATTATTCTCAATATTTCACCGAAAAATAAAATATATTAAGCTTGAGTGTTTTTTTCAGTAACATGAAAGATGTCACACAGGGGTGGTCCTGGAAATGGCACAGGCCCCCTTGGCCCAGCAGCCTGCCTCCAGCGGGACCGCAGAGTGGGGACCCTCGCCCGACTCCAGGGCCTGCTGCTCGTGGTGGGATCCTGGGTGGGTCTATAGCCCCGTCCTCAGCGGCCCATTCACATAAAGGGAACGATGGCATGTCTGTTTCAGAGCATGGCCTGAGGACCGAGTGAGTTCATTCTCCTGAAGCCGTCAGAACAGCGCTTGGCACAGTGCTGTGCAATTTTAACTTTCATGGTAACTAACTGCATTTGTACAATGGAATATTTTTTTGTTTAATCCTCACCATCCCTGAAATATCTATTCACCTTAGGTACCAGCAGTTGGATACAATAACAAAAAGGTGATTTTTGTTGTTGTTATATGGTCTAAAAAATATTTTTAAACACTTTTACACTGTATAATGTCATTAATTATCTGTTGTGGTTTCCATATTGTCCACCACGTCAAAGTGTATTTGGACACCAATAAGCTTGGATAAAAATACATGGGTGGAAAATTGGCCCAGAATAGGTTGGTAACCCTAATAAGCAGTTTATGCCGTCTGGGTGAGGTACCTACCAGGGAATCAGCCTATTTTTACTTGACATCAGTACCAATTATCAAGGAAAGGTATATTCAGACACAAATAAAACTTACAACTGATGCCGAATTTAGAAGTAATTTCAATAAAAACTGGATGTGGAAAAAATGAGTACCTGGGGCACAGTCATCCCAGGCTTTGGTCAGTGGAAAAGCTCCACTTCCAAACCCCGGAGGAGCAAAGATGGAGGGGAGGGGAGTGTAGTCCCACCCACGGTGAGTCTGACGGCAGGGCCTGCCCGCCGCCTCCCTGGGTGTCGCGACCCGTTGACCGCGCTAACTGTTCAGGAGAGCTGCTTAGATGCGACCCGTCTGCCTCTGTGCTGTTTATATCCACGGTGATCTAGATGTGGACGTCAGCGGGAGGCGGTGGTAGTCACTCAGGTGACAGACGGCCTCGGTCTAGACAACCATCGTGATGGTGGGGACTGTACAGATTCCAGGAATAATCAGTGCAGAATTGGAGGTAAATTACAGATGAGATGAAGGGACTGGGGAGGGAGACGGAGCACAGAGACGCGCTGGGGTCTGGCAGGGTGGCGGGGACGGTGGCGGGCGGAGACAGTCCAAGCGGAGATGGCCAGCTCACAGGGGAGTATTCGGACCCAGAGCTTAGGGAGGAGACCTGTGCTGGAGGGGCCGGCGAGGGACGGGAGATGTTAAGTGCTGACTAGGGCGGTGAGAGGCGGTCGGGAGTTTGCGTAAGACGTGACCACATGGGGCGGCCTGATCGCTCTCGAGGTACACCCGCCATTCAGTCTCTGCTCAGACTTTGGTAAGAGTCTCCTTCACACGCACTTACATTAATCTCTTGTCCAAGCTGAATATTACCTTGTTTTTTTTTTTTTTTTGGTGCTTAGAGTACACTAAACCAGGCAAGCAGGGAACTTAGAATTCTGAGATCTAAGTAGGAGATTTACCTTGAATGTATATTAGCATGTATTCTCTGAAACTTTATGTGTCCCTATGCCCTAGGCTAAACGTGTAAGTGTGGGTGCAGTTACGGTGGCGATACAATTCACTTTGTAATGGATACCGTAATTAAATAATAAACGTAATACATAGTTCTGCTGAAAATAATTCTCTAGCATAGTTAGCATCATTAAAAAGCACAAATCACTCAATAAAACCATTTTAAGCAATTTAGCACTAGCAGAAGATTAGAAGGCTATGAGAAACTAATTAGAAAGAACGTCACTCAAGGCTAAGGTGCCGCTAGCATCTGATCGTCAGAAGGTTGAAGCCGATTAGAAGAGAAGGGGAAAACAGCAGCCGTGGTTACCTGCGTGCGGAGCCTGGAGTGGAGCTTGTGATCCGACAGCCAAGGGTGCTTGAGAGCCTCACTCGCACTGATTCTCCAGCTAAAGGGAAAGGCAGGGGTTATTAGGGACCCAGCTAAACAAGACCTTGGCTCTGGCCACTGCCTTTGGGAGACCAGATGGCCTCATGTCAAGTTGCCAGGCAATTCTGTCTTCTGTAGAATTAGTATCGGGGACAGGTTACCCTCCAATCCCTTTAGGGTAACACTATTGGTAAGACAAGCAAGACAAACAATTCTGAAATCTTTCTGCCACCTGAACATCTTCCTTCAAATAGAAATAAGCATTCTTGATGAGATGTCTGAGCTTCATAAATTGAACTTCTATCTTCCCAACCCAGGGATCGAACCTGTGTCTCCTGCTTAGCAGGCGGGTTCTTTACCACTGAGTCACTAGGGAAGCCTGATTTTCAATAAATGTTCACCACATTGTATTTAAGTCTCTTTTAAAAACTACTCTTTTGAACTGTGGTGTTGGAGAAGACTCTTGAGAGTCCCTTGGACTGCAAGGAGATCAAATCAGTCCATCCTAAAGGAGATCAGTCCTGGGTATTCATTGGAAGGACGGATGCTGAAGCTGAAGCTCCAATACTTTGGCCACCTGATGTGAAGAACTGACTCATTGGAAAAAACCCTGATCATGGGAAAGATTGAGGGCAGGAGGAGAAGGGGACGACAGGGGATGAGATGGCTGGATGGCATCACCAACTCAATGGACATGAGTCTGAGTAACTCCAGGAGTTGGTGATGGACAGGGAGGCCTGGCGTGCTGCAGTCCATGTGGTCGCAGACAGTCAGACACGACTGAGCAACTGAACTGAACTGAACTAAAAACTGCTCGTCTCTTCTATTAGATCACAAGTAACCTAAAGGCAGGGACTGGACTTTATACATTTGCCCTCAAAGCCCCAGATACAATTCCTGGTGGATCAGGGACAGTGAAGTGCAAGGGAAGGAGCATCTGGGGTCTGCCCCGGACCCCACCCCACTGAACCGCCTGCCTATTGGTTCATGGTTGTGGTTATATAACTTAAAAGCTATAAGATAATAAAACAATAAACAAGTATTGTTGGCTGTGAACATCTTCAATGACATCTATCATTGTATGTTTTATTATTTTTCTATTTTCTCTCATTATTTTTCCATTTTGGAGGTTCCTTGTTTTCCTTTTTTTGTCTTTTTAAACTTTTTTCTCTTTAAAATTATTTTTATTTATTTTTAATTTGTTTTCTTTTTTCTTTGTATTTTTCTTTTATGTTTTTGGGAGTTGTCTCTTAAAATTTTTGTTATTTAGTTTTATCTTTTGTCATTATATATTTTAGACAGAATCGTCTGAAAAGTATGTTTGGCTGGCTCATCACAATCCTCCACCCCCTCCATGATTCTAAAATGTGAGCCCCTGTATTTCAGTTTCAGTACTCTTCAACCACTGAATTCTGAATTATTAGCAAGACAGAAAGCAGGCCGTTCATACATAACAGTCACGCGCATGGCCTTGTGTTGATTCTTGGTTCTGTCACTTAACCGGCCATATGATCTCCGAGTCTCATCAAAGAACAAAGACTGATAATGCCCTCCTCCCACGGAGCTGGGAAGGGGGTAAAGAGAACACGTCTGCAGAGCAGCGGGCAGGCCGGGCCCACAGCTGGCTCTCCCATGAAACAATCGTCAAGCATTCAGCGGCGTGGAGCCCCCTAGCCCCACTCAAGCCCTGCGATCACAGCAATTCCAGATCTTAGGAGGCTGGGTGGGGAGCATCAGAGTCACTCTGTCCACAGCTCTGCAGGTGCATCAGAGAGACCACCGCGGGGGCTGCTGGTACTTCTCTGCCTGCGGTCCTCTCAGCCCCGGGGCCCCGCCTCTCTGTTCCCCCTGCCTCCTCCTGAGCCGAGAGGGGACGTGGTCACCTCTTCTCCTTAATGAGGAGCTTGGAGATGAACTCCCGGGCCTCCTCCGAGACGTCCTGGAACTCTTGGTCCTCCAGGTCCCACCTGCAGGCTAGGATGTTGTTCAAGGTCTCAGCATCGTCGTCACCCAGGAAGGGGGACAAGCCGCTGAGTCTGTAAGACACGGTGTCCAGGGTGAGAAGTCTTTAAACACCCTCAGACTCTGTAGAGACAGGTGCCTTCTTGGTCCTGTCATTTAAAACGGAAAGAAGGCAAATAACCAAGAATTGTGGCTCAGTGATAAAGAATCTGCCTGCAATGCAGGAGTTACAGGGGATGTGGATTCAGTCCCTGGGTCGGGAAAATCCCCTGAAGGAGGGCACGGCAACCCACTCCAGTATTCTTGCCTGGAGAAACCCAGGGACCGAGGAGCCTAGCAGACAGTCCATGGGGTCGCAGAGAGTTGGACACGAATGAGCGACTCGCGAGCGTAATTTTATGTTTATAAGCAGTGGTTGTGATGAAGGCACAGCTGCCCTCAAACACGAATCTCACAGAATAACACAAACACCCTTTTAACGTATTGTACTGCACAGCGCCATCACGTCCTCGGATGGCAGACGCCAGGAATGACCCCCTGAACTGTGAGGCTGCTTTGTCACTCAGGGGATCAGGACGTAGGTTGGAGGTGTTTTTTAAGTTACTTTTAGAGCATAGGATGGTGTCCTAGGAATTCAGGTGATGAGTGAAGAAGACAGACTGTTACTTTTTCTGATGATACACGGCAAGAATTTACTCCTTTACCCACCAGAGTCAGCAGAACATGGGAAGTACCTGAGTATGGGGCAGAGCTATTTATCTTTGAAAGATCTAACTTAGGGCTTTATTCAAAGTAGCAAATGGAATATGCAGGGCGATTGAGAACAAATGACCAAGGGGCTGAGGGGTCTGCTTACAGCATGAAGGTGATGACGCCCACACTCCACATGTCAGTGGGGAAGGAGACAAAATCGTAGTTCACAACTTCAGGGGCGAGGAATTCAGGAGTTCCAAAGTTCACCTTCAGCTTCTCTCTGGGTTTGTACCTGAAGTTTAGGAGACAACACGGAGCAATGAAGAGGGTCTGTCAAAAATCAAAACTCGAGGAAACAGAAAGGATGCAGTCTATAAGCAAAATAACTGCAGCCACACAGCACAGTTAGTATAAACAGCCTTTAAAGGAAATCGTGCATTACAGAGATAGTGTTCAAAACTGGTAACGAAGCTTCCCACCAGAGAGCCTTAATAATCTGAAATGGTTGTGAGAAAAGCCACTCGGAATAATTAGAACACCTGAATTATGAAACATGACCAAAGGAGCCGTGATACAGGCTGTGCCCTGTCGACGGCTTGAACAAGTTTAATGAACAGAGAAGATGCAGCGGTTCACGACCGTCTGATATCTCACTCAGGCATAGTTCCCTGTAAACTCTGTTCCCTTAAGGAGCTCATCTCTGCCCGAACCCTTGGCAATCCTGCTCACACAATGACTTTTTAAAGTAAATCTTCGCAAAAATAAATAAATCAATAAATAAAGTAAATCTTCACTTTACAGATGGACCAAATACAAAAGATTAAAACAAACTCTTACAAATTATGGATTACTGTCTTAAAATTTGATGACTGCACTATACTAGGTTTTAATATTCCATATTTTTCTTGCACGCACTGTAAGAAACTCCTAAATGTTCAAATTCTGAAGCCAGCAAAGTAAAGCTGAAACATAATTTTGGTTAATTCTAAACAGGGATACAAAACCAAGGGGTATATCAGATTTATCTTTGCAAAGAAAGATCACCCATCATGTTCTCTAACTCAATTCATACACCTATGTCCAAATTGACATACCTTCTGGCCAATCCAAAGTCAATAATTTTTATTTGTTTAGTGTCCCGATTCACACACAGGATGTTCTCAGGCTGCCAGGAGAAAGAGACACATTAGCAATGAAAACAACCATCCTTCACTCAAATTGTCCTTGAACCACAACTAAAAATACAACGATGCTCAGGAAAAACATATCAGGCCTTTCACTTTGGGGCGGGCTTGTCTGTGTGGGTATTTTCTCCTTTAATTATGTGGTGGATGAGGTTGTGGGCCCCTGCCAAGCCTGCGTGACCTTGCCTTCCCTCCCCCACCGGCTCTGCAGTTGACGACCATGCCTGAGTTCAGGCCAAGGCCTCCTGCCTCAGGACTTTCCAAACGGCCTGGTGGAGGCCGTCTCAGACTTGACATCCACCCCCCGAAAATTATTAAGTATGAATTTCCCTTTCTTGGAGGAATACTTTTCCCGAGGATTTATGAGTTCCAGGAGAAATGGCCTGCTTCATTCCACTGGCCGCGCTGAGCAGGCACCCGAATATGAGCAGCCCTGACCCCCAGGCTCGCCTGCGCTTAGTCTATGGGAAAGTCATCTGTAAGCGGGGGACTCCTCCACCCCCGTCCATTCTTCATCCTCCGCAATGCCAGAGATTTGCTGAGTTTGGCCTCTGTGCCTAGAAGACTTGACTAAGCCTTCCCTTGGAGTTTGCCTCTGGAAAGACTTGGCCCTGCCAATGGGATGGTCTTGGGGTGCAGAGGAGAGAGGGAGATAGAACTGCAACTCGATATTTCTAGAACACTGGACAAGTGCACCTACCTTCGTTAGGATGGGAGACCTAAGGGATGGGAAAGATAAGGGATCTGACTTAAAGTCAAGGTCATCTTTAAAAGAGAAATAGAGGTTTCAAAGAACTGCCTGAACTCTCAAGCTCTAACTAATCCCAAATCTTCCCTAAGCGCTAGGAGGGGGCATTAGCCCAGGTGCCAAGTGCCCAGGATTCCACATCCCACCC
Source organism: Alces alces (assembly GCA_015832495.2). Lineage (NCBI taxonomy): Eukaryota > Metazoa > Chordata > Mammalia > Artiodactyla > Cervidae > Alces > Alces alces. The sequence continues at coordinate 47,826,589 of JADEYB020000019.1, read as the reverse complement.
TTCACATGGGGTCATGGCTGCCCCCTGCCCTGCCTGTCCAGATGGAGGGGAGGGTAGAGTGAGATGAGAAACACAGCAACACTTGGCAAAACGAGCGAGTACCGGCTTGGCGGTGGTGGTCTAGGCACTGGGTTGTGTCCGACTCTTTGCTACCCCCTGGACTGTAGCCTGCCGGGCTCCTCTGTCCCAAGCAAGAGAACTGGAGTGGGTTGCCATTTCCTGCTCTAGTAGTGTCTGCTTGTCAGCATCCAATTGTCCATTTGGTTGGGCACAATGTCAATGGAAGCTTTTTTTCTAAAATATCTCTGAAACAGATGTCTCTAGGCAAAGGCAATTTATAGAGAAGTGGGTGCTACACAGGAAGACGTGGCCCCATGCTCACATAACTGATTGATTATGTATCAAGCTGTCCAGTTGCCAAAGAGCACCATGACACAAAAGAATTATTTGCTCTGAGGGCACTTCAGAGTTAATTTTTTAATTATAAAATTAAAGCATATTCATTGAATAAGATTTACAAAACACAAAAAATCCAGGAAGAAGACCACTTTAAGTCAGCTATAATGTCCCCTACAGAGAGACAAGCCTTCGGTATTTTTGGCCCCTCTCCTTCCAAGGAGCTTTCTGAAAGGGCACCTGGGCCTTAATGACCCATCCAGCTGTCGCCTTTCTTGCCTCTTTACGTATGAGCCACAACTAGAACTGCCCGTTGCAAGTCCTCAATCAACATCATGAAGCCACATATGGAGCTGTTTGTCTTACGACAGGGCAGGTCCTTGCTTCAGCTGCCAGTCAAACCCCTGTAGGGATATTTGGAGAGTATCTACACTCAATGAAAATGCTCCGTGAAAGTATGCATCATCAAACCGGTCCATAACCATGGGCTCTGCTAGTGACTTTTAACCTCTGGCTCTGTCACCCTATCGACCACTTCCCCCTGCCCTGTGGATGGAAGAGGCAAGCACGTAAATCAGGATGGTGAGAGGAGCCAAGTTACAGGAATGGAGGCCCATGAAAACCTCTTCAAGGAAGCTGAATTTATTTAGCTCTGCGATCCCTGATGACTTGCAGTAGACAGTATGTTCTACAGAATGTATATTTTATCTCAGTGTCACACTGTGCAAACTGGGAAGTGCGGAAACGACGGAGCCACACAAGAAGATGCACTTGACGATATGAGAGCTGCTCAGAGTCATTGGGCCCCGTATTTCGCTGGTCGTAACTATGCACAGTCCCATTACAGGGACTTCATAATGGGAGAGCGAGCGAGCAGGAAAGGTCGTAAAATAAGAGGGGAAAGAGGGTGAGCTTCCCACTGTTTACAACAGGTTCGCACCGCTCCCAGGGTGGTGCCCAGCCCCACCCACCACCCTTCTGCCCCTCAGCCTCTCAGCACCTCCCCCTGGGTACCGTTCTGCCATACCATTCTCCTCCCGGCTCTAGCAGGCTCACAGAAAAATAATCCCTAAAGTCCAGAGCCTCCTGGAGGGTTTTAGAGGACTGCTGGGGATTCTGGAGAGTTGGGAAGTTTGACTACAACCAGGGAAATCTGAGTTAGCTAAAATTCCTCCCACCTACTCAAACTGATAATGAGGGGATGCAACCAGGATGCAGCCAGGATGGGGGTGATGGTGATGGGGGAGATTGTGATGGTGGTGATGGTGATGGTGATGGTGGTGGTGATGGTGGTGGTGGTGATGGTGGTGATGGTGATGGTGATGGTGATGGTGGTGATGGTGGTGGTGATGGTGATGGTGGTGGTGATGGTGGTGATGGTGGTGATGGTGATGGTGATGGGGGTGATGGTGATGGGGGTGATGGTGATGGGGGTGATGGTGGTGGTG
>JADEYB020000019.1:47681586-47824276 GCA_015832495.2 Alces alces | reverse complement strand
ATGGTGATGGTGATGGTGGTGGTGATGGTGATGGGGTGATGGTGATGATGGTGATGGTGATGGGGGTGATGGTGATGGGGGTGATGGTGGAAACCATCTCCCTGTGAGTTCCTTTAACATAAGCAGCTTAGAGGAAGACTGAGCAGCAGTGCCTAAGGTCGGAGACAAGCATGTCTTGATTGAGATCAGGGAGATGAAGCTAAGAGTCCAGAGTTTTCAAATTTCTGAATACGCACCCAGCGACAGGCTGTGTCTCCCAAGCCGGCACCCCACACTCGCGGGGCCCGCGGGCCCACCTGAGGGAGAGGCTCACATTCCCCGTGAGGAGGGGCGCAGCCTACCTTCAGGTCCAGGTGCAGGATGTACATCTGGTGCATGTGTCTTATCCCCTCACATATCTGCCTGATGAACAGGATGGTGTCGTACTCCGTCAGGCTGCAGTTGTCGTCGATGATGCGGTCGAAGAGCTCACCTCCGTCCACACTGCGGGGGAGGGGGCGAGTCCCCAGTCAGCACCCTCGACAGGCACCTGCTCTTTGCGTCTGAGCGCTGTTGACCTGCCCACGGGATGCATCTGCAGCTGCGTCTCTCTACCTTCTCGATGAGGTGCCTCTGACGGTGATGGCCGTCACTGGAGCAACCACCACTTGCTCAAATGGAAAGTCTCAAAGCCCCTCCCTTGCAGGGGCTGCGGCTCTGGGGTGGGTCTGTCCATCTCTAAGGGTGGGTCTGCCCACTTCTGCCATCTCCTAAGGAGCATGGAGGCCCAAGAGGACGCTAGGAAGGCAGGGATGGAGGGAATTCCAAACTCCTCGGGAAGGCTAGGCTGATTTCAGCAATAAAGTGCCTATGTGAAGCTCCTGCTGGGTGTTTTAACACCAAAATTCCTGTCACACAGTGACAAGCGAAGCCCAAAATGGGGGCTGGGGGTGGGGAGGTGAAATGAGTCACAAGCACAGATTCAGTGTTGGCAGAATGACTCACTTTCTAACTAAACACTCAGTTTTTTATAAAGGTGATTTTATTTTATTTTTATAATTAAAAAAAATTTTTTTTTTGATGTGGACCATTTTTAACATCTTTAATGAATTTGTTACAACACTGCTTCTCTTTTATGTTTATATTTAGCTGCCAGACCAGGGATCGAACCCAGAGCCCTTGCGTGGTGAGGGGACGTCTTAACCACTGGACCACGAGGGCAGGCCCTAGAAAGGTGATGTTAAACAGAAGCCTCTTAGCTCTACTTGTAAGACTCTGGCAAGTTTTGTTTTTGCCATCAGGTCACAAGTAGGACACAGTTCAAGGCTCACTCCTCCAGGGTGTCCAGAGCAGCAGTTAAGCTGGGGCCTCGCTAGTTCAGCTCATGTTTGAAGCTAAATCTGTGTGGTCATCCTGCTGCTTAGCAACAGAATCTCACGTGAAGACCCTTGCCTGAGTAATTTCCATCCCGCGGCAGATGCAATTCTGACACATGCGAGTCAGAATCCCGGGGTCCAGCGGGGTCCAGCAGCTGGAGGCAGGACAGGGCGGCGTGCTGAGGGCCCGGATGTGTGTGTAGGCTGGGGAGGGGGTGGGGGACGTACTACTCCATGACCAGGACGATGTCGTTCTTAGACTCGAAGGCGTCGTAGAGCTGGATGAGGTTCACGTGGTCCAGCTGGTTCATGACGCTGATCTCGTTCCTCACGTCGTCCTAGTGGAGGGAGGGCTGGTTTAGCGCTGGGGGGCGGCAGCCCGCGGCGTCCACCGCGCGGCCCTTACCTTGTCCTTCACGCCCCTGGTCTTGATGATCTTGGCCGCCAGCTTCAGGCCCGTGGCCTTCTCCTCACACTTGTGAACTTGGCCGAAGCGCCCGCTGCGGGAGAAGAGGACGTGGCCCGGGTGAGGCTCTGTCCCCACCTGGTGGAGGCTGAGGCTTTCCAGCACCCTCTCTGACTTGATGAGCAAGCCTGACGTGCCCCCTACCACTGCCAGATCACCCAGAACAGGCCAAGTTCTGGCCTCAGGGCTGCCTGGGCCCTCCTGAAGCAGGAAGGCTGGGGACGGCCCCAGAAGCTGCACTTTTACAACATCCCTTGGGTGGTTCTCATGCACCCTAACATTTGAGGGCTTCTATTGTACAGAAAATAGAATCTTTCTGAATGCATGTGAATATAACAAGCTAGGTTCTCTAAGCATAAGAATGATACAGGCTGTTGGTCGGGGAAGTCAGATTATTTTTGGAAACTGCATATAAATAAATAAGAAGTAATCACAAAATTGCATATAGACACATTTAATCAAAGCAGATACTACACACTTTAGCTTGGATATCAATTTAAATGCACCTCGTAAGGCAGCTTCTTACAAACGTCACCACCTCCCCAAATACACACGCATGAGCAGTCTTCCCATTTGACTTGCTTGCTGTGATTCCTGACTCAGTGTAACGGCCGGGGAGCTGGGGGAGGTCACCCCGGCCCACCCCACGCAGCCACACTCCCTGCACAGAAGCAGATGCGTCCTGGGGTGGGGGTGGGGGGTGACACTACCAAAAGCGCCGCCAAGTGTGACCTCAATCCCACCCACTGTTCCAGATGTGCTCTCTCTCCTGGAGCCCATGAACACAGCCCCAGGCGCTTCAGATGTGGCTGCTCATTAAGAAAGGGCTTTTCCCCTTAATTAGCAGTGGCCCCCGGATCGGCCTGGACCAGCCGTGGTGCCACGTCCGTCACTGCTCAGCTTCAGTGCCTCCTTCCGCCCCTCTGGCAGGCTTCACCCTGCAAGGCCTGGGGCGGGAGATGGCCTCACAGGGTCCCTGCTGGCCCGCCATGCTGATAACCTCATGCTAGGAATAACTGACCATGGTGAGCAGCAACTCTAATCACCCCACAGACCCACAGGTGGGGAGAGCACCCCGGGAAAATGGAGGGCCTGCCGCGGCGTGCGGGGCCCCGGCGTCCCGGCCCCGGGCTGTGGCTCCGCCGACAATGCAGGACAAGAGGCTGCATCTTGACTCGCCCCTGACTGAGAGGAGGTCCCCGCTGATGAGGCCAGCACGCCCAGCTAACCGCCCCTCTAATTCCTCACTGAGCCCGGGACGGGGCAACGGGTGGCTGGAAGGGTGGCCCAAAGGGGCAGGAAGGAGACTCTGAGAGTCACCAAGAGACCTCGACCAGAAACACACACAAACCCTGGGGTTGCTCCAAAGCCGCTTCTGCAAATAACTTTTCTCCTTTAGAGAGATGGGGGCTGGCTTGCCACCCCCGTCCCTCGAGACCCTGATAAGCTATGCTTGCCGTGAAACTAGGGGGCCTCAGACACCGCTACCTGCTCTGGAAGCCCCATCCCCCTCAACCATCCTCACAGGCCGGGGGGCCTCTCTGCCAGCCAAGAAGGAGAAAGTTTGGGTGCATCCCATGACAGATGGCAAAGGAGCCGTGGGATGGGAAAAGCCAGGAGGGGCTTTGCAGAGTCAGCCGCACCCCTGACCACAGGCAGAAACACGCGTGCTAAGAGCCACACGTGCTTTCCCCATGTTGTAAGTAAATTTCTATGCGTTGAATACATGTACCATTTTGCTGCTTTCCGCCTCTTACTCTACATAGATTGCTGGTGGGAGTCAACTTAATACTGGAAGTCACAAGACCTCACGGGGGGTCGTGGCTGAGTCAGGAGAGGAAGGACCCTCCTTCCTGATGGACTTGCCTCCTTCAGGGAGGGAGTACGTGTGGATGTCCTACCAGCAAGCCCTTCAGGGAGGCACATCACCAACTGAAATGAATGGTGGTATCAGTGCAAATGGAAAACCAATGATGATGAAAAAATATATTTAATATGTGCCATGAGATAAACAGCCTTCACGCATTTCTACATTTTGCTCCTCAGCGTTCAAGCTTCTAAACCTCCTGGAGACTCACTCACACCTCTTTCCTCTCACTCCGGACAGGATGACACGGAAAGTGAAGCAGATGAAACGCGGAGGGTAGTCACCTCATCAACCTTTCTGGCATCAGCGACAATTTTCAGAAATGGTTAAAATCACTTAAAATAACTGTATATGATGTTTCTGGTTCTCTGGTTGAGACTAACAAACATCTCTGAAATCTTTGAGATCCATCTCTGTTTGTAGCTTCACTATTCACAATAGCCAAGGCGTGGAAGCCACCTGAGTGTCTACCAATAGATGGGGGATGAGGAATGTGTGGTATATATATTCAGTTCAGTTCAGTAACTCAGTCATATTCGACTCTTTCCATCCTCATTGGACTGCAGCACGCCAGGCCTCCCTGTCCATCACCAACTCCCGGAGCTTGCTCAAACTCATGTCCATCAGTTTGGTGATGCCATCCATCTGCCATGAAGTGTTGGCTTAAAGCTCAACATTCAGAAAACTAAGATCATGGCATCCACTCCTTGGAAGGAAAGTTATGACCAAACTAGACAGCATATTAAAAAGCAGAGACATTACTTTGTCAACAAAGGTCCAACTAGTCAAGGCTATGGTTTTTCCAGTGGTCATGTATGGATGTAGAGTTGGACTATAAAGAAAGCTGAGCACCAAAGAATTGATGCTTTTGAACTGTGGTGTTGGAGAAGACTCTTGAGAGTCCCTTGGACTTCAAGGAGATCCAAGCAGTCCATCCTAAAGGAGATCAGTCCTGGGAGTTCATTGTTAGGACTGATGTTGAAGCTGAAAGTCCAATATTTTGGCCACCTGATGCAAAGAGCTGACTCATTTGAAGTGACCCTGATGTTGGGTAAGATTGAAGGCAGGAGGAGAAGGGGACGACAGAGGAGGAGATGGTTGGATGGCATTACCGACTCAGTGGACATGAGTTTGAGTAAACTCTGGGAGTTGGTGATGGACAGGGAGGCCTGGCTGCTGCGATTCATGGGGGTCGCAAAGAATCAGACACGACTGAGCAACTGAACTGAACTGAACTGAACTGAACTGATGGGACTGGATGCCATGATCTTTGTTTTCTGAATGTTGAGCTTTAAGCCAGCTTTCTCACTCTCCTCTTTCACTTTCATCAAGAGGCTCTTTAGTTCTTCTTCACTTTCTGCCATAAGGGTGGTGCCATCTGCATATCTGAGGTTATTGATATTTCTCTCGGCAGTCTTGATTGCAGTTTATATATATTAGTCATAAAAAGAAGGAAATAATGCCATTTGCAGCAACATGGATAGACCTAGAGATTATCATGCTAAGTGAACTAAGTCAGACAGAGAAATCAAACAGCATATGATATCACTTATATATGAGGTCTAAAAATATTATACAAATTAACTTATTTACAAAACAGAAACAGACTCACACACCTAGAAAAGAAACTTACAGTTACCAAAGGGGAAGGGTGGGTGGCGTGGTTCTAAATTAGGAGTTCAGGATTAACCTATAAACATCACTATATATAAAATAGGTAACCAACAAGGACCTATTGTATAGCATACGGAACTCTACTCAATATTCTATAATAACCTGCAATGGAGAAGAATCTGAAAAAGAATAGATATATATAGATGTAATTGAACCACTTTCCTGTACACCCAAAACTAACACAACATTATAAATTAACTATACTCCAATATAAATTTTAAAATATGAAAACTCAGTACAAAAAACAAAAAAAGTAAAATTAAAAAGACAAAACACATAAAAATTTTTAAAAAGACCTGTGTCTTTGAAAGCAGTCTTTCTTCCTTGTCAAGAGAGTGCTGAAGAGGCGCGTCACTCACCCTCCTAAGATCTCGGTCCTGCTCACGGTGTAGAAGCTGTTGACCGCGGCCTGCCTGGCCGTCACGATGCGGTGGTCGAAGGGCGCGGGCGGTGCTGGGGCGTCGGCTGGGAGGCGAGAGGAGAAGGCTGGTAAGAAGCAGCCCACGTGCCAACGTGCTCGTTTAGAAGCAAAACGCAAGCGGCCCCCTGGATTTCGAAAGACCCAGGGAACATAGATCTTCACTTCATATTGTGATTTGTGGATCATGAAGGTGACACCTGACACTTTTGAGAAAGGTTGTCAGGACCTTGGTCCCCACCTGCTTCGGGACAGCGATCAGAAACAACGGAACAACCAAAGATCTCCATGTAATGCCCAAACAGGTAATGCTTCCGGGTCTGAGTCATTTACACTCAAATCCTTGACACTGTTTGACCCATTTTTTTAAAAGCACAATTGATAAAGTCCACAATTTTAATTAGAGAGAAAAAAAAATGAAAAATTTCTTCCGTCATTGAAAGGTTTGATATTACTAAACATGACTTTCCAAAATATTTTAGCCTTTATTTAAGACACATTTAAAGCTTAAAGGGGTTTCCCTGGTGTCTCAGTTGGTAAAGAGTCTACCTGCAATGCAGGAGACCTGGGTTCGATCCCTGGGTTTGGAAGATCCCCTGGAGAAGGGAAAGGCTACCCACTCCAGTATTCTGGCCTGGAGAGTCCCATGGACAAAGGAGGCTGATGGGCTGCAGTCCACGGGGTCGCAAAGAGTCAGACGCGACTAAGCACAAAGCTTAAAGATGAATTTTTCCTGACTAGAAACAAAACACCCAGTAACACTGGCTCAGAGTATATTCTCCAGCTCGCAAATTTCTCCCACTTTCACGTTCCAGCCTAAGTGTTTAACCTCCAGTCCACAGCAGGGTCTGTTCTAAAACACATTATTGTTTAGTCGCTAAGTCATGTCCAACTCTTTGTGACCCCATGGGTTTTAGACTGCCCGGCCCCTCTGTCCGTAGGATTTCCCAGGCAAGAATACTGGCGTGGGTTGCTAATCTTCCCGACCCAGGGATCAAACCGGTGTCTCCTGCATCGGCTGGGAGGTTCTTTACCACTGCGCCAGCTTGGAAGGCCCTAAAATACATAGCTACTCACTAATATTCTTCCAGCATACTTTTCACTTTTCCAGAGTTACTATAAAACTTTTCTTGCCATGAACCTATTCATTTTTCCATTTATTCACTATTTAATCAACTACCGATTGCAGCTTCTTACGTGTCCAAAGGGTACAGAGGGAAGTGAGCCGATGATATTTTTGCTTTTAGAAATTCACATTTATTAAAAATGTAATCCTTAAACACTTATCTTGTGCTAGGCACTCTGTCAAGAGTTCATATTTTTCAAGATTCAGATAATGATATTAATCTCTGGGCATCTGATCTGACAAGGATATTCTCCTCTCACACCATAAATATGCTGAAAAATGAAGAAGCTAGGACAGATTCCTCATGGTGGCACTTGTCTCTTCACTGCCCCCCAAAACAGTGATGGAGTTACAAACACAAATGGCATCGTTGTGTCGTAAGGTCTCCTGCAGGACATTAGTCTCAGTGAAATTTAGTCAGAAGTGCTTGCTGGAAAAGGTTAAGATGCTTTAAAGGGCTGGAACCAAAGCCGTTTCCTACCCAGGGGGGTCTCCAGAGCTTGCTGCCTGGGGGCCTCTGCTCCAGAGGGCTCGGGGGCTCTGTCTTGCAGGGAGTCCCCAGCGCGACTGGCTTGCGGTCTGCTCCGCGTGTCCCCGGCTCCTTTACCCGCCGCATCTATCTTGCTCTTCTTGTTCTCCTCCTGGACCAAGCTTTCCTCGCCGCCTCTCCTCTTCCCGCCTCCCGAGGCCTCTGTTGGATCAGCTTTCTGCAAGACGGGTCTTGTCGCTGCATTTCCCATGGCTCGTGACAGGGGCGCGGCTTTTACGGAGCTGACGTGCCTGGAAAATAGAATCCAGCCACAGCTCTCAACGTTCCCAAGGGAAAACTCTCAGATGGTCACATTTCTGAGCAGGAAAGCTTCCTCGCGACGATGCTTCGCTGATGGGACGTACGCTTCGAGACAGGGAGCTGGCGATGTCAGCGTTTGGGGTGAGATGGAGATGGGTGCACCCCATTGTCCCAAGAAGCTGAAGATAGCCCACATCCTAGAGACGCTCCCTAATGACCTCACGGTGACCCCGAGTTAGTCCACTGACCCTTTTCAACAGCAGTCATTTTATGACTCCCTAACTAATTTGATCTTCATTTTTCACTTTCTTCCTTAAAGAAGAGGGAAACCACTGTATTAAAGCGCAATAAAAAAAGAAAAGCAATGGCCTCTGAATAGGACCAGCAGTGAGAGGAGCCTCTACTGGTGAAAGAAGTGAACTAATGTCCACTTTCCGACACCTCCAGGCTCTACTAAACCCATCTCTTCAGTGATGGACTTCCTTCGTAAACATTAGCGTCTACATTTAACTCTTGAAAAATTAGACTTCTTTATAAATAGCTTCCAAAATACATTATTCAAAAAGGAAATAAGAATTATACCGGCAATCCCTAAAACACACCACAGAATGGTTAGATCTGGGTGCTCTTTGTTTCAAGTAGATTCTTGGTTCATCACAACATAGATTCATTCATTTCAATTGGCTGCGTAATTGCCTGAATTTCTATGTGAAACTTCGCAGATGAGGAAGCAGCATTAAATGACCTACTTCACACTCAGTCCTCACAGTGCTTGTGAAGCAGCCGGTGTTCCATTGGATCAATCTGATCAGTGCCCCGTTAGGAAGGATGTGCTCTGTATTGCTAAAAATAAGAAACATTTACTTGATGTTTAGAAAATACAAAGTGTGACTGCCAGTAATCACCATATCTATCATTTGGTAGGAGACATAGACAGTGACAAATTACCTGAAAATGTCACAGCAAGAAGGAAAACTAATGGCAAGAAAAATCCACGCCACTGGGGAAGCGGCTTCTAAACTGTCATTTTGAAGAGTCCCTTCAGTTATCCTTCAGTATGGCCTTAAATTACAATGGCACCTAAATCTACAGAAAACTGGTTGCGGATGCGAACGTTGTAAACCCTACCTTTCATGGAGTTGGCCGCCATTTGTTCTATCAACACACCGCTCTTTGTTTGAACTCCTGTCCAGCCCTGCTCTATGTGGAATCTCGCATCCTTCATCTTCCTTAGATCCTCCGTCACCAGGCTCTCCCTTAGAGCGAAGCCCCTTTTCCTCCCCTTCGAACACCAGACTTCCACTTTTATCCGCAGAGCCTCGCTCAGCCCCAGAGCCGCGAGCTTCCTGTCTGCTCAGGCTCCCAGGGCATGAAGTGCCTCTTCCGTCCTCACTCTGTCTTGGCTCTGTGGAATTTCTGAGGGCAGAATCTCCCGGTTCACCATGGGGTCTGTCTGTCTGAAATGCGGCGGAACTTCTCTGAGCTAGAGATGCAGGAGTCTTCTCGGCCTGCTTCTCGTCAAGCTTGTTAAACGTTTCTTCCTCAGAGGAGGGCAGGTTCTTCTGGGAAGATCTCTCTAAAAGTCACCATAGGGCACAAAATATTTTAATGAAGGTCGCACGTGATCGGTGTCATTCTGGCTTCACAGAATGGCACCTTTATTCAGGCTTCTCTTTATCAGCAGATACGAGCTTTGGAAAGCAAAGTAGGAGAGCATGTGGTCAATGGACCGGGGGCTGGGCCTCCAAAGATTCCCTGGTCTGCAGCTAGCAGAACCCAAAGCCAATCAGATAAAGGTATTCAAGCAGCACTTGACCCAACACAGGGCTTCACGAAAGTGTAACTTCCTGTGGATAAGAACGACGACAGGACTCATGTAACAGAGCTCTCTTCGTTCGTCAGCGTCTAATCTAATGGAAGGATTACCTGCGGGGGCTGCTGTCCTGGCGTTGGTGGCAGGTGCTGAGTCCTTCAGGCCAGCGAGTGGCCACACTTGCTCCTTAGCCTGTGGGGACACAACGGAGTGATCAGCAACGTGAATGACACGTCAGAGCAGGCTCTGTTGACCACAGGACTCCTGACGCTTTAATTTTTTATTATGGGGAATGTCTCTAGAATTACAGGATGTTTCGCGGCATCTCTGGCATCTGCCCACCAGATGTCCACAGTACCCCAGGCGAAATACCCAGAATCAATGCCTCCAGAAATCGCTAAATGTCTCTGTAGACAAAGTCACCCCAGATTGAGAACCACTACATTACACAATCAAGCACAGACAAAAATACCAAAAATAAATAGCAATTTAGAGGGCAGAACAGTCTGAATTGATGAAGCCCTGTAGCAACTAGAGTATCTGAAAGTGAATGAACTATTTTAAAAGAAGTTTTATAAAACTCTGGCATTGTTTGTAGAAGAAGGCTCATCTTCTTGGATAGATTAAAGGATATTGACAATGTGTATGTTACCCTTGACCTTTGTTTATTCTGTCTTGCTATTGTTCACGTATAAGTCAAATAAAAATCAGAGGCTCCATGTGAATGGGTTTTGCAAATCAGAAAGTAGAAGACCACAGTAAGCTTTCATAAAAGAGGCTTCTGTGCCACTTAGAACAGACGGCCGCTTTCTAAGGAGGTGAGCATTCTTCTCCCAGTCCTTTCTCTGAATTACCTTACAAACCCTTTTTAAATACCACATAAAAGGTAAACATTAGCCCAATCCACCCAAATTATCACAAGTTCTGAAGTTATGCATTATAAATTAACGAAATTCTATGGATGTTCAAAGAATCAGTCTTTTTTTTCTTTACTTTGGAAAGAGCAAAATTTGCCTGTGGGTGACTTGCAGGCATGAAACACTATGTAAGTACAGGTCATGGATATCAAGACAAATTATAAGTGTGCTTTTAAACAACCCAAGAGGCAGTCCAATAGGTCCAGAGCATTTTCATTTTTCAGATAAAGACCTTCAAACACAGAGGCATGTTTAGTAAATCCTGCGGAAAACCAAAATTAGAGATTAGAGCCTGGTAGTCTGGAATTTTCTCTTTTTTAGTGAAAGCCAGGACCACGTCCTTCAGCGTCCCCTTATGTACGAGCACAGCAGTCAGCACACCCCCACCCCAAACAGCACGCAACACTTTCTCCATGTTTTCATCATCAGCTTCCCACTAGATTGGAGGGCTCGAGTGGGCAAAAAGACAGATTCATCTTTGAATCCCTGGCATTTACTCAGGGATATAATGTTGGTGGAGGTGATGATGGTGATGGTGGTGATGATAATGCTGTGGCTGCTAAAGATGATGGTGATGATGGTGGTGGCTAGTGTATACTAAGTACTGACTACATACCAAGCATGTTTCTAAGCCCATTACATCATTAATTCTGGTTCCTCATAGCAACACTTTGAGATAGATACTACTAACTCCATTTTATAATGCAGTCGGATAATTTCACAGGGTTATATAATTCAGAAATGGCATAAACAGGATTTTAAGTCATAACTACAGCTGGTACTGTCACTCTGAAAAACGAAGTAGATTATAGGCAAGGTATATCATTGATATTGATGGAATATCTACCATATAGCCAGCACCACAGGAGACAAGATGAAAGGTTACAAGAAAATGCCATCAAATAGAAACAAGTAAAGAAATAAATATTCATTGGTCAGAAGATCAGAATTAACATGGAAGGAGAGAAAGAGAATTTCATTCAGGTTTTGAAAATGAGTCAGGTAAGGTAGTTTAACAAATTGAGATATTTGATAGCTTTGTCTTTCACTGCCTCTCTTTTGCAGTGAAAACCCCTGGTGGGCAGGTGTTGTTCTTCTGGATTTATACTGGATGGCATGAATGTGATGGTAAAAGAACTGGTGAACTTAGGAAAGAAAACTGGTGTGTGTCAGTGGATTTCAGTCTATCAAAACATGCAAACTGGAGAATGTGGCGTGCTGGCCCCAGGTGCTGCCTCCAGGGACATCTCCATGTCGGTGGTGGGTGCCCACAGGACGCGCTAGGTGCTAGGTCTGATTTGACCAACAGGAGAACTCCTGATTCTGAGGAAGGTCAGAATCCAGTTTCCCAGCGAGGCTCTGTTCTTCCCCTTCAGCTGTGCATCGGGTTCGCTCTACCCTTGAACAATGTAAGGTCTCCCGCGTTGCCACGGGCTGTTTCCCTGTGCCACACTGACATCTAGCGGAGCCTGGACCCGACGAGCTCCAAACACGCGGCAGCTGCAGCTCTCCTTGCTGTCTGAGCAGAAACTTCAGGGCGAAGCTGTCCTCACCCGGGCACAGACCTTTCCCCGCACTCCGCCCCGCAGCACCGCACGGCGGGCCTGCTGAGACCACGCGCAAGAAGGAAGACGTGATTCCCAGACCCTGATGGCAGGGCAGGAACGGCCCGTCAGGCTGCGCCACTGAAATCGGGCTCCCCAGGCGCCGCTGACCGTCTGCATCCCTGAGCTGAAGTTACGGGATCGCCGAAGCTCTGTGTGGGGGGATTATAGCTGCCTCGGAAAACTGTTTTCTTAACATCTCAATGGGACACGACCAAACTAACTGCCTATACGCTAAGCTGAGGGTATACTACTGTTATTGAGGTGCCAACTGTGAACACTCTGGGTAACTTTAGCCTAATGCCTTAGAAATACAAAAGCAAAATTATAAAAGCTGTAATGTTACATTGTTAAACTTTGGTTAGGCTCCTCACAGGGGAGAGAGAAAAACAGAGCCTAAAAGAAGACAAAGGAAAGAATTTTCCGAAGAAATATTAAAACTGTGTCTCCTCGCCTGCTCCTGGAAGATGACTGTAGAGATCATTTGTAAGAGAAATCTGGCCCTCTTCATCTTCAGCGCACATGCAAACTCCTTGGGCCTTAAGGGAGAAAACTTCCTACAGTCCCCGGTAGATACGACCCGCTGAGCGATGTGCCGGGCCTGGCAGGACAGGACAGGACCGAACGTGGGAGGGAAGTGCCGACGGACCTCAGAGCTAGTGAGCAGACACACCCTGGGCTGCAGAAAACGTCAGGGGCAGTCAGATGGCCACACGAGAAGACGACCCTGCCAGGAAGACCAACGCCTCTCGGTGAGTCCACCAAGGAAAGAAGACTGCTCCCAGGTGTGTGACAGGAGAGAGGCCAGAATCAATGGTGTTGGCTCAGGAAAGCCTAGTGCGAGCCTCTGTCAAGGGCAGAGACCTGGGTGATTTTACTCTCATTTGATTACAAGATGAATCAGCAGTTTTGTAGAAAGGCAGCACACTGCCCGGCTCACTGCCCCTCCAGCGAGAGGTGTGTGGGACCAGCCCTGCTCAGATACGCTCCCCGCCCACTTCTCACGGACTAAGACTTGACTTACATTACACACTTTCAAGTTTGGTTCGGGCTCCCCAGGTGGTTCAAGTGGTAAAGAGTCCACCTGCCAATGCAGGAGCCGCAGGAGATTCGGGTCCTATTTCTGGGTTGGAAAGATCCCCGGGAGAAGGAAATGACATCCCACTCCAGTGTTCTTACCTGGGAAATCCCATGAGCCTGGTGGGCTACAGTCCATGGGGTCTCAAAGAGTTGGACACGACTGAAACCAACTGGGCATGCACACAGTTTTTTCATCCCCCAAACCCCTGCTATAACTGAATGACCAAGAGGATCCGCAACAGGGGTGTGAAGACCCAAGGTTTTGGGAGAGGCCGACCCTTGGTCTGCCCTTCCTCCTTGGGGGCCAGGTGGTGGACCAGAGACACAGATATTGAAAATACACCGTCTTTCACTCTCCTCTCCAGCCTGCCGTTGTCGATTTAAAAGAACAGGTTAGAATTAATTGGGAGTAAATTAAGACCCATCTCCTAAAGATCTGGGCTGGCTGAGTGGTAAAGAATCCTCTTGCAATGTAGATGTGGGTTCAATCCCTGGTCCAGAAGATCCCCTGGAGAGGAAATGGCAACCCACTCCAGCATTCTTGCCTAGAGAATCCCAGGCACAGAGAAGCCTGGTGAACTACAGTTCCTGGGGTCACCAAGAGTCAGACAGGACTGAGCGACTAAACATCAACCACCTAAGATCAGGCGCACGGGGCGTGTGGATCATACAGACTTCACTTTCCCTCCTATTGCCGACGGACGCGCTCCCCTCAGACATCTGAAAGAGGTTCATATTGTCTTATTTCCTTCCCTCCACCACCTCTCCTGCCTTTCCCAAACAGAAAACGCTGGGCCCTCTGCCCCTAACTGCTGCCCTTCCCCAGGAGCCGCCAACGAGGCTCTGCCTGGCCGCCCTCCTGCCGCCCTCCCCCTTCTCACCTGCCCGGATCCTCCTTTGCTCTGACCTGGTTCTCCTTGACCACCCGGCCAGGGGTCTGAAAACCGTCAGTGCCTGGGTCCCGCCCCGCAGAGCGCCTCATAAAATTACAGGAGTGGGCTGGAGTCTGACATTTTGGCCCCCACCCGCACCCCATGGACTGTAAGAACTAGGCTAGAGACTGAATTTTGACCCCACCTGCACCCCACGGACTGTAAGACCCGCCAGGTTTGGGAGCTGGGGCTCTGCCAGCTCCGGCCCCATCCCTCTGGCTTTTGGAGGCTTTTTTGTTTCCTCACCACCCAGGCGGCCCCACCGCAGCGTGGAAGAGTGAGACACTGCGGAGGCCGCACTCCTCAGCCCTGCTGCCTCCCTCCCTCCATCAAGGGTCTTCGATCTCCCCCAGGATGGATTATCTAGCAAACCGCTGCCTCCGCCTCACCGGCCACCAGGGACACACGAGGAAATGAGTCCAGGGGTGCTTGCCCAGCAGACCGCAGACCCCTCTCCAAGATGATCTCGCGGGGGATCTGGAGAGGGGGGAGCTGAGGAGAAGCCCACATTCCCACCCACACCCCTGGTTCTCCCCTGAAATCTTCGCCTTGCTTCCTGGTCAAAATGAGGCCATCGCAAGGGATTGGATTCCTCCACCCAAATGCGGGTGAGCAGAGGAGGGGCGACTGGCTGCCGTGGGGAGACACGGCCTCCCCAGGCGCGGAGTTATTTGTACACTTCACACAACAGTGAGTCTGAAACCCCCGGACGGCGGCTGCCTCTGTCTGCTTAGGGGTCTGTCCCCAAAACAGCACCTGCTCTTCAGACTGGGCGGCAAGGTCGCCGAGCAACGGCACTGGGGGCGTGTGTGTGCACGCGTGCACGCGTGTGCTAGTGACCAGTTTCAAACTCAGGTACAAATGGGATTCGAGCTCCTTGATATGCATTTGATTAAAATGAGTCTTACTTAGTGTAACTGCTCTCTTATACAACACAAGACCCGACCTTGGAATGTTTTCACATGAAGTTTACAGCGTTTTTTCACCACCTAATAAAACCCTTTGATTTCTCCCCGCCGCAGACAGTTTTATAAGGATTCATTTCACGTGGTGTTCTCCGTATGCGCTTTAATTTTTATTTTACGTTCGCTTTTATCGCTCCATCTCCTGTATCCTGCTCTGAGAAAGCAGCGGGCGGTCTAGCCCTGCCCCCCTGGGAAGCTGGCTCTCGGGGGTGGGTGGCTCTCTGGGGAACCCAGCGCTCTCCAGGCGAGGGGCTGTGTGGCCCCTTGGTTTAAGGGAAGTTCAGAGATCCGAACTTAGAGCAAAATACTGAACCTGCCAGGGTTTGCCTTTCCACAGCTTCCCCAGGGCAGCAAGTTTTGCAAGCATGTTACAAAGTGGCTTTAAAAGGAGTCTCTACATGGAATGTGATGCGAACGTTGTAGATATAAACTCGTCTGTGATGACTCTGCCCAGAAGTTTAGGTGGCTGGTCCCTTCTACTCAGACAGGTCTGTGTCCAGCTCCCCCTGAGACCTTGTCAGGAATGCAGACTCTGTATTGAGTGCATTTTGCCTTCCATGCTTCAGAGACTTAATGGGCACTTGCGATGATGGGGAGGAGATGAGGTTAGACGCCGGTGCTGGCACTCACATTTTACTTCATGAGGATCAGGAAACCTCATTTTCCAGGAGGCGAGAGCAAGCCGCGGCGACTTCCTCTGAAACGTCTGATTGGCTTTCTTTGTGCATCGCCGAGCTCGACACTAGAGCAGGTGCTCAGTCAGCGCCTTTGCTTCGGACACTGAAGTCCTTCCCTGCATCTGTCCTGGGACCAAGGAGCCGGCCTACACACCGCGTGCATGCTCCAACGCGCCTGCGGCTCTCAGCGTCCGCGAGGCCGCAGACTCTGGACTGAAGCCTGGCGGAGTTGAACGCACTCTCCGAATCTTTGTCTGCTGGCGAGAAACTGCTTCAGGGGGCCTTTCCAGGCACCTTCGCCCTTGGAATCGCTCTTCTGCTGTGATGAGGATTTAGTAACCAGATGCCCCTGTGGAGGTGTCTTGAGGGCAGATCACAGAAACGTGTGCTTACTTGTTTGTACGTGACTTTGTATCCATTTCTCAGCTGGTGAGGGAGCTGCTTCGCAGAGCTGACTTCTCCCCGCTGCCTCCGGCCCTGTCTGCACAGAGGGGGGTGATCTCTCGGGACCTTTATCAGGAGACTCGCATCTCCCCTCAGTCTCAGGGGAATGGAGTGTGCGGGAGGTCTCCTCCCTAGCGTGGCTCAGGGGCAGTGGCTCGGGGACTGGCCCTGAGACGCACGCTTCAGCTCCTTCATAAATGCCTGGTCTCGGGCAGCCCTGGCCTTGAGCCCGTCGTCCTGGCTTCAGGGGGAGAGGGCAGACTTTGGACCCCGTGGGGGGAGGAGAGGCCAGGACGAAGGAGAGCGCAGCGTGGAGACACAGACGCACCACGTGTAGGAGGGGAGAGCCTGCGGGAATCAGGCCGCTCAGAACCGGCGCTCGGTGACAGCCCGGTGGGGTGGGACGGGCCGGACGGGCGGGAGGCGGGAGGGAGGTTCAAGGGGAAGGGGACGCAGGTATGCCCACGGCGGATTCACACCGATCAATGGCAGAAACCAGCACAATATCCTCCAGCACAACTATCCTCCAATTAAAAATAAATTTGTTTTTTTAAAAAGAAAGCGCCATCCACTGATTCCAATAAGAACAACAATCTCTGGTTCACGGAAAGATCGCTTCGTCCATGAACAAAACTAATACATGGGGATAGGTAGCATTTTTCATTACGGAAAAAAATGCTTTTTACTTTCCACGATGACTGAAGACAGAACAAGGAGAAACCCACAAAAGTCACCTGAGATGAAATATCACAGGTTTAAATTAGGTGTTTTAAAGAAATTAAGACAATGAAAGTAGTTTGCTTCCCGATGCGGTGGGTTGGATACATCACTGTTTGGTATTCCCAGCCACACAATTCACAGTAAAGGAACACAGTGTTTTAAACGTTCAAAATAAAACAAAGAAATAGAAAACTTACTAAATCATAAGATTATTTAGAATTTTAAGAGACCTTGAAGAGCACGTAGGCCCAGTCAGCTCCGCTAGAGAGAAGAGAAATGAGTCTTCCCAGCTCCACTCAACTGTGGGAGATTGTAACATTGCATGCTAGGTCGCTTCGGTCGTGTCTGGCTCTTTGTGACCCTATGGACCGTCGCCCGCCAGGCTCCTCTGTAGTGGGATTCTCTAGGAAAGAATACTGGAGTGGGTGCTCATGCCCTCCTCCAGGGGATCTTTCCTACACAGGGATCGAACCCATGTCTCTTACATCTCCATCTCCTGCATTGGCAGGAGGGCTCTTTACCAAAGAGCGCCAAATCAGCTGAAGCATTTCTGCTAAAAGGGATGGTTCTTGTGAGTACTGGTGACTTTCCCCACAACGCCTTCTTCCCTAAAGTGCCAACTGGACTCGCGCTTGACAGACTCTGTTCTCCTTTCCTCTCACTAAACACCCAGCCCCCGCAGTCCCTTTTCCAAATGTACACACAGCTCTCCTTGTCCCATGTGTTACTACACAGCAGTTTTCTAGACACTTAGAACAGGCAGCTGTAGAACTGTTTTATGTTATGAACCGGTATAAAAATAAGCATTAATCTATGTTTTAGTATCGGGTCGCCAGAGAAGGACACAGGCCAAGTAAACTTTAAAGGGACTACATCTGTTTGGAGGGAAAACTTCTCAAATAAGGCCCAATAGTGGGGATCAAGGGGACTCTATTAGTGCCTGCAGTTGTATCCAAATAGAGTAGATTTGGGCTGGACAGGGTCTGAAAACGAGGAGGGGCTGGCCTACTTTCCTCGGCTTGTGGGGGACCCACCTGGAATTCTCCGTGGGTTTCCACAGGAAGCAAAACCAGCACACAGTTGCTCATCCATCTTCCTGGAGACGGTTGGCCAGACTAGCCCCGGAAGAGCAGGAAATAAATCAGTGCCCACGAGGAGGCGACAGCTGGCCCCAGCCTACTCAGCACTGCACCATCCTGGCTGCAAACTGCAGCTGTGGGTATTCCAAGCCCAGAACTGAAGTCTGTTTTCAGTTAGCAACCTCGTATAAACCTCGTCTGCGTCCACTCCACGCCACCGCAGCCCCCTCATCGAGTTTAATGAACTCTTTCTTCTCTGTGAACCTGACTCACACACAAAGATAACTGCGCTAGGTGAAAAGTCATGAGCAAAATGTTCACATAAAACCGGCAACTCATCCTCTGTTCACTGAGACGCACGGTGCTCTGGAGGCTCACACGCCAGGCTACTTCATCCAACTCCAGAAAATACATCTAAACTGTGAAATGAGAAACTGCTAAAGAAAAAAAAAAAAATAGAAGTAACTTTTTCCAACTCTTCTGGTCATGTCTCATTATTTTCATGTATTAAAATTTAGGCAAAAGTCTAAATATACTTGAATTTCACATTTAATGAGATCAGTTCAATTTGGCATTTAACAATCACTGTAAAAGTTTTCATTTTGATTTAATTCAGTTATAAGCAATATATTTTTCAAACTGACCTCATTATTGCTGGAATACATTTACACAAATACATAACTTACTGTAGCTACATCGGTCACATCTGAACCTGAACATTTCTTCACCTGCTAGTACTTTGCTGTTGTTCATTTTCTATTCACTCCCACAAAATTACTCATATTGGCACCAATTTTTCCTATTTAACAGAGAAGTAGTGTTATTTAAAAATAAATAAGTTCAGTTTCTAGGTAAATGTTATAAAAAATATTAAGTACTTTTTATGAATTCTACTCTTAGTAGCACCTCAAATTTTTTTCTCTACTAAAAGTTATGACAATTAATGTCAAAGTAAAATGTGGGGCTTTTATTTTAATTTTAAAGAAAATTAACCAGATGAGGGTTCCAACTCCTATGAAAATCCATGTTCTATAAAATGGGGACTCCAGCTGCAAAAAAATCCTCAACTCAAAAATTCTAAAATCTAGGGATTTTTTTTCAAGTGATTAAATAACTGAGACTAATTTATTTTATAACATGGATATATATATATATTTAATGAAACAGCATACTATTTATATGCATTTCATAATCATCCATATTTTTATTAAACCTTGCTTCCATCAATACTGATTTAACCAAATTCATGTCTGAAAGTGTACATAACCTTTTCCCCCAGGTAATCTAATATCATTATCAAAATTTTAAAAATAGGAATTTTGATAGAATTAGTCTCATCTTTATATCTAAATATCCTGCCTCTAAACAATGCTTTATTTTAATAATTCATAATGCTAAATAAGTTTCCTTACTAAATTCAAGTACTAGCCAAAGAACACCAGCTCTGAAACTGAAGCTGGGAAAGCTGACTGAATCTATAAACGTACTTACACTTAGAAATAACAAAAATGTGTGCTTATGAGTCACATTCTCTGATGAAAATTGTTTTTTTAAATTTGCCTTTAAGCATTATATTTTGTTAGCTTCTCTTCAAGTCGTTTATCAAATCATTTTTTCAGAGGATACCAAAGAGTTGATCTTAAAGTTTAACTTCACAGATCTGCCATACAATGTAACCTTGGTCGTCATGAATTTCGGCAGTGGAAAAAGAGAAAAGTCACTTCTCCCGTTTCCATTCTCCCAACTAACAAACAGAAGGAACTTCCCCCTCTCAGATTTGCTATGACCTGGGCCATCGGTCTCATCAGCCCGAGCTAGCACAGGAGTTAATTAGCTGCTAATAGACTCAAGGATTCTGCCAGCACTGGACTTCTCACAGGGCTGTGTTTTGTTTATTTCCAGGACTATATGTTCCTTCCACTTAATCTTTTGGCATCTTACTTTGTACTCCAACGCAAATGAAAAGCTCTGGCCTCCTCCCTCCATGGCTGCCTCGGTGCAGAAGTCTTTGTTAAGACCGGGTTTGTCTTCTGGCTCGGACGCCTCGGTAATTTTCCGACACAGCTCACATCCTTGAAAACACTATCTGGTTTCTTTCTAAATGAGCACCTCTGATAGGGCACTCGTAAAAATTTCTAACGGTTCAGCCTCCCTTCATCAGCAACATGCCTATCAGATTGCAGACAATCCCATCCTCGCAGACGATGCTGTGCCTTCATCTTAGACCTCATCCCAGGAGCGGTCCTCAAAGTCCACACATGATCAGGAGCTGATGGCTGTTTGGCACGTCTTCCTGCCTTGGCCATCATCACGCCGCTCCCGGCTTCTCCTCCACCATGTGCTTGACATCTGTGAGCACCGAGCCCCAGTTTTTTTCTCCTTGGAGGACTCATGAACACTTTCAACTAAACTACACAAATGATCTCAGAATTCTGTGTTTAATCCCATGATTCCATTGATTACTAGATCTTACCATTTGGTCATGCTATAAGGATTTCAAACTGTACAAATCTAAAATAAAACCCACCATCTTACACTTGGGTTGGCTTGCCTTCAGGGGTTCCAGTCTCTGTCCACAGCGCTGTGTCTTACTTGTAGACCTGCCAGGGAGGCGCGGTGTCCGGCCCAAAGCAAGCCAGGGCCAGGCCTGACCTCACGCTCGAGTCCCCGTCCTCCCACGGGGCACTGTCCTCAGAGGAGGCTCGCCCGCCTCAGACCCAAGGCCGTGGCAAGCTCCACAGTTGAGATTGTGTGACCGGCACCAGCAAGTGAGCAGAGAAAAGCAAACAGAAATCCAGAGAAACGCCGCTGTGGATTCCAGCTGGGAAGACAAACCCTGCCGTCTCTGCTGCTGGCTAACAGGCCCGGATGCTGGGCTTGGGCCCCAGGAGGCAGCGGCAGTCTCCAGGGAGGAATCCGAGGGGTTTAAGGCCTAGACTCGGCTCTCACACACAACCAAACTTGGAGGGACCGGCAAAGCCTGGCCCTCCTCCTAATCTGAGGCCTCCTTGGGTTGTGGGGTGCCCTGGTGTAGGAGGCCCCCCAAGAACTCAGGGTGCCCAGGGGCTGAGCATCACCTCTGAGGACCGTGCAGAGCCGGGAGCAGCGTCATGAGATGGTGAGGTGGACCAAAGGAGCCCAGCGCCTGGGCACGGACACTTCTTTCCCGGAGAATTCTAACAGGAGAGCTTCCAGGGTAAGCTCCGCTGTCTCAGGGAGGGCCACCTCACAACTCCCGCTTCTCCCCACGCCTGCCGGCCACAGACCCCCGCCACCGGCCGCTGGGCTGCTGAGGCCCGGGACACCTGGGAAAGGAGGCGCAGATGCTTACCGGAGGTCATGAGAACAGCTGCAAGGTCGAAATGCACCCTACAGGACAGCCCCCCATGACCCCAGCTGCAGAACAGTCACCTGGAGAGCCTCCGAAACACCCCAGCCCAGGCGCCCCATCCCAGGCCAAACGGGGACCTCATTTCAACCTTTTCTAAAGCCTTAGCTTTGTCAGGTTTAGCAAATAAAAACACAGAACATCCAGCTAAATTTAAATTCAGATGAACGACAAGTAATTTTTTAATATAAGTGTGTCCCTTACAAAAAAAAATCATTCGTTATCTGAAATTCCACTTTAGGTGGTGCCCTGTCTATTTTCTTGGGCAACTCATGTGAGTAATGCACAGTCAAGGGTGGGGACAGTTGTCCTGGGGTTAGCTTGCCAAGGTCCTAGCCCCCTAATTTGCAAACTTTGCCTCAAGTGGAGAGTTCTGTCACAGCCAAGCCTCCTCTGCGAGGTTCGTGAACTAGCATTTAATTCACCAAACTTCCATAGTGTGTGCCTAAGACAGCCAGGGTCACGAGCAGAGAAACCAGCAAGATGGGGTCACTGTCGTCCAAAGACTAGCCATCTGGAGGCAGAATAGAATAATAAATAATTTCTTATAATTCTTTAAAATATTTACCCAAATAGTAATTGATCATGTTGACATGTCTATTTATCAGAGAAGTCCATTTGGAGCAAGACTTACAGAAATCAAAACTTGTTTTGAAAGCTTTAGGATGTGACATCAAATCTTCATTTTTAAAAATTAACCACTTTTATGTACTGGCTTAAAACTTCCCTCATCTGTAGGTTTTCTGGTCCTGAAAGCCTCTTCCCGAGATTTGAAGCCGCCTCTCTCACGCAGGCTGCTCTTGGCTGTGGAGCTGGGCTTCCCCAGAAGATTGGAAGTACCTTTCAGTGTCTTTAACGCTGGAGTTTAGAATGTTGCACAGGGTGAGCCGAAGGGCACGGTCACAGCACAGTCTGTTTTACGTAGGGTCCCTCACAGATGCTCAAACACGTTGTTACTAACAGTGACCCAGGTACTGAAAGCTGCTAGCCGTCCATTTTCTGGATCGGGTGGTGAGTTAATTCTCATAATAATATCTCTCGCCCTAACTAGTCTGGAGGTGTGTTTGCTCGCGTGGCAGGGAGCTGGTCTGCACACAGCAGCGCACACGAGTCCAGGGTGGGAGCAGCCGTCCTCCGACCACGCCACAGCAGGGAGGACGCTGAGGACCACGGCTCCGGGCTCTGTACTGAGGCCGGTTCTCTAGCCAATCAGAGCGTCACCCGCTCTGCTGCAAGCCAGTTCACAAGCCTCTGCATTTCCCACAAGATACGGCAAGGAATTTAGTTGCGGAAATTAATCTAAGTCATGGCACTCTCACGGCAGCCAGTTTAATGACCCAAGAGAAGAAAGAATGAGTTTAGCACAACATTTCCTTGATGAATGCAACTTACAAATTTGCGGACGTATTTCCTAGCAGTCCTTGTCTTCACCCTCAGATGGCCCATATTCTAAATATCCTCAAGTCACCAGTTACTTCCAAACTTTCTCATGAGATTCTCTTACCTCTGGCTCAGTTAAAGATGGGATGAAATGAGGGTGAGACTTTTTGTTTTTGAACTGTGTTTGAGTATGACACAGGGGGAAACCTTCTGGCTATCCTTCATGAGCTTCTGTGTGGGGTGTCAGCTCAGGGCTCACGGACACACTTTCAGAGGGTGGTATCATCTGAGAAGCTGTAAAGTGCTAAGATGCTTTGGAAGGGCATCTCATACGTAACATTATCCACTAATTAAAAACTATTTTTAAGTAATGCTAACGTTGGGTATCTTTGGTTTAAAAGAAATAAGGCAACATTTCGGGTCTGTAATTTCTAAGTAGGCTCTGGGGAGTCGTTCTGAAGAGTGACCTAAGAGTGACTGATGATTGTTTTTCCTCGGAAGCAAAAGTTCTTTCCTCCAGTCATGGAGGAAAGAAGGAAGGTGCTTCTGTAAAGATATAAATAATCAGTCAAAGGTATACATCTTGCAAGTAAGTGTATAACATGTCAGAGGTGGCAGGTGAGGTGGGTTTTTCTCCTCTTTTGTTTTAAAGCAGAAAAGAATATGCTGTGAACGCGTCTATTTGAGGAAACCTTCACCGCGTTCCCACTAACAGTCACGAAACCTGAAACCCGCGGGCGCTGACTCTGCTGTCCCTGGAACAACAGCTTCATCATGCCCCGGGGCTCGCACTCAGCAGGGGCCACCTGAGCCGGGTGGGGGGTGGGATGACCTCTGGGGAGCGACGCCATCAAACTCAGCTGGCCACCTTTGTCCATCAGTGGCGTCCACCTGCTGTGACCGTGAGCCCCTGTGCTCTCGGCCACTCAGCTCTCAGAGAGCAAGTTCCAGAAGACAGACCGGTTGTGGGTGGGCTCGTGTTTGTGCAGGTAGCCTGGGGAGGGCCACCCAGACCTGTATCTACTTCAGGCCGCCTGAAGTCCAGCAGGGAGCCACCGGTTACTCAGAGACCTGCTCCGGTGACAGAGAACTTCCCGTGACCTCTGACTCGAGCTACACAGAGCAACAAGAGAAGACCCAGGGCATTCCTCTGTCTACGGCATTCATGCCTGGAGACGCTGGTTTTAACCATCACGAGCGTTATCAGCAGAGGTTTCTCACCTTATCTAAGCAGAGTTAACCAGCCCTAGCCTCGAAAGCTTGTGGGGGCACTAGGTGGTACCTGCCAAGGTTCGGGAGGCCCCAGGGCTGTGCCCGTCTTCACAGAGCTGGTCTTTACCACCAGGGTCTACAGAGAAAGGGCCAGACACAAGCTACCCTCTGCCCCTGCTCGACAGGGTACTCTGCTTGAAGCCAGAAAAAGTCCTGAAGAAAGCAGGCTCTTCAAATGCATGGAATCTTAACTCTGGGAGGGGACCGCCTCTGTCAGATGGACCACTGGCCCACAGTCAGGAGGCTGGGTTCTAGGGGCGTTTCTGCTAACCAGCTGCATCCCCTGTGGACAGCACTCCATGTCAGAGACTCGGGTTTATCGCCCCTAGTTTCAAAGATCATTGAGGGGCTAACACACAGTGACGAATGTGTAAGTGTTTTTTGGAAAAAGAAAAGCATCACAAACACCAGCTTGATGCAGGGTCCCCAGAACAGGCGGGTCAGCTATTGGCATAGACGCCACCGCCCAGGGAAAGTCCACCTCCACCGGGGAGGCGTGTCCACGCCTGACCCCGACACTTGGAAGAATACTCTCCCGTTGCCATAAACGCCAGCACAAAGCCGTCATCAGTATTTTGTTAGAGCAGGCCGTTCCCACCCAGAGTCAGGGCACAATTTAACACTCAGGAATCCCCAGGGAGGTCGCTGGGGGTCAACCTGGCCAGGTGGTGCAGGGTTTCCCAGCCAGTTTAAAGGTCGGATTCCTTATTTGGGCCAAGACGTTGGCTGACAAACATACCCTGAGCCACATCCCGCGGAGAACTTCACTTCTGTCGTTCCTCCTTAAAACACTCTCACCCAAACCCAGAATGAAGGAGGGTTTTTCTTGAATGAAGAGTAACATAAAGCCAGGGGACTTCCCTGGTGGTCCAGTGGTTAAGACCCTGAGCTTCCACTACAGGAGCCATGGGTTCAATCCCTGGTCAGGGAACTAAGATCCCACATGCCATGTGGACAAAAAAATAAAATAACTTAAGCCCAAAATCACAAGATACCACACCATGCCTGGGAGCCTAGCATAAAAACAGTAAGTGTTGGTGAGGATGTGAAGAAATCGGAACTCTGTGCACTGTTGGTGGAAACGTAAAATGGCGCAGCCACAGGGGAAAAGGGTGAGGCGGTTCCTCCAAAGATTTAACAGGCAGCTACCATACGATCAGCGATCCCACTTCTGAGTGTATACCCAAAAGATCTAAAGGCAAGGATGCAGAAACATATTGGCACAACCCTGTTCACAGAGGCGTTATTCACAATGGCCAAAATGTGGAAGAAACTCTAGCATCTGCTGATGGATGGATGGATGGGTGGATGGATGGGTAAACACTTTTCAGTCTCGCTAAGTTAAAAATAGCCCTCTATGTACTAGGAATGAACAGAATGTGTTCAAGTTTGATCCTGCTTGGATAAATTCTTTAAAGCACGTACATATATGCTAGCATTCCTAAAAGAAATCACAGGAAATTATCAACAGCGTTCACTGTGGAGAGAAACTTGAGTTGGAGCCATAGTGTCATTTCTCATCATTTTCAAGTTTCCTGTACTATTTGAATTTGTGTACCCATGCTGGTATGTGTATACCCATTCATTCATTCAAGATAGAAAGCTGAACATGCTCAGAGGAATAACACAGAGCCCTTGACAGAAAATTCTTATAGTCAAGTGAGAAAGACTGAGAAGTGCATTATCAAGACAATTATTGCATATAGGTTATAATTGCTTAAGAGACTGGATGCATGTCCTGCCTTGGCTGTTTTTTCTAGTTGAGTGATCTTGGGCGAGCTACTTAACCTTCTGTGCCTCAATTTTCACCTGTAAGCTGAGGGTAATAAGGGTTCTGACCTTACACAGCTTTCATGAGCTTGAAGTGAACATATACGAAGCACTTAGACCAGTGGCTGGCACACGATAAGCTCTCAATCAGCACCTGATGCTCTCACGATAAAGTTGCAGACAGGGTTACCCCAGCCCAGGGGAAGAGGGCTTCCTCCGGGGGCTACTGGTTATGGAGGCTTTGAGGTGGTGTTGCCCCTTGAGCCAGGCCTGAAAACACACCCAGGTCTTTGCCTGGTGAGCAGGAGGGAGAGGCCGTGTCAGGAAAAGAGAAGAACTGAGGACAGGCATGGCAGGGTGGCTGCTCAGACAGCCGCCCCAAACAGGCAAAGTGAACTCCTGAACTTTCCTTCAAGGAGCTTCGCAAGGAAGTGAAAAAGAAAGAGCAACTTTGTTCATTTTTAAAGTCCAGTACCTAATTTGTGTAGAGGCCGACCCTTCCTATGGCATTTCAGACTCCCTGGCTAAATTGCTTTTTTATAGTCTTCTTGGTAGAAGTTCACACCTGATCAAACATCTGTAAACGAGCCAGTATAAAAATGAAACTCCTAAAACGCAAAGCAGACACGCAAGCAGACCTGCAAGGTGGGCGCACCCGCGGGGAGTGGCCCCGCACCTCGCGAAATCCGATTTGCACCTGCGCCCTGGCCGAGCGGTTCACAAAGCGCCTTCTGGCACGGGGCATGACCTCGTGGCCGTCCGCCCCAGCACCCACCCTGTGGGACTCCAGGGGACGGTCCAGCACCTCACATCTGCCTGGTGGCCCCCCGTCCGGGTGGGCCTGTGACCCAGGCCCCTCAGGTTAAAGGCACGCCGAGTCAGCAGCACCATGGGCGAGGCTCCCAGCCGAGAGGCCTTCGCCGACCCCAGCCCGGTGGCCCTCCCGGGAGTACAGGCGAGCATTCCTCCTGGCAGGGGAGGCCTGAGCCTCTAGGAAGTCAAGCAGCTTGTCCAGTTTGACCATCCTCAGGACGTGCGCCCACCTCCTCTCGCTCTGCATTCAGTATTCCCTTTACTGCTATGAGCTGCCTCCTCCGGGAAAAGCTTCACACCCAGCCCCTCAACACCCCAGTCTCTGGAGTCAGCGAGCTGGGGACACCGGGGCTGGGGTCTCTGGCCCACACACAAAGAAGCCCCTCACTGCCCACGGTCCCAGGCACTCACTCGGCCTGGTCTCAGGACGGATCATATCATAGGTTGCGAGCAGTCTGTCTATTGTCCTTTGCCCCATCTTCCCTTCTGAGAGATACCTGGATTGTGTGTTCGGCTAAAAAACTACATTGTTCAGCCTCCTTTGTAGAAGGGTTGGCCATTGAGACATAAGCATCAGAGAGTAAAAAGCTTTCAAGGAAAACTTCTTGCCCTTCCAGTCCTCAAGCTGCAGGGAAAGCAGTTCCATGGCAGAAGCCCCAGTAACCTCCTTGGGGACGTGAGGGAGAGGCCGGAGGGTTTCAGAGAACTCGGCTTTGAACCAAACCTCTGGACCTTTAGACTCTCAGGGTCTAAACCTTCATGTACTGAACTCACTAGAGCGTGAATTCTAGAAAGTGTTAGTCACTCAGTCATGTCCGACTCTTTGCGACCCCGCGGACTGTAGCCCACCAGGCTCCTCCGTCCATGGAGTTCTCCAGGCACGAATACTGGAGCGGGCTGCCATTCCCTTCTCCAGGGGGTCTTTCCAACCCAAGGATCGATCCCAGGCCTCCTCCACAGCGGGTGGATTACCGTCTGAGCCACAGGGAAGCCCTTCTGTCTCTAGCAGCCACGTACCATTCCTAAGTGGCATGCTGACTCTGACCACCGTTCACATGTTCGTCCACACCAGTGTGGTTGGTAAAAGTCAAGCCTACTTGACAGAATTGATGAATAAAAGCAGCTTTTAGCCACCTCTTTTCTCAACAGGAAACAAAGAGGTGCAGCTGTGTTACTGGGGAGCCTGTGAGTCTGTAAACTTCACATCCATGAGGCTGAATGCCACTGGTCTCAGCGGAGCCTTCGCGAGACTTTCCGAGGCCGGCTCCCTGCCTCCTCTTGCGCTCCACTGGCGTCACTCAGGACTGCTGCGGCAGGCGGACCAGCAAGGAGCGAGGACACGCCCGGACTCCTGAGAGAAAGCCACACTCTGCGTGCACACACTGCCCCTCGCACACATTCACACACACACTCACTCACACCCTTCACAAGGCAGGATGTGTAGCTAGGTCTGGGCCCACATCCTTGAGTCACATCCACCCACACAGGCAGGGACCAGAGCGCTGGAAGTTCATCGTGAGGAAGGAAAGACAGAGAGAGGGGGAGAGGGCAGGGGGTCACAGCGGGGCCGACTGACCAACCACACTTCCGGGGCGGGGCGGCCGAGGCGGCGCTGCCCCGGCTTCCGTTACAGGCCCTGAGAACAGGAGAGAGAGCCCTGGTTCACAGCGAAATATGTGCACTTGGACGCAATTAAATACAGTAATTTCCCACCTAGCTACAGAATTGGTCGTGCCAAATAATTCTGTATTAATTGACTGTGAAAAGGCATGGTACTTTATAGCCTTGAATTCCTTGCCTATGTTCAGTGGTTTATTAATTAGAGAGGACATGTTATAGTTCACAGTTTGTCTTCCTGTTATTTTCATTAAATACTCCACAATTCCAAGTTCAAGTAGACTAAAAGTATGTTAAAAAAATTATGAAATTTGTTTAAAAAGAAGAAAGAGTTTTATTCCAGTTCTGTTTATTCAGTGACACAAATTAATAGCTACTAAAGTATGGTTCAGGGCAGGGCAGATCAGATTCAGATCAACAGCATCTGTAAACACACCAACTTGTTCACCCTCCTGCATTTAAGTTCTAGTAAGATCCTTGAATATTTTTCTTTTAACCGGTTTACCAGACTGCAATCTTGTTTACACTAATTTTTTTAACCAAAACAAATAGAGAAAAGCAAACTTTGACCAAGTCCATTATCACTAGTTATAAATTAGTAGGGATTCCCTCGTTCCTCAGTTGATAAAGAATCTGCCTGCGATGTGGGAGGCCTGGGTTTGATCCCTGGCTCAGGAAGATCCCCTGGAGAAGGAAATGGCAACCCACTCCAGTGCTCTTGCCTGGGAAATCCCATGGACAGAGGAGCCTGGTGGCCTACAGTCCACGGGGTCGCAAAGAGGACTTAGCGACTAAACCATAAATGAGGAAACATTGACTATGTGAGGCTTTAACTGCATAGCTGAGGGTGGTGCCAGCGCTCTCATAGTTAAAGAAAATTTGGGTAGATTTTAAGGGAGTAGACCTTTTTTGAATAAATGAAGCAAAAGTAAAATCACTGCTGATACATCTGTACCTATGTCAATATCCACTAGGACTAAATGAGAAGGACCCTTCCTTCTGGTTTGAAACTGACCTCCTCTAAGAGCCCTTCCTTTCCTCCCTATCTTATTCCATGCTCTGCTCCTTCTTCAGACCCTATTAAAACAACAATAACAATAAATGAGTCATACACACACAGTGTCAAAAAATAACATGAGAAGACATAGCAGCAATAGAATTTTAGAAACTGGAGGCAGATGGATAAGTGGTCCAGACAGGAAAGCTGAATCTTAGGACAACAGAGGAGGAAAGCAAAGAAGCAACCGGAATTATTCCACAAAACACTGGAAAGCTCTGAAAAATACTAATTATTTCATCTTAGTCCCAGAGATTATGATTTACTTGGCCTGGCAAGTGGTCTGGGTGCTTGAGTTTTTAAGGATTTCCTGATGATTCTAATATGCAGACAAGTGTTGGCATTTCTGCCGAATGAAAAACAGAGGCTAAAACTAATGAAGCAAAGCAAGTTGGAGGCAGCAGAGGTGATGCAAGAAAAAAAAACTTTAAAAGAAAACTCATCAATATGCACATGAAACGTGTTCAATCTCTGTTATTAGAACAGGATTTACATCAAAGAAGCACTCAGGGAATAGGAAAGGGGTGTTGGAATCGATGCGGAGAGTTGACAAGAGAACTTAAAGGAACCCCCACAATAAAGAAAACTCCCTGAAAGCAGAGCAGAGAAGGAAAACAGACGTGAAAGGATAAGAAATTCCAAGACCAGGAGATCCAACACTCAAATATGAGGCATTCCAGAACGAAAATGAGAGAATATGGAATTGCCCAAGATAGCTTCCCAGACGGAAGGATGCAAGAGCATTCGGCAGAACAGGAGACGCAAAGGTTGCTCAGAAACGCTGGGGCACCACCCTCACCCCAGGCCCTCCTGGGGTTCCCCCGCCCTCACTGGCACCCCAGAGACTGCGTTTATTCTTTCACTTATTCTCCACCCTCCCTCTTCATCGCAGCCCAGCCAGAGCACCTCATAAAGTTACACTTTTGGCTTCTGGCATCTTCAGTCAGAGCTCAAGCGGAAGCGGTCGGGCTGTGGGTGCTTCTGGCCCCAGGCAGCCCCGGCTAGACAGGCGCCCTTCCTGAGGCTGTTAGCACTTGCGGGAGCCTCACTGTTTCTGCACTCTTCTCCACAGAGCGATTCTGTCTGTTCCCATCCCCATCTCCGCGGCTCCCTGGGGGACCACTCTGAAGATGGCCGTCCCCTCTTCAATGCCCTGTGACCAGGAACGGCATTTCTGCGCCTCCCCTGGCACCTGCGCGGATGGGCTGGACTCCCAGGTGCTTTTCGGTGCCTCTTAGGCATCACCACCAAAGCCCTGTGTCCCGGTGCTCCTGCTCCTGAGGGTCCAGACGGGGCTTGCTCTGGGCAGGGGTATATTAGGGAAAACAACAGGAACCCCAGAGGGTCCGGATCCAATGGGGCTCTGAGAAAGGCGTTCTGACTTTGATGCAGCTGACTCAAGCCCTAACTCAAGCAGGAAGACATTTAGACAACCTTGGTGACCCTAGCTGAGGAACAAAAATGTGAACAGTCAGTGACAGCCTTCTGGAAAATTGTGGGGAAGGAAGAAGGACGTTTTTTGCCAACATTAATAAATATTCACATCACAGAGACTCATCCTTTAAACATTCACGGTCGGTTGTTGACCTCACGTGTACCGAGGAAACAAAGGCCAGGACGCCATATGGAAACAAAACGAAAGGCCTTACAGTCGGCAGCGGCCCTGAGTCATCTCCCCCAGCTCCTCTTGTGATATCCTGACACGCGGGTCCAGGTTCGAGACCACGGCTCGGCCAGACCGCCCTAGGAGGGAAAGACCCCAGTATTCGGAAGGTCCTTCTGGTCCACCAGGGTTAGCACTCCTCGCCTCTTGTCTTCGAGAGTCTCGTCTCACCGGGGAGCGAGCAGAGCTTCGCTCGTGGTCAGCTGCACGTGTCGACCCAGAGGTAAGGGCGCTGGTTTCTGAAGAGGTGAGGAAGCAGGCAGCATCTCCCATATGCATGGCTGTGGATGTCCAAAAATGGTACCGAAACCCTATAGCTTCAGGACTGCAGAAAACGTAAGGTGTCTCAGGTTACAGACATCGTAACAGCAGGGAAGATGCAGTGGGTGGCAGGGAGGAAGGGAGTCTGGCACACAGCACTGTCACCGTTCGCCAGGAAATGGCTCACGTATCTTGAGACCATAGGTGAGTGGTTTCTGAAACCAGATCCCAGTGTCAGGCGTCCTCCTAAGGAAATCCCACCCTTGATGTTGTCCCCTGTGGCCGGACTCAGAGGAGACAAAAGCCATGGCGAGTCGTCAGACGGTGACGGGAGACAAGGGGGATCGAGGAGCCTCAGAGCTGATGCCGTAATTAACTGCAATTAACCGAACGGTCCTTCAGGCTAAAACAGATTTCTGTGTACAGGTCTTAGTACCACCTTCTTCCCTCCCGGCAGGAGAGACCACTCCCCTGACTCTGAGCTGTGACTACGTCACAGGCCGCAGCTTTCTGAAGTGGGGTCCCCGTCGAGTCTCTGCGGGGCTTCGGAGAACACGGATGTGGGCAGACGGGTGGCACCCCAAGAGCATCAGGAGTTTGCTCTTTCTGGTCAATCTTCATGACTCTTGAAGAACTGGCTCCTTTAACTGAATCAGAGACCCTTGAAAATGAAAGCAATCCACCAGAACCTCAAACACCTGCCCTTGGACTCTCTCACTCCGCGCTTCCGGCCACAAGGAAGGAGTGGGATCCTGGGGAGCCCCACGAGGTTCTGGGGGTAAAAACGGGAACTGAGAAGGGAGGTGGAGGCGCCAGGAAAGGGGCGGGGAAACCCCTGGGGACAGACGCTCTGTCACCAGAAACGCATTTTCAAACTTCTAGAATCCTAAGGGTCACCTGAGCAGGACTCGCAGAGATCTGATGTTTCGGTCTGGAGGGGCTGGCCCACGTCTCGCCGCTATGTCAGCATTGGCAGCGACGGCCGTCTGAGGACGCGTGGCGGCCTGGTGGCCCCTGTTTAGCCCACCAGCCGGTCGTGTGCCCTCCCCTCCACACAGGCAAACCGGGGGCCCAGGAAATGCTGCGGGACTCCAAGGGCGCTGGGCAGGTGGGAGCAGCGCCTGCCTCTGTTTCTAAAGGTCAGCGGGTTCCACAGCTTGACCAAGGTCCCCACAAGGGCCAGGCGGCCCTGGGCGGCGGTCCCGGGAGGCCAGCCTGTCTGTCCTTGTTTTAGAGAGGTGGTTCTCAGACATGGAGCTCGGGGCTCAGCAATTCCTCTCTGCAGGGGCGCGCAGTGCCCCCACCACTCTGGAGGGGCCACTTGCGTGTCTGTGATACAGCCCATCAGGCACCATTTGAAGAAGGGGCTCAACAAGAAGAGCGTCTGGTGATCGCAGCTCCAGGAGACTGACGCCTTCATCGGCGCCTGGGGCCTCAACCAGCCGGCCCCTGCATTCCAGGCTCCCGCCACCTCCATCTTACCCGGCGTGCCCGCGGGGGCCCTTCTCCTGTGACTTGACCGCCGGGTCAGGCTGGGGCTTTAGACCCCAGCAGGGCCGTGGGGCCATTTCTCTTCTGTCTTAGTTACCATGGTGACCAAAGGCCTCCGTATCCTTCCGTCACCAACGTGGAGCCCAGGACAGTCACACCTGCTGCTTCCTGACCATCACACCAGTCCATCAAGCTCTGCCTCCCCGTACCCCGCCAGTGCCCCCAGGCCTCCCTGCCTGCCTCCCCGCTGGGCTGTGACAGCCCCCGGCACTGTAAGCACGTCAGCACCCCTGCAGTGGGCCACGGCAGTCCCCACGCCCTCCTGATTCCAGCCCACCAGCTGCGCCCACACCTGGCCTCTGGGTTCCAGCGTCAGCCCGTGGCCATGATCACAAAGCACCTCGTGTGCAGCATGCTCACAGGCCGCGCCCTGTTACCGTGTAACCGAGAAAACAGGAGGTCCTGTGGAACTTGAGCGTCAGAGAAGCAATGAGGAGCTCTGGGGTATAAACATGCCCCCAATACTCCACAGACCTGTGCATGCTAAAGCGGATGCATTGCTTCTCTGGAATTCAGGTTGCAGGGGCTCCTGAACTTAACTTGGCAGCCCTCCTGACCCCTGCCTGCAGCACTGGGCCAGATGCCCTCCTTGGCCTCTGGGGACACTTTCCAGACGGTGGGCTCAGCTCATCAGATGTGCTGTCCTGACTCTGAACCTCCTGGGGAGATGCTGAAGGCCTCATTTTGTTTCCTTCTTGGAGGCTCCCGCTGGGAGGCAGGTCTCAGCGTTTACACACCGGAACCCCTGGGAAAGCAGTTTTTTACAAACTCCAAAGGAGCCTCTTAAAACCCACACTGGAAGCTGCAGTCTCTGTGATTTTTCACTGACGTAATGCAGAAGGGTCACTGGAGCCAGTCCTCTCAGCAGGACCCCTGGGCCAGGCAGCCCTGCCCCGTCCAGGTGGGGACGCGGTCAGCAACCATCCGCCTCCCTCAGGCACCGTCCTCCCGGGAAACCCACCATGCTCCTTTGCAAACGCATTCTTTTATTTGGAGTCTTAGGAGTAAACTGTCAGCGGTTCCACAGGAATGAATGGACAGTTGGCTGACAGCAAACTCGCCGTTCCAGCAAGATGTCCACTGTGTGTGGTTCACAGGCTGAGCAAAGCCGCCTGGGGAGGAGACGGTGGATTGAGGGTCAGCGGCGGTTGAGCCCCCCAGGCTGAGCTTACGGAGGAAGGGGTTTCTCCCACGGGCGTCACCAGCTGGCCTGGATGTCAGGCCACCAGGCACCTAGAAGGATGTCCCTGAAAATCTACCGCCCTAGAGGGAGCAGCTCTGAAAATTTTGCACCAAGGAACTTTGCCAGCTTGGAGTGACCCCCAAGTCCAGAAGGATCACTCAGCGTGGGAGGAGAAAGGATGAGAAAACAAAGGAGGAAGTCAGGCCTCAAAAACCGAGCTTCCCTTAAGGTCACATCGAATAGAGAACTCTAAATAGCCCCAGAGCAGGTCCCTCTGTGGTTAAAGCCTTGGGCATTTACTTACGAGGCTAATTCTCAGGCCACATTCTCTTACTCAGCACTTTTAATCAAAATAATCAGTCCAGTGTCTGGGGAGGACAGGGTAGAAGGAGTCAGTGTAAGAACACCCGGTTGCTAATGAAATATTTAAAAACCCAGGACAGGGATGCTCTGTCCTGTTTAATACAGAGGAGGTTCTTACCACACACCCCCATACCCTGGGGTTTCTCTATTTGCCAGGGGAAAAAATAGAATTTATGCACCTTAAAAAAATATGAAGTGAAAAATTATCCATTAGCACAGCAAAGACCCATTTCCAGGAAACAGGTTTTAAAAGAAAATTCTTGGCGTCCTGAGGTTAAGCCAGGAGGTGTCATGGCTTTGAACGTGGATGATGAAGGAGCCACAGTGGCCAGGTGTGCTCAGGCCCGCCTCGTTTCATCGTTAAGGGAGGCTGGTTAAACCTCTGGTTGTGGTCCAAAAATATCCTGGCAGTTAGCATCCTGCATTAAAATTTATAAACCACGAAAGACCTTTTCTCACAGAAAAGTTAATTCAGGCTGGATGGCCTGAAAAAAAAACAAAAAGTATTTAAAAGGGGTAGTCATCAGAAGTGGTTATGTGGAAAACTAGAGGTAAGTAATGCTTTTTACTCCCCTAAAACATACAAAAAATATAGCAATAGTAATTTCAGAAGGAAGGGAAGTGGCACCAAGTGTAATTTCGTTTCTAAGAAGTCCCAGGAATGAGGCCTGGAACCACCAGAATTAACTTTCAGGGGTGATAAAATACAGTCAGGGCTGTGAGCAGGAAGTCGGAGCTGGGGTGGGGTGGTGCCCCCACCTTGGTATCGGGCTCCGGGTAGCCCTAAGGTTCCCCTTCTCGGCCTGCTGGGCCGGTCAGCAAGGGCATCTTCTCCTCTCCTGCC
The DNA here is from genome assembly GCA_015832495.2 of Alces alces. Taxonomy (NCBI): domain Eukaryota; kingdom Metazoa; phylum Chordata; class Mammalia; order Artiodactyla; family Cervidae; genus Alces; species Alces alces. The sequence goes on along the minus strand of JADEYB020000019.1, from coordinate 47,789,187 downwards.
GCCTCCCTCCCGCTTCACTCCGAGCCTTCATTATTGAGCGCCTCCTGAATGCCAGCGTGTCATGTGAGAGCTGAGACGCCACTTGCTCTGGGGGGCCTCCCCAGCACCCCCAGAATAGGCAACCCTCCCCACACCCGCTCTGCCCTCAGCCCTCCATGCCCCTTCCTCGCCTGCCTGCTCCCTAAGACCGAGGGCAGAGGGGAGCCGTGCCTACGCGTCGCCCACCCACCCACCCCGCACTCCCGCTGCGTGCTCAGAGAGTAGCTGGAAAAAACCAGATTCCATGAGTCCAGCCTCACAGACCCGGGGGCTCTTCTATTCCAAACGGACCTGGAGACTGCTCTGAATGGAGCATTAAGGGGACTGGCCAAGAAGAGGCAGCGGTCGCAGAGTGGCCGTCGCAACGGCTGGCTGGGGCCTGCCCCTCGCCCTGCAGCAAGGGCTCAGCGGACACCCACCTGCCCCGGGGCTGCCCCCACCCTGCTCACCTAGGCGAGACCCGAGAAAGCCCAGCCCAGACGCTCAGCCTGAGCTCGGAGAACCTCCAGCCCCAGGAGCCACGCTGGAACTGCCCATCCAGTTTTCCTCCTGATCCAGACAGCCTGACATTTTAACCTCAACTGGACGATGAGCTTCTAGACGGAGCCACAGTGTCGCGCATCTGCTCTGCTGAGCGCCTTCCGCGCAGACTGGGCCCACCTGCGTGCCAGCCCCCAGGAGGGCAGCATCGCCAACGCCCAGGTCACCCTCAGCGAGCGCGGGCGCCGGGTGGCCGACAGCTAGCACGCTGGGCTCTGCAAACTGCATTTCTTTGTCCTCCTCGCTGGAGCCCAGCAGGAATGGGACTTGGGAGGCATTTGGCAAAGGCTTCCACTCAGCCTGAGCAGAGCCTGTGAGTCTCTGCACTTCTGGTCACAGACTGCTGGGCCCCCCGTCCAGAGCATCTGTCTGAGCTGGGTCCTGGCCTGACGGAGTTCACCGCCAGCTCCAAAGGGCACCTCCCACCCCGACCCCAGGAACTGCTCTGTACAGGCCGTGCTGACGGAAGCCCAAAGGCCACTGGTGTCCAGGTTGGTGTGGGACCAGCACTCTGGGAGGGAAGCAGAGTCTGTCACTCGGGCCTCGCAGGAAACAGGGAGGGTTTGCAGAATCGGCCACAGGGACTGCCCCGGGCTTCGTGACCACTCCCAGAGGCCTCACGCCGTAGTAGCCAGGCCTTCTCTCCACCTGGGCTTGGATGTTCCTCCCAAACATTCCTCCGCTGCCACCTCCCCTGACCCGCTGTCCACGGTTGCCCTCTCCAGTTATTTGTGGACATGTGTAGGGCCCAGAATGCTCAGGTTAGATTTCATTCAGTCTCTCAAGTTGACTCACGGAAGGTCTGCTTCATTGTAATTCTCCACAGAGACAGGCCTATCCACCTGCTTGGATGCAGGGCAACCTGACCGCCAGTTCTTCCTTAAACCTTGTGTAATGTCTTCCTTCTGCCAAGATTATTCTTAATCTGTTGGTTTTACCGTCAGAATTCTCTTTTCTTACCCAACTAATGGCACAAAATGTTCACTGCAGCAACTAACACAAAGATAAGAGAGTTATGGTGGCAGTGGAAATATATGCTCGAAACTAGCATTCCCACAAATCCATGACCCCAGAGACGAAGCGAGCGCTCAGAGGGCAAGAACTCGGTCACATCAGCCAGCATTCACCCATTTCTCAGAACCAAGAGCCTTCTGACATGCGTGCTGCGCTCAGCCTTAATCTACAGACAAGGAGACATCAGTGGTCACAAGACTTACTTGGTTAGAAGAGATGCGTGATGAGTACACATCAAGCAAAGAGACCAAATATTTCAAGTATCACATATGTTTTATGGCCTAACCAACCCCCAGCAGAAACACATTATCATCTTTTCAGTTGGCAGTGGGTGTCTTCTGATGCCAGCAAGTCCCGAGAGGGAAGGAGAGTGAGCTGGACAGGAGTCAAGTGGGGTCCCTAGAGCACGGCCGACTGACCACCCTACCCTTCAGGAGCCCCAGAGAGCGTTAAAGGCACAGGTTCCCTCGTGAGGAGTCTGGTGCTGTGGTTTCAGGGGCCTGGGGTTGGAATATTCACCAAGCCCTCGGCGATTCTCACCTGCAGGAGAGTTTGGGAAATGCCTCCCCGGGGCTTCCCAGGTAGTGCTAGTGATGAAGAACCCACCTGCCAATGCAGGAGATGTAAGAGATGCAGGTTTGATCCCTGAGTCAGGAAGATCCCCTAGAGGAGGAAGCAGCAACCCACTCCAGTACTCTTGCCTAGAGAATCCCTTGGACAGAGGAGCCTGGTGGGCTACAGTCCATGGGGTCACAAAGAGTCAGACACGACTGAAGCGACTTAACACGCACGCCCCGGTTGAGCAAGTATCAGAGAGCCACACTTGTGCTCAGAGTCAAGGTCACTCGTCCAATGTGAGGGGCAGAGTCCAAGTGGACTCAGGAGCTCCAGGCACAAGGACCTTCCCCCCAACCCTGGGAGCTCCGGGAGCCGGGCTGCCCCGAGTAGACGCTCTGGATCCAGCCGCCCCCCACAAAATGCTGTGCCTACACGCGAGAAGGGCCTCCGTCACCAGAAGGGCCTCACAGGTGACCCCTTGACTCAGTTAGACCGCCTGCTGCCTTGCGGACAAGGGCTGACCGAGGAATTTCCATGACGCAGCGGCTCGTCACGGGCCCCTGCCTTTCAAAGGGGCCAGGAACTTGGGGTCCACCTGGAGAGGACCAGTGACCTTCACGGGGGAGGCAGGCCACGCCCAGCACCTCACATGTCCCTCCCCCAGCTTATCTAACTGGCCCTAGTACAAGTTTTGTATTTTGTCTGCCTGAGAAATCTAATGGAAAGAACTATTCTTAGACATATTTATTTTATCAAGGAAAATATGTTCTTAAAATGTTCAAGAAAGGATATTGTCTGGTTCCCAAGAAATAGCCTGACAGACCCCTGAAGGATATACACACTAAACACACACACACATGCATACATACATATACACACATGCACACACGCATTCTGGATGTGTGTGTGTGTGTGTGTGTGTGTGTGTGTGTGTGTGTGTGTGTAATGCAGGGCATCCCTGGGGGCTCAGATGGTAAAGAATCTGCCTGTAATGAGGAAGACCCAGGTTTGATCCCTGGGTCAGGAAGATCCCCTGGGGAAGGGAATGGCAACCCATTCCAGTATTCTTGCCCGGAGAATTCCACGGACAGCGGAGCCTGGCAGGCTGCAGTCCACGGGGGTCGCAAAGAGACAGACATGACTGAGCGACTGACGCTTTTACATGTGTATAATATGCAAGCATGTATTCACTGTGGTAGCAATTGTCTTCCTGTCAGGAATTTTCTTACAGTAAACTTGAATGAAACCTTCATCCTTCAACTGCAGGAGGTAGCGAACATCCTACTGCTTTTTACCCTTCGATGCACACAGGGGTCACCAGGGGAACTTGTTAAAATGCAGATTCTTCCCCAGCAGGTCTGGGAGGGACCGGACCGTCTGCACTTCTAACCAGCTCACAGGCGAAGCTGGCAAGCCATGGGCCGCCCTTTGAGTAACAAGGTTCTGGTTTGTGGTGAATGACTGTCTTCATCACACAGGAAACAATGACTGTCAAAGATCAGAATACCTCATACCTCAAAGAAACAGATAAAAACCGTGTTCAAATAAACTTATTCTTTCTTGGAAAATTAATCTCAAGACAGACTTCAGAATCTATACAATGCCTCTTGGCCATGACTGCAAACAATGTTGCCTGGATTTTGCGGGAGCCATTTCAGAGGACAAGCTGGTAGATAGATTTTGACTTGAGAGAAGGAGGCAGCAGGTAAGCAGGGTGACGCTCTAATCTGCGCGTCAGTGAAGCACGCCTGTGTGCGTCAGAGCACGCTGACCCCCAAAGCCGACCCTGCCCGCGTCGAGAAGAGTGAGACACCTTCAAGCACATCCTCGTGGGACTCTTGAGGGAAATTCCCCCACCAATATTATTCCAGATATCCTGCTCTTTGGAGGTTGGCCCTGCCCATGACTTTGTTTGAATAATTGAAATAAGTATATTAATAATTATCCTAACTTCTAAGGTTTAAAGTACGAAACGGTCCCTAAACCGTGTTAGGAATAACTAGAACACGAACAGATGGGACACGCGTGGCACAGGTGCCGTGAAAGATACGAAGAAATAGAGCAGGCTCCCCATGGGGCAGAGGCCCCGGCTTTTCAGGAGCAGAGGCCAAACCCAAGGTAATTACCAGAAAGGGCATCAAAACTACCCGCACACATGGCACAGGGCAGGCAGAGTGCCCCGGAAGGACGGTGTGGAGGGCGGATTGGAACCGACCCCGGTGGGCTTTGCATCTGGCCCTGAGGACAGAAGGGCCCCCAAGGGCCCAGGAGAGGAGAGAGAGTGAGGAAGTGTGCAGGAAAAGGCCTCCAACCCAGCCCCCAGGAAACTGGGAAGGGGATTCCAGGCGGAAAGAGAGGAGCGGAGAGGAGTCCCTCGGGACGGCGGGCGGCGGGGCTCTCGGCAGGAGCGCAGTCAGGCCACGGCGGGGATGCCAGCGCCGCGGACAACGCACTCCCACCGTGTGGTCTGTGGGGCCCTCTGTCTGCGGAACGCTCGGCGCAGCCTGCGTTAGACAACAGCAAGCCTGCGGGGTCGGTATTCTTGACCCCAGATGAGGAAGCAGGTGAGAGGCTGGACAGCACGCTCAGTGTCACAGAGGTGGCACAGCGGACGTGAAATCCACGCTTGTGGTCTCACACTAATCTGTGCGCACAGTAACCACGGCTCACCTCGCGTTTTCTAGGTACAATGTGTGTAAAAACACCTGCAGAAATACCGAGCACCACGACAAAAGCTGAACAAGCTGGTCCCTGGATTACCAACCTTCCCCGTCTATCGTCCACCACCTAAAGATAGTGGAAAGTCAAATCCATTCAAGAGTCCAGACTTGTGACTACAGTTAATAAACTACAGACTATAAAAACTGTTATGTATTATACAACAAAGAAATTAAGTATCTTAGGTACGCTGACACACAGCACTCAGTTTATAATTTTACAACCTTATTATATGTTTGAGAAAATCATTAGTTCCAATGTTTTGTTTCCTGGCTTCTCCTCTGCCCTGGAATCAATGACTGAGAACGGCAGCCTCAAGACATTGGTTTCAACAACTGGAAGGTGCAACCACTGTGGGAAAGAGCATGGAGGTTTCTCAGAAAACTAAAAATACAGTACCAGACAATCTTGCAAACCCACTCCTGGATATATGTCCAAAGAAAACAAAAACACAAACCAAGAATGATATGCGCACTCCAGTCTTCCCTGCAGCACTATTTTCAATAGCCAGGATATGGAAGTAAGCAGAGAGTCCATCAGCAGACAAATGGATAAAGATGTCATGTGTGTGTGTGTGTGTTTATACAGTGGAATATTACTCAGCCTTAAAAAAGAATGAAAAAATATCATGTAAAGCAATATGTAAATATCATGTAAAAGAACAAACCTAGACAGCATTATGCTTAGTGAAATACTGTATGATATCACTTATATGTAGGATCTAAAAAATTATATGATCGAATGTACAAGCAAAACAGAAAGAGACTCCTAGACATAGAAAACAAACTAGTGGTTATGAAAGGGGAGAGAGAAGGGCGAGCGGTAAATAAGGGGTATGGGGTTAGCAGATGCAAACCACTGTGTATAAAATAGCAAAAAGGATGCATCATACAGCACAGGGAAATAAAGCCACTATTTTGTAATAACTTTTAAAGGAAATGTGAAAATATTGAATCACTATGTTGTATACCTGAAATTAATATAATATTGCAAATCATCTATACTTCAATTAATGAATGAATTAAACCATTTTTAAAACCAGTTGGAAGGACAAGCCAAAAGTGCTCTGACCTCAAGGCAGGACTGCAGTAACTTTTGCAGCTTCTTCCCACAGGAGGTCACTGTTACATCAGTTCCAGAAAAGAGCCTCAATTTGCTGAGAAAAAGAAACGAGCCCCCGTTTTTAATCTCTCTACCCAGTCTAGCTGTATTTGCATCAAGGAGTAGAGCAACTGACCAAAACAGCATGGGTGAAATGCACATCAGGTAACGTGAAGAAAATACAAACTGTCCTTAGAAAATTCATCAGAAGTGGTTTTCAAATACTTAATGTTTGATGTCTGAAAACTAAACTCCAGTGAAATGGTCTGCAAGTTAAATTCCAGTTAAACGGTCAGACACATCTTAGCGACTGAAGAGCAACGACAAATGGCCTATAAATAAACCCAGCTGCCTGTTCCATGTGTCGGGCTAACTAATCCATCCAGACAGAGTATCGTGGTGCGTAGCTGCGCAACTCTGGGTAACTGGCCTCACCAACCCTCGGTTTACCCATCTACAAAACAGAGGGAACGATTCCACAGCTTCACGGGACCTCTGTGAGGATTAACTGGGACGAAGAGCTGAGCATGGAACACAGGAAACACAGCACAAATGCAGGTGGTCATGACTGTCATTCTTAGAGCTGATCGCGGTGACGCCCACAAGGTCCACTGAGTCGGTGATGCCATCCAACCATCTCATCCTGTGCTGCCCCCTTCTCCTCCTGCCCTCAATCTTTCCCAGCATCAGGGTCTTTTCCAGGGAGTAGGGTTTTCGCATCAGGTGGCTATGGGTAAAACACAAACATAGCCTTAAGAATGTAGAAACCTGCCTATATTATCCCGTCAACTCAACATGCTCATCCTAGAAGGCTGGGGAGAAACCAGACCTTACTGGTGTCATCATCCATTTTTAAATTTTGAGATAACTAGAGGCCGTCAAGGGTTCTACAAGAAGACCCCACCATGAAACTCTCCGTGTAAGCGTGCCGAGCCGCAGGCTCTGTAAGCCCTTTAAATAAACGACCCCGTTTCATCAGACTCTGCCTCCTCTTCATTCAGTGGGTACTCGGAGATTCTTCACTGAGCAAATTAGCCTAGAGTTCAGGCACAAAGATTTAAGTGAATACTTCAGCTCTGACGCAGGTAATCAGATGCATTTTTATTCCCGCTTCACCAAGTACATTCTTAAGGAAACCTGGCTCTCTAGAAAAGAGAAACTAAAGCTTTCTGTTGTGTCTGAGTGTCTGGTGGGGAAACGCGCCATGGTTGCTAGCACACGCTGGTGCCGTGGCCTGATCTCTGCAGAGGTGCTGGCAGTCCTACCCATCACTGCCTTGATGTCATGGTGCGAGTGTCAAAGCAGCGGAAAAGGCAGAAAGCTTAGAACAGAAGAGAAAACAGCTTTGACCATGCAGACCTCCAAAAGAGTCTTAGGGTCCCTCAGGGGGTCCAGGGACCTTACTGTGAGAACTGCTTGGTCCCAGGACAGACAGAACTGGTCAGCATAGACTCATCACATGTTCCCCTGGCCTGTTCCAGCGCAGCCTTCTCTGGGCCCTTTGGGAACACCCTCTCCTTAGGGTTCAGGCTGGACGGTCATCATGTTGAGCATCTTCTGAGCCCTCTCCTGAGAACCCAAGGGACCTGAGAGACTCAGGGGAGTCTGGGCCTGCACAGACTCTGAGAGCTTACACCTGCTGCTGCTGCCTCCCTCCTGCCTCCGGCGCCCAAGGGAGCTCCAACCCCTTCTAGATCGGGGAACCATCCTGCCAACCATGCGTATGCTGGACTCAAAGACACCCAGGCTGGATGCAGCCCCGGAACCGGCAGGTGCCCTGGGGCAGGTCCAGGGCAGAGCAGCCCCGCCAGGGCCCGTTGTCTGCTGGTCAGGTGTCCGCAGTCGACTGCCTGGCCCACCTGCCCATGGCCAACTCCAAAGAGATCAAAGCAGGACTCGGAATCGCACGGCTGAAAGGGGACGCACCATCATACAACATCTACACTGTACAGGAGGTAGAGCCATTTCTCCGGGATGCAGAAAAAAATACATTTATGAATTAAAATCTTGTCTTCATAGGTAATTTCTACACTTAGCTCCACTTAATTTTGTTCAGATAAGCCCTCTGTTCTGTTCTGTTGTCGCTCTGTCGTGTCCGACTCTTTGTGACCAGATGGACTGCAGCACACCAGGCTTCCTGGCCCCTCTGTGTCTCCAGGAGTTTGCCCAAGTTCATGTCCATTGAGTCGGTGATGCTATCCAACTAATAGGGTCTACGTGGGGGCTCTGATAAGATGACTCATGATGTTGACCTCACAAACAAAGAATAAAATCACAGTGATCCCTGCAACTGACCAAACTGCCCAAATGACATTCTGTTTTCTCACTGGCGTCTACCTTCCCAAAGCTGCGAGACTACCAGATTCTAGACCTCCGACTACATGACCAACCCTTCCGAGAATTTTTCACTGGCAGGATATAAGAAAGACCCCGTCAGAAAGGGAGGGCGCAGGTTCTCCTTAAGGGCCAGTCACCCTCTCGTTTCCCTCTAATGAATTTCCTTTTCTTGCCTGACTGCCCAGCTTGCTTTTTTCCTCCGCACTCACTGTATACCAACCATCTCATCAGATAAGCCCTAAATGGTGTACAAAGCATAGTAACAGGAAAGGTGATATCTGTGTTCACTGCTCACGTTTGGAATGCGAAGCCTACAAGCTAAAGGTCTACTAGACAAACCAGAGGCTGGGCGCACACACCCCTCACTTCCAGTCTGGTCTCTGCCTCTTTCTAGAACTTCCTGACACCTGGTCACGGACCAGAGCGTCGGCCTGCTCACCACGACCCCAGCCTTGTTGCTCAGATTCCCAGTTTCCAGCTCGAGGCCTGGGGGTCGCTCCCAGTGCAAGACCCTAAAGAACAGGGCAGCCAGGAAGAGGCAGCACCAAGGCCAGAGGCCAGGGTCCAGGAGAGCTCAGCCACCCTGCGAGGGGCCTGCGAGACCTCTGCCCGCTGACCCAGGGCCTGTGGCTGCTGGCTGTGTCCTCCTGGGAACGGCCAGCTGGAACTTGGTAGTGACCTTGCCAAGGGCTGCCCAGCCACTTGTGAAGAAGGCTGCCCTCAGAGAAAGACTGTGCTTCCCGGCCCCCTGACGCCCCAACCATCACGGAAATGCTCCCCGGGGCCCCGGGGGGACGAGGTCAGAGCCGCGCTCACAGGGCCGGCCTGGGCTGGGCCTGTCGCTTCGGCACTGTCGGTGGACTGACCAGCCGGTGTTTCTCCCTGACCAAGTTGTAACTGAGGGTGCAGGTCACCCACACACAGCTGAAAACGCCGGGGGTCTATCACGCTGCAGAAGGCCCTGGGGTGACAGGAGGCAGCGGATCATGCCCCCCGCCTTGCCCTCTGAGGCCCTCCTGCCTGGCGATGCAGCCATCAGGGGTCCCCGCTCCCCCTCCCTGAGTCCACCCCCAGGACAAGCCCAGCACCTGCACATGCGCGCCCACCTTGGCCCCACCTTCTGCTGGGACCTCAGTGACAGCGGGGGAACCGCAGCGGGCACCAGCCGAACTTGACCTGTCAGGGTTTCCTATGCCTCTGCGTTCACGGGGGGACTTTGGGCCTCTTGGCTTTCCACCGCTATCTGCTTCTCACTCCCTGTCTTTGTTATCATTGCTATGTTTTGAGCAGAAATTTCAAAATAAAGCCCAAAGTGCCCAATGGCCCAGGCGGAAGACTTGGACACAGCACCCTGAGGCCAATGTCCAATGGTGACATGGAGTCACCGCTTTACTAGAAGCTTGGGGTGATTTGGAGGTTATAAACTAAGAAACCATTTTTAAAATTTATTTATGTGTGTTACTGTGTACTTGAAACTCTAGAATCAGCACATCGAAACCATGATTCCACTCCACTCTTGCTTGTGCTAAATATTTCTAACGACTTGATATGTGAAAATATTATATTAACTAATAGGAGTAAAAGTCATATGTAGATGTAGCAAAAATCAAGAAGGGAGTGTGAGAGAAATTGGTCTGGGAAACCCCGACAGACAAATGTGATTTTTACAGTTGTCTTAGGTAAGTGGATCAGGACACAGTTTGGTCGACTGTGTCCAGAAATTTCATTATCAATATGCTAATCACTTTCTAACTTAGGAACCCAGGCTTGATTTGCAATGTTTGTATATTTTACTACTTTGATTTCATTTTCAGAGAGAGAAAATAGGACATTTTTTTCATATTATACCAGATGACATAAAAGTATCGCAATTTTAAGTATTCTGAGAAGCCAAAATGACACAGACACAAACTGGGACTCTCAGAATCTCGTATGAGCAGAGATCTGCTCCCAGGGTGTTGGGAAACCTTCCCATTGTTTTATGCCTTCAGTGAAGACTGATGTCCAGATAGTATTCTCTGACACCCTGAAAAGGGAGTTCCTAAAACTGCTCTTGTAGACACTTTTAAGACAAGAGGTCACCCACATTTCCCAATAACCATTCACAATGGAAAAGAGAAGAAGGTATATTGTAAAATCTGATTTAAGAGACATTGTCTTTACCATTAGAAAGCGATAACAGCGTTTTATAAAACACTCAGAGCAGAGCACTCCTAATGAGCTCCCTGCCGGCCCCTCCGGAACACACCTGGCGGCCTCCTCTCAGACCCAGGGGAGTGGTCGTTCTTTACCGCGCGTGCCCCATAGACAGAAGCCTACTGCAGGCACAGGCACATATCAGCCAACGCCCCCGGAGGCGTGTGTGCCACAGCCAAAAAGATTCAGGCTTGGGCAGCAGTGACGGGAATACTCGTCATGTCAGCTCCTCGGAGAGGCGCAGGGCCACCATGGAAACCTGGCTCCTCGAGTTCTGGGTCCTCTGAGCACTCTGGATGCAGGGCTGGCGGCTTCTTGTTGAATAAGACAGAAATCTACACGCAGGCATAGACACGTATCAGCCAACTCCCCCGGAGAGTAAACTCATGCATTTTCAATGGGGGCCAAATCCAAAGAGGCAAAAATTAATTATTTGAACAAAAATTAATTCATGCACAAACCACAGAACCACCTGCAATGCACACACAGGCATAGAGTGCATCCGGGGCCCACGATTTCAAGGAAGGGGCTTGACTAAGCAGAAAAAAGCCAGAAGTCCCTGCGGTGGGGGAGTTGGAGATAAGCAGCTCTGCTGACAACCTCTTCCTGTAGGAAAAGCAACTCAGAACACCTCCTGGAGTCTTTGCTAAACTGCCTTCATCGTCTTAAAAATAACTCATTCTATGCTAATTGATGAAAGAATTAAATACGTAAGAAAGGACTGATTTCCCAGATATAAGACTCTCTCTTGGGAAGTGATAAAATCTTTAGAATCTGAATTCTTTCTCTTCCTTCAAAATGCTCCTGTTTTCCTGACTGAAACCCAGCTGTGGCATCCCAGGAAAGGCACTGAGGGGCAGAGGTTCCAAGGAAAGGGCTCGGAGCCCATCCGTGCCCGGGAGCTTGCTCAGAGGAGGCGGCCACTCTTCCGCAGACACTTCTTAACGAGGGGAAAGGACACTGTGCTCTGGTGCCATTTTATTTCCCCCAGTTACATAAGAAGTAGGAGAAGAGATGCTGACATTATTTTTAGCTCTCACAGACAAAAATAGAACGCCGGCTTTCATACACGTCAGGAATGACTGCCTCCAGGTTCCCCGAAAGTTGGTGGAGAGTTGGAGATGTTGACAAGGGCTGCCTACCTCTCCTGATCCCAGCCCCGCAGGGCAGCCATCCCGGGGGAGGACGAGGCAGGACATGCATTCTGCCGGCGGGGGCGAGCCTGCTCCCTGGCCAGAAACACTCAGCTAGGACAGAGACCATGTTACTACCTGGGTGTCCTCAAGAGCAGGCGCCTGTCGGTGACCTCCCCGGGTCATCACGGACCGGAGCACACGCCAGAGGACGGGAGACGAGAGAAGGCACAGGCCACCTGCGATCCAGACACCTTTTCTTCTGAGTGACAAGTCCATCTCGGCCTTCCTGCCCTGACCCGGCGCGAGCACGTTTCCAGGCAGAACTCTGCTCCGGGTGGGAGGCGGTGCTGGGCAGCGGGGTCTGCAGGACCCTGCGGTGACGGTTCCAGTTACACCATCAATGGCTAATCTGTCTCTTTAAGAGGAAAAATATGATGGCCCGGGTGACAGATCGGAAACAGGTGCGGGGCAGAGGGAGACCGGCTGGCGACAAGTGACACCCCAGAGAACGCACTTGTCTCCCGTTCAAGGACAATTAGCGCCAGGGAAACGGGGCCACCGCCAGGGAGCTCTCTCCTGCCCACGCGGGCAAGGGACACGGGCTGGGCGGGAGGGGGATGCACGGCCTTAAACATCGCAAACCCTCCGCCCGCAGCTACGTTATTTTGAGATCTAAGTTATAATCGCGGTGACCACCACTGATGGTCCAATTTCACCGCAGTGAGGCAGGAACGGCCACCTGCTATTAAATGCACCAACTGCCATCGCAACAGGGAGACCCGAGCTTTGTCCCATCCCACTCTTCGCCTACTCACATCCCGATAATAAATAGTTTGTTCTGTTTGGTCTTTGCAGCATTTGTACCCGGTGGTTCAACATTCCGGGAGCTGTGACCCCCACCTCCGTGTGGTCCCTTCCTCCCCGGGAGCCATGCCTGTTGAGGGGGTGGCTGAGGACCAGAGGACAGGAGGTGAGCACAGACAAGCCTGGTGAGCAAAAGCAGGGGTGCGTAGAGCCGGTGGGGTGGCAGAGGGAGCAGAAGGAACCACAGCGGAGAACGGACTCAGGTTGCTGAGAACAGGAGCACTTTGGTCTTCCATTAGGCAAACAGAAGGTGTGTGTGTGTGTGTGTGTGTGTGTGTGTGTACGCGCACGCGCGCGGGTTTGCATGCATCAAACACCAAGTCAGATCTGAGGGAAATACAGCATGGTGATTATTTATATGGGTAACAGAGAAGGAACAAAAGAGGAAAACCTGGGTTTGATTGTGTAAAAGGAATGCTAGTTATAGTTATGAGAGTCGTTATCACTCTGAGTTAATGACGCGCACAGCAGCTATTAGGCCATCACTCACAGGTGCCACGTTCATCATTCAAGTTTCGCTTTGTTCCAACACCACACTGTGTGGCTCTCCATCTGGTTTATTGTAGTGCATCTCCCTGTGCCAAGTCGCCTCAGTCGGGGCCGACTCTGCCACCCCATGGCTTGTAGCGCTCCAGGCTCCTCTGTCCATGGGAGTCTCCAGGCAAGAACCGTGGAGTGCGTTCAGGGACCCACTCCAAAGCTGTGCCCTCCTCCAGGGAATCTTCCCGACCCAGAGGCTGAACCCACATCCCTTAATATGTTCTGCGCAGGCAGGCAGGTTCTCTAGCACTGCCACCACCTAGGAAGCCCAGGTATCTGTCACAAGCTTTTAAAAATCCTACACTGTTTAGGTGCTTTTGAACAGTCTGTAGAATATAAGAGAATATAAGAAAAGCCTTTCAAAAACAGAATCAAAAGGGAAGTTGGAAAACAAAAGGAACAAAACATAGTAGAAAAGTAGAATATGTGGTGTTCTACCAATTCAAAAACTAAATCAGAGAAAGAGACAGAAGAGAGGCAAAAAAAAAAAATAAAGCCAGAAGAGGAAAAATGAGTGAAACAGAAAAACCTGGTTAAGAGCCGAAAAAGAAGAATCTGAGCTACACTGAACTATGTCGACAGATGTAAGTTGTGGAATGCACAGACAATTTGTTCTTGTTAGGAGAGAAAAGACTCTTCTAGAAAGAACTTGCGCTTCAGGCCTTCCGCGCAGATTGCCTGTCACCAGAGCGAGTGCCAGGCAGAGTAAGTTCCCCCCAGGGCAGCGCAGTGAGGTTTTCTGCTATGATTAGCTGTGCTAATCTTCTTAAAGAGAAGGGATGGAGAGACAGAGAAGTGGTGGAGAGAGTCATGGAGGGCATGACTTACGGGCCCTGGAGAGAAAGGCCCGGGATTGTGGAGATTTCCCGTGGCCCCAGCAGGAGATGGAGACGTGTCAGCCCAGCTCCGTCTGCATTCCTGACGACATCCAAGCCGCTGGAAGGCCCTCTCTGCCCAGCCCTGCCAAGGCCCTGCTGGCCGCCCGGGCACCCGCTCGCCGGGCCAGCGAGGGCTCGGGGACCGCGGCCTTGGCAGACACAGAAAGGAGAAGGGCTCTGTGCCTCCCGTCCTGGGCCCGTCCGTCCCCCGCAGGGCGAGAGAGCCGGGGAGATTTACTGGCGACACCTCTGGGCCCTGAGCCACTCAGCAAGAAACTGAATGGGACACGCTGCGGCTCCTCCCCACCTTCCGCGCCGCCGGACATCAGACCCGTCGCACAGGACCTTCTCTTAGGATCTCAGGGTCAGCATCCTCAGACGTTCCCTCAGAAGTATCCCAAAGTTTTTCACTTCCCAGTCACTTGATTTCTCTGGAGCAGATCATCACCAAAACAGTTCTTCCTGAAAATGCTCCTGTTTCCACCTAGCACCATCTTGCCTACTTACAAAACTTGTATCACAGAGCTTGGCGAAAAACTGTCCTAGAAACATATTCAAACTCATAGAAACTATCACAGATCATTGGCTATTTCCAAGTTCGCCTATAAGAATACTTTATCTCCCCTGTTCTACAGAAATTAATGAACAGAAAAGGACACCCCTCTGATTACTCATTTGCATTGCAAGCAGCCCAAAAGAGGAAGTCCTCGGATCTGACTTCAGTTTTGCCCAGGAAGTTTCTTCTTGGTGTGTGCTGGACAAGATGTTAGCTCACAGGGGAAGGTCGGTCTCCAAACATCACGCTTCAGCCCGACTTGTTCCCTCTATCCAGCAAGGTTCCTCTCTCTGCACTCACAGTGAAAAGACTCCTTCGCCCTTTTTACCTAATAGCTGTGTTCCACTGTCTGTTGTATCATTAGAAATGCCCTTCCTACCTAGACAGGGTTTTTCGAAATAGAAATTGGACAAAGAGGAAAGTGAAAGTAAAGTCGCTCAGCCCTGTCCGACTCTTTGCAACCCCACGTGCTGTAGCCCGCCAGGCTCCCTGTCCATGGGATCCTCCAGGCAAGACACTGCAGTGGGTGGCCATGCCCTCCGCCAGGGGATCTTCCCGACCCAGGGATGGAACCCGGGTCTCCCACATTGCAGGCAGACACTTCACCATCTGAGCCCCCCGGGGAAGGACAAAGAGGGATGTTTCCCAAACTCGCTCTGATTATCAGAAATAATAATCCCTGGCCCTCCAGGGGAACACGGGACACACCTCAACAGACCTGTCCGTTCTGCAAACGTCTCGGTGTCTGTTTGGTACTGTGAGCAGGAGAGAAGGCGAGGGGGGGTGACATGAGGTCCCGACCTTGAGGAGGGCGTCCGGGGCAGGGTGACAAACAAGTTCCAGCAATCGCAGGTGAGGCCCCGTCTGGGCGGGAGGGAGCGGGAGAGGGAGGGACCCAGGGGGCCGAGCAGGGGGCAGAGCCCGCCGGTCCACACCCCCGGACACCCCTTATCGCGACGGAGTCGGTGCTGGGGGCTTGCCGCCAGCAAGAGCCTGTCCCCGACCCCAGCAGCCACTGTCGACAGCCCTGACCCCTACTCCACGGAGACCTCGGGGTCCTGAGGGAACTAGACACTCGTGCAGAGCAGCTGTGGCCCTCGCGTGCTTCTCCAGATTGCATGCCCAAACCTCCCCTCCTAAGAAACTGCGCTTCCACGCCACCCCCGTGACCTCTAAGCCAGGCGCCAGACCGCGGTGGCGCCCACTGGGAAAGCTGCACGTTCAAAGGCCTCCCAGCGGCGACCGCTCCTACCTGGGGGCAAACCTCTGGGAAACGAAGCGGGGGTTTGCCGGTGCATAGAGCTTCCTTAATTCTACACCAGGGATGACAAACACAGAATCTGAAAACCATCTGATAGATGGGGACGGGCGTTGCTTTATGTGAGAAAACAGAAGACAGGACTGACCCTCGCCAGGAGACCAAGCCACCACAAGTACCTGGCTCTTTCCAGATCTCGAATCTTGTTCACCAGAACTTTCTTCCAGAAAGCACTTCTCTACCTCCTCCATGCACTGGAAAAAAGCCATCTTCTCCAGCTGCTCACTGCGGTAACACGTGTTGACTCCTTCCAGCCTCTTCACTGTCAGCATCTTGGTGGTGAGCCCGAGGAAGCTGGTGTCTGGAGCGTGGTCTCCATCCCCCTCGGTCTCTGGTTTGTAAATGAGGACACAGTCATCATGACTCTTCTCTACGCTGCAAGGGGGGAAACAAAGCTCCCATCACTGAGAACACGTTTGACTCTGGGAAAACCAACACTGGGAAGTTTGAGGTTGCTTCTAATTAAACTAGAGGAAGGGCCCCAAATGAGGAAGAGAAATGAAAATATTAACCTTGAGTTTCACATGTTGGAACTTGGAAAGGAAAAAGCTTTCTCTCCCTTCTTTTTCCTACAAAAGAAAATAGTGAGAAGCAACCTGGAGCGTCACGGGGCCTCGCTGCCGAATAGAAGATCTAGGCGAAGCGGCCGGTTTAAGGAGGCAGTCTGAGTTTAACTGGCTTGCTGGCCTTGCCCCTCCGGCCCAGGTGGGAAGGGCGTGTTGTGTGAGGAATGGGGCCCCGGGACTCCCCCAGGAATTCTCCCTCCTTGGGGGAGTGGTCTCACCAAATGTGCCATTTTCAGAGCTTTTCGCTGCCTACCTCTTAAAATGTTTATTTTAAAAAGAACTTTGCTTCCTAACAGTTCTCTCACATACATGAGATTCCCAGACACCTTTCTCTGTGTCATTAGCAGCTGCGCACCAAAGATTTCACACCCTAGATACACTTTCCTTACAAACGAAGTAATAGCCTCATTACTGCTGTGATACCAAAGCCCCACACGGGTGTCTGCATCCACGTATCTCCTGACCACTTCGGGGAGGCTGATGCAAACTTGTGATTGGTTCCCTCCAGAGGCCCCCTGTTGGAGATTTTCTGGAAATTGCTTCTTCCAACTTTTTCTCAATTTGAAATCATCCGTAATTATCCCCACAAAACTTCATTTTTCATTTTCTCAATTCCTCTAGTATAATAAAATGATACCTTGTACTCTAAATTATCTAAAATCCAATGCTCTTCACAATTCTACTGAACCGTAGAAAGACCATAAACTTATTCACACTAAAATGTGAACAGGATCAACCAGAGCTCTGCGAAACATACTACAGACCGTCACCAGTGTTCTGACAAGTTGCCCTGAAAAGATCTGTTATTATAATAAGAATTTCATGGCTACATCTAAAACAAACTATAACTAAAATCTAATACATCATTATAGACGGTACTCAAGTTGGCTCAGGAAGCCACATAAAAATTAACAAAAGCTTGGGTCCAAGATATAAAAATTTTGCAGAGAACTATTAAACGTTAAGCTCTGCCTGGAGTTTGATAAAACTTGCTATGCAAGACAACATAGAAATAAAGAAAGAAAATAGAGTGATTACCATTTAAAAGAGGACATGCTGGGGTTCAGACCACGCCAAGCGTAGAGCACAAGCTCCAGCAGATAAAGGGGAGTTTGCAGAGTTCAGAACGACTACTCAGCTCCCTGGTAAAGGTCTTGCCTTGCAGTCAGAGTAAGTCTTCTGAAAAGACAAGTGTCCACTCCGGGAGGAAGTAGCCTCTCTCTCGAATGCCACTTTGAGCCCCTGTTTAAACTCAGATGGTCCTTGATCTCATGTTGCTCAGCTGTTGCCTTCTTAGTCAGATGGGGAAGAATATTAATTTTAGACACCGGGCTTTTCAAAGCCGATGGCTCCATTTCAGAGGTCAGGTAAGGAGAGGTTGCACCGCAGCCGCGGATGAAATATCACCTTCACCTTCTTGTCGCGTCACGGCGGGAGCAGCCTCGGGACGACAAAGCTGCGTTTGTCTTTGCCATCGCAGGCCCCGCTCTGCCGCCCTTTTCGGTCTTGGCGTCTCGGGCACGTTCCCAGATTGGGGGTTCAAGTGTGGGAAGCCCACCTTTTTTGCCCACCTTACACTTTGAACACATCCCACTACAATAGGAGAGAGCTTCTGCCAGCAAAAGCACTGGACAGTTTTAAGGTTCTCAGCGCTTAAGATTATTTGCAACATCTCCAGCTATTTACAGCTCCAGGGAAAGTTCAAAGGCACAGGCGTGCGGGGGAGTGACAAAGAACAGGAGTGAGGTTTCACAAACTCTCCCTGCAAAGAACACTCTGCCTCCCCCCGTCTTCCACCCCAGGCCAAGAAAAGAGAATCCAGTGCCAACAAACCACCTGCCTGATCCCAACAGCAGGGGATTCCTAGACTTACTGAAGTTGCATAAAACATTGATTCCCCAGAAAATAGAACTGATACAGATGATCCTACAGTTCTTTCATTTTCATCTTTCAGAGCCCCCCTCTCTCCACCCCAACCTGTCTCTAGTGACCTCTTGCTTTTCAAAGACTAAAGCCCTTATCTTTAATTCAGATCAGTGTTTTCCATACTAAATAAGAATACATTTTCATTTTGAGTAGAATATAAAGAATTATAGTAAAATCTTTTAAAAAGCCAAACCTTGGATATTTTTCTAGGACCAGAGAACTTTGCTCTTCAGGCAGAGTAACTTCACAATATTATATGTTTGTGAAAGATAGATTACGTGACAGAATTGTCATGAAAAGACTGAACTGATTTGAGGTTATCAGTTTCCTTGGAGTAATTAAACTGTGAAGTATGGATAAGTTGACAAATCCCCACACCCAGAGAAAGCCAGGTGAGTGGCCTTCGGCTAATTTGATGGCATACTCTCCCTGGTGGCTCAGACAGTAAAGAATCTGTCTGCAGTGCAGGAGACCTAGGTTTGATCCCTGGGTTGGAAAGATACCCTGGAGGAGGGCATGACAACCCACTCCAATATTCTTGCCCTAGAAATCCCACGGAGAGAAGAGCCTGGCAGGCTGCAAAGAGTTGAACTTGACTTAGTGACTAAACAACAAGAAAAACAAATACTTTATTCAGGCTTTATGAGTTCCTCCCTAGTGTCCCTTTTCCACATTGGAATCTCATCCTTCATACTCATTTAGATCCACCAGGATTTATGATGGATTGGATGTGAGGAGTGAAAGGAAGCCGGAAGGCAAGGACGACTCTCCATGTCTTTTCCTGAGCATGTGGAGGCGGGAGCGACATTGGCTGTGAAGGAGAAGCGACTCTGGGGGGAGTCAGGACTTCCATGTTTGACAGATCTGTTAGGTATCTGAATTCCATAGGTTGTGAGACAGAAACCCGGACTTTAGGGGAGAGGTCCCGGCTGCAGACATGAAGTCATCACAGGCAGACAGTTTCAGGCACAGTATATATTCGATACACATCTGTTGATTGATCACTAGTTTAGTTCAATTCAGTCGCTTAGTCGTGTCCGACTCTTTGCGACCCCATGAATCGCAGCACGCCAGGCCTCCCTGTCCATCACCAACTCCTGGAGTTTACCCAAACTCATGCCCATCGAGTCGGTGATGCCATCCAACCATCTCATCCTCTATTATTCCCTTCTCCTCCTGCCTTCAATCTTTCCCAACATCAGGGTCTTTTCAAATGAGTCAGCTCTTCGCATCAGGTGGCCAAAATACCGGAGTTCACTAGAGAGGTTTTTAACTGTGCCTGACTGTCCTAAAGGAAAAGTCAATGGAAAGAACTACTATCATTCTACTTTTCTAAAATTAGATAGCAGGAGTGCAGTTCTGCTATGTCAC
This sequence comes from Alces alces, assembly GCA_015832495.2. Taxonomy (NCBI): domain Eukaryota; kingdom Metazoa; phylum Chordata; class Mammalia; order Artiodactyla; family Cervidae; genus Alces; species Alces alces. The sequence continues at coordinate 47,769,529 of JADEYB020000019.1, read as the reverse complement.
ACCATCTCCAGCATCTGGTGGCGCCGAGCACAAGCAGCCTAGTACAATCCTGACCACCAAGAAAAACAGGTAATGCGGGCGGACCCACTGTGGCCTCTCGACCTCACCTCAGCAAAGTCCACACCATAAAATAACCGAATGTCTCTAAAGGTGCTGTTACTAGTGGGAAACTTCACAGTAGAGGTGGAAACAGCTCCAGACATTTTCCCTGGATTTCCCTCATACTATGGAGCTACAAATCTTTTATAAAAATCCTAATCTTAGGTAAAGAATCCTCCTGCAATGCAGGAGATCCAGGTTCAGTCCCTGGGTCGGGAAGATCCCCTGCAGAAGGAAATGGAAACCCACTCCAGTATTCTTGCCTGGAGAATCCCATGGACAGAGGAGCCTGGCGGGCTAAGTCCATGGGGTCACAGTCAGACACAACTGAGCAACTAACACGTTCACTTTCTTCAACCTTAGAAAACATCATTCCTCAGAGCCATAGAAATTGCGATTGCTTTCAGTGGACATCGACCAGCACGAGAGTGTGCTGTCGCAGGAGCGGGTGAGGCAGGCGTGGCCAGGGACTCTGAGTGCTGGCTGGTGCGCAGACAGCCTGGACAATGCTGACAGCGTCTGCCTGTGCTTGGCATCCTGAGGGTCTCAGAGCAGCAAGGCTCTTGCATGTCTACACGCAAGAGTGCAGCCAACTTCACAAACCCCAAAATGCAAAGAAAGACCCCCCACTACCTACACAGCTATTGAACTTTCCTTTCAAAAAGCATCATTGACTATGATCCATGAAAGCAAATATTGATACACTGTACTCACCAAAATTCAAAATTTGCTCCTCAAAAGACACCATTGAAAAATGGAAAAACAAGCTACAGACTTGGAGAAAATACTGTGAAACCGCACATTTGATAAAAGACTCATATCCTGACACAGACCCTTACAAATCAGCAACATGAAGACAACCCAATTCTAAAAATGGACAAGAAATTTGAAGGACATCTTATAAAAGAAAATATCTAATAGTTAATATGCACACAAAAATGCTCAAAAATCTGTCATTAGAGGGATGCATTAAAATCACAACGAAATAACATTTCACACCCACTAGTAGAACTACAATAAAAAGATAGATGAAGGACATGTTGGTGAGAATGTGGAATAACTGGAACCCTCAACATAGACGTTGGAGGAAACGTAAAGTGATGCAGTTCTTAGGAAATAGGTTGGCAGTTGGTTAAAGTCATTCTCCATCTGACCTAACGATTCTTCTCCCAGGCATCTACCCAAGAGAAATGGAAATACGTGAACAAACAAATCCTTGCATGCAAATATTCAGCAGTGTTATTCACAACAGCCAAAGCCCGGAAACAATCCACTGTCCAGCAGGGATTCAGTGAATGGAGAAAAGTGCTCGATGTATCCATTCAAATGGAATGCTACTCAACAGTAGGAGTGAATGAAGCATTCATCCTGGCTACAACCTGGATAAACAAAAACACTGTGCTAAGTGAACAGAGTCAGAAAGAAAGACCTTATACTGTAACTTTCTGTTTGTATGAAATGTCCAGAAAAGGCAAATCCGTAGACACAGGAAGTAGAGTCGAGTTGCCTCAGGCTGAGAGTAGAAACAAGGATGAACTGTAAGCAAAATCTTACTGGGGTGACAGAAACGTTCAAAAAACATTTTGAACACCAGTGTGCTTCCTAACACACAGTTCATTGTCCACTGACGATGGGTGAGTTTTAGGGTGTGCGAATTATAGTTCAAAAGAGTAATAAAGAAAGGAGAAAACCCAACAATATAAATAATGAAAGGGAAACTTAAGAGAAAAAAAAAAAAGCGCCACTCAAGAGTTGGTGGCAGGCTGTTCCAGGTGACCTAGGCTGGACCCGCGGAGTCATAAATCATGCCCTGCACTTGCCAGGTCACCTGGGGCCAGAGAGAGGAAGAGGAAATGGTGGGTGGGAAAGAGCTAAGATCTCACTCTTCTCTCCTGGAAGGAATGCCGCATGGGGTAGAGTTTCATAATTAGTAGAAAATTAACGGAAATTTAAAGCTAATTTGTATCTCTTACTTTCTACTTGCGGAGAGGACACTTTGAACCAGGAGGACAGTGATGTTATGGAACATTCAGACTTGTTTACAACCCAGTTGATATTAGACCCTTAAACTGTCCAGGGGACGGTGAGTAAGTAGCTAAATTTTATGTAATAAAAAATGAAAATAGAAGGATTGAAAAAAACTAGATGAAAATACATCTAGGGACCTTTAAAAATTAGTCTCCTCAGAAGTACCAAATAATGTTTCAGTTCATTACTTCTATAAAAGTTGCACAGTTTGTTCACATAATTATACCCTTTTTTGCTTTCTTGTAAAATATAAACACAAGTCATGGAGTTAATCTACTGCTTAGAAAACATATGATATTCAACAGGAACAAAGTGCATGGTACAATACTTTTTGTAAATTCAAAAATACATTTCTGAAGCTTATACCACTTCTGTGTAATTTTCGCTAGATATGTTTTGTTTCTTTTTTAGAACTTAAAAGCTGCAAAGGATTTGCATGAATAGTACAGTGAATATCCATACACCCTGTACATAGATTCACCAAGTGTTTATATTTTCAATGTTTGCTGTCTCTCTCTTTTCTGAGTTACAGACCTCATGAAACTTTACCCCGAAATACATTATCATGTCTCCTGAGATCAGAGACAGGATTCAACCAAAAATCACACAGCAAAAAAAAACAAAAAACAAAAAAAAAAACAAAAAATCACACAGCACATTTTGTTGACACACTTTTCAGTCTCCTTTTTATCTGTTCTGAGAACAAAAACCAAGTTTTTTTTTTTTAACCGTTCATGACATTGAGAGTTTTTATATTTTTGACTCTAGACCAGTTTCTCCATAAAATGTCTCTCAGTTTGAATTGAGAGATTGTTCCTCATAGTCTGAACCAGGTAACCACAGGGCATGAAAACCACATCAGGGGCGGTAGGTCTTTCTCAGAATGTCTCGATAGGTGGTACATGACGAAGGTTGTGTCATGGTCAATCATATAGTTTGGTAATCTGATACAGGAGGCGTCTGCTAGATTTCTTAATAATAAAATTATCCTTTTCCCTTTGCAATTAGTAACTAACTTGCGAGATTTTATGGGCATCCCATTCCACAACAGTCTATCACTCGATGACTTAAGTACCCATTCTTGCGTGAATCTGCTATCATCACAGCAACTGATAAGTGACTTCCCAATCCTATCATTTTCTACACGTGTTAACTGATGTTCTTCTATTCAGAAGTTTTCCATCCCCATCCTGATACCCTCCCTTTCAGTATCATTTCTGAACATAAAACACATTCTATGTGTGGATCACAATAAACTCTGGAAAATTCTGAAAGAGATGGGAATACCAGACCACCTGACCTGCCTCTTGAGAAACCTGTATGCAGGTCAGGAAGCAACAGTTAGAACTGGAAATGGAACAACAGACTGGCTCCAAATAGGAAAAGGAGTACGTCAAGGCTGTATATTGTCACCCTGCTTGTTTAACTTATATGCAGAGTACATCATGAGAAACGCTGGGCTGGAAGAAGCACAAGCTGGAATCAAGATTGCCGGGAGAAATATCAATAACCTCAGATATGCAGGTGACACCACCCTTATGGCAGAAAGTGAAGAAGAACTAAAGAGCCTCTTGATGAAAGTGAGAGAGGAGAGTGAAAAAGTTGGCTTAAAGCTCAACATTCAGAAAACGAAGATCATGGCATCTGGTCCCATCACCTCATGAGAAATAGATGGGGAGACAATGGAAACAATGTCAGACTTTATTTTTGGGGGCTCCAAAATCACTGCAGATGGTGACTGCAGCCATGAAATTAAAAGATGCTTACTCCTTGGAAGGAAAGTTATGACCAACCTAGACAGCATATTAAAAAGCAGAGATATTACTTTGCCAACAAAGGTCCGTCTGGTCAAGGCTATCGTTTTTCCAGTGGTCATGTATGGATGTGAGAGTTGGACTGTGAAGAAAGCTGAGTGCCAAAAAATTGATGCTTTTGAACTGTGGTGTTGGAGAAGACTCTTGAGAGTCCCTTGGACTGCAAGGAGATCCAACCAGTCCATCCTAAAGCAGACCAGTCCTGGGTGTTCATTGGAAGGAGTGATGCTGAGGCTGAAACTCCAATACTTTGGCCACCAAGAGTTGACTCATTGGAAAAAACTCTGATGCTGGGAGGGATTGGGGGCAGGAGGAGAAGGGGACAACAGAGGATGAGATGGCTGGATGGCATCACCGACTCGATAGGCATGAGTCTGAGTAAACTCCGGGAGTTTGTGATGGACAGGGAGGCCTGGCGTGCTGCGATTCATGGGGTCACAGAGTTGGACATGACTGGGCAACTGAACTGAACTGAACTGAACTGTGCTATTCACTCTGATGCTCAAATTGTCCCGGATTTGGTCAAAACGCTTCTGACATGCCCCTACTGTTTTGGGGGCACATCCTGACTTTCTGGCATAAAGAGGCTCTGAAGATCGCCATGTACCTCTCCTGCTCTTCTAGAATCTACCATTTTTCAGAGAAGCCCTGTTCCTTTCAGGGAAGAATGGCATTTAGAAGCCAAGACCAAGACCAAGGCAACAAGAGCTCTTTGTTACTGGGCTGTCCAGTCCTTTTCAAGTGGATGGAGCTGGAAGTAAAATTTTCTCAAACTGTGAGTTCATCCTTAGAGTTCTCTAATTCCAACCCAACGCCACAGGAGTCTCTCTGCCTCTCGTCCCCCATTCCACAAACACATCTCCCTCCCGTTAATTCTTTAAGCCTAAGAATGAAAGAACAAAATAAAACACTTGCTGTGAGGTAACATTTACGCTTCTGTTGAGACTGTTCTAAACAACTGGGAAAAGTGAGGGTATTCAGGTCCCAGTGTGAGAGATTCCGTTCTACAGCATGAATCATCATTTTTTCCAGCTGGAATTTGAGGAAGGGTATATTTATGTTTCCATTCTTGAGGATGCTTTTCTACCTTCTAAATTAGAAGTGAATTTTAAGAGCTAGAAGGAGCTTATGACAGGAACGAGGCATGAAATTACAGAAGTGCAAAGCCCAAGCCATGTTCTTCTGACCAAATGTTGGCCTGCTTTTCCAAAGAGGGTAAGATTGAGGAGAGAAATTTTCCATGGGAAAACACTGCGGCAGAGAGGGTAATGGGGGCTGAAGGGGGGCTGGGTGAAAACACCCCATATTCTCAGGGGGGTCTTATTTCTTATCAAGGGTAAAGATTGTATCTTTAGGTAGAAAATAAATCTGGCTACTATGTAATGGTTCATAGGTTTTTAGCTTTTATCCCATATATTCAAAAGTATTGACATTTCTTGGTGCAAAAGGACCCTGGCAGCTGGTAAAATGGTAAAAGGGCATTACAAGTCCCAGCTGTCATCCGGGAAACATTTCGAATGTACATGAGGCCTGGGAGGGCACAGCACAGCACACTCCGACACTTCTGGTTGGAATGGAAATTGCTGTCCTCTTTGGGGAAGGCAGTTCTGCCATGCTCAGTGACCCCACAATTGCATTCTTAAGGCTTTCACCCCAAAGGAAATAGAATTGCAAAATAATATCTTTGAAATTATCGATGATGACATTATTTATTATATTTAAAACACTGAGATAGAACATAAGTACAAGCTGGTTGAATAGTTGTAGTCCTTCCATAAGAAAGAACATTATATTTCTATTAAGTCACATGTAGAAGAACATTTAACAATGCCAGAAGAAAAAAAAAAATAAGTGTAATAGTGAGAGGCAGTGGTTGTGGGGGTGGATTTGCATCCTGTTCATCATCACCAGGGCATACAGCCCTCTGGGTGCCAGCTCCATGAAGGGGGCGGGAGGTCTCTTCGGCCTCTCTGCTGGAGGTGAGCCCTCAGCTCGGGTAGACCCTGGGCCCCTGACGGACGCTCTCAGAATTGGCAGAGCTGGTAAAGCACTCGGCGCAGAAGGACCTCTTGGGCTCAGGTTCTTTGCTCTGTTTGGATTTGCATTTCCCTCAGATTGTTCCCAGATAGTTCCTATTTTCATGCTTCCCTGATGGTTCAGTGGTAAAGAATCCAGCTGCCAATGCAGGAGATGTGGGTTCAATCCCTGGGTCGGGAAGATCCCCTGGGGGAGGAAATGGCAAGCCACTCCAGTATTCTTGCCTGGAGAGTCCCATGCACAGAGGAGCCTGGTGAGCCACAGTCCATGGGGTCACACAGAGTGAGACGCGACTGAAGCAACGTGGCACAGGAGATGGACTGCAGTGGCATTTCATTGTAGCTTCAAAATGCATGTTTCCTGTGCTTTTCTATCTATGTGCCTTCTTTTGTGAAGCATTCTTTTATACTTTTTGTGCACTTAAAAACAGGGGTATTTTGTCTTATTGTTGCGTTACAATAAGTCTCTTTATATACTCTCGAAATAAGTCCAGTGCAGATATGTGTATTACAAATATTTTCTCTCAGGCTATGGCTTATGGTTTCATTTTCCCACAGATGTCTTTTGAAAAGCAGATATTTTAAAATTTAATTAAGTTCAATATATACTTATATATATATACTCATATATATTTTTTTAATGAGCAGTGCTGTTTACACCATCGCTAACAAACTTTCATGTACCCCAAAGCCATAAGGATATTCTCCCATGTCTCCCTGTAGAAGCTTCAGACTTTTGGCCTGTGGTCCATCTTGAATTAATTTTTGCCTGTGGTATAAGCAGAAGCCAAGGTTCACTTTTTCTCCGTCATTTACTCACTTTTGATGGATCATTTGTTGAACTTCACGTTAATTTTAATGCCTTCTTAACAACGTCTCTGAGATCCTCCTTTACATTTGCCTCAGTTTACCAACCAGGCACTTAGCAGCTCCCTGTGAACCCCCTACTTACTAATATTTCTGGAAACCCTCAAAGGGCCGCGGAGATGCACTGCCAGCGGCTCCGTGGGCCGCAGCCCTCGCGCAGCCTGCAGGGCCCTGCCGCCCCGCTGGGTGAGGACCGCTGTCAAGGCCCCCCTGGGAGAAACCTGGGCACTGGCACTGCTCATGGGGCCACGGTGGGAGTACCAGGGTCTGAGCGGGGAGCTGCCCACTCCCCGGGCCGGGGCAGAGCGGGGGGAGGTGGCCTCCTTCCACCGCAGTACAGCTGGTCCTCCAGACCCAGGTTCGTGGCCAGAACGCCCAGCGTCTCCTGAACCGTCCTGATCTTCTTCCTGTAGGGTTTCAAATTCGGTTCGAGAGACAAAGGAAACAGACATCATGACTCACCCTCCACATTCTATTCTCCCTTCAGTTAAAAACCCAGCTCTCCCCAGAACAAGCCAGTCTTTCTTCCCAGCTGCAGTTCTCCACTGCTCCTAGGAGACCATCTTATTCCCACCTCCAAAACACTGCCCTTTTTCTTCATGGAAGGGTTCTCTGAAAGTATTCCTCTAATCTTTCCATGACTCAAAGCCCCGTTTGGGTGGTCTTTCTGGAAGAAACAACTCCTGATGTGAACCTTGGGGCAGAGGGTCAAGCCTGCCCTTGACCGGGTGGCTCTCACACACTGTCCCATTCAAACACGCCCAGCGCCCCTACGGGTCGGGCTCGGGACCTGCGCAGTCCTGCACCGTGGAAGCGGAAGGCAGGAGTGGAAACAGACACGCAGCGGCCAGTCACAGCTCTACAGGGCATCTGCTGTGAGGGGCAGACAAGGCGTCAAACCAGCCTGGAGACTCAAGGACAATAAATAGGACTTCGCTAAACTGAACAGTAGATAGTAACCAAGACACAACTAGTCTCTACTTGACTGGAAGCTTTAAAAAATCAGGGATTGAAGTAGGATTTTTGCCTCCATCAATTCACCTTTCACTTTATAGGGTAAAGTGATCTGCTTTCTCCAACAATGTAATAATAACTAGTATTGACCAGTGCAATTCAGACAGAAAAAGAATAAATGCTTTGGAAATCAAGAGGGACAGTATTGTTCTGACACCAAGTAGGCATCATCCTGCAAGTCAGTTTTCTGGACACCAGTGCTTTTATCAGAACCCATGGGTCAGGGCAGAGTGCCCCACAAGGATGACCCATTTCAGACTCCAGGCTCAGGGGCCAGCAGTCCTACGGCTACAAATGCAGGGCCCCTCCTTCCCCAGAGATGGCTGGCCCGCAGTTCCAACCTCAAATTGTGTGGCTGGCCTTTCTGGTGACCAGCCCTGTCCTGAAGTTCTCCCGGGACCGCCAGGAGTCGCCTCATTGGCTCTCCTGTCACTCAGGAAATTCCAAGGATTTTTGAAGCTCGGTGCCAGAACCTGATTTCAAAGTTCAGATATATTCTTTTTGCATCACAAGTATCAACGGAAAATCACTTGAAACTAATAAAAGTCAAATATCAAATAAACTAATAGAAGTCAAGGCCCTTCTTTTATACCAGTAAGACCAGTAATAAAATAAAACAATTCGATGGTCTCAGTACAGCAGCAAGAAGTATATAATTTATTGGAATAAACTGAATGAGAAATGTGGTGCAGGGTGCAGGTGACACAGGGGAAAGTCAGGACAAGAAAGGTGGGTGAGGCTAGGTCAGGGGAGAGGACCCCTGTGGGAGGAAGGAGAAGGGACGACCCTGGGGCTGACTTTTAGGATGCAGACTAAATCCGGCAGGCATGTGCGTCACAGTGGGGTTAACTGAACTCAGAACATCCAACATGCCTTGGTGTGAATGTGAGGGGCAAGATGACGCCCGAGGCTCGACAACACTGGCGGCTTATTACCCTGCAGCACTCGGGACCCCCAGCCACACTGAGACTTTCCTTGTGGCCGCTGAACAGATGGCCAATCTGAGAGCGGAGCCACGCACACGCCCGTCACCCTCACCGTGATCGTGAGGCCGGAGGACAGAGAGAGAGAACGCCAAGGCCGGCTAAAAACAAGACAGCGGGCAGGGACTCGAGCAGGAAGTTTAAGCCGAAGGTTTATTGCTTTATGTTGATCTCATTCACTACAGTCTTATAACACGGTTTAAACATATTTGTTTTTATGTTGATTAAAACAGAAAGTTTAAATCTGGATAGGGAAGCTGCTACAGTTTATTCATTTTATTTTTCTAGTATCACCATCTAGTGGAGAAAACTTTGAACTTCAGACAGAACGAGCTGGGGTTCAGGAAAAGAGTCATAGAGGGCTTAGAGGGTGACCGGCAAGGTCCTAGACCCCTTTACATTCCTAGTGTGGCTGACCGCTTCCAACAGGCTGGGAGGCATTGCCGGAAGCCCCTCAGGTTTGGAAGCTGAGCCTGCAAAGGGCAGCAGCTTGCCCAAGGTCACACCACGGCCCACTCAAGCCCAGATTTGAGGGCAAGTCGGCGCATTTTCACCTCGCATTCCATCCAAATGGCTCGATTTTATTTATGGATGAGACCACAGGAGTAAAGTACGTGTACACATGGAGATATGGAGGGTTTTGTCTTCTCTTTTTTTCCTTTTTCTGATTCTTTTCTTTTAAATATATATATATATGAACAAAGCACTTGTATAAAAATAAGACAGGACTACATTATATAGCTTTGTACCTTCTAACTTTTACTCAGTATTACACAATAAATGCTTTCCCATTACAGTAAAAACTTTTGAAAATATATATTAGGTAACAATAAAGGCAGATACAGAATTACATTTATATGTATATACACAGCAGAGTCTTAAAATGCATTTTAAAAGACTGGAAGAGGGTGTTGAAATATTAAGTGAGAATCTGAGTAGATTTTTCACAATAAGTGTATATTAGTTTAAAAAAATTAAGTTTTAAGCTTTACATTTATTAAAAGATTCAAGAAGCTTCACAGATGTTGCCTGGTTTGTTACTATTTCAAAATATTTTGTGTTAAAGGTGACCACATGTCCATTTATTTCTACAAATGTTTAAAATTATTGTAGTGTACTGTTTCCATATTTAGAAATACTTTCCTTGAAAACTCGTTTTGAGGACAGCTCTGGAGCCTGACCAGTAGCGGAGCATGCCGCACCAACCTGTGTCCCTTTGGCCTAAGCACTGTCCTGTCACTGTTTAGTCGCTCAGTCGTGTCTGACTCTCTGCGACCCCACGGACTGCAGCCCACCAGGTTCTGCAATTTCCTAGGCAAGAATACTGGAGAGGGTTGCCGTTTCCTTCTCCAGGGGATCTTCCTGACCTAACGATTGAACCCGAGTTGTCTTGTATCATCCGGCATATTCTTTACCACTAGGCCACCTAGGAAGTCCACAGATTATACTAAGCTGAAGGCTATTAAGCAGATACAAGAAAAGCTCTCTGCGTTCCCCTTACTTCCTAAGAGCAGGACATAAATTTGCAAAGGTGTCCCCCATCTCATCTACGAGGAAGAGCAGAAGTTAATCGCTGGAGGGAGCCCTAGACCCTCATCGGCCCAGAGGCGGCACAGGAGAAAGCTACAAAATATACTTAACTAGTTCTTGTCTCTCATTTGTTGTTGTTCAGTCACTCAGTCGTGTCTGACTCTCTACGACCCCATGGACGGCAGCACGCTGGGCTTCCCTGTCCTTCACTATCCCCCGGAGTTTGCTCAGACTCATGTCCATTAAGTCGGTGATGCCATTCAACCATCTCATTCTCTATTGCCCTCTTCTCTTCCTGCCCTCAAGCCTTCCCAGCATCGGCGTCTTTTCCAGAGTTGGCTCTATCAGGTGGCAAAGTACTGGAGCTTCAGTTTCAGCATCAGTCCTTCCAATTAATATTCAGGGTTGATTAACTTTAGGATTGACTGGTTTGATCTCCTTGCAATCCAAGGGACTCTCAAGAGTCTTCTCCAACACCACAGATGAAAGGATCGATTCTCCAGCACTCAGGCTTCTTTATAGTCCAATTTTCACAATCATGTATGACTACTAGAAAAACCATAGCTTTGACTAGACGGACCTTTGTCGGCAAAGTGATGTCTCTGCTTTTTAATACACTAAGTTTGTCTCCCATTAGTTTCCCATATATTTGCCTTAACCTAGTTTGTCTCCCTAAAAACGCAAGGTCCTTTTCCTTTGTCCTGTCACTTCCCTTCAAACCTGTTGTGTTTTCTGCTAAGTTGCTATCCAAGCCCCAGTTCATCACTAGGTACTCCGTGTGTATGAGACCTGCACATGTTCACAGTCCTGTTTTTCTCTTCTTAATCGGCCTTCTGTTGGTTAAGCTAATAAAACTTAAGGCGGAATGAGGAAATTTCTCTCTAGGCTCTGAAAACCTCTTCTCAAACTATCTGCTTTTGTGAAGTTCAGGGGCTGTTTGCTCTGGGCAATAATTAAAAGGTTATATAAAAGTTCGTGATCCTACAATTCAAACTGTATGATGGCCAAAGGGTAAAGATTCTTTCTCAACTCATTTTTGCTTACCTCTTCTAATCAGAAAATCGGATTTCAGTCCTCTTTACAATTGCAGGGAGGTTGCAACACATACTTCAAATCCAGTATCAACTGAAAAATTATTTCCTTTGCTGTTCATTTTTATACTATCTTTTATACACTGCTAGTTCTCTGTGGTGCTGGAGAAGACTCCTGAGAGTCCCTTGGACTGCAAGGAGATCCAACCAATCTATCTAAAAGGAAATCTGTCCTGAATATTCATTGGAAGGACTGATGCTGAAGCTCCAATGCGTTGCCCACCTGATGCAAAGAACTGACTTACTGGACATGACTGGACGAGAGAACAAGTTCTCTGTGATCCATTTCTTTTTGTAAAATCATCTCACAAGAAGAGGCTCAGAAAAGCCTTAGGTGGTTGCCTTTCCGTTAAGTTTGAAGCAGTTCTTATGCAGATGAATTAGAAATTCCAGTCTTAGAGTACACTCTAGCTCCTGGTTGTTCCCTCCATATTTGCCAAATCATTATCTTTCCCTGAAGCAGTGCAAAGAGCAAGAAATGTGAACACACCAAGGAAGATCAACATGCCTGGCATGCTAGCATTTTAGAATAGCAAAGTGAATGTATATTTGTTTGCTTGTCTATTTCTTCTCTGAATGTCTTTGGTCTTTCTTGTCTAAATAGGTGCAGAGTGTCAGCTATCAAAATAAGCATTGCGGAGCTGTTCCTTATGCCAGACCGCCCTGTGAGATGATCCAAAACCAACAGAAGGTCCAAATGTCTAGACTGGAGTTGGATAGAAGACTCAAGTCTCAGTGAGACAGAAGGCCAAAGACTCAGGATGGGATTAAAAAACCTTGACTTGAAGACCTGTGACCCAAAAGATGGAAGTGCCCAAGCACACATAAAGACCCAGGACTCAAACCTATCTATATAAGACAGAAGGCCCAAGAGAGACAGATATTTCAAGACTAAATTAGATGGGAAACTGGAGGTTCATGACAGAGATACCAGGAAGGAAAGAAGCCCCAGGACCGAAGGAAATTCCAAGATGAGAATCTTAAACCCCAGCTCTTCTCTATTGCTCCTTTCCTTACTCTCGGACATTTTTAGTTCTCCCTTCCTTCTTCTCATGTCTCCATTTAAATCTACTTCTTTTGAAATATCCTTTTTTATGTTGCTGTTACTTTAAAAAAAAAAACATATCTTTAGATCAGTAAAAAAAAAAAAAAAAAAAGAAATTCCAGTCTTGTCAGCTTTTAGGAAAGTCAATTCTTCCCTAAAAATGTTTCATTTGTTTTCATCCCACCTGTTTCCTTTCTCTAAATACCAAAAAGTCGGGTTTGTGACACGTTCTTTAATTAGTTTCAGAAGAGCAGGAACGGGGCTCAGAGAAGGCCATCCCTTCGCCCACAGGCCAGAGATTAACGGGTCCCAACCCGACGTCGCTCGTCCGCCGGCGCCAGGAGATGCCCGCGCATTCCTAACGTTTAACTACGAAGCGGCCGTGAGACACCACTCGATTGGGGTAAAAGGCCAACAGTCTGGGGAGAACGGTGCTAGACGTGTGTCTCCGGCCGCCACTGTGGGTGACCCTTCGGACTGCGTGGGACCCGTCCCCGACCAGCATTCCGACCACGTCCACCGTTGCCCCCACTTCCCCGCCCCCTCCGCCCCCGACCACACGCAAAGCCACGCCCCTTGCGCAGCCGCGGCGCCTGTCCCATCGCTCTGGCGTCCCGCCCGCGGGTGGGTTTGCGCATGCGCAGCCTGCTAGCCTCCCTCAGTGACGACCGGAAAGGGACGCGAGGCAACCCGCCGAGCCTCCGCGAACTACGTTTCCCGGCAGGCCGTGCGAGTCGCCGGCGCCGGCCGGAAAAGGGCGCGCCTCAGCCGCCGAGCGGCCGCGGACTACGTTTCCCGTCGGGCCGTGCGAGCCGGCGCCGGCGGCGGCCGTGCGGGCTACCGCGGACTCCGATTCCCGGCGCGCCGCGCGAGGCGGCGGGGCGGCGGGCAGAGGGCGGGCCGACGCGGGCGGCCGGGACGTGTGGCCTGAGCGGCGCTCTGCGCCGGGCCGCGCGCGTCCTGCCGCCTCCCGGAGCCGGGGGCGCGCGGCGCGGGGCCTAGCGCGGCGGCCGCCATGGAGGTGAGCGGGCCGGAGGACGACCCGTTGCTGGCGCAGCTGCACCGGGTGCAGTGCCCCGTGTGCCAGCAGGCTATGCCCGCCGCGCACATCAACGCGCACCTGGACCGCTGCCTGCTGCTGCACCCGGCGGGCCTGGCGGAGCCCGCGCAACCCCGCGCCAAGCGGCGCCGGCCGTCCGAGAGCTCGGCGCTCAAGCAGCCGGCCACACCGACGGCGGCCGAGAGCAGCGAGGGCGAGGCGGAGGAGCCGGACGACGGCGGCGAGAGCGAGGGCCGCGAGAGCGACGACGCGCCGCCCACGCCCAGCGGCGCGCGCCTGCTGCCTGACTTTCCGGGCGCGCGGCCCGGCAGCCCGGGCGGCAAGGGCGCGGGGCCGCGGCCGGCGGCGGTGGCGGCGGGTGGCGCGTCCCCGCGAAGCTGGGGCGAGGCCGAAGCGCCGGAAGAGGAGGAGGCGGCGGGCGACCCGGACGGCGAGGACGACGCGGGCCGCTGGGATGCGGACGCGGGCGCCGCCGCATTCGGGGCCCCCGGGGGCCGCCCGCGCGCGCCGGCGGCTGAGGAGGTGCGGCAGCTGCTGGAGGGGAAGCCGCTGGCCGACACCATGCGCCCCGACGCGCTGCAGGACTTCGTGGGGCAGGGCCGCGCCGTGGGGCCCGAGACGCTGCTGCGCTCGCTGCTCGAGGCCAGTGAGGTGCCCTCGCTCATCCTGTGGGGGCCACCGGGCTGCGGCAAGGTCAGCGCACCGTCCCGGCCCTCTGCGAGGGGAGATGGGGGGTCCGATCAGGGCCCCCGAGGCGTCCCGCCCCGCCCTCACCCCCGGCTGTTAGTAGCCCGATTCTCAGGGAAAAGACTGGTGGCCTGGAGCAGTTTCCCATTCGGGAGTGTGTCCATTCAGTTTGGGGGTAGGGGGGCGGAATGCAAAAAATTTTAAATTTCTGTTGTGCTTCCTTCTGTTTAGCTGTTGGGTTTCTTGTTCATTCGTTTTGTTCTTGCAAACAGTTCTTTATCAAACCTTGAAACTGTACTTAACAGGGCTGAACTGAGAACTCCTTCCCTTTGCAAGTCGCTTTCATCCACTGTTTTCCATAGTTTCTTACGATGCCTTGTTCTTTATAGAGAAGAAACTGGGTGCGTCTTGGTGTCCAGTGCTTTCTCAGGAATTAGCACAAGCCCAGAGGTGGGCACTTAGGATGCTGGAATCTAGAGAACAGAGCATTGGAAGAACACTTGAGCAGCAGTCTTAAGGAGGCAGGTGTTAAGACTGAAAAAAGAGAGCCAAGCGGTGCTTAAATATATACATTTTATCTGCTGGAAAAGGGAGAAAGCACCACAGAGTGGAAAGCAGAGCCCAGGATTGGGTGTAGAGGAGCTCAGAGCTGTGAGGCTTAGACACCTTGATGGTGTTTCTTTGGTTCTTCTTTCCAGCTTTATCCTATGTTTATGTGTCTTGCTTGTCTTGTGCTTTCCTTTGGTCAGGAACTGTCAGATTTAACCCAGATAGCACGGTACTATGCAGTAGCATCCTTACTGATTCCCGAGAACTCTTTACTTAAGATGGTCAGAACGGTTAATCAGATGGAAGAAGCAGAGAAGGAGAAGAACATCCTTGGGGCGGTGAGCAGGGCGCACTCACAGAGGATGCTCGGCCGGAAAGGCAGTGTGCTAGGCTGATCAGTGCAGAGGTGGCTGACCGGTCACAAGCCAGGCAGGTGTGGCCTCTGGGCTGGGTCTGGCTGAGGAGCAGCCGCAGTGTCTGATGGGGCCATGTGACCTTCAGAAAATAAAATGCCCCCTTGCCACTCATTCCGGAGCGCATTTGCCACTCTTCACCCCATCCTTACTGTTGGACTTTGATGCCGACAATAATAATAAACTTAATGAGAGCGTGTGCATGTGTATGCAGCCCCCAGTACGCGCCAGCTGCCGAGCAGCACTTTTGTTTGGAATTCTTTGCTTCCTGGGAATCATTGATGGAGGCGTTGCTGCTGCCTCACTCCATCCACAGTGGACGGTTGCACGTGCTGGTTTAAGGTCACTGTTGATTTCCCAGTTCAAGTGCTGGTTCTCTTTTGCGCTGCCTGCGAGCTTTGGGCTATGGTCCCCCCGGCCCGTGGGTCTGCGCCTCGCTGGTCGGTGTTGCTGCTCTCTTGGCTGGGTGAGGTCGCGTCTACCACCAGGCTCTGCTGCGTCCATTCAGCAGCTCTTTCCAGAGATTCTGGAGATCTTAGTGTCCCCTGAAAGGCATCAGTGGAGTTAAACATGAAGGAGAGGAGGTCAGAATTAGCTGAACTTTCAGCTGCTTTTCCTGCTTCATGTGTAGCGTTTTTTTAGCGCGTGAAGACGCGCTGCGCTGTTTCAGATGGTTCTCTGCTGCCGAGCGCACCAGTGTCCAGGCCTCTGGTAGGTGCTAGTGCCCGTCCCTCCGTCTCACAGTTCCCGCCCTCTGTCTTTTCATAGACCACGCTGGCCCACATCATAGCCAACAACAGCAAGAAGCACAGCATCAGGTTTGTGACATTGTCAGCAACCAGCGCCAAAACAACCGATGTGCGGGACGTCATCAAACAAGCTCAGAATGAGAAGAGATTTTTCAAGAGGAAAACCATTCTTTTTATTGACGAGATTCATCGGTTCAATAAGTCACAGCAGGTATGTGCTCTTCCTTCTGTTTCCTCCTGGTCCTTGCGAGTGTGGACTTGAGAGTGAAGCCTGTGCGGTCACTGCACACGGGCTCAGGGTGGGGGTGACGGTAATTCTCCAAGAGCCCAGGCCCTCCGCCCTTCTCCTTCACGCCTGTTACCCTCACTTTTTCTTAGCATTTTTTTGGTGGCCAGAAAATGCTTCCTCTGTCTGATAAATGAAATTGTAGGTATATGCCAGGGCTGTTGATATGAGAAAAAGTACTTTGGGTCAAGTTTCCAAGTCTCAGGCGTTTGTAATTGACACATCAGGACTGAGTGGGCAGCTTAAGTTGCCGATTGGACCCTGACCTTGGGATTAGGAGAAGAAGTAGTAGCCGGCTCACCCTGGATCCTGAAGGCTGCCGCCTGGGGTCAGCGTCTTCTGTTTTCCTTCCTGATCAGGACACGTTCCTTCCCCATGTGGAGTGTGGGACCATCACCCTGATCGGGGCGACCACGGAGAACCCCTCCTTCCAGGTCAATGCTGCTCTCCTGAGCCGCTGCCGAGTCATCGTGCTCGAGAAGCTCCCTGTGGAGGCTATGGTGACCATCCTAATGCGGGCCGTCAACTCCCTGGGGATCCAAGTGCTGGACTCCAGCCGCCCTGCCGACCCTCTGAGCCACGGCAGCAACAGCAGCTCCGAGTAAGCGGCTCTGGCTCTGGGGTGGGGGGGGGGTGGGGGGGGGCGCCTGGCTGGGCTGGAGGGCAGGATGGAGGAGCGTGTCCTTCCAGGATGGACAGGTGCATGTGATGCTGGCCTGCAGGGGGCTGCCCTGTCTCTGCAGGTGGAGAGACCACCCATCGTGGGTGGCCCCTGGCCCTAGTTCTCAGATGTTTGCCTTGGTGCCAACAGATTCCGGGCTTTTCCTTGCACACCTTTTTATTAAGGCTCGCAAAACCTAGAGAGGCTTTTTTGATTATTTTCTTCACAGGAGAAACTTATGTCATGAATCTTTCGAAGTTTATACTCAGATTCCAATTTTGTTTTTCCTGCAGGTTTTTTTTTTTTCTGTAAAACATTGATTAAGAATTAGTGTCAACGTTACTGTAAACTTTTTCAAGTGTTTTTAGGGTGATTGTTGTGCACTCTGGAAGTCAGAGACTCAATTCCACGAAAGGAAAGAAATTGTAACTGAAAATGATGCCTTCAAGGCTGTCCGTTTCCTCCGGGTGATATCTCTGTGTTGTGAGAGGCACGTGAGTCTGCTCACACGCAGCGTGTGCATCGTGGGCTATCGATTGCCTTACGTGGGGCAGGGCTCTTCCCTTATTTGTGTTAGAAGCATGCCTCTGCCGCCTGCTCCTGCCCCAGATGCAGGAGGAATTACCTAGGGCGCTGGAAAGCCTGGACAGGGACCCCCTTCGGCCAGGTCGCATGGCTTGAGGGTCGAGCCACCCGCGCAGGGGCTGAGGAGCTGAGAGGGCCCCGCGGGCGTCGATCGCTGAAGCTTCAGTCCTGAAAGCACATCTCTGTCTCTGGACTCAGCGCACTCTGCTTTGGGTGCTGGTTGCTGAGGTCCCTGAACACCTCCCTGTCTGTTCTGGACCTGAGCGCCCCTCCTCGCCCTCTCCTGAGGCCTCGAGGGGTCTCAGGGTATTTCCTCCTCTTGAGGCCCCGCGTGGTGTCAGTGGGGTTGAGAGGAACTGGCTACGGGCTGGAAGCTCTGCAGCGTTGTTCTTGGCAGTCAGTTCCCATTCGGAGACTTGCCTCGTGACCGTCCCGAGCAGGCCTTTTTATTACTGCAACACATCTGTGTTTAGAAAGACTTGAGTTTAGACGGGGGCAGTCCTGGAATGTGGCTCGTGTGAAAGAGGGAATGAGGAGCCGTGAGAGACCAGGTGGACTCACCCCATGCCCGTGACTCCAACCTGATGGAAGGGATGACAGTGGAACAGAGAGGACTTCAAACACTGAGGGCAGGATTGCATTTTCCAGCTGTGGAAAGCTCACCTCCGTCTCTAAAGACTTTCTCGCAGCCTGCTCATTGGCCTCTGTCGTCACGAACGAGGCCCGCTCACCGCCCGTCCGTGAGGACCGGGCTCTGAGACCGCCTGTACGCCTGTCCTCTGCCCACTTCCTGCCCCAGGGGTGCCTGGCACAGCCACAAGGGCGGTCTGTGCCCCCGGCGCTGGCCTGATGGTGGCACAGCGGCAGCAGTCCACCCCTCTGTCTGGTGCTGACAGTTTCTGAGATGCCTGTTTGGTAAAAAGATAATACTGAGAGTTCTGAGTACCTGGCTTGCTTTTCAAAATAGCATTTTATTATGAAGGTTGCAGACTCTGTATGATGTGACCCAGTTTTGTTTTCAAAGCTTGAGTGGATGGTCACAGGATAGACACGTACCGAGTGTTGTGAAGGTTCTGCCTGCCCCAGGCCCGCCCCCAGCTCAGTGAGGTGAGTGGTTAGTGGGTGGGCGGTTCGCAGAGCGGGCTCAGCAAGCGCTCTGGGTGCTGCGGATAAGGGTTTGTGGTGTGTTCTCTTGTGTACTTCCCATCTGTCTCAGGTTTTAACACGTCCCCTCCAGAGGCTGCGGGGAAGCTGAAGTCGGTCCACTCGTGTGCAGAAGTGGGGCCCGTCCTCCAGGCCCTGCGGCCCCAGCGTCGGGGGTGGAGAGGATCGCCTCCGGAGGGCGGCCCCGCGACACTGGCTCAGGCCTCCAGCCCCACGCTCCCCCGACACGCGGTCCTGCGGGCGCTCTGCTGCCGGTGGCTCCGAGGAGAAAGGCCGTCAGGGTCACTGGTTCTGGGGCGAGCTGGTGAGGCCGTGTGGGTCTGCCCGCCCCCACACACACATATACACACACTTGTGCAGACACAGTTACACACAGACATATACACTTGTGCAGACACATCACACACAGATGTGCGCATATACATGCACACTTGTATACACGCTTACACACTTAAACACGTGCACTTACACATATACACTTACACAGACACACATATACATACATCACACACATACACAGAGACAAATACACACCTGTACAGACACACATACACACTTGCAGACAGTTAGGCACATCAACACACCGACACACATACATGCACACTTACACATATACACACGCTTATACACATACACAGACAGACCCTTAGACATATGCAGTTATGCACATAAACACACGCGGTTAAACACACCGACACGCACATACACACACACGCACAGAGACACGCAGATGTGACGTCAGCAAGGCTGCCCTCCCCCGCGGCTCCCTCGAGCTACCGCACCTCCTCTGCATCTGGCCCCCGCAGCATCTTTTATCTTTTGTGTGGGTCGTCTAGTGTTTTTCCGTATCATCAAGAATTCCCTTTGGAAGTGGCTGTCAGCTTTACAAAGAGCCAGTGCCATGGTCTCGGTGTGTGTCATGTCTGGTCAGGAGGGGCAGACGGGCCGATGGGAGCGCCGTCTGTTGTGAGCTGACTCCTGGGGGCGGAGAGGCAGCTGGGAGGCTTGGCTCTGGAGACACGGCATCCATGAGACGCCAGAGACGGGCCTTTGGGGGCGAGTGCAGCCTGGGATCCTCAAGGCTGTCTCCCCAGCTAGGCGGGCACCTTCTGTGAGCACTCCCTGCCCAGGCTGGTGGGGCCTTTGGGGTTGTTCTCCAAATAGCTGCTTCAGATGATCTGCGTCGATTTATTAATTGCTGTGACATTTCCAGCCGAAGGTTGGCAGGGACATGGCTGAGCTGGAACTTTGAACCATTGTATTTTGCTTTGTATGTATATAGCTAAGCCACAAAGAATAAGACCCCTCTACATAGCTAAGTTTGGGATACCTTGTCTAACTAGACAGAATAGGAAAAGTTGCTCAGTTAGGCTCGGAAAGGAGTCACAGACCTTCTTGACAAAGGCCCACGCGTGGTCAGTGGCCCCGTGGCCGCGTGCCCCAGGCCAGCACCAAGGGACTGGGGACAGGCTTGTCTGTGAAGTGAAGGACGCGTGCCTATAGAGTTAGCCCTCCCACCCCCGTGGACACCAGAATCCCAGGCTGGAGGACGCACAGGCCCCTTCTCTCACAGCCTGATGTTTGCGTAGGACCCAGAGCACATCCTCCCATGTACGCGACGTCTCTAGGCGACTGATCACACCGAACACGATGTAAATAAACCACGGGTAGTTGTTGGACGTGCTCTCATGCTTTGTGAGTGGTGGTCAGTGTGCAGCAGACTCAAGCTGTGATTTTTAGAACTATCTGGAATTTTTCCCCTAATATGTTACGTCAGAGGGCGGTTGCATTCGTGCATGTGGAACCTGGAGGTGCAAAGGGCAGAATGTTGGGTGAAAAAGGACCAAATGTCAGGTGAAATAACCTTGGGACTCAAGGGCGAGGCTTTGCTCAGCCTTGCCAATGCTGGCCACATAACAGCACAGACCCGCCCCAACACCAGGGTTTCCCGGGCGGAAGCTTGAGTCTCAGGGGGCCTCGGTAGTAACCTTGTGGGAATGAGAGGCACAGCGTGCTGCGGGAGGGGGTGTCCAGGGTGTGACACGGTGGTGGTGTTGCAGGCCCTCGGTGTTCATCGAGGACAAGGCAGTGGACACACTGGCCCACCTGAGTGATGGGGACGCGCGGGCCGGGCTGAACGGGCTGCAGCTGGCGGTGCTGGCCCGGCTGAGCGCCCGGAAGACCTTTGGGAAGAAGGGCGGGCAGAGCTACCCCCCGAGCCGCGTGCTGGTCACAGAGAGCGACGTGAAGGAGGGCCTGCAGCGCTCACACATCCTGTATGACCGGGCAGGTGAGTGACCCTCCGCCGCCCCCGCAGCTCCACGCAAGGCTGCAGAGGCCCCGCCCCCGGGCAGCTCCGCCCACAGCTCTGCTTCCTGACTCGGGGGCTGACAGCTGGTGTGGAATCGCGGGAACTCGGGTGTGTGTTTAAGTAGCTTGGTTCAATTGGAGTTCTTTAATGAGAGTTAAAATCCCTAATTCCCTTGTGGCTCAGCTGGTAAAGAATCTGCCCGCAATGGGGGAGACCTGGGTTCAATCCCTGGGTTAGGAAAGGTCCCCTGGAGAAGGGAAAGGCTACCCACTCCAGTATTCTGGCCTGGAGAATCCCATGGACTGTATGGTCCAAGGGGTCGCGAAGAGTTGGACACACTGAGCGACTTTCACTTTAATTTTTAAAGGCACAATTAAAAATTAAGCTTAGATAGAAATTGACGCTTTTGTTCTGTGCTAGTTTTTTAGAAAGTGCTTTTTGCCATGTGCATTTATCCGTTTTCATAAACCATATTTACAGATAGCAAACCTGACAGCAGCTCCTGTTAAATCCCTGAGCTGGAACAGTAAACATACGCACAGCACATGGGTGTGTCTTTACCAAAGACGTGGGTGACGAGGGGGGTCCCCTGTAGACGAGGCCGTGTGTGACTCTGGGCGGCCGTGCTGGAGTCGGATTTGCACCCTTTGGAAGGAAGTGGGGTCTCCGCCGTGCGGCCCTCACGGCGGACCCGGCGGAGCGTGCGGCCGAGGCCCTCTGCCGCGGGCGGGCGGGGTGAGGGCGGCGTCGGGGCTCCTGGGGCCCTCGCTGGCCGCGCTCCCCTGGGCTCCGCGGGGAGAGGCCTGCGGCGGCGCGCGGGCTGAGCCGGGCTCTGCGCGCAGGCGAGGAGCACTACAACTGCATCTCGGCGCTGCACAAGGCCATGCGCGGCTGCGACGCCGGCGCCGCGCTCTACTGGCTGGGCCGCATGCTGGAGGGCGGCGAGGACCCGCTCTACGTGGCGCGGCGGCTCGTGCGGTTCGCCAGCGAGGACGTGGGTGAGTGACGGCGCGGGGCGGGGCCGGGGGCGGGGCGCCGGGCGGGGGCGGGGCCCCGGGAGTGTCGGGGCGGGGCCTCGGGCGGGGCGGGGCCCCCGGGAGTATCCGGGGCGGAGCCTCGGGCGGGGCGGGGCGCCGGGAGTGTCCTGGGCGGGGCCTCGGGCGGGGCGGGGCCTCGGGCGCCACGAGTGTCCTGGGCGGGGCGGGGTGCCGGGAGTGTCCTGGGCGGAGCCTCGGGCGGGGCGGGGCCCCGGAAGTGTCGGGGCGGGGCCTCGGGTGGGGCGTGGCCCCGGGAGTATCCGGGGCGGAGCCTCGGGCGGGGCGGGGCCCCGGGAGTGTCCGGGGCGGGGCCTCGGGCGGGGCGGGGCCCCGGGAGTGTCGGGGCGGGGCCTCGGGTGGGGCGTGGCCCCGGGAGTATCCGGGGCGGAGCCTCGGGCGGGGCGGGGCGCCGGGAGGGGCGGGGCGCCGGGAGTGTCCTGGGAGGGGCCTCGGGTGGGACGTGGCCCCGGGAGTATCCGGGGCGGAGCCTCGGGCGGGGCGGGGCGCCGGGAGTGTCCTGGGCGGGGCCTCGGGCGGGGCGGGGCCTCGGGCGCCACGAGTGTCCTGGGCGGGGCGGGGTGCCGGGAGTGTCCTGGGAGGGGCCTCGGCCGGGGTGGGGCCCCGCGAGCCCTGGGCGGGCGGGGAGAGGACAGTTTGGGGCGTCTGGCTCCGAGTCACGGGTCCTCGCGTTCCTCGGTAGTGACCCTGCGGGGGTGCGGGCCGCCTTCACAGCTCGGGCCTCTGTGGCCGTGGGGTCCCTGGGACCCCCGTGTCACGGCCCTGTCAGCGCCGTTCTCCCAGCGGCAGTTGCTCACGTGGTGGCCCCGTGGCGCCCTTGGGTGATTCTTGTGGCGTTCACACTCTGATCTCTGCTCTATGTTTGTTCTGGAGGTCTGCAACAAGTCCTCTTTGATGTCACTACTACAAAAGGGTTGACTCCCTCAAGGCTCGGGTGACGGTTGGCCCGTTGAGCGGTGAAGTGTCTTAGACACGACCCTCGCTGACAGTGTGCTGTCAGCATGAGCTTGGTACACACCGGGGACCAGAAAGTTGGTGCAGCTTGCTTTGTTGCGGTTTTCCCCATACGGCGGTTTTGGCGTTACTGCAGTGGTGTAGAACAGGCCCAGGATCTCTCTGAGGTGCCCGTGTTGAAATGAAAGCAGTGTTTTAATTTTGCTTTCGAGTCAGATGTTCTGGTTTTCATCAGACAGCTCCCCAGATATTAATAGCAAGGGAGGATTCCAGGCCCAGTTTAAAGGAGACAACCACAGAGCCGTAGCTTTCTTTGGGGGCAGTAAGTGCTCCGCTTTCAGCGCGTCCAGCCTCGTGACCATCTTCATGGCCTCTGCTCCTTGTGTATTGCACGTGGTCTCCTGTCTTTCCTACTAGATGCAGAGCTTTTATCTCCAAGGAAACAGTTCTTGACCCTGCACAGTAACCACCCCTCGCACACCTCTGGAGTCAGCTAAGATCAGATTTTGCTGAGTGATTCCTCGGTTAGAGTCTGCAGGCGGTGGGGGTCGGCACAGGGGTGGACACTGGGACTTAACTCGCCCCTGTTCATGTGTGTGGCAGGCCTGGCCGACCCGTCCGCGTTGACACAAGCAGTCGCCGCCTACCAAGGCTGTCACTTCATAGGCATGCCCGAGTGCGAGGTAAGGCCCCTTCGGATGGCTCCTCCCTGGGCCTGGACCTCAGAGGAGGCTGCCTGGCTCTCTGACGCCTGTCTGGGAGCTTAGACGCTGGGGCGGGGCGGGGGAGGGGCAGGGGGCCGACCTCGGTGTCAGCAGGGGCTCGTGTGCGCTCCTCGGAGGCGTTCAGGGTTTCCTGGGGGCAGGAGCGTCAGAGGAGCTGAGCAGGACGTCTCTGCAAGTTTACCCACAGATAGAGCAGCTCCTGCCTAGCTTTATACGTTGGGGTTTTAAGAAGAATTTCATATGATAAAAAGTGTTTCAGTTTTAAAAGAAAAGCACCGGTCCGGTTTAGCCTCGCCTCGTGCAGGACTGCCTCCTCCCTGTCGTGGTTACCCAGACTGTGGGCCCCATGGGACGTCTTCACGGTCGAGGGAGGGGGGGTGTCTCCCAGAGTTAACGCGGGCGGCACCCCCAACCCCGACCCCACGCAGGTACTCCTGGCCCGGTGGTGGGGGGCGGGGTCTCCCAGTGTTAACCCGGGCGGCGCCCCCCAACCCCGCGCAGGTCCTCCTGGCCCAGTGCGTCGTCTACCTGGCGCGGGCCCCGAAGTCGGTGGAGGTGTACAGCGCCTACAGCAACGTCAAGGCTTGCCTGCGGGGCCACCAGGGGCCGCTGCCTCCCGTGCCCCTGCATCTGCGCAATGCGCCCACCAGGCTGATGAAGGACCTGGGCTACGGCCAGGGCTACAAGTACAACCCCGCCTACAGCGAGCCAGTGGAGCAGGAATACCTGCCCCAGGAACTGCGGGGCGTGGACTTCTTCAAGCAACGGCGGTGCTGACGGAGGCGGCCGACGTGGCTGGGAGAGGAGGCCCTGGGTTGCTGGGGCGGGGGCCTGGCGGAGGCTGTCCCGGGCCCGCCTTCCGTGCCAGAGACAGAGCGTTCCTGAGGTGGGGGCACAGCTGCTGCAGCTACATGTGTGACGTGACGTGTTCGTTTGCGCCCTGTGCGACGTTATGCTCATGAAATGTTCTGGCAGCTTCGTGCAATGGATTCACGTTATAAGGAGGTTATCTATTTTGTCATAGTATTTAAGTCATAATGTCATTTCAAAGTTTAGTTCTGTAGGTTTCTTTTGCTTTAAAAAATGTTTATTCTGGGTAGTTTCAAATTGGTTAAAAAAAAAAATGTAATTGTGGTTTAATACTGCATAGTGTTTTGGGTATTTTTTTTATATGCAAAGGTCTTATGAGCCAATAAAACTATTTCAAAGTACTCTTCAGTTCTTGCCTGTTTTCCACCTGGGACCCGCGGTTCCAACATCTGTCAGTGTTACATGCTGATGGGTAAACACAGAAAATTGACCGTAGGTAACAGAGTTCAGAAGTCTGTGTATCTATTGAAAATCCACTTTAAAAATTTTTAAGGATTTTGAAACATCATCGTGATTGATTAAAGTACAGTTGATCTTCAGTTCCAGAGTTGGTTCCCATTTCTTTGAGGCAATTTCTCGGAATCGTGGCAGCTTACGTCAGGGCTCCAGTCTGGTCATCATGCAGCTGACGTCACCTGGCAAAGGTTTCAGCCAGGATGTGGCTCCGAATACTGTCTGTGACCCTGGAGGAGGAGCCCGAGGCCCCTGACTCTGCCTCTGTCTGACCTGCTGCTGTTTGCTCTCCCTTGCCTGTTTGCCTCTGTTTCTGCGTCCTCTCGCGTCACTGATTAGACTTACCCTCTGGCTAAAGTTTTTCCGCAAAGGCAGGTGGCGGACCCTGAGAAAGGACACAGGGTCCTGCTCCGCTTCGCTGAGTCCTCAGGCTCCCTCCAGCCATTGGGCGCCCCTCCTCCGGAAGGACCCCGTCTGCTGGTCAGCCGGTGGTCTGCCCCGTGGGGCGCCCGTCCCGTCCTGGGTGCCGTTGCTTCCCCCGTGCGTCACATCTGACCTCGGGATCCTGTGTGTGACCTCCTGACGAGAGCACATCCCGCAGTTGCTTTAAGGAGGACGGAGGCCTGGGCAGCAGAACCACCTGAGAGCCTGGGGCTGCTCTGACTCCGCCTGCAGACCTGCCCAATGGTTCGGGAATAACCTCTCAGTCGGAGGACTTCCCTGGTGTCCAGTGGCTAAGACTCCCCCCTGCCTCGGCAGGGGGCCCCAGTTCAACCCCAGGTCAGGGAGCTAGATCCCACATGCTGCAGCGAAGACCCAGCGCAGCCAAGTAAAGCCTACACTGTGTGCATGCTCCTGTCACGGAGTCCCGTCTGATGGTGAAACCGTGGACCATAGCTCACCGGCTCCTCTGTCCATGGGATTTCCCAGGCAAGAATACTGGGGTGGGTTGCCATTTTCTTATCTGGGGCATCTTTCGGACCCAGGGATCAAACCCACCCACCCATCTCTTTTATGTCTCTTGTATTAGGTTCTTTACCACTAGTGTCGCCTGGGAAAACCCTAAGAAAATATTTTTTCAAATAAATTGAAAAATAAGCCCCAAGTTGGGCATCCCCGGCCAGTCGCCTTCCTGTCCCCCCCCCCCCCTGCAGGCTGAGCGCGTCTTTCTGGGGTCCCAGTTGGCCGTGATTTATTTCACTGAGTGTGTGGGGGACCCGTTCAGTCTGGACACTTGGGTCTGAGTTCTGGGGTGTTTTTTTTCATTCAATAAATACGGAGTGCCTGCCTCACCCTGAGCTCTTGCTGGGAATGTTAGGAGACGACAGACAAAATCCCGTGCTGTTGAAACTGGAGAAAGAGCGTTTCAGTATGGCAGTCCTCGCTAAGTGCTGAGGAGGAAGTCCTTATCCCAGGGTGGATGTGGATAGGCTGGAGGTGTGGTTGAGATGTTGGCGGCCAAGCGGACCTCATCCAGAGCCGGGGCAGGAGCCTGGTGCCCCGATACCCAGGGGTGGGGGGGCCTGCCAGGCCATGGGGGCGGCCCTGGGCAGGGAAGTGCCAGGCAGACACAGAGACTCCTTGGTTCTGGAAGAGTGGGCTTTTGCTCACGTTTCTAGAAAAGGAGCCGTGTCCTGGGCCACCTGAGCTGCGGCGATGAGCCGGGACAGGCGGGGGCAGAGACGGTGAGGACCCATCTGGGGATGCGGGCGCCTGCAGGCAGAGCCAGCCACATTGGGTGACGGGTTGTGTGTGGCTCGTGTGTGCAAGAGGAGCTGGCGGTGGCTGGCGTTCACTGCGGGTGTTCTGCGTGCCAGCGTGGACAGCTCCTCTGAGCTCTCGTAGTAACCCGGTAATCCGAGGACCACGGTGGACGTTTTCGGGACAGCAAGCTTGGTGGCTCGCTCCGGCCCGCCCAGCTCCTCTGGGGCCTTGGTCTGCGTCAGGCGTCCCTGCGGCGCTGCTCTTGCCTGAGGGTCTTCCTCACCTCCACCTCCTCCGGCCCCTCCTCCTGGCACAGCCTAGGTCGGCCCGCCTGAACCAGTCCTTGTGTTTGTATCTTTCCTCCTTATTTTCCAGCCTTTGTCTTCTTGCTCTGCTCCCTGGAAGGGTTCCTCGGGCTTATTTTTCATCTTTGCCACCATCACATTGTACATCTCCGAGAGCTCACTTTTCTGTTATGTCCTTTCTCTTGGTTGTAACCTGTGTGTGTGTTGTGATTGCTTATCTTACTTCCCTGGATGTTAAACTTGTTTTTCATTTTCTCCCTGTATGCAGTCTTCCTTTCCGCGCTTATTTTTTCTGTCTGTTTGGCATCTGTCTTTCCTAGCACTTGCTCCTCAGATGTCCAGTCACCCCAGTAAGAAGCTCCTGTTCAGCTTGACAGCAGATTGGAAGCTCTGAATGTGAGTGGAGGCCGGGCAGGGTGTGATCGGATCCTCCAGAAGCCATTTGTTGGAACCTGGCATCCAGAGTCTGCAGGGCTTATCCTCTCGGGCCGGTTAGAGTCCCAGAGAACTTCCGTCCTCCCCCGGGTGAGGAAACGTCTGCCCCCTGCGTTCTGGGCACCACACACTCCAGCACCCCCCAGCAGCATGCGTTTGCGTCCCAGGCCTCCGTGTGAGAAGGGGACCAGGCCCCCAGCTCTGCTGGGTCTGGTTCAGAGAGCCTCCTGGGGCAGGAGAGCCCTGGGGATGCCCGCTGTGTAGACAGGGTGGGTTCTTGGCTGCTCTCCTGGGACCCACCCAGTCATGGCTGCGGGCCCACCCTCTCCCCAGCCTCCCACATTGTGCTGCCCCATCTTGTTCTCCAGCTTAAGACTCCTTTCCTGCAGGATGGGCAGGGCCTCGGGAGGAAATGAAATGAGACGGGCTTGACCCGTCATCTTGACTAGTGTTCTAGATAAGGAAAGCTCGCTGCTCCCAGCCGTGGGGTCTCACGGCCTAGTGGGGAGTGGGGGGAGCTGAAGGGGCCCAGGGCGGCGGAAGCCGGCCAGCACCTCTGAGCACACCAGGGGATGAGTTGGGGGCGTGGGGGGAGGACCCAGCCTCCACTGCGCGTCCTGGCGGGAGTTGGGGGGGTGAGGGAGGGAGAGGGTACCTGGCCGCTCCTGCCCCCCGAGCTGCCAGGGCCCCCGTGGCAGAACCTGCCAGGCGCTCCCGGCTAAAGAGCAGCACGGGGGAGCGGGGGTCTGGAGGTTCGGGGGTGGGGGAAACGGACACATCTCAGACCAGACGTGCTCACTGCATCTCAGAAGCAGCAGCGCTCCACCTGACTGCCTGAGAAACAGTCCAGGGAGATGGCCCGAGGTGAACAATAAATGAAAATCAGTAGCTTCGGGACTATTAACTGTAATCAGGAAATGTACCAAGAAAACCACCCCGCTTCTCCGTAACAACCTGGGAGTAAACTTACTAGTGTCCAAGGAGGAGCAGGACCAAGGTGGAAACAAAACACATCTCCAACAAAAGCAGACATAAGCCTTGTTCTGAAGCAATTTTGTTATAAACACCATTATTTTAAACAGTATGTAAGTTGGGTTTTGTATTCCCATCATGCTTGGCGTTTAAAAGGTGATGAGTGTGTGTTTGTTGAGTGACAAAATGAGTGACCCCATGAGCTGTCACTGAGATGTCTGTGCCGCTGTCTTACAGCCCAGGCCGGTCCTCGGCGTGTGTGTCCACCAGGAGGCAGCCTCCACCAGTCTCAGCCCAGCGGCCACCACACTCAGCCAGGACCGTTTGCGTGTCTGTGGTTAACCCCACAGGCCAGTTACTTATTATTTGTCTGATTACAAAAGTAATTGTGACCTTTGCCAAAAAGGTACCAGAGGGGATACAGCCAAAACCAAAACAGACCACATGGCGAAAAAAATAACATGAGGCCGGTTTAACATTAGTTCTCAGCGGTAAGCTCCGCCAGCTTCTTAGTCTCTGCCCCCTGGGTGTTTTTCCCAGCGAGCGTGAGAAAATCGGAGGCAACCTCACCTTTTCCTGAGTCTGCCTCTCTCGCCTCGAGGTTGGCCACGTCCTGGAACATCTGTGTGGCTCTCAGTGGCTGCACATGGTCCAGGGCCGTGCGCTGCATGTGAGACGCAGGCTGTAACACGGGGCTCCTGAGAACCAGAGATGCGGTCTGCACCCCAGACGCTTTCCTGCAGCTCCTTCGCCAGCCCAGACTGTGCTGCCCTGGGCTCTCCCCCACCCAGGGAGGGGTCTGATCACCCCACCCGCGTCCTCCCCCGGCTCTCAGGGTAAAAACAGAGCCCATCCTTCAGTCCTCCGGACCACATCCCACCCCCCTCATCTAGCAGCACTCCCACTTCACTCCCACCCTCCCTGCCCTCAGCCCTTGCGCCCAGTGGTGAAGAGCCAGGGCCCAGATCTGTCTACACCGCTTCTCCCCTGGGTGACCTTGGTGAAGGTCATCATCTTTGTTTTCACTCACTTCATCCATAGGATGGGGGTCAAACTATCACCTAATGGCAGTGGGGCAGACCTGCTGAGAACCACGCACAACAGCTGCAGGTCGTGCAGATGAGCTCTGGGCGTTTCTGATTCTTCTGGTCTCAGCTCAGACGTCACTTCCTTAGGGAGGCCAGTCTGGGGACAGGGACAGTCATGGTCTTCCAGGGACGCTTGACACGATTTTGGCTAGTCAGTCATTGTGAAGGTCCATCTAGTCAAAGCTGTGGTTTTTCCAGGGGTCATGTACGGATATGAGAGTTGGACCATAAAGAAGACTGAGCACCGAAGAATTGATGCTTTTGAACTGTTGTGTTGGGGAAGACTCTTGAGAGTCCCCTGGACTGCAAGGAGATACAGTCAGTAGATCCTAAAGGAGATTGGCCCTGAATATTCATTGGAAGGACTGATGCTGAAGCTGAAGCTCCAATACTTTGGGCACCTGATGGGAAGAGCTGACTCATTGGAAAAGACCCTGATGCTGGGAAAATTTGAGGGCAGGAGGAAAAGGGGACGACAGAGGATGAGATGGCTGGATGGCATCACTGACTCAATGGACATGAGTTTGAGCAAGCTCTGGGAGGTGGTGGGGGACAGGGCAGCCTGGCGTGCTGCCGTCCATGGGGTCACAAAGAGTCGGACACGACCGGGCAACTATACAACAATCGTAAATGTGCATGCTGCCTTCTGTGTGTCCGGAGTTGTTGAAAGTGCTTTATCATCTGTTTCTCAAATGACCGTTTGAGCCGCATCTATTTTGAATCCAGAACAGAACTTGGGACTCAGGGAGGCTGAGTGACTGTCCCGGGGCCACAGAGAGGGCTTGGAACCCAGGCAGCCTGAGTGCTCAGCCCCCTGGCCAGTGGTCCTCAGACTCTTGAGCCCACTGGAACCCAGAATTCCAGTCCAGTCCAGCTGTGGTTGGGCCCATCTCTAGTAGGTCCCCAGGTGATGCTTCCTCTGCTGGCCCCTGCAGACCACACTTTGAGAATCCAGAAAGCAGTTTCCGGTGGCCAGCAGGCTCTTCCGGACACAGGGTGTCTTCCCCCCACCCCAATACCTCCCTCCTGCGCACTCCTGTGTCTCTTCCTGCTGGCTCTGACCACGTTCGGTGACTTGGGAGGCCGACCAGCCTGCCCCAAGTCCCCGCGCCGCCTGGGCCAGCCTGCCTGCCTCTCTCGCCCCTCCCCACCACACCTGCTGGTTTTCCCCTGTGGGGCTCGTTGAAATCATCCACCTGGACGTGGACTCGTGTGCGTTGTGCTGGCCAGATCTGCCCACAGCAGGGTTGGCTGACAGTCGGAGTTGGAAAGGGTGTCTTGCTGGTTCTCATGACGTTCCACGGGGCCAGCCAGGCCTGAGGAAGACAGATTTTTCGAGCAACTTGATTTCTGTGCTCCTGGCCAATTTTGATGAACTTCTGACTTCCATTGAGAACCAGGAGTTTTATTGACTTGGCTCCTGACCAAGGAGCAAGATGCATGGCCTCCAGCCTGCAGCCTGCAAATTCTTGCCCACCCACCCCTTCCCCGCTCTTACGCTCCAGGGAAGCCAGTATTGTGAAAACAAGAAGCCTCCTCTGGGGCCGAGGGCATGGAAAACCTCGCACTTAACCGTGGGCATCAGAAGCCCGCATTCACGTGCTCTAGAGGAAGGTGCTGGGTTTCCCCCCAGGGGTTGCGCTGGGGTCCGGGCGGCCTCTGCTTGAGCAACGGCAGAGTCCCAGCTGGCGTTCATTACCAGGTGGAAGTTACATAACATGGGGCCTTCTAACGCTCAACCGTTCCCTGAAGCAGAAAGCATTTGGATCAGAATCCTATGTTTTTTCCACAATCTATTGTTTGAAATGTTGCCCCAAGATCCAGCAAAGACGTGAAGGCGTAACTGACCTGTCTCCAGTTGGAACAAACCGTGCCTCCCTCCGCTGACATTGCGCCCAGCAGCTGGTCCTGCCCAGGTTCTGGCCTCTTGGTTTCAGGTGAAAAGTCTTCTGAGAGTAGCCGTGGTGATGATGTGGTAACCCCACAATGCCTGGCTCCTGGGAGGTCTTCAGCGAGCATTTGTTTAGCTGATTTTCTTGCTGGAGAAGATGGTGGCATCGAGGATGAGACTGGTCCTCGACGGGCAGGTGCGAACCTTCCCTGGTTCGGGGCGTGGTTCCCTGACTGAGCTGAGGACACCTGGGGAGTAGTTAGGATGTAGTAGGTAGGTGTAGTTAGGATGTAGTAGGTAGGTGTAGTTAGGATGTAGTAGGTAGGAGTAGTTAGGATGTGGTGTGAACTTTCTGCTTCTGCTCTAGTAGGACTTGGGTCACTATGTAGTCTTTGTTTAAGCAATAAACTGATGGCAAGTCACCTGTCCACGACGCTCTAATGAAGTGAAATAAGTGTACAATGAATGTGCTCAAGGTCATAATGGTGAGTCAGTTGGACAGCTCCTGGGATCCCAGGGTATGAATTAGTGTCCTCAAGCCTCAGTGTCCTCATCCCCTGATGGAGAGTGGATTATGATGACCTCTGAAAGCACGTATGATTTCAATTCACACCAAAAAGCCACTTACAGGAAGCTCCACGTTTTGTTGGTGTGCCTTGCAGTTCCAGCCCCCTTCCATGATGGGACAACTAGGTTTTGAGACAAAGCCATCGTCCAGTCTCTGTCAAATCACTGCACTCCCTTGAGCTGAGGTTTGCTCCGCTTAAAACTGAGGCTAAGAGAGGGTACTGGGCCCACTTTTACTTTGGAAGTTTCTTATGAAAATCAGATGAAATGGCTTAGGGGAAAGCACTTTATTCACTTCTGGTGCTGCCAAAAGTGAGGGACTCTTCTTGTCATTAATCCATGGCTATGTGAGGGACAATGGGCAGGTTTCAGAGGCGGGACATGGTGGAAGAAATATTTTTTCATTAACTTGATGGTCGTTCACATAGGCGTGGATGGAACCCAGCTGGCAAACTATCGTCTACTTTTTTTTTAATTAGCAGCTTTATTTTATTTATTTATTTGCCTTCATCTGGCTCAGTCGCAGCACCAAGGGCCTTCATTGTGGCGTTCAGGTATTTCTCTACTTGGAGTGCTTGGGCTTAGTTGCCCCCATGACATGTGGGATCTTAGTTCCCTGACCAGGGATCAAACCCATGTCCCATGCATTGCGAGGGGGATTTTTAACCCCTGGACCACCGGGGAAGTCCCATGTTCTTACCCTCTTTTCTCCATGTGGGAGAACCGCCCTGAGAACACAGAATGGATGGATTTCTGCTCTTTGTTGTCATCTGCCCGCTTGGTGGGCGTCCCAGGAGGCTCAGTGGTAAAGAATCCGCCTGCAATGCAGGATACCCGGGTTTGATCCCTGGGTTGGGAAGATCCCCTGGAGAAGGAAATGGCAACCCACTCCAGTCTTCTTGCCTGGAGAATCCCAGGGACAGAGGAGCCTGGCAGGCTATAGTCCATGGGGTCAAACAAGAGTCGGACACGACTGAGCGACGACAACGACAAGCCCTCTTGGTGCTGACGCGGAACCTCTCTGGCCTGCCTGCCCCTGCCTCCCTGCTCCTGGGGCAGGAAGCTGTGTGTTGAAATCGTGGAAGAGCCGAGGCCAGTTCCTCTCCGTAGTCTCCTCTCCGGGGTGGACATCAGATCTCACGGGAAGCCACAGACACAGCTCGGTCTCTGAGGCAGGGCCACTCGGGCGGGCCTCCGGCCAGCACGCGGTCCTCAGGGCCTGTGAGAAGCCAGGAAGCAGAGCCCAGCCCGGCGACCAGCATGTCTTGGGGCTGCTCCCAGGACTCCTGCCGTCCCAGGGTCTCCCGGGATGTCTGTGCCTGACCCGTGCTAAGAAACGGCGTCCCGAGTGGCTCTGGGACACTTTGGTGTCGTGACGCCAGGTGGACGCCTAGAATTCGGTGTGCTCAACCCGACCACCCCCGTCCGTGGGAACATCCTGCCCCACGTGCTCAGCGTGTGACCGAGGGGTTCCTGGGGGCTTCCTCCAGGCCCCGACCGGCCCCGTCTAGGAGCAGACTCCATGCAGTGGCCTGCTGGGCGCCCCCTCCAGTTGCGGCTCCTCCGGGCGGGACGCCCCGTGTGACTGTGGAGAGCCGGGAGAGGAGGCAGCTGGCCCCGAGGACAGCGGCTGGGCATGTTCGGGCTGCGGTGCAGGGGTTTCCGGAGCCAGCCGCACCCCTGCTGTCTCTCCCAGCTGCCAGTAGACTGCCACCCTCCTTCCGTCTTAGCCAGGTGACACTGGGTTTCAGCAACCTTGCAGCAAGAGCCCGCATGATGCCAGCGGGGGCCGAGGAGCCGGGTGGGTGGGACGAGGCCGGGATGGAGGCTGGAGTCTGAGTCAGGCCGTCAGGGTTCCGGGGGCAGAGGGCACGGAGGCTCTCGAGACACCCCCACCCCCACCCCTCCATCACTGGTGACTTGGGATTTCCAGTTTCCTATTGAAAAAGCTCCAAGTTTGTTTTGAAATGGGAGCTACGAACAGCGTCTGTGTGTCCAGGAGCACTGACGTCTGCTGGGAGCATCTTTCTTTGTCTTTCTTTGAGATCTCCGAGCTGGCTGCTGCTCCCCTCTTGTCGAGGGCCTTCTGCCCCCGGGGCCCATCCACCCCCCCCCCCGCCCCGATCTCTGACACCCAGAGGAGGAGAAGGACTTGAGGGGGGCCCAGGGTGTGGAGTCAGGCACCCCAAATCCACTCCTGCCCCGCAGTCTCTTCACGTAAACCTGAGCTAAAGGGCCAGAGAGGAGTCCCAGTGAAGACTCCAGGGCCTGGCACACAGACAGGGGTTTGCTACGGACCTTGAAAGGCCCCTCTGCAAGGGTGTTCAGTCGCTCAGTCATGCTCAACTCTTTGCAACCCCGTGGACTGTAGCCCACCAGGCTCCTCTGTCCATGGGGTTCTCCAGGCAAGAAGACTGGAGTGGGCTGCCATGCCCTCCTCCAGGGGGTCTTTCTGACCCAAGGATCAAACCCTTGCCTCCTGCACTGGCAGGTGGATTCTTTACCACTGAGCCACCATGGAAGCCCCTTTTCTACTGAAAGAGAAGATTTCCTTTCTGATCCTGGAGTTGTGAGAGGTGGCGGCGTTTGTGCGCTGGGACCAGCCCAGCTGCGGTTTCTTCTGGGTGCCAGGTGCGCCAGACAGACACTCCTTGTGACTCAGCTCAGCGCTGGGGACGCTTGTCCTTGTTATTAAAGCATAATAAATGCACAGAGCCAGTGACACGCTGTTTCAGTCCTAAGATCAGATCACTTGCAGAGAATCTTGGCTTTCTCACAGGCATCATCGGATGGGGAAGGAACTTCTGAGTCATTCAGTCCAGTTCCAGCAGTAATCCTGGGCCACTCACTGCCCTCGGGCAGACACTGGGCTTTGATGGGAGAAGAAAAGACCAAAATAAGTTGTTTTTGATAGATTTTTGTCCTGTCGGAGCTTTCTCCATTAACCCAGCTAACAGATGCCATTTCCTAACGTACCTATCCTGACAGTACTTCTACCTGAAACAAACAAAAAACTAGCACATTAAAAGAGTTAATAACAGGGGACTTCCCTGGGACTTCCCCTGGCCCAGGGGTGAAGAATCTGCCTGCCAATGCAGGGGACGCAGGTTTGATCCCTGGTCCGGGAAGACCGCACGTGCTGGGGGGCAGCTCGGCGCAGGCCCCTCAAGCCCTGAGCCTGCCCCTGAGCCCACGCTCGGCAGCAAGGGAAGCGGCCACGACGGGAATCTGAGCACTGCAGCTAGAGAGGAGCCCACACAGCTACGAAGGCCCGACGCGCCGTAAATAGATACGCAAAAACATTATTGGGGGGAGTGTATTTGAAACAATAGCAGTAGGTTATGTCTATGGAGAGATCGGCCTGAGAGCAGCCTCCTTCCAGTACGTGCGTAATTAACGAAGTTCCCTCCTCTCCTGACTGTGCACTCAAGTCCCCACGACATCACTGAATTCCCTCGGCGTCTCTACGGGTGAGCCGGGTTCGCTGGAGAAAGGCCCAGAGAGGCTGCCTTCGGGCCGAGTGGAGAAGGAAGAAGCAGAGACCACCTCCCTCCAGTCTCCACCTCATCGCGTCTCCGTCTAAACCCCTCGGGGTCACCGGACCTGGGTACCTGGTTGTACGCATTCATTTATTCTCTTAACAGATTTAACATGTGAGTGCAGGGTCTACAGAAAGCAGTGGGAGAGCATCCAAGGTAAGCTTATGGCAGGACAAATGTACTCGTAACTAAAATACTTGTACGAATAATTGTGAAAGATCTGGTACTTTATGTCCAATAGTGAACGTGCTAGTAACGGGCGGGCCTGGCTCGATGCCACCTCCTAGGGGACATCTCTCACTCAGAATTGGTCTTTCCCCGCTTTACACTCAGCCGGGCTGGTGCAGCGTCTTCGACATCACAGCAGTTCTCATGGTCTGTCCTGTAGTTGGATCACGAGGATCTGAAGAAGGGACCAAAGCAAGAAGGAAGTGGGTCTTTGCCTTCCAGGAGCTGACACTCTGTTAGCAGCTTTAAGACAGGGTCCCCGGTGGTGGTTCAGAGAAAGGTCTGCTCAGTCTTCAAGGAAGCGCAGGGGTCAAGGGTGGAGGCGAGAAGGTCCTGTGCGTGGAGAAGATTGGTGGGAGGAGGCGTGTGCACGGGGCGCGTGGAGGTAAGCGATTCCACGGGTCCAGGCGTAGAAACCAGCATTCTGGAACAAGGACAGGACACGGACGGTCCTGCCTCCGTGGAGAGGAGGGTTTCCCACGGGGGCGCCGTTGACTCCCGAGGTCAGGTCTCCTGGGCGCGGGGCCGCCCTGTGCGCGGCAGGACGTTCCCGCTTCCAGGCCTCCACCCGCTCGAGGCCCTGGTGCCGCCCCCCGCACCCCACAGATGCCGTCACACGTCCCCTGGGGCTGGGGGCCCAGCCCTGACGGGAACACGGGCACACACAGACACGCGTGTGGGAGGAGGCACGCGTACGTGGCTGAGGGCAGACACAGGAGAGGAGCAGCTGGCGCCCTTGGCTGCCTGTGACTGAGGCCTCAAAGCCCGACAGAGGAGGGCGCTGTCCCTGGAGGCGCAGACCCACGAGGGCCCACCGTCAGCTCGCCCGAAGAGCCCAGGCTCTCAGGCGCTGCCCCCGCCCAGGCTTGCCCGCCGAGCCGCAGTCCCGCCGAGGTGTGCTGGCTGACCTCCGCTAGCAGTCAGTGGTGCCTGAGGACGGGTCCTCCTGGAGCAAGCATTTTATTTTAAAGCGCACCTGGTTTTATAAGGTAGCGGATGTGCTTAGCCGGAGACCCTCAGCCTGAGTCAGAGGGTCTGCCGGCAGAGGAGCCGGGAGCCCCAGGACAAGCTGCAGGCAGGCAGACTTCCTCCTCGGCTCAGACCAGCCTGCTTCGGGTACTGTCTGTGCTCCAGGTCTGAACGACAGCTGCTTGAGAATCGGCTAAGGTTTTTTACCTTTTGCCACTAGAGAAAGGAAAAGTGCCTTGTCCTCTGTGTCGGAAACTCCAAGCACCACACTCTCCCTGCGCCCCCTGCCCACCCCGGAAAATCCAGTCCTGGACCAGTCCCACACAGCTCGTGACCCTGACCGCAAACTCGAAGCTCCCCTCTCCTCCCGTCGCGGGCCGACCGTGTGCCCCGCCACTGGCCTCACCAGCGGCTCTTCAAGGTCAGCGGGGTCCCCACAGCCCTGAGCCAAGATGCGGCTGCAGCGGTGACGGGCCAGCCTCCCGGATCGCGCCCCGTGGGTCTGCGCTCTGCTTCTTCCGCCTGGTAACTCAGGAGAGTGGAGGGGCTTCATTCTGTGTGGGAGGGAGCAGAAGAGGGACAGATTTGCTGAAGATGTAGGAACAGAGATAAAGGGAGAGATGAAAGCAACAAGGAAATGTTGCCAGGCAACATGCCTGGTTGTCAAAGAGACAGCCATCGTCAGTAATGACCCACGAGCCATCTTCGATAACAGCCTGTAAATCCCTGAGCTGGGAAATGTCTGTGTCGGGAGGGGTAACGGCAAACAGTTCTCCAAAGAACCAAAGCATTGAGCTCCCCACTCCGTTCCATAAATATGGACCTTGCTGTAAGCAAAGAAGGCTTACCAAGAGCTTTATTCATTGTTGTAACAAAACCGTGGTTGATCTGCTCAAAAAGCGAAGTTTCCTGTGTAACGGGTCACAGAGCAGCTCACACTTGGTGTCTTTCTTAACTCCGAGGAGAGAGGAGCTGGCCAGAGAGACAAAAACCAAATACTTCATTTGAGGAATATATATATTTTTTATTTTATTGACGTATAGCTGATTTACGATGTGTTAATTTCTGCTGACAGCAGTGTACCTCAGTTATACATATATGTGTATGTATACAGTTTTTCATACTCTTTCCCTTTACGGTTTATCACAGGGTGTTGAGTATAGTTCCCTCTACTGTACGGTAGGACCTTGTTGTTTATTTGGGGAGTATTTTATCATCACGGGAACACACACAGCCGTACAGACCTCCCATCCTTAAGCCTGGTGCTTCCTCCACAAGGCAAGATGTCATTCAAAACAGACTTATCATGGGCTCCACACACAACGTCACTGGGCTTCCCCGGTGGCTCAGTGGTAGAGAATCCGCCCGCAATGCGGGAAACTCGGGTTCGATTCCTGGGTCGGGCAGATCCCTGGAGAAGGAAACGGCAACCCACTGCAGTATTCTTGCCTGGAGAATCCCAAGGACAGAAGAGCTTGGTGGGCTACAGTCCCTGGGGTCACAAAGAGTCGGACACAACTGAGCGACTTACACATACAATATAACTACCCACAAAACGTAAGATTAAGTAAACTCGGAGGGTACACAGAGAAGACTTCTCTGGGTCTTTAGAAAGCAGAGGAGAGGGCACCCTGGCCGGGCTGTGGTATTCAGAAGGCTGGGAAATCAGTGTTTCTTGCTTTGGGTGCTGAATACATGGTGAGTTCATTTTGTGAAACATGTTTGAGCTATCCTACTTACAGGTGTGGAAGGTACCATATAAAACACAGGTTAATGCCTCAGAAATGGCATTTCTCAAAATACAGACATTTTTAAGTGTGCATGAGCTTTCTGAAGTCAAATAAAGGTGATCCCTAGGTAGGAAGTCGATAGCTGCAATGATGAAGCGAACGGCATCCACACGCAGTGGAGAGAACAGTGTCCTGTGTGGACAGTCAGCCGTCCCGGAACCCCCGGACCCCGCCCGGGGACGCCACTGGCCACCCCGCCCTCTGTCCGCTCTCACGCTCTGCTCTGCTGGCCTCCTGGGGCTGAGTGTCTCCTCAGCGGAGATTACTGTCCACTTGAGTTAACTCACTTATGGAGTTGACATATTTTCATTAAAAATACCCACAATGATGAAAAAGCATCAATTTTTGAAAATTAGTTCAGTAAGCAACAAGAGCAAATAATGTAGGACATAAAATACAGTAAGAAATTAATGAGTTTAAAAGCCACGAAAGGGAATTTCATGGCCATCCAGTGGTCAGGACTCCGTGCTCCCACTGCAGGGGTGCGGCTTCATCCCTGGTAGGGGAGCTAAAGTCCCACAAGCCAGGAGGGACTGCCAAAAAATTCCACCAGTCCTTACCTTTTGATATAATTAGGTCATAGGAGAACAATTGAAAATTTTAAGTATCTACTGTTTTGCCTTGATAAACAACTGGATTACTTTCAAATGGGAACGTTTTTACGCAAATTCCTAAGTATTTTTTACCCAATTTTTACCCAATTTCCTTATGTATCAAATTTTGCACAGAACACTGACATTTGCAATGCATTTACTCTTTGAAAACTGACTTTTTAAAATATTGTGCAATAATAAAACGTCGACACTTCTAATTTACAGGAAACTTTCATGTATCTGCTGGAACAGAGATCTTACTACCAGGATTTGCTGTAACAGACATTTGCAAAATACAGGAAGGGCTGGTGTAAGAACTTCAGACCACCCCCTTTGAGGCACTTCCTCTTGCTGTGCAGGCTGGGCTGGTCACGGTCTCTCCCGTGAGCTGGAAGCTCACCTTTGTCTCCTGACTCCTGGGCTGCACACCACACCCCACCTGTTGGCAAAGACTGGTTTCTTCATCCCACAGGGCTCTGCCCATACCGTAGGCGGGGCTGCGGTCACACAGGCCACCCACTG
Organism: Alces alces; assembly: GCA_015832495.2. NCBI lineage: Eukaryota > Metazoa > Chordata > Mammalia > Artiodactyla > Cervidae > Alces > Alces alces. The sequence continues at coordinate 47,729,897 of JADEYB020000019.1, read as the reverse complement.
TTTTTCCAGGTTGGAGAGTTTCCGGTGTCGCAATTCTGTGCCTGTACTTAGAAGCCCAAGAGGTTAGATGAAGAAATGCTTTTCCGCTTTATAACCTGTACATGTCTCAGAGCCACCCACCTTCCGAGGTCGAAGTATAACAGATCCTTCGGAAGTCCCGGGAGGTTTTTATGACAGATGCATCCTCTGGCATATTTTTGTGCAGAGATCTCGGCTCTTAGCAGTGACCCTGAGGGGCCAGGGCACTGGAGATGTGCCTCGGACATGCGATAACGCGGCAGGTCCTGCCACAGGGCCGTCCACCCCCTCTTCGCAAGCAATCCCAGGTTTTGTGCTGCCTTCTCAAACGTGAGCGTATTTGAGATTGTAAAGTTATTAAAGATTTCATTTAACCGGCCAAGGTTCACAGCTGAGCGTGAAAACACAGTATTAATAGTGAAGGGCAAGCATCTCTTCTGAAGGCTTCGAGTGCGCTCTCATCCCCATGGGCGGTTCTCGGCTATGCGTCAGGAGGAGGTCTGCTCCGAGGTCCCGGGCAGCTTCCTTCCTCCCATCTGCAGCCTGAAGACCACGCCACACACCTTTAAAATATGAACATCGCATGTGGAGCACCAGGACTGGCCCCACGTGGGACGTGGAGAATCTGGGAACTGACGTATCTGTTTGAAATCATGTTGAATGTCAGCTCTTTAAACATGATTCTGCCCTAGACAGGGCTTCCCAGGTGGCTCAGCAGGAAAGAATCCGCCTGCAATGCAGAAGACGCAGGTTCAATCCCTGAGTTGGGAAGATCCCCTGGAGGAGGAAATGGCAACCCATTCCAGTATTCTCGCCCGAGAAATCCCATGGACAGAGGAGCCTGGCGGGCCTACAATCCATGGGGTTGCAAGAGTCGGTCACCACTTGGCAACTAAACCACCAACCACCACTGCCCAGACTCTTTTTTTTTTTTTTTCCCTCTTTTCCTCTGAAGTGTCTTCTTACTGATTTCTCTGGGTTTTTATTTTCCCTTTTTCATTTTTACATCCTTTTGTCTTTCTGGATTACAGTTTTCTTTCTGAAATAAGTTGTGGATAATTTTTCCTGATCTGACAAGTCACAGTTACTCTCTCTTGCCATCTATAATTTGCTAATAAATCTTACCTATTTAGTACTTCATTCTTAACTGTGTTTTTGAGCTCTAGAATTTCTATCTCATTTTTTAGACTGATTTAAGCTTCCAGTTACCCGATGAGATGTTTAACCTCGTCTTTTGTCATGTTGATCAGAGATGACAGTGTTGTTTTGTGATTTGTGCATGATGGTTCTAATAGCGGGAGCCTCAGGACCCACGCTTCTGTCAGCTGTGTTTTTGTGTGCTGGTTTTAGTTTATGTTGTCATGGGTCAGGAGGATGTCTGCAGGACAGACTAGGTGTCACCCATCCCGGCACCTTCAGTTGCATGCTGGATGTTGTATGAGAAAAGCTGCTTATAAAAAGTCATTTGAAGTTTATGGGTAATCTTTCTGCCTCTGGGTTGCAGCAAACCAGGATGAATGTAACCCAATTCTAGGGCCTGGGATTTTCCAGGCTGTCTGACGACTTTAGCAGGGCTGCATTCTGCGATGGTTCACTCATACCTTAGGGTGTCAGGAGGTTGAATGGGGCCCTCACTCTTGATGGGTCCAAACTCGGGTGCCCTAGCCTAGCACAGTGCCAAAACACCCACGTCACGCCTCATAGATCTCTTCTGGGTTGGAGATGCCCCCGTCCCTCCTGGGTCTCGGGCCCAGGGTCTCTCCAGGATCAAGTCAACCTCCCCCCGAGGGGCTGCCATGTGTGTTCTTTGGTTTTCCAATTGGCCTCCAGAGGTTTCTGGGTTATCTCACTCATCATTATGAGAGGTGGACATTCTCCACATCAGATATGCACTGGGGGACTTCCCTGGTGGTCCAGTTGTTGGGACTCCACGCTCTGACTGCCAGGGCCACAAGGGCACTGGTTCCTTCCATCCCTGGGTGCTACGGGCAGTGAGGCAAAAAAAAAAGAGAACCAGATCTAGACCCTGCTCTCAAATTTCCTGATTGTTCTGACTTCACCAGCCGACAGGAGTACAGGGGCCTGTCCCCTCAGCCACAAAAAGGGAGGATTTGAGCAGAGCTGCTTGGGCCCATTAACTCGATCAACAGGATTTACTCTAAATCGCTGAGTAGATGTTGGACTGAGGAGCAAAACGGGACAGACAACTGTGGCTTTCCTCGTGGTCCCTGCAGCCAAGACCCGGGGTGTGGCAGGTGCTAGGAAGTATCTTAAGATTAAAAGGAGGAGACACGCCTGCCAACGTGAGGTTGGCTGGAATTTTGTGTGCTGTGCACTCACTCTGTATCAGCCAGATGTGAGCACAGGTCAGGCCCAGAACCCCCTTCTGCAGTCTTGGCTTGCCCGAGATCAGGGAGAAACAAAAAGAGGACTGACGTCAGTCTGGTTTTAGGAAACTTTATTAACCAACCCACCAGCTTCACGAGAGCAAGAAGATGCAGCATTTCAAGGCGCATTCCAAGAAGAACATTGACAAAGGTTGACATTCATCAGAGAGCACCCTGCCACCCGCCTTCCTCCACAGCCTTGCATAAAGCTGTCCTGCTGCCATAAAATCCTATGTCAGATGATGGATGTCAAGAGCTTTTATCAGAAAACGTGGGAGAAGCCAGTTAGCAGTGAGATCTTGTCGTCATGTCTTGGCTTCTTTCCTGATAAGACACCTACTGCTTGATTCCTCATGACCGCTCATAACGTGTATCCGGAGGAGCAAGGGAGAACAGACACGGGAGGGCGTGGGTCACCACCGGGTCGGAGGGCTGAACGCAGGGTCAGAGACCTCGCCAAGGCAAGTCCGTCTCATAACCCTGACCCTCAATGGGGGCACTCGCCTGTATTCCGAGTATCTCCTCCCTTCAGCTCTCAGGACACCTCTCTACTGTGGCTTCCAAAAGTCTATCTTTAAAAACAGATGAAGGCGTGACCACTATCCCCCACGGCTCCCAGGAGAGTATAGCAACTCCATAGACTGCCACACTGTCAAGGGTCTCCACATCTGACTTTCTCCTTCTTTTTTTTAACTCAATGCATTCAAGAGAAATCACGGGATTTTTCAGTATAAAAAAAGAATAGATACCCATGCCAAGTTAACTGGTGTGAACAGCCAACAGAGCTAAGCTTACAAAGGAGAGTAAAGATTCATTATCAAATAGTACTTTACGGGTAAAGATATATGAGAATGGTCACCATCTACAGGGCAGGCAAAGAGCTGGAGGCTTGACCTTGCATTAACATCTCTAGCTTCTATGGAGAGGAAAGCCTGCCTAGAAACAGGATGTGCGAAGAGGACTTGTGCTGGATGAAGAAGATGAAAGGGTGGTCGGCAACGAACTCCTCCTCCGGCAGCAGCATGGCGAACTCGGCGATGGCCCCCGTGGCAGCCGCCGCCTCCGTGCCTTCCTCGTTCACGTCCACGACGGACTTGTGGACCACCTTGGATATGAAGAGGTCCCTGGCCCCCGACATGCCGGACAGGTCCGCCTTGCTACTGAAGAGATCTGGCGCACCCAGGCGGGCCAGGGGCTCTCTGAGGTCGTAACTCTCCTCCAGCTTGAACCTGGGCAGCTGGACCCTGACCTCGAGGAGGTCCAGGCTCTCAGGTCGGGTCCACTCCCGCAACTTCTCCAGAGTCAGCTGTTGTTCAATCTGGAGTAGAATAGGTGAAAAGAAGAGCTGAACCCATGCTATGGAAGTCAGTCAATAAGGCCTTCAGATGAACGGACAGCCTATCCACGGTTCGCTATTTCCTTCATGTTTGCACCAAAACAGGATCCACTTGGGGATTTCACGCCTTTCCGGCTGCTTGGTGATAATAAACAGAACCGCGTCCCCAGGCACCAAGGGCCCCCGGATGGAGACGAGGCCCAGGAACCACCCGCCGCCACCCAGGACTGACTGAGCCTCTGCCACACTGGACCACCCGTCGTCATGGCTGTTATACCTAACTGACTGACACGGGGTAATGTTTAAAGCTTTCTTCTATTTCTTCTATTTTTCTGAGTCCCAGTGGTCATCTGCAAACTTCACACAGCTGAAGTTGTCCTAATAGACGTAGCTCATGAAGCTGAAGTTCCAATACTTGGGCCACCTGAGCCGACTTACTGGAAAAGACCCTGATGCTGGGGGGGATTGAAGGTGGGAGGAGAAGGGGACGATAGAGGATGAGATGGTTGGATGGCATCACCGACTCGATGGACATGAGTTTGAGCAAACTCCGGGAGAGAGTGAAGCCAGGGAAGCCTGGCGTGCTGCAGTCCATGGGGTCGCAAAGAGTCAGACACGACTTATCGACTGAACAACAACATTGGTAAAACCGGAAACAGATCTAGTTCCTCGTCTAAAATGGGGTAACCGACCGTAGCGCATGCTGGGAGCCCTGTTCTAAGCGCTGGGTCACCCCGTAGAGACCGGCGGGCACACGCCCGCGGGCACACGCCCGCGGCCGCCCTCCCTGCTGCCCCACTGGAACACAGCCACGCCGCACGGCTCTGCTGATGCCGCTAATCCCCGACCTTCGTTTTACAGTCAGGAAGGGACAACCGTGGAAATACAGCTGAAAGAAGGTACACCCAGGTTCTAACACATGCTGTAGCTGCAGGTGGCTAACATCAGACCCCGCTCAACAGGAAGTTTAGTTAGGAGGGGAAGGGAAAAGCACAACAGGACAGACACACGGAAGAAAACCTGCCCTCTTCACACTTCTGCCTCTTCCACACACACACACATGCTCACAGGCGTGTGAACACACACAGAGATGCTCACACGCGTGTGAACACACAGAGATGCTCACGTGAACACACAGAGATGCCCACACGTGTGAATACACACAGATGCTCACACGTGTGAACAGAGATGCTCACACACATGTGAACACAGATGCTCACGTGTGTGAACACAGAGATGCCCACATGTGTGTGAACACATACAGTGATGCTCACACACACAGATGCTCACACACATGTGAATACACACAGAGATGCTCACACGCATGTGAACACACAAATGCTCACACATGTGTGAACACACAGAGATGCTCACACATGTGAACACACAGATGCTCACATGTGTGAACACAGAGATGCTCACACACATGTGAACAGAGATGCTCACATGTGTGTGAAGACACAGATGCACACACACATGTGAACACACACAGAGAGATGCCCACACGTGTGTGAACACACAGAGATGCCCACATGCGTGTGAACACACACAGATGCTCACACGCATGTGAACACACACAGGTGCTCGCGTGCACTTGCGTGAACACACGCACGTGCTCCCATGTGCACACACACACACACACACACACGGTCTGTGCACCACGCGGGGAGCGGGGCCGCACCTTCTTCAGCCCCGTGGCCTCCTCCTGGATGTCGTCCGGCAGCAGGATGGCCATGCTGAGGTCCCTACCCTCATAGGGCAGCTCCAGCACCCGGCACTTAAGGTCCTTGATGTAGCCGAAGGGAAACTTGTTCTTCTGATACATCATCTTCACCATTTTTGTTTCTGTCTGAACAATCGGAACACAGATCGCCCATCACTATCTGTGTGGCTTCGGAGCACAGAGTCACCCAGACAGTCATCCCCCCTCACCTTATTCAGTCTGAAAGGCGCATCCTTGGTGGCCTCCACCATGAATTTCTCCTGCCAGTTCCCTTTGAAATAGATGGCATTCACCAGCACCAGCTTCGTCAAGCTGCCAACCATACCTGAGGCCAGGAGCTCCGGAATTTTCCCTAAAAGGACAAACTTAGCTTTTTAAAAACCCACCTATCAGAATTCCAAATTTGAATGGACCTTTGATTAGCACTGGGCTTCCCTCATAGCTCAGCTGGTAAAGAATCTGCCTGCAGTGCAGGAGACTGGGCTTCGGTCTGCGGGTCGGGAAGGTCTCCTGGAGAAGGAGATGGCAGCCCACTCCAGTATGCTTGCCCGGACAATCCCAGGGACAGAGGAGCCTGGTGGGCTGCAGTCCATGGGGTCGCAGAGAGTTGGGCATGACTGAGCGACTGACACACTTGATTAGCACTGAAATGCATTTCAAATGCTTCCTTCTACTCAGTGTCCTGTCACATGTCACTAAGTCAGCTAAGCCCCCTGGGGTGCTTCCACTGTGAATTACCCAACTTCCCTGTGGTCGGGTGGCTAAGAATCCGCTTTCCAATGCTGGTGATGCAGATCTCCGCTCTGGGTGGGAAACTAAGATCCCACAAGCCTCGGGGCCGCTAAGCCCACACAGCGCACCTGGGGAGCGCGCGCCACAGCCAAGACCAGACAGACAGACAAACGCACCAACTCGAGGGGCGGATCAGGGGAAACAAACTACCCCAGAGGGGCGAGGCTTCGAAACAAGCTGTTGGGTTAAAGGGCTAAAAACAGGAAGAGATCCTTTTCTGGGATGTGTGATAATCAGTGGGCCTCATTTGGAGGCAGGCCATTCTTTTCCAGGAAAGGAAAACTTTCTTAACCAAAGTGTTTTTAGTCATTAATAAATAAATCGCTTCTTCAAATCATCCAAGTGGTCGCCTAACTCCCAAAGGGAAGCTTTGAACAGACGTCTAAGAGGTAGGACAGGTCCTCTACGGACACACGGCCCCACTCGTGACGCATGTGGCTGTGACGGCCGCTGTGGGTGCGGAACAGACCGGTGTCCTGTGGGTGCCTTGACCATTCTGTGGCTACAACAGAGACGCGAACCAGAGACACAGCCTGACTCCTTAGACAAGGTGTTGGTACAAAACACTCTCGACCACAGCGGCTCGGGGAGGTTTTCACCCCTTTATGCTACATTCAATATTAGTTTCAACTTTTAAACGCAGTTTGGGGAACTTACAGGGAAGACGCTTTTAGCATCTTCAGTTAAAACCACGTGTTTGAGAGCTGTCCGGCCCTGGGCAGGGAAGGTGGACCCCGGGGTCAGGCCGAGAGGCGAGGGAAGAGGGAGAGGCAGGTGGAGGGAAGGAAGGACCTGGTGGGCGGCCAGCGCCGCCCTCGCTCACCGTCCGTCTGCCCTTTGACCCACTCGTTAATGGTCTTCCTCGCATCCTCGGAGGCCTGGAGAAAGTCCACACTGGCCAGCTCAGCATTGTACATTTTCTGAGTTGACGCTAAGAACTCCTGTTTAAGAAAAGAAAGAGGAGGTGTCGTGAGTAACTCCTTCTCTATACAGAAATGGTTCTCTAAAATCCTTAAAAGCAACAGAAATAATCCCCAAAGGCATATTTCATTGTAACAACAACAAAAATTCTAGCTCTTCTACTTTTTTTTTTATTCTGGTGAAAAACACATAACATTCAATTGACAATCTTAACCACTCTTAAGTGATTAGTTCAGCAGTTTTGGTGTTGTATAAAATTTACCAATTCTTTTCTATTCTTTGACTAACATTTTCATAAACAAGCAAATACTGATTGTACTTAGAAGTGAATGATGGGATTCACTCTTGGTTTCTTTAGGAAAGCAGCCAGGGTTGGTCTTTTCACTGTGGAGATGAGAAAGCGAAATCGCATCCACCGAGGGGAATACTGTTGGTTATGTTTTCATTCCGGATCATTTTTCTGAACATTTATAAAAATTAAAACTGGTTTGTGTGACTTGATTGTGCTGGGCAAAAAGTCTGCATGGTCTTTCGAGTTTGAGAACACAAACAGCAAAGCACTCACAGGGAGGAAATTGTAGCTTTTCTCTCCGAATAACCTGTTGGCGAGTCTCAGAGTGTAGGGCGCACCATGCTTGTTGATATCAGCGTTCAGACTCTGAAATCCTGAATGAATCTCCTCAACCCCTTCGAAATGGAGAGCCTAAAATAAAGGAAATATTATTTCTATAACCATGGATTCTGAAATTATGAACTGGTGCCTTGGAATTTGCTTCCGTCAAATTAATATGTTTTAGTACTAATGATTGATCAGCAAAATCCAAAATGCATTCGCTTTGCGAAACATAGTAAGTATATCGAAAGCTGCCCTTTTGCATCACTTTTTTTATATCATTACAGTTGCACAAATATGAGTGGTTAATAAGCTAAACATGTATACAAGTCTGCTTCCCCAATCATAAATGGTATGTTCATAAGTATATTTGTACAAACAGAATTTTACTGAAAGTTCTCAGAAATAAACAGTAGATAAAAGAATCATCAGCTATGCGAGAACACAAAGGTAGTAGAGATTGAGAGGTTTTTTAATTGCCTTACCAGCGTCAGTAACTCACTTGCTTAAAAACAATTTCATTAAACTTAACACCGGGCAAAAGTTTAATTCTCCACATATCAGTTACACCAAGAGTCACTTTATGGTTTTATGAGGCCTGGGCTGGTTCCTTCTTTTAAGGCATAAAGAACAAAGCTCTCCTGTGCACAAAGGCCAGTCTCTCCCTGATATGTGGCGCGTGTATGTGGGCACTGGGATGCATCTCTTCAGTGGAAACAGGGGGAAGAACTTAAGCCTGCTCGTCACTGAGGTTATGAAGTTCCTGGAAAACCTCCAAACAGAAGCTCAGAGTACCTTGCAGGGGCAACTAACAGTTACCAGTACCAGGGATTTTTTTTCTTTTTTTTTTTAAGTAGATTTTTGAAAACTTTCAAATGCTTCTGTATCTTGAGTGATGGGAAGCGCTGCTTTTCCATCAAGTACGGACCTGGAGGCTGTGCCTCTGCAACAGGCCGGTGACCCTGAATCCGGGCTGGACCTTCCCTGGCTGCAAGCGCACTGTGACCTGTGACCCGGGCGTTAGAAAGACCTTCGCGGACACCCTTCCATTCGAGGAGTCAGAGTTCCCCACTCAGAATAAAGCAGGCCCAGCACACCGGTGCCCTCCACATCCCCCAAGGACAGGCGGAGCCTCCGCGTCGCCCCTCGTCTCCCTGAAGGGCCCTCCTGCTCACACAGGACACGCCTGGGCCAGGCCCAGGGCCAGGAGCACAGGCCGCGCTCTCGTGGCCCCTCGGACTCCCCACCAGACGTCGTTATGCTCACAAGGGACGAGCCCCCGCAGGCGCTGCTGGAGGAGCCGGCATCCCAGGCAAAGCAGAAAGCAGACGGTCCTGGGGGAGGCGGTGCCCTGACTGACCCGAGAGCCAAGCCGGTGCGATGCTGGGGTAGAAGTCGCAGGCGGCAGGGGGCCGCCAGTCTCCTTACTGCTCTTACAGCCTCATGCCGGGGAGACACCGTGGTCACAAAGGCAGATTTCCCGGGGCGAGGCTGATGCATTGCACTCCGGACATGCTGACCCCTGTGATTTCCCCAAATGTGGGAGACTCCACTGGGCTTCCCCAGTAGCTCAGGTGGTAAAGAATCTGCCTGCAATGCAGCAGACCTGGATTCGATCCCTGGGTCGGGAAGATCCCCTGGGGGAGGAAATGGCAACCCACTCCAGTATTCTTGCCTGGAGAATCCCATGGACAGAGAAGCCTGGCAAGCTATAATCCATGGGGTCACAAAGAGTCAGACACGACTGAGCGACTAACACTCCACACTTCACACTTGCTCAGCCCAACAAAAAACACTGTCTGTCTCATGCATGCATGCATGCGAGGTCGCTTCAGTCCTGTCTGACTCTGCGACGCTGTGGGCTCCAGGCAAGAACACTGGAGTGAGTTGCCATTTCCTCCCCCAGGGGATCTTCCTGACCCAGGGATTGAATCTCAGGCTCTCACATCTCCTGCATTAGCAGGCGGCTTCTTTACCAGTAGAGCCTCCCCATCGCAGGTGCTCAGTAGAGACTGGCTCGTGAATGACAGCCTGCATCCAAGTGGATTTTCCCTGGGGCTTTTTCTGGAAGTCTGACCTCGTGAAGCGTAACATATAACGTGACACACAACCTTGAACACCGAGATACAGTTCTATGAACGCACCGTGCGCGCATGCCTGCTAATTCGCTTCAGTCATGTCCCGCTCTTTGCGACCCCATGGGCTGTGGCCCCCCAGGCTCCTCTGTCCATGGGATTCTCCAGGCAAGAACACTGGAGTGGGCTACCATGCCCTCCTCCAGTGATCTTCCCGGCCCAGGGATTGAAACCGAGTCTGTCTGAGTCTCCTGCGTTCCAGGTGGATTCTTGACCACTGCGCCATCCAGGAAGCCCACAAACGCACTGCAGAAGCTCAAAGGCACAGCCTTTGGTCCAGGCTGTGGCGGGGTTCAGCCAGGAAAGCAGACTATTCTGGCTAGTTTCTGCTGACCTTGGAAATCTGTGCCGCGGTGTCGCCTCTGGCCCCCAGAAAGACCATGGCCAGCGCTGACGAGATGCTGAAGGGGGAGATGAAGATGTTTCCAGCAGGATTGCGCTCGGTCAGGGTGAGGAACAGGTCCACGGCGAAGCGGGTGTTTGCTGCGCTCAACTGCTCCATGATGAGGCTGCAAGGCAGAGAAGAGCCTGAACTGCCTGCGGCTGCACAAGCAAATCAGCAAGGTCACCCCTGTCTCCTCTCGGCTTGGGCCACCCCCCTGAAGTTCACTGAAACTTGTACTTTCTCCCTCTCTTTCTAGGAGGGCAAGAACCCGCGTGCACGGATGTGGGAGCCTGGGAGACTGGCCAAGGACTCAGCGCTGACATGGGATCCAAGTTTTCCTTAGAAAATCAGAGCGACTTGCCACCCAAGGAAGCAAATTCCAGCAAGGAGACAGGATGACCCTCGTTGTGGGGGTTCACTGTCTGATGTCTGGAGAGGTCCTGTCCCCAGGCTCGCAGGATGTAAGAGCTCGGAAACCCAACACAGGCCCCGAGGCAGGTCGAGCGGCCAGACAAGGAGAAGGTGACCAGAAACCCTGTCCCTCCCGCTGGCAGCCGGGTCTGCAGGTGCAGCAGCTGGCCCTGGCCCATCAGCCAGCCCCTGTCCCCGCCCGGCCTCCCTCTCAGCCTCACACTCAGCCGAGGAAGGGGAACGGCCGGCGACTGTCCCGCAAGTGAGTCACAGCTGAATCATTACTGTCGCTGAGAAATCACCTCCCGCGCCTCCAACCACAGGAAAGAGGAAGGAGCAGCGGCTGGGCCTGGGCCTGACCACGCACACAGCTCGGGAGGAGGGGGAGAAGGGCTGGGCTCCGCTTTAGGTTCCGCCTTTGGGCCGCCAGGGCCCAGAGAGACCGGACGCAGCGCGGGGACCCCGGGGCGGGGCGCACGGTGGGGCGGGGTGACCGCCGCACAGCGGTCCCCGCGGGGTGCGGGCCAGGGGTCCGGACACGGAGGTTCCGCGGGGCGCACGGCGGGCCGGGGTGACCGCGGTTTGCCGGAACCCGCGGGGCGCGGGCGGTCCGGAGCCTGTCCCGCCCGCCCAGCTCCCTGCTGAGCCTTACCCGCTGCTCGGCTGCCTGGGCGGGGCGGGGTCTGGGACAGGCGAGCGCGGCCCTTATAGCGGCGGAGGGGGCGGCGCGGGCGGGAGCCCTGCCCCCTGACTCACCTCCCCGAGTCGGATGGGGCGGTGACCGGGGCGGTGCGCCCAGGGCTCTCCTGGGGATCAGCACCCCTGAGTTCCCGGCAAACTCAGGGCTCTGTCAAGGGCCTGTCACCTCTGTCTTTGAGCTCTTTCTTACTAAGGTGTGAATGACTGAGATGCCGATGCGTCACCTCTCAGGGCACACCAGCCTCTTTGAAGTCTCATCTGTACACCCCAGCCTCGCAGGTTATGGGGTGCGGGAGTGGTGGTGATGAGGCGGGGCCCTCAGGGTGAGAGAAAATAGAATCAGGCCAAGCAACATCGCCCAGGTCCCTGGCTCAGGTGTCCAGTGAATTCAGCCCCAAGGCTCCCCTGGCAAGTGAGGACCCCACCAAGCTGGGTAACACATAACTGCTCACACACCATGAGAACGCCCATTCCTGTGAATAAAGTATTTCTTACTCATTACACAATACTGAAATGTACACTGGCCAGTTTTCCCCTACACGTACTGTTAGAATGACTATGCATGAGGAATAAAAGCAGGAACTAACTCTTTCTGGAAGTTCTTTTCGGTTTTTCCCACTTTAAATGCCTGGCTATGCAATTTCAGCAAAACTGATGCTTGAGACTATGTAATGATTCTGCATCTTGAAACTTCCCCCGAGCTGTGTTACAAATCTCAGCATGAAAAGGGAACAAAGGAAAGATCTTATTTTTAAAGTAGGATAAATAATGCAGTGTAAATGAGTTGTAGGTTTTGTTTTTACTCTGTGAATTTGTTTATTAAGAAAGAGGCAAAGGAAAACCCAGTAATAAGAGATAAAAATACTTTTCATCATTTAACCAAAACAAAACAATAAGACTTTAATAACTCAGATTGCACAATGTTTCATAACTGATTAGAATCAAGAAACCAGCATTTATTGAAAGTCAGTCATAGTTAAGACCAGTGGTTTGTTAAAATCAGTAACCTCTCCACTATCTCTCACAGAACCAAGGACCCCTCATTAGCTTCTATCAAGAGGTCTTTGTGGGTAAGGAAGTCAAGAATAAGAGGCTGTGCTGAAAAGCTGTTAAACTAAAATCCCAGACACAAAAACCAAGGAAAAACAGGTTCTGAACTTTCTGGGTTTTATTTTTCCTCTGACATTTTATATTTGTGCTCACCTGAAGTTAGTGATGCTTTTGACCTGTGGTGTTGGAGAAGACTCTTGAGAGTCCCTTAGACTGCAAGGAGATCCAACCAGTCCATCCTAGAGATCAGTCCTGGGTGTTCATTGGAAGGACTGATGCTAAAGCTGAAACTCCAGTACTTTGGCCACCTCATGCGAAGAGTTGACTCGTTGGAAAAGACCCTGATGCTCGGAAGGAATGAAGACAGGAGAACGGGACGACAGAGGATGAGATGGTTGGATGGCATCACCAACTTGATGGACATGAGTTTGGGTAAACTCTGGGAGTTGGTGATGGACAGGGTGGCCTGGCGTGCTGCAGTTCATGGGGTCGCAAAGAGTCGGACACAACTGAGCGACTGAACTGAAGCTAGTAGCCTGAGTCAAATATGACATGAAGTGAAGGGAAGTGAAAGTCGCTCAGTCGTGTCCAACTCTTTGGGACCCCATGGCCTATACAGCCCATGGAATTCCCCAGGCCAGAATACTGGAGTGGATAGCCTTTCCCTTCTCCAGGGGATCTTCCCAAACCAGGGATCGAACCCAGGTCTCCCACATTGCAGGCGGATTCTTTACTGACTGAGCCACAGGGGAAGCCCAAGAATAATGGAGTGGGTAGCCTTTCCCTTCGCCAGGGGATCTTCCTGACCCAGGACTCAAACCGGGGTCTCCTGCACTGCAAGCGGACTCTTCACCTACTGAACCACCAGGGAGGCCCTAAGCCGGCATCGGTACATACGCTGTACCAGGCTCAGACAGAAGAGGCTTTACACCCCAGTCTTCCATCAGCCCGCATGGCCCGAGGCACTTGCGGGCGTGAGCGTCCATGGCCCGGTTCCAGGTTACCCCAGAGATCATGGGACACGTGTGATGGTCGGTTTGTGAGGTGTTTGGCGAGTCTGCTCAGCTCCGAGGTGCGGCACCCTGGCTGGAGCAGTGATCTCGTCTCCAGGACAGACCTGATGAAGTGCGTGTGAGCGTGAGCGCCTGGAGACGTGCGCCCGTGTGTTCATCAGCAGCAGGATCTGAGTCAGGCCCAAGCAGAAGGATGGAGAAGCCCTACAACAGAACCGCGTGAGAGCGGAGATGCACACACCGGCGACGCGCAGGGTCGTGGCGCGCGGCGGTGCGGGCTGCGCCCCTGGTTTCCCCGCGCTCGGCAGCAGGCGGAAGCGGCCTGTGGCGTCAGAGGTCCGCAGGGGCGGGGACCCTCGCGGAGGAAGGTGGATGCTCTTGCAACGTTCTCCTATTTTCTGTCTCCTCGACGCCCTGGCATTTGGGGCCTGGATCCTGGAGAGCGTGCGAGCCCAGGGCAGGCGGGTCCCGGAGGCGGGGAACCACCCTCCCGTAAGGGCACACGGACCCGGGAGCTCGGTGACCACCCTGTCGACCTGCACTGGCCCTAACGCGCCCCAGCCCCAGGCAGCTAGAGAGAGTTGTAAGGACCCTTCTTCAGATCCCCGGAGGGCCCGAGCCCAAGGATGGAAACTCTCCAACCCAAGCTCACTTAAGTGCCCCCACCGTGTCCGACCCATCCCTTCCTGCGAGAGCCCGGCTAAGGGCTGGGAGCCGCCGCCTGTGCCCGCTCCTCCTCTGCACCCCGCGCGCCTGGGTGCTCCCCAGGCGCCCTGGACGCGGTGTGGCACCCCTTGCCTCCTGCACCGAGGGCCCTGTGTCTACACACCTCCCGTGTGGCGCTCCCGTCCACCTCAGCTTCTCCTACTGCCGGTGAGAACAAACCCCGTTCACTCTCAGCACAAGCAGGGTGGGTGGGAGCAGCATGGGTCAGGCAGGTGGGGGCTTCTGGGGCGCTGGCAGCCTACCATTGCTTCACTCCGGTGGTTACACGGGTGTGTTGATTTTGTGATAACGTATTGAGTTGTACACATACATCGTGTACTTTTCTGCGTGTATGTTGTACTTGAGCAGAAATTACTAAGAAGTAGCAGCGAAGCATATTAAATGTTGGCAATTATTTCTGCCTTTGCTCCCCACTGTGCTCAACCAGGATTAATCAGCTTGAAGCTGGTCGGAGCCCCTTTGCCCCCCCAGCACGTCCACCCCCTTAACTGCACTGGGTGGGCCAGAGGGATGGGGAGGAGCTGGTGACCCCACAGCCTTCCTGTTCTCCCATGCCCAGCCACACACAGACCCCAAATCCAGGGCAGAAGTTTCCCATCCACTCTCTGATGTGGGGACACGTCAATCTTAAGTTCAAGGTTCAAACGAAAAGGCAAGGGTCGATTTTTCAAAGACGCACACCTATGTTCCCAAGATTCATGGTAAGGGGAACATCCCAAACTGGCTCCAGTCTGCGGCATTCGTCTGAGAACCAGCTGTCCTTACATTACTGACCTCTGGGTTAACTGTATTCTGGTTGGGGAAGATGACTCCTATATTATTTTGGTATGGAGGAATGTTTTGGGACCTGCTTAATTGACCCAGTATATGGTCCAATCCTAAAGGAGATCAGTCCTGGGTGTTCATTGGAAGGACTGATGCTGAAGCTGAAACTCCCAATACTTTGGCCACCTCATGCGAAGAGTTGACTCATTGGAAAAGACCCTGATGCTGGGAGGGATTGGGGGCAGGAGGAGAAGGGGACGGCAGAGGATGAGATGGCTGGACGGCATGACCGACTCGATGGGCATGAGTTTGAGTAAACTCCGGGAGTTGGTGATGGACAGGGAGGCCTGGCGTGCTGCGATTCACGGGATCGCAAAGAGTCGGACATAACTGAGCCACTGAACTGAATGGTCCAATTTTGTAAATACCCATCTTCAGATCCACCCTAAGTTTGTTAGGGGCAGTATTTGCTATAGTAAGGCCATTAGGACAAGTGGACTAATCATGTTATCCAACTCTGTACTTGGGTTTACTAAACATGTTTAGCAAGAGAATGACTAAATATCAGTATTTCTATCAACTAATAAAATGAAATTAAAAGAAAAATACCCTTTAAAATAGCATCAAAAAGTCAAGTCCTGGACATATTTCTAATAAAACATATGTAAAACTGCTGTACAAAATTATTTTAGTATTATTAAGAAAAATTTCTAAAAATCTAACTAAATGAAGAAATATATCACATTCATTGAGTAGAGCTTAGTATTGTAAAGATAGTCATTTTTCTCTGACTGATTTTTTAAATCAATCCCAATCCCAATAACTATTTCAAAGAAAATGTATGTGTGCACACACGTGTGTGTTTAACTTGTACAAATCACATAAAAAGTACCTTTTTAAAAATGCGCACACACTTTAAAAGAGGAAATCCAAATGGCTTATAAATGTGTAAAACATGTTAAGTACAAACTTTAATCAAAATGAGATATCTTACATCCACATTGCCAAAAATAAAAATTTCTGACAATTTCAGATGAGCCACTGGAATCCTCTCACTTCTGTGTGGGATGGATTATAAACTGGGAAAACTACTTTGGAAAATAATTCAATTATTATTCAAGTTCAATTATTAGGAGTGTTGACCCAGCAATTCTCCTAGAGAAATGTATTCACATTCACATGGTGACATTTACAAGAATGTTGGAGGTGGCCTTACTGGTGAACCCCAAAAATCAGCAACAGCAGAATTGGAACCCATTCAGTGGAATACTACACAGCAACAAAGATGGACAAATTGTTGCTGCATTCACGACATGCATGAAACGCCACAACATAAGTTGAGGAAAAGAAGCCAAATTCAAAAGACTACATTTCAGCTTGATTTCATTTATATAAATCTCAGAATCAGCCTAAAGAAAGCTGGAATAAGCTGGAAGGGGTAAAACAACAGAGACAAGCAAAGACGCTCTCCCCAGATCGCAAGAGCAGCTCTCTGCGGGGACAGGAGAGGCAGGGCCGGGCCTGGTGCATAGCGCGGCCAGTTTGACCTCTTGTCCTGTGCCACTTGGGTGCATGCGGTATAACTAACTGTCCATTATCCGCATAATCTGCGGGATTATGTCATGGAAAAAAAAGCATATGAAGCAATGTCAAGTGATCCAACAGATCAACACAACTCAAAATACTTGACAAGCTGCTTTAATGATAATTTCACAGTTGATTTGAAAAGCCCTTGAAGAGCCTTCTCATGCAAGAGCAGTGGACAGACATTCATTCCAAGGACGGAGGAGGGGAGTGAAAACCCTCCGGCTGCCCGGGTCCAGCTCAGGGGCCAACCGGCCGTCACGTCGTCTCCAGGCCCCCCAGGGACCTCCGTGATGCTGGGCGCATAGCTGGAATGCTGCCTGACCAATGCAGCCGTGACCACAGAGGGCGGGGAGAAGACCTTCAGCAAGGAGCAGGAGGAGAGGCTGAGGCTGAGGGCTCTGGCCAGCCCGGCTGGGCGGCCTGAAGGCGAGAGAGCAGAGCCTGTCCTCCAAGCGGCCACCAGGGGGCGCTGTGCAGGGGCAGCTGAAAGTCTACGGTTCTGCTTTTGATCAGAAGTTTCTAGTTGGACAAAACAGGTGGGGGTCGCAACAAGCTTGCCGTGCACTTAAGGCATTCATCGAGGGTACTAACTAATGAATTTAGTGTTCTTTTAAGCGTGTAAATATCTAGACTCGTCTTTAAAAACGCCAGCCTTACAAAACGCAGGCCCAACCGAGTCCGCGCGTTTGTGGAGGACCCGAAAGCTGGAACCGCTCGCCACGCGGGGCCCGCTCCACATAGAGCAGCCCGGAGCCCGAGCAGCCTAGGCGGGGAGGGCGCACGCCCTGAGCGGGGCAGGCCCCGTGGCCCGAGCACTGCGCCTGCGCCCCGCGCACCGCAGCGCGCCTGAGCGGGAGACCAGCTCCGCCCGCTGTGTCGGCGCGGAAACTAGACCCTGAAGAGACGGCAAACGGAAGCCAATACCCGAAGGGACCGCTTCAGAAGGGACCGGCGCAACAGATTGAAACCCTGTAGGTGACACCGACCGCACCGGAAGGGGCCTGTAGACACCGAGGAGTGTGAGCTGAACGAGGAGCTCCTGAAACTGAACCGGACCCACACGGCCCGCAACAGCTCCAAAGTCCTAGATATATTTTTACCTTTTTTAATTAAAAACTTTCTTTTCTTATTTTTTCTCTTCTATTTTCTTTTAAAATTCCCTATTACTCCCCCGTTATTCCTTAACTTTCATTTTCATTTTCATATATTTTCACTATTTTTTTAATTAGGAAAAAATTTTTTTCCCTGTTTTATTTTTTCTCTTATTTTCTTTTAAAATCCCCTATTACTCCTTAATTTTCATTTTCATTTCACTATAACCTTGTAAAAACGCCAGCCCTGACTCACAGTCGTCTGAAGTACCAAGTGGCCGTATGAAAAGCTGAGCACACCCAGCTCTGAGCGCCAGAGAGAAATGGACTCCAGGAAAGGAGCTGGGGAGAGCAGAAATCAGAAGTTCAAGGGGAACTGATGACAGAAGGCGCTAGAAGGACACGGCCGTTGAAGACGAGTCAGAGTCTCGACAGGCACCCGGACAGCGAGCGCGCCCCCGCCTCCGTCATCAGCGGCCAGTCTTGCGCTGAAGGGAGAGCGTCGGCCCGTGAACACACGGGGTGCGCCTGTGTCTTCCAACCCGAGGTCCCTGAAGCGCATCCTCGTCACCCGCTCCCCTCAGGGGCACGTGTGGGCGCCACTGAAGCTGCTTCCGTCCGAGTCTTCCTGGCCAGCTCGTCCTGCAAGACTGAGGGGCTGTCCATGCCCAGAGGGGTTTCCTCCCGACTGGAATGACTCCTCCTGCTCACACAGCCTGGAAGGGGAAGTGGTTCCTCTTAGACTTGTCTCCACCTTCAAATAAGTCGGCCATCCAGAAACCCCACAAAAATCCTGATTTTCTTTTCCTCTTCAAAAGTAATTTTTCACTCACCTGTTTTCTGATTCAGTTCAAGAAACTAAATAAGAATCATTACACCCTTGATCAGCCTGAAGCCTGGGGGTGTTAGAGATCTCACAGCGGCGTTTTATGAATATGGTGACTGGGATGGCTATGAGCACAGTATCTCCATGTTACAGTGCTCTGTAGACAATAAGCTATTTTAGTTTAGATAACTGTTCTCTAAATATAAACTATAAAATAGTCCATGAGCATGCAAACATTTGAAACTTAATTTTTAAACCAAGTGCAAAACTGCTTACTACAGTTAAAAGAGAAATGTGAAAATAACTTGATATGTATTTAAATAATTGCTTAATATGTGTGTGTAATAATTTATTCTTAACTTGTTAAAACAACAAGAAAATGAGTCAAAATCACTTTATAAATACTAATGTTTTCTTATAAATAGTCTAAGAATTTTAAGTGAGACAGTAATTGCACAACGATGAATAATTTTGGAGACTGAGATATGGTTGCAGGTGACTGGACCCTCCCAGGAAATTCTTAATCAGTTACATTCTCATGCTCAAGTTTCTTGAGAAACTTAAGTGACTAAGGCCACAGGAACAGATAAAATAACCCCTGTAGAGTTTCTGTAGATAATGGTGCGAAACAAACCTAGGGGTAAACTCTCAGCTTTGTCCTCCAGGGAGCCGAATTTCATCACAACACACCCACCGCTGACCACTGAGATGTCCAAACACCAGGAACACACAAGTGTTAATAGTCTTTCTGCTTCTATCCAGCTCAGTTCTAATTACTAGTGAAGGAAAGTGAGGTCGCTCAGTCGTGTCCGACTCTGTGGCCCCATGGACTGTAGCCTACCAGGTTCCTCCATCCATGGGATTTTCACGGCAACAGTGCTGGAGTGGGTTGCTGTTTCCTTCCCCAAGGGTAGCTGCAATATCCATAAAATTAACTGTGCCCGTGAAATAGCTCAGTCAAGGTTTTCCTCTGACCTCACCTTCTTCTCATCGCGTCGACTTTCCTTCCGGGTCTCCGATTAGAAGCCTCTTTCTCCAGGGTCTTTGTCCTGCTCTAACCTCTTCCTGGAGTGACAGCGACTCCCAGATCTGGTCTCTTCCCCAAGGTAGTTCCCGGTGCCTCCTCTTGTTCCAGGTTACTTTCTTTCGCGTCCACATCCGTTGCCATCAGAAATGGTCCTGCCTAGGAGCAGAGCGGTGTACCATGGGAACAGAGCTCCAACCAGGGTCCAGGACAGCGCCTGGATTGCAGTAGATGCTCCGGAAGTGTTGGTGGGTAGATGCGTGAACAAGTGAACGGAGGTTCTACCCCAGAACGAAGTGGGATGGGTGGGCAGGTGATGTGACGCTGACTTGTAAAGTTCCTCAGTCAGTGCTAAGTGGGACCAAAGGCTTATCAGATGGAAAGGGTAGAATGACGTTAGTTTAAATGGAAGTGGAGCCTTTGTAGCAACATGGATGGGCCTGCAGACGATCGTACTAAGCAACCTGAGGCAGGCAAAGACGAGCATCACATGATATCGCTCGTATGTGGGGTCCAAAAAGGTGATACGAATGACCGTGTCTGCTGAATAGCAACAGACTCACAGACACAGAAAAATGAACTTCTGGGCACCAAGGGGGAAGGGAGTGTGCATGTGCGTCAGTCACTCAGTCGGGTCCAACTCTTCACGACCCCATGGACTGTAGCCCACCAGGCTCCTCTGTCCATGGAATTCTCCAGGCAGGAACACTGGAGTGGATTGCCATTCCCTTCTCCAGGTGACCTTCCCAACTCAGGGATCAAACCCAGGTCTCCCTTATTACAGGCAGATGCTCCACCATCTGAGCTACTAGAGAAGCCCCAAAGGGGAAGGGAGGGGATGGATAAATTAGGAATTTGGGATTAATATATACACACTACGCTATAAAAATGGATAAACAGCAAGGACCTACTGTGTGGCACAGAGAACTATATTCAATGTTTTGTGATAACATTTAAGGGAAAATGCAGGGCTTCCCTGGTGGCTCAGAAGGTAAAGAATCGGTCTGCCAATGCCTGTCAATGCAGGAGACTTGGGTTCAATCCTTGGATTGGGAAGATCCCCTGGAGAAGGAAATGGCAACCCACTCCAGTGTTCTTGCCTGGGAAATCCCATGGACAGAGGAGCCTGGCGGGCCACAGTCCACGGGGTCGCACAGAGTCAGAGACAATTCAGTATCTAAACAACACGATAAGGGAAAATAATTTGAAAATTTTATATAATAACTGAGTCATTTTGCTGCGTACCTGAAATTAACACTGTAAATCAACTATAATAAAGAAGAAATCAATTTTTAAAAGGAGTACTTAAAAAAAATCAATAGAAGTGGAGCCCAGAGAAGACAAGTTCCAGTCCTAGTACGAACAACTATCATACAAGAGAGAAAATAAGGCACATGGCAGACGTGCGGCAGAGGGTGCAGTGAGGATTTGAGTGGGCGACTGAGAAGTCTCGTTATCACTCAGAGGGCGGGATGATAGAAAGCCGCCTCACGTGTGGCTCACTGCAGTCAGAGGCCTCTCGGGGTGTGCTGTGGGGCTCTGCCCCTCATGAGGCTCTGTCTCACCCTCTCACAGACAGCTTAAAGGGAGGCTTAGAAGGACACAGACAATAAACTTGCCGAACACAACTCGGTTTCAGGGGATGAGAGCATCGAGGTTCAGAAGAACTCCACCAGCTGAAAGGTCATCTCAGGCCAACAGGGAGACGCCATAAAGAGAGTGACCTTTTAAATTTAGATGTTAAGGAATCATTTCTGCAAATATCAAAGGTGAGAGACCTATGGAGGAGCAGTTCACGTGGGGGAAAAAAAAAAAAAAACACCTGTAATTTTAACTGACCACAAACTCAATATTCATCGATAGGGTTCTGAAGATCTGAGTATTAGTAGAAGCAGATGGTCCACCTTCAAAGAGGGGGGAGTTTGTGGGCCCACGTCCTAGCCTGATCGTTTTAGAGAATGGCTTTCAGCTGTGGGGGCCACAGATCTCAGAGGGGACGAAGGCAACACTCTGCAAGGGACTTCAGAAGGAACTGGCTGCCTTCAGTTAAAGAGAGGAAGACTGAATCGGGCAGGGAGGAGGCCGATGGGCCCGCGTCAATGCGCGGCTCACGAGGCAGCCCCGTGATGCCTCTCCCGGGCGGAGTCCTCACACCCTCGGGGTCCCAGCTGCATGGTCTGTAAGCTGAGGGCAACAGCAGCAGCCTCTGAGGTCTGGGGTGGATTCCGTGAAATGTCCCCAAATGCTGGCACCTATACAGAGCAGGTGCAAGAGGGGTCACATGAGCGCCGGGACCGGATGTCGTCCTTGAGGCTTAGAACAGGGACGGAGGGGCACTCAGGGAGACGTCACAGGAAACAGGCGCGCTCCCGTCCCAGGAGCACGAGCTCACAGCCCACGGCGCTGGGGAGCCGCGGGCCTCGGTCTCCTGGAGGAGGGGGCCTGGGGGGCTGTGTGGTTGCCTGGCGGGGCGGCCTGGGCCCCAGCCCAACCCCAGGGCTCACTCCCTGCTCCCAGGCCTCCTGCATGGAAAACCTGGGACAAAATATGCAGCCCCTTCTTTCTGTATTTCCCACCATGCTCAGGACGATGTCCTTTTAAAGCTTTTCACAGCCACAGCTTATCCTAACTGGGAAGGCACCTTGCCACCTGATACCTCCACCTCCAACTGGGTGTCCTGCCACTCAGCTTGTTCGGACACCAGCTCCCTGGGCGAACGTCGGCCCAGGCTGGGCTCAGCCCCGTGGGGTGGTCCCTTTGCTGACACCAGGCTTGAGCGCCAGGGGCCACCTCTGCTTCCAGCCAACGGGCTACAAGTTCAGGAGTTCTCACGGCCCCCCTCAGCCCCACGAGCCTCCAGGAGACTCTCAGAACCCAGGAAGGCGCTCTGCTCACCCTCTGTGTGTGCGGGGCGGGGGTTCCCTCAGTCGTGTCCGACTCTTTCTGACCCCAAGGGCTGTAGCCCGCCAGGCTCCTCTGTCCCTGGGATTGTCCAGGCAAGAATACTGGAGTGGGTTGCCATGCCCTCCTCCAGGGGATCTTCCCAACCTGGGGATCGAACCCTGGTCTCCCGCACTGCGGGCGGATTCTTTACCGATTGAGCCGCGAGGGAAGCCCGTTCTGCTCACAATGCCTGGCTTCTTGTGAAGGGTGAGCTCAGGCCAGCCAGGTGGCAGAGCCTCACAGGACAGGGGTGGGGCTGAAGCATGGGGGCCCCACGCCCCGCCCCCAGCGCACATCCTCCCAGAGCCCTGGTGTGTTCACCAGCCCAGAAATGCTCCAAATCTATCACTTAGAGTAGCTTTTTTTTCTTAAATCAAGAGACAAATGACTAAATCATCGGCCACGTGATTGAACTCACTCTCCAGCCCCTGCCCTCCCCAGAGGTAGGCAGTGGGGCCTGCAAGTCCCAGCTTTCTCAGCCTCTCCCCTGAAACCAACCACTTTGTTAGTGTAAACTCAAGTGTGCTTGAGAGAGCACCTTGTGAATGATCGAAACACTGATCGCTCTGGAAATGCCACAGGCTTCGGAAGCTCTGCTCCAGGAACGGGACAGAGAATAAATGTGTTTTCATGACATTGAAGCCAAACCTACTGGTCTCCCAGCCCTCGCAGGCTCCGACCACCCTGGTCAGACAGTCTCCTGGCGGGAGGGACTGAGAGCGCGGGGCAGCAGCAGACTTAGACCCGCAGAGGGGCTGCCGCCCACGTCCACCGTGCCCTTGACAGCAGACACCGGGTGAGTGGGGGTTCAGAGACTGTAGTCCAAAGCTGCCCGCCCGGCTGAGAGCCGAGTGAACCCGCGAGGCACGAGCTCTCCGCGCCGTGGGCCAGGCTTTCCCAGCCCTGCCACCGTGTCATCCCCGGACAGACCACCTTCCCGAGGGGAGGTCCCCCTCCGTCACGAGGCAGTGACCTGTTTACTCCCCGAGCGAAACCGCCCTGACGGTTCTTCCCAGGAGCCTGCCTTAGCAGGGGGACTTCCCCTGCCCACCTCCAACCCCCGTGTCCACAGGGTCCTGGGAGCCTTCGTACGTCCCCAAAGAGGCTCCTCAAGACGTGGGAGGTGCACGGGAGACTCTCTGTGGACTGGCTTGGGGTGAGGTGGGGAGTGGGGAGGAATCCCAAAGGGTAGTGTCGAAAAACAAGGATGCTTTCAGAGGAGGCGGCCTGGGGACCGACCCTGCAGGTGCTGGGGGAGCGTGCGGGTATCAAGGCGGGTGAATTTTCCTGCCTAACACACAGCAGGGACTCGGGTCGGAAGGGAAACCCGCCCCCCTCCACCCAGAGAATATCGGAGGGAGAAGAGGAGTTAGGAGGCTGGCCCAGGCCAGAGAAGAGAGGAAAAAACAAAAACACTTCCGCTGGGAAGTCAAGGGGGTAAGACGGGGCTCTGGGTGTTGGGGGGTGTCCTCTGCCCCCGCCTGCAGCCCCCTCCCCATGCCCCTGACCAATTTCTGCGGGAGCCCCACGTCAGCAGTTGCAAACCTACCTCCTGCCATAAGGATGCGTTTATTTTCCCGCAGATGAAGCCAGGTAGCTGACCCAGAGGGTCCCTCCAACCTCCAGCTGATGAGCTGTGTGTCACGAATGGTGCTGTCGGGTCCTCTGATTGAGGGCTAGTTACGGTTTATCTTGCCCACTTGGTAACATCACTTATCATCGAGAGGGAAGCAGAGTTTCCCCAGACTCCTTGATACGAATACTAGGCCAGACAAGTTTTATTATCACCGTTCCTCAGGTGAAATCTACTAAATGTTCAAGTTTCATTTCAGTGTCTTCAACCTATCTGATTACAAAGGCTGCTTAGTGACCTTGGGAGTGAGCGTTCACCTTGCAGTTAATGCTGGACTTGGAAAGTTTCTGTAAGATGCCAACATTCAATTTTGGGGGGAGTTCTCCCCCCCAAAAAACCGTAGAATTTCCTGTTCAGTTCTAAAAAGTGAATCTGATTCTTACTCTGTAGAAACCAAACTGTCCCCTCGCTGTGTAAAACGGCTTTGCATCTCCTTTCTATAATCTGTGGTCTGCCGTGTTTATGCAAGAGTGCACACAGCCCAACCTCCTTGAGTCTCACTGTGTGAGGCTGTGTGAAGACCCTGTGCCTTAAGAGGGACCAGATCCGGTAACAGCGCCAAGCAGAAGTCTTGACCAAGAACTCCCTCTGTTCCTTCCACGGCCAAACTGTTCCAAACGCATTTTCAAGCTGTTCGAAAAGGTTGACACAGGGGCACCTTTCTCTGGGGCCTTTGTCCTGAGAGGCGAGGACAGGAAGCAGTGGTCTCCTCGGAGATGAAGCCCTGGAGGAGTTCATGAGCGTTGAGGTGTGAGTACTGACTGAGGGCCCCCAGGGGCCAAGACGCGTCCGTGGAGAGCAGGTGTGAGGGCAGAGGTTTGCACCTCCGAGGACCGGCATTTGCTTTCTAAGCCCCAATCACAGCTCTCTCCTGTTCCCCTTTCCAGGGTACCCCCGCGCACCCCAGACGTGACGGCAGCTCGCCACGTGAAGGCCCCGCACAGAGGTCGTTTACGTTCTGAGCTCAGCCTTCCACGTGAGCGGGTGTATTGGGGGGCTGAGCAGGGGAGAGCTGGAGGCCAGGGAGGGGCCAGGGTGCCGTCTGCTCCGCAAAGAGATACAGAGGCCCGGGGCTGGTCTGCAGTCCACCCTCGGAGGCCCTGCATTCCACCCGCAGGCGCCTTCCTGCCCACCTGCGCGAAGGGCCTGTGCTATAACCGGACAGGGCAACTCTCTCCTGGACGGCATTCCAGAAAAGCCTGCCTCGGCTCTGTAATTCCCAGACTGCCAAGAACAGACCCCTGGCGGCAGTTTTCCTCGTGGCCCCTTGATCCTGGCTCTGTCCGTCTCTGAGCTTTTCCCTCAGAAGCTGGTTTTCCACCTGGAAGAAAGAAGAGAGCCCTCAGGTCCAATGGCCGGGCCACCGGACCTGCCTGCCACCCCCTGTGATGACCCTGGATTCGGCAGCCAAGTCCTTTTCCTCAGGCTCCACCTCGCATAGGACCAGACAAGCTAGACCAGTTTTACTTTCTGAGTCCCCTGCTTTAATAAAAAAAAAAAATAGAAGAAGAAAATTTAGTACGCATTTTGTAAGCATTTTGGTGGTGGTTTAGTCATTCAGTCGTGTCCAACTCTTGCAACTTCATAAACTCTAGCCCGCCAGGCTCCTGTGTCCATGGGGTTTCCCAGGCAAGAATACCAGAGTGGGTTGTCATTTCCTTCTCCAGGGGGTCTTCCCAACCCAGGAATTGAACTCCTGCACCGCAGGCAAATTCTTTACTGACTGAGCCACCAGGGAAGCCCCAAGAATCATTTTGGTATACTTTAAAATGTCATACTTAATACATGGATGCTTTTAAAAGTGCAACGCAGGGAGCTCCCCGGCGGTCTGGTGGTTAGGACTCCATGCTGTCTCTGCTGCGGCCAGGTGTTCAATCCCTGGTCAGGGAACCGAGATCCCACAAGCCTTGTGGCAAGACCAAAAAAGTGAAAAGAAATAAAAATGCAATGCTGCATAGCTGTGTTATCCTCACGGTAGTACAGGATTTGTGAAACACTGTCAGATAGCTTCTTTTCTGGGACATGAGCTAAAGTTTTACGATTGAAGTATTTTTGGTCCACCTTTCCAGTGTGATTCTTCGTATAATCTCATTGTGAAATATTTTAATAGTTTAACTTTGAGGCCCAAGGGAAGTGAGCCCCAGCCACAAACCCTGTGGCCCGGTATCTCGAGGCTTAGAAACTATGCCAGGCCCAAGGACCCGGCGTTAACTCCTACGGGCTGGGTCCCGCCCGGAGGGGTTTATCTAGTTGAAAGCTGCAGGTGAAAGGGGAGTTGAAGTTTCAGGAATGTTCCAGTTTCCCGCTCCCCATGACTAGTTTAAGACTCAAGCAGGGAAAAAAAAAAAAAAGACTCAAGCAGATTTCTAATAATTGATTAGCAAGTGATTTCAAGTAAGTAATGAGTAGCGGATTATCTTTTTGCATATTATTGGCTGTCTGACTCTATCCCTGAATAGCTCTACAGCTGACAATAAGTAGATTTTCATCCTCTTGGCAGAGTGTGTTGCTGCATCTCTGGGCCGGTAGGCAGTTTTGCCTCTGACATTGAGTAGTTATGGAGACCGAAGAGCATGGGTTCTTGGTGTGCTTTCTCTCATTTCAAAATGAAAGTCAGACTTGGCCCCAAATTATGGGTTGGGGTAAAGCAGCCGAAGAGTCTACACGCGGAGGCAGCCAATGGTGTGCTATTGGATTGTCAGAAAAAGAGTCACTAACTTTACAGAGAATTAAGCCCTTGAGGTATTTGCCTGGAAGGCAGGGTAAGAAAACCTATTCTGACTTTATTCACAGGGAAAAAACTTTAGATAAAACAAACAGAGGGACGTGTTTGAGCTGCGTCCAGTGGCCTGTGACTCAGAACAAGAAGCACGCTTGGAGCTCAGAGGCCCCTCTCTGGACCCCAACAGACAGATGCTGAGGAAGAGCCAGGCAGGGCCTCAAATGTCCTGCAAGCAAAACAGCGCCGGGCAGGCTATCGGGGCCGCGTCTGGCCAGGGGAGGGGGCCGCAGGCTTGGGCTGCGTGCGGGCAGCAGCGGAGAGCGAGCAGAGGGCGGGCGGGGGGGAGTCCGCTGATGGGCCCAGGCCGGGGGGCAGACCCCATCACTGAAAAGCGGGCAAAGCAGTGTTGTAGCCACGCGTCCCGGGAAACAAACTCACTCAGACGGACAACGCAGATGGTGGAGGGCAGTTTATTACACTGGCGGGCCCAAGGCAGAGTCTCCTCGTAGCCAAGGACCCCGACCAGTTTTTGTGAAAACCTTATATACCCTAAGCGTTCGTGCCCAAACTCACCTCCCGAAAATTCCCTGAAACTAGTCTGAACAAGGGAAAAATAAAGGTACAATCAAAGTTAACCCGTGATTCATAAGCCTTAAGCCTAGGTAGTTAACAGTGGACCATTGTCCATAGGCCTGTGGTCATACCCCAATAAGCATAATAGAATGTCTGACTCTATTCGGTTACGCAGATAATTAGGGTATTCTTGTAGGCGATGGAGAGTCCTGGGGCTCTTCCTTCTGGGGGCCTGGTTTTCCAGTTGGTTTGTAGTTTCCATAGATCCTGGGCATACAGCTCCAAGCCCACAGTTCGGCCCAAGATGGAGTCCTGCTTTCCAGATAGAGGCTGTTCTGCTTCCTTTTTGAGCAGAAGCGCAAACACCCTTTTTAAAGGGGTCCCCAAGCGAGGATGTGGGGACGGGAGCCGCCGCGCTGTGGCGGGAGCGGAGAGCGTGCAGCCCCAGGAAGCAGCGTGGAGGCGCCTCACACTCACAGGAGGAGGCGCGTCCACTCCAGCAAGTCCACCTGCGGGTATGATGCCCGAGCCGCCGAGCAGAGAGCCTGGAAGATCTGTGCGCCCGGGTCCACGGCAGCGGCAGCAGGTGCTCCGTCCACAGACGGCAGGAAACCGGAGCACGGCCTGGGCAGACAACGGGGTCTCGCTCACACTTACAGGGAAGGACGCCCTGACGCAGGCCACAGCACCGATGAACTCAGTGAGGGTGGCCAGACCAGAAAGACAGGTGCTACCTGACTCCACTTCTAAGAGGGCCCCAGCGGAGTCAGATAGAGACGCAGAGTAGAAGGCGGTTGCCAGGAGCCGGGTGAGCGGGGAGTCACTGTTGTTTCACGGGGCAGTCGCACTCGGGGAAAATGAGGGGGTCGGCGGATGGATGGAGGCGCGCAGAGTCACTGCGCTTAATGACCCTGAAGTCTGCACTTCAGAATGGCTCAGGTGGAAACCTGGATGTTCTGTGTATCTTATCACAGTAAAAACTTAAAACAAAATTCTCTTTGAACAAGATTCTATTTATATCAGAGTGTTCCCAGGACGTGCCCTCGGCACGCTGTCTGTGGCCTGCCTGTGCTGCCTCCCCGGTGAGTGCTGTCTGGGGTGGGAGGCGGGCGGCCTGGGCCGCAGGCGCCCCCCTGGCCCCCGCCCCGAACCCCAGGTCATCTGCGAGGCCGCCTGCTTGGGTTACAGCCAGAGCGACTGCGGCTACTGAGCGTGGACTCTCCACCATGCTTTGTGGCAGGAAATTTTGTGGCCTGGTTCCTAGAAATAAGCCCATAGATAGGAAAGCCCCCTTCCCTTATATAAAAAGAGGTAGAAGATGGAAGATGAAGAAGCCAGAGTCAAGGGGAAGCGCGTGAATTTCCAGCCACCGATGAGAAAGCCCTGGCGCCAAGCCCTTCCCGCTGCCTTCAGATAAGGCAGATCGCCCCTGCCTCGGAGGGTAGGCAGGGAAGGGGCGGGGGTCTAAAGGAACCTTGTCCAGGAGGAAGTGGAGCTGGAGGGCAGAGCGGGGACCAGAGGTCAGGGGGTGTCCAGCCATGGGATGGGCTGGGCCTTCTGGAGGAAAGAATGTTTAAGCTGAACCTGTAACAGCTCACATAAACAAGCTGTTCTGAAGCTGTTTCCTGTTTCCATAAGGGGTGGAGTGAAAATAGCCCAGAATCCAGGCCCCAGCGTGGGAGGAGAAGGGAAGGTTAGGGGACATGAAACCCCCTTTCGCAGGTCCAGCTGTGCTGACGGTCAGCAGGTCGAGGACGGGGGTGACATCCGTGAGGTCTTCCACCCACCCCCCGCCCCATTCTTTTCCTTTCCTTATGAGAGAGGTTCTGACTCAAGGTCTGCAAAAACAGGTGGGCCTCCTTTTATCTTCAGCTGGGGCTTCCCTGGTGGTTTTTGAACAGGGTAAAGAACCTGTCAGCAATGGGAGAAACCTGCGTTCAAACCCTGGGTCGGGAAGATCCCCTGGAGAAGGGGAAGGCCGCCCACTTCAGATGTTGCCTGGGGAATCCCGTGGACAGAGGAGCCTGGTGGGCCACGTCCGTGGGGCCACAAAGAGCTTCAGGACAACTGAAGTGATGAAGCGGCGGCGGCAGCATCTTCAGTGACGGCAGAACACGCGACGTCTCCTTGAGCGAACCGCGGGTCAAGTTCCCACCAGGGGAGACGGGACTCGGCCTGTCCCACGGGCCCTCCCTCCCCCCTCCCCAAGCCCAGCCATCCGCCAGCCGCAGGGTCAGCTGTGTTCACAACATCCTTAGCAGAGCATTTTTATTAAAGTGCCAGGAATCAGGTCAGGTTCTGGGAAGATGACTGTAACAGTGTTCTAGCCTTGGCGGCCACCTTACACCACTAAGCGTGAAAAACGAAGACCTGGAAGCAGGTACCGATGAACGCAGCTCCGGCCTCCCAGCTCCTCCGTCTGTCCAGCCCCCTTTCTGTCCTTCCCTCTTCCCAGACCCCTGTCTGGGTCGTCTCCCTCCCCGCCTCTGCCCCACCCGAGGCTCAGCCCATCAGCCGGCTTCTTCGTGTTTGTCTTTAACCTCCGTCCTCCTGTCTTATTCTCTCTGTAATCGAACACCTCGAGCTGTGTCCCGTTTTTGCCACTTCCTACCTGTGCCATCTCAGACAAGTCACTAAGCTCTTTGTCCTCAATTCCTTATTTGTACGAGGAAGGTAAGGGGTTCCTACTTTACCCGCGTCCAGGAGTTATTATGAAAATAAAATGTGAACATAAACATTTACATAAACGTTGACTAACAGTGCTTCCTAAGTTGCAGAATGCTCCACACAAATGTTTTCTCACCAAGTCCTCTCTCGTGTTGAAGGTGGGTTTGTTTTCCTTTTGTAAGTCGTGAGCGCCTTGAGGAACAGGACGCTGTCTCTCACCACTGTGGCAGGTCCCAGCCAGGTGTCAGGTCTGAGCCGGACGGGAAGGGCACGGTCACCCAGCTCCCGGAGGTCGCGTGCATCCCACTTGACGTGAATGGCACCCCCAGAGCTGGACGCCGCCCACCCTCCCCCGGGACACGATCCCAGCACCTCACAAAATGGGTTGGCCATTCTCTGCCACGACCGAAGTCACATTTAATTTTCAGACCATCTCTAACCCCAACGTCCAGTGCTCAGAGGGTGTATTTTAGATGTGGGTGTACAGACCACACCACCAAGGGATGCCTCAGACATCTGGTTCCACGTGGTCATCAAGTGAGGAGTGACCTTGCTCAGCTCCTCAACCCCAGGGGGTACCCCGAGGACCCCTGTCTGCATCTCCCCCACTCAGGACATGACGCATCTCCTGTCTCTGTTTACATTCTAAAGAAAGCAGGCAAAACTGAAACCAGATGATTGCCACCAGCTGATTGAAAGAGAAAAACAAAAAATCTTAAAAATATAAACT
Source organism: Alces alces (assembly GCA_015832495.2). Lineage (NCBI taxonomy): Eukaryota > Metazoa > Chordata > Mammalia > Artiodactyla > Cervidae > Alces > Alces alces. The sequence goes on along the minus strand of JADEYB020000019.1, from coordinate 47,699,127 downwards.
TGACCGAGAACACTCATATGATGCAGATTAGCAGAATCATTTCTGTGCTTAGGCGCTTATTTGCATGGAGAAACCCAAAAGAAATCATTGTGATTCTTGAAATCTGAAATCGTTTTCTTGTGACAGCCGTAACAAAGTACCACAGGCTCCGGGGCTTAAACAACAGAAATTTATCGTCTCAGCTCTGGAGGCTGGAGGTCCAAGATCAAGGCGCCAGGAAGGCTGGATCCTTCTGAGCGCTGTTCTTGGCTTGTAGACGGTGTCTTCTCCACGTGTCTCTGTTGTCTTCTCTGGGCATCTGTGTCCAGTTTCCTCTTCTTAAAGGGACAGCAGTCATATTGGCCCAGGGCCCAGCCATGTGACCTCATTTTGCCTTAACTACCTCCAAATCCCACTTTCACATTCTGAGGTCCTGGGGTTGGGACTCCAACAAACGGGTTGGAGGGGACACAGATTGGCCCGTAACAGGATGCCAATGTTTCTAGACAATTTCTGCACAAGCAGACACAGCCTTGTCTTGCTAATTGAAAAAGCTTTTCTCCAATATGCTTTTTTTAAAAATCAAACTCCTTAGACAGCTTCCTTTGAAGTATATAGCATTAAGGAGGACCAGTGTTAATAAATCAACTGAATTGAGAGGTAATACCTCTACAGTTTTGTCTTTAAAAAGAAAAGAACAAGGAAAGAAAGGGAATGGGTCTCAGGAATATCAAACCACAGACACTGGGATAGCACACGCAAGAACACTGTGAGCTGAGGGCCACCTCCTCAAACTGCTGTGGTCCTCATGCCTAAGAGCCAAATTCACATACATTTGCTGTTGCCATCAAACCGTGATCCCTGGGTTTTCACAGAGTGCTTGAAAGTATTAAAGAGTAGGAGTTTGGGGAGTTCCAGCTGTTGTCTCTGCAAGAAGGCAAACTGCAATCTTTTCAAAAAGAAGTTGGGAATGAACAGAAGAACAATATTAAGTAGTTCATGAAACAGGGAAATATCTGTCCAAGAAATGGGCAGGTTGGGAGCGGTGAGGCTGTAGCTGCCTCTGGGTTCACCAGCGGAGCTTTTGGGGACCGAGGGGCCGGCAGGATGCGAGAACCCTGCCTCCGCAGGTGTGGTGGGATCCGGTGGAGGGGGAGAAGGCGCCGCGCAGGACGGGAGTGGCGGCGAGGACCCGGCGGAAGGCGGGCGTCTGCGCTCGGACCCGTGACTCCCCAGGACCTGCACCCAGGGCTGGGGGACCCTGGAGTAGTGAGTCCTTCCTGCTCAACTCCCGGGAGGAGGGTCCTGGACCCCAGGATCGGGTGAGGAGGCAGCTCCCAGTGGAAGGCAGGCTTGAGTGACGGATGCAGGAGTCCCTCCCACCCATGATGTCAGTCAACAACCGCGCATGTGTGTGTGCGCGCGCGTGCGTGCGCGCTCACACACACTCAGTTGCTTCAGTCATGTCTGATTCTTTGCAACGCTGTGCACTGTAGCCCACCAGGCTCCTCTGTCCATGGAATTTTCCAGGCAAGAATACTGGAGTGGGTTGCCATTTCCTTCTCCAGAAGATCTTCCCGACCCAGGGATTGAACACGGGTCTCCTGCATTGTAGGCAGACGCTTTACCGCCTGAACCACCAGGGAAGTTTTAATAAATACACTATATATATGTAAATGCTACTGTTTTTCAACTAGTAAATAACAGTGTACTACTGTGTAGCACAAGGAACCATATTCAATATCTTGTAATAACCTATTATGAAAAGGAATATATGTGTATAACTGAGTCACTTTGCTGTACATAAGAAGCTAACACAATATTGTATTTAAATCAACTACACTTCAATAAAAAAGGAGGAAATGGCTTCAGATACTAGGCGGATTTTGGCTCCCATGAGCACATCACTGAATAATGAGGCATGTCACTGCTTTGCTGATTACTGAACGGAAACTCATTTGCTGTTTTATTGCTGTAAAACTTCAGTTTATGTCTTCCAGAATAATTAAAAATAGAACACTTTCCCTTCTGTCCTAATCTCACCATCTTATGTGCGGCAGAAATATTCTTGGAACTGCTAATAACAACAGAAAAATTAAATCTCTCCCCTCAGCCCTTTCTGCCTCCCAGGCATGTTATGTGTTGCTTGGATGCCTCTGGCTCGTTCTGATAATAAAGGCAAGACTCTCAAGGCCTGGGGGAAAGACCAGTATGAAAACAATCCTTCTAATCCCTAGGCTTCCCTGGTGGCTCAGCTGGTAAAGCATCTGCCTACAATGTGGGAGACCTAGGTCCGATCCCTGGGTCCAGAAGCTCCTCTAGAGGAGGAAATGGCTACCCACTCCAGGAATTTTGCCTGGAAAATCCCATGGACACAGTCCACAGGGTGACAAAGAGTCAGACACAACTGAGTGACTTCACTTTTCACTTTTTCTAATCCCTAGAAGATGGGCTTCCCTGATAGCTCAGCTGGTAAAGAATCTGCCTGCAGCACAGGAGACCTGGGTTTGATCCCTGGGTTGGGAAGATCCCTTGGAGAAGGGAAAGGCTACCCACCCCAGTACTCTGGCCTGGAGAATTCCATGGACTGTCCGTGGGGTCACAAAGAGTTGGACAGGACTGAGCCACTTTCACTTTCAATCCCTAGAGAGTTGATAACTTTTTCTGAGACGTGAGGAACCTAAAAACCATGCTAGAAGCCAGTCAGCTTCTAAGCGTCCCAGACTGTCGTACACGCAGGACCAGCTGTAAGGACAATGGAGGCCACCACGTGCCCGGCACTACGCCAGCGGAATGCGGCAGCTGTGGTCCCTTCTGTCGGGAGGCGGGACGCATGGTCCTTCAAAGTGGGACATCCCGCATGTTCTCATTCAGCACCTGACCCGTCACTAGCCACCCCGTCCTTTTCCAGGCTCCTGAAGAGGTGGTTTTCACTGAGGTAGGGATATAATAAAGCGCACACTTGGTCCTCGTCCCCAGTTCCTGGCACGGAGCTCCTAAAACCCAGGTGATCTGAGAGTTGGAATCTTCAGCTCCACCCCCGACCTCCTTGGAAGGGAGAGGGGCTGGAGACTGAGCCAGACATGTGGCTGATGATGAAGCTGTCAGGCTCACAGGAAACCCCTAAGTGAGGGGTCCCGGGGGACTCCCAGGTGGTGAACACACGGAGGGTGGTGCCCAGGGACAGCCTGGAAGCCGTGCGGCCCTCCCCACGCCTGGCCTCGGCAGCTCTGGCCTCATGGCAAACCTCCTGGTGGTATGGGAAGCGCCTTCCTGAGATCCATGTAAGGGAAGCGCCTTCCTGAGATCCGTGAGTCATTCTTGCCAACTGTCAAAGCAGGAAGGTGGGCTGTGGGAAGGCCGGAGCTGCAGTAAGCTGGGAAGAGGGCAGGGTCCTCACCTCCCCGCCGGCACTGGAGTCCCGCCTTCTGAGCCCTTAGCTTGTAAGAACGCCTTAACTGCGGGCGGGACTACCTGAGCGGAACTCTGGACACCCCACTGGGACTGGAGGATTGTTGGTATGAGAAAGAATTTCTCAAGTGACTGTACACCTACCTCCTGTCTCAGAGAAATGGAAGAGGAAGGAGTTTCTTCTCTCCCTTTCCTGAGAACAAAGAAGAAAAAGAGAAGAGTGAGCAGGCCTGAACATTCCTAGGTTTTGGTTTTTTTTGGCTTTAACTGCTCCTAACTGCACGTCTGTAACTAAGTTTGCTTTTCTGCCACTCCCCCGCAACCCTGCAAGAGCTGCATTTAGCACCTATTATCCTTTGCTTTTTCCAGTGGTCATGTATGGATGTAAGAGTTGGACTGTGAAGAAAGCTGAGCGTGCAAGAATTGATGCTTTTGAACTGTGGTGTTGGAGACGACTCTTGAGAGTCCCTTGGACTGCAAGGAGATCCAACTAGTCCATCCTAAAGGAAATCAGTCCTGGGTGTTCATTGGAAGGACTGATGCTGAAGCTGAAACTCCAATACTTTGGCCACCTCATATAAAGAGTTGACTCATTGGAAAAGACCCTGATGCTGGGAGGGATTGGGGGCAGGAGGAGAAGGGGACGACAGAGGATGAGATGGCTGGATGGCATCACCGACTCGATGGACATGGGTTTGGGTGGACTCTGGGAGTTGGTGATGGACAGGGAGGCCTGCTGCGGTTCATGGGGTCGCAAAGAGTCGGACACGACTGAGCGACTGAACTGAACTGACCCTTTGCTTGCACTTGTAACACTGCCTTCCCCTTGTAGTCAGATATCAGAAAGAAGGTCACGGAGCCACCAAACTGGCAGACTCAATTGCTGAGTTACGACAACAGCCTACGACTGGTTTTGACAAGAACTTAACACCTTTTTTCCTCATCACCAACTCCTGACCACGAGTGCACAGAAGTGCCGTGAGGACAAGCTGTCAGAAAAGTGTAATGTTCACGTGATTGTATGAGTCATCAGGGGTGAATTAGTAAAAGGACAATTTAAGCGCTTCCTGGGTTCCCTGGGCTCCCTGCTCGTCACGCAGGGCATTTGGGGGAAATCCCGTCATGTCCTGGGCTTCCCTTGTGGCTCAGCTGGTAAAGAATCTGCCTGCAATGAGGGAGACCTGGGTTCGATCCCTGGGTTGGGAAGATCCCCTGGAGAAGGGAAAGGCCGCCCACTCTAGTATTCTGGCCTAGAAAATTCCATGGACTGTACAGTGCATGGGGTTGCAAAGAGTCCGACACAACTGAGCGACTTTCACTTTCACTTTATCATGTCTTTATTCAATAAAACTGAATTAACTAAGATCTTCACTATTTTTAATAAACACAAAAAAATTTATTACCTTAAAAATTTGGTTTCTTCATAAACAATTTTGTAAGGCAATTATCCTTCAATTAAGAATAAATACAGTTTAAAAAAATCGGTTTCTCACGTTACTTTGAAATAAATTCCAAAGTGGGTTAATAAAAAAGAATAAAATGACCAAAAAGCTAAAGAAAAATATAGGTGAATATTTATATGTTTTGAGTCTTCAATGACTGTTATGTTGGTGCCATCTCGCAGCCAGCAGACCACAGCCGCTGCCCACGGTGAGCCCTGAGCGACTCAGGATGTGGAAACACAGGATCCTGGTCCCAGAGAGCTGAGGCGCACGGCACAGGAGCGACGTCAGCAAGCCAGACTCTTGCATCTCCCCATACATGGAAAGCACTAAATTCAAGTCCCTTAACCTGGGTTATCTGGTTTTCTTTAATTTACAAAAACTTTTGACATTGAAGACTACGGCCCTTTCTTGCAAAGCTTCTTTCAGCTCGGCTCCGACTTCAGTGCGATGCTCTCGCGGGCACTTGAGATGCTGCTTCCAGGGCCCAAGTCCTAAAAATTTCCACCAAATAAAACATAACTCAGTTCTTTAGGTTGCTGTTTTTCAGTCGACAACACGGAAGAATAAAGATGAAAAAAATTGATGGCTGGGGGAAAGCAGATTGTTTCACAAATAATATTGAGAACTTGGCTATTCGTAAATAAACCAAGTTATATTTTCTCCTCAATGTCAACAGCACACAAAAAAAATAGTGACAGGTTAAACAGTTAATTGGTTTAAAAAGTAGAAATATTGAAGAAAAAATAGGTGACTAATTGGTTTCTCAGTGGGAAGGTAATTCCAAGACTGAAAGCAGAAAGCAGGGTAGAAATCACTAAGGGAAAACCTAGATTTTATTTACAGGGAAAATACTGTTCATCAATAAAACATCACAAAGAAATATGCAAAAATATTAAGTTGGACCCCTACCTCATATCACAGATATCAAATAGGTTAACAATCTAAATATAAAACTTAAAACCATAAAAGTCTTAGAAAAAAAAAAAACCAGCTGTAAATCTTCATGACTTTGGATAGGGCAATAGATTCTTAGCTGTGACACCAAAAATATAAGCAACAAAAGGAAGACAATAGATAAACTGAACTTCATTGAATAAAAACTTCTGTGGATCGATCAAGAAAGGGTAAATATACCCTACAGAATGGGAGAGAATACTTGCAAATCACAAATCTGATAAAGGCCTAACATCCAGAATACATAAAGAACTTTTACAACTTGACAACAAAAAGACCAACAGCCCAATGAAAAAATGAAGAAAGGACTTGAACATACTTTTCTCCAAAGAAGACATATACAAACGTTAAAAGGCACTCAACAGCAGGAGGAGAAGGGGACGAGAGGATGAAATGGTGGGATGGTATCACCAAGTCCATGGACATGAGTTTGAGTAAACTCCAGGAGTTGGTGATGGACAGGGAAGCCTGGTGTGCTGCAATCCATGAGGTCACAAAGAGTCAGACACGACTGAGTGACTGAACTGAACTGAACTAGATGACGTCTTATTTAATCATGAAGGAATTACATTTTCCTTAAATCATCTGTTTGGGCTCTGTATCTGTACATTATAGTGAAAGGATGTTTTAAAATGTTTTATTTAAATGGATGAGGATTCCACCCAGCTGTGATGTTTAAAGAACAGTTTGGTGAGCTTCTTCCCAATGGGGTGGGAACTATCTGTGAGAGACACAGCCCTGGCATGGTCTGGCCGGGAGGATGTGTTTGGCTTTGGGCAAATTGCTCCCATGACTGAACAGCCTTCAGTTAACTCCATCAGCCGGCCCTGGGGTTGGAGACTGAGGCATCTTGTTTACACAACAGGAAGAGCACATATCTTTGTGTGTGGAAATGATTATTGTATTATTAGTTTTTGTAATTATAAAAATGTGAAAGTTGGGAAAAAAAAAAGGCACTCAACATTATTAGACGTTAGGGAAATGCAGATGAAAACCACAGTGAGGTATCACTTCTCACCCACTGAGATGGCCATAATACTTTTAAAAGAAAGGAAATAACAGACATTTGGTAAGACTGTGAAGAACATGGAGCCCTCATACAGAAGTGGAGAGCAGCCACTGTGGAAAGCAGTCTGGTAGTTCCTCAAAGAGTTAAATATGAAATCACCATCTGACCCAGCAATTTCTCCTAGGAATGTACCCAAAAGAATGAAGAGCAAATACTCAAATAAGTATATATATATATGCATGTGCATAGTAGGATTGCTCACAATGAACCACGAGTGGAAACAAAACCAAATGTCCATCAATGGATGGTTGGACAAACAAAATGTGTTCTTTGCATACAACGGAATATTATTCAATCACAAAAAAGACCAACAGCCCAATGAAAAAATGAACAAAGAACTTGAAACACACTTTTCTCCAAAGAAGACATATACAAATGGTCAGATGCTGACATCTGCTATAACACGGATGAATCTTGAGCATATTTTGTTGTTGTTCAGTCGCTCAGTTGTGTCTGACTCTGCGACCCCATGGACTGCAGCACACCAGGCTTCCCTGGCCTTCACCATCTCCCGGAGCTTGCTCAAACTCATGTCCGTCAAGTTGGTGATGCCAACCAACCATCTCATCCTCTGTCATCCCCTTCTCCTCCTGCCCTCAATCTTTCCCAGCATCAGGGTCTTTACCAATGACTCAGCTCTTCAGATCAGGTGGCCAAAGTACTGGAGCTTCAGCTTCAACATCAGTCCTTCCAATGAATATTCAGGACTGATTTGCTTTAGGATGGACTGTTTTGATCTCCTTGCAGTCCGAGGGACTCGGAAGAGTCTTCTCCAACATCAAAAGTATCAATTCTTTGGCACCCAGTCTTTATGGTCCAAACTCTCACATCTGTACATGACCACTGGAAAAACCATAGATTTGACTATATGGACCTTTGTTGGCAAAGTGGTGCCTCTGATTTTTAATACACATTATGTGAGATGAAAGAGGCCAGGCACAACAAGAGTCATGCGTGATTCAGCTGACGTGAAACTGCCAGCACAGGCGAATCCATGGAGATGGAAAGCAGGCTGGTAGTTGCCATGGGCTGGGAGAAGCAGGGAATGGGGAGTGACTGCTTAGCGGATAAAGGGTGATGAAAAATATCGGGACCAGATCAACATGGTGGTTGAACAACAGTGTCGACAGCCTATACACCAGTGTGTCATTCACTTTAAAATGGTAATTTTAGGTTTTATAAATTTCACCTCAATAAAAAAATTAACCAATAAATTGTTTTTTTAAATAAATCATTTTTATTATTTATCAATTAGAAAAACCGATTTCTAACCCTTTTTTTTTTTTTTTAAGTCACAGAGCTCATCATCAAATTGCTTATCCATGCAACCTAAGTGGCACCCTGATGCGTAAAACACAGTCCCATCCCCAAGGGCCTTAAAGCCAGAAAACACAAGACAGGCAATATACAGCTACCGTCAGAGACGTGCCACCTCCCAGGGGGCAGTGAGGGTACAAAGACGTACCTCTGGTTATGCAGGAAAGGAAACAACTCTCAGAGAAGATGACATTGGAAATGAGCTTTAAGGGTTGAATGTGATTTTTCCTGTTAGAGTTGGAGGTGGAGAAATACAGTGACATGTAGAAACGTGCGATCCTTCCAGAGGCCACATGGTCACCCAGAGGCAGGGCCTAATCCAGCCTGGTAGTCCTCAAAGCTGCCTACCTCTGCCATGGGGGCAGGACCCAGAGGGTCACACCCTCCCACTTCCTTCCCCAGGGCCTGATGCGGGGTTGGCAACATCCACGGTGAGCAGTGAATGTCAAAGAAAGATAAGACGTGCATTAAAGAGGGCATTCCCAGGCAGGTCAACGGAAAGGAAGCCAAGCTTCCACCGCAGGGGCCATGGGTTCAGTCCTGGTCGGGAAACTGGCATCCCACGTGCTACACAGCCAAAAAAATAAACACGCACTAAGGAACGGCCCTAAAAAGCGCAAGCACCAGGAGATCTATCAAACGGCAGTGACAGCTAACGGCCTGGCTGAACACTGAAACGGGCTAAGGCAAGCAGGTGACCCGGAAGAGAACCCAGTGCCACCGGAAAGAAACGCACGCAGGAGCGAGCGGGAAGGAAGTCTGCGGCCCATGGAGCGCTGTGCCTGCCATCCTACGGGATTCAGGCTGCGTCTCAAATACAATCACTGAGGTCTACTGGCCCTCGATCCCCGTCCAGGGGTCAGCCTGGGGGAGAAGCAAGGGTGTGCTGGCGGGTCATTGAGGCCCGGAGCTGCCCAGGCCCCGGGGGACCCAGCGAGGGCAGGGCGGCAGGCGCGGCGCGCGCGCCCCTACGGGGAGGAGAACCTGCCGCAGAAGAGAGTGCTGCCGGAGCCGTTGTGTCTGATGAAGAACAGAAAGGGGTGGTCGGCACAGAACCGGGGCTGGTTCACCAAGCAGCTGTCGACCTGCAATATTGCGGAGGCGGCCGCGGCCTCCGTGCCCTCCTCGTCCACCTCCACCACGCTCTTGTGGGCTAAGGCGGACAGACACAGTCCTCCGTTGGGAGACATGGCCGAGAAGTCAGCCCGGCCCGACAGGAAGGCCTCAACCACCCCCAGGCCCTGGAGCACCGACACCATGTCGTAGGTCTTCTCCAGCTTAAACTTTGGGAGGAAGACGTCCACCTGGGTCTTCTTCATGGAATCAGGCTGGGTCCAGGCGAGGAACTTCTCCCAAGTGAGATGTTTCTCTACCTGAAAGGCCAGAATTCGACTTTGGGATTCAGCAATGTCAGGCAGCCCTGAGTCTCCTCTCCCGGAGGGATGGTGCCACCGCTGCCCCCCTCCCCCCACCTCCCCCGAGTCACCTGGCAGACAGGTGTGCCATCTCGTGCTCTGTACCCGAGCTAGCGCGCCCGAGAGCAGGCGGAGGGGCTCGAGGGCCCAGCCGGGCAGGAGGGACGCGCAGGACACTCACTGAGCTCAGAGGCACGTGGTCGTTGGGCAGCAGCACCAGCATGCTCAGCTCCTCGCCCGCGTACGGCAGCTCCAGCACCTGGACCTGCGCCTCCTGGATGCGGGCGAGTCTGAACTCCCCGTCCTGAAACATCATCTGCACCGGCCTCTGCTCCTTCTGCGGGAGGAAACAGATGACCCGGCATCAGACACAGATCATCTGAGGAGGCAGCACCGTCTCCAGGAGAAGCGGTGGACGGCGGGGCGTGCAGAACCCCCGATGGAAACGCTATCTGTGCCCTGGTTAGTGCTACAAACTGTCCACCAGCTTCTCCCTGTTCCCATCGCAAGGCACCTGTTGTCAGCACACTGGTGCTGGCCTGGGAAAGATGGTTCATTCAGCAAAATAAACGAGGTGCTCTGCTGTTCTCAGAAAAGGAAATCAGATTTTCAGAGCTAAAAGATGCCCAGTAAGTATATCTGATGAAACAACAGAATCCAATGAAAATTAACTGCTATTTAATTAGAAAAAAGTTTCATGAAACCTTAAGAGTTTCACAGCAGTGCAGTCCAGAATGTAGACAGGCTCAGAACGCAGTGTGACAGCAAGTGTAAGGGGCCGCACGGGGGCCTCACTGGGGGCCCAGAGGTTAAACTGCAGGGGCGGCAGGTTTAATTCCTGCTCAGGAAGCTAAGGTCCCACATGCTGTGCTGCACGGTTAAAAAAATAAAGAACCATATGGGTCTTCATGCATTTAAATCCAACTGTACCAATTCTGAAACTTTAATTGGAGGAAATAACTTTTTAAAATATAGAAGTGCTATACGTACACAGAAGTTAACTGAAATACTACCCTTGCTAAATTCAGTTTTATAAGTTGACACAAGTCATCTATTAAAAAGATTAAAACAAATTTCTAAGTCCATGCCAGTTGTGGATGACTACTTGTGCTCCCCTCCCGCTCTGCAACTAGAAGGCTGATTATTTACAGTATACTGTATTCAAAGAAAAGGGTTTTATGCTTATAAATTTCTGAATTGCATTAAAATGGTGTTTTTATAAGGGCTGGAGGTGGGGGAGTGGTTAACAAACTATTGCCTATCTGAATTGAAATTATACCTCAATGTCAAGACTAAGTCAGTTTTATTCTTAGAAAGCTATGATTACTGAATTAATGATGATTAATAGCAAATCAAGTCTGTATTTATTCTCATTTTTAAAATAACTGATTAAAGAAATACATTTTCTTATTCTTTTGCTCTGCAGACCACACCCCACGCCCCACCCCCATCATAGTAATACCCAGATCACACTTTCCTAACACCTGTGGGGGGTTTAAATTTGGATTTCTTCTCTCTCTCTCTCTCTCTTTTTTTTTTTTTTGCTTTCTATCTGAGCAATTTGGACTTAAAAGAAAACCTTAAGCTTTCAGGCTGAATGTAGGATGAACACACTCATACAGGAGTGACTTTGTGAGAAATTATCAAGGCTCTAGGAACAATAAAAAGTGCAAAAGACCGAAGGCAACAAGTGTTTTTCATACCTTCAGTTCTTCACCACTGAGTTTAAAATTTCATTCAGAAATGTGTGAAGTTTCAAATTATTATTAACCAATGATTTATGCTCTTACAAAGTTAAATTTTTCCATTCAATTTTTTCACCAAATTCTCAGGATGTTCGAAAGTTTCCCCCACCTGGTTTATTCTAAAAGGCATCTCCCTGGTGTACTCCTTGTCGAATTTCTCACTCCACCTCCCTTTGAAGTAGACCGCGTTAACCAGAATGAGCCTGGTCTCTGCATTGATGGAGTTAGCAGGCAGCAGCTCTCGAATCTTACCTTAGGGAGAAGTAGAGGATACAAAGCATGATAAAACAAACCCTGATAAGGCTCATTGGAAAATCCCGATTAGCATTTCTCGCTCAGATTTGCCCAGTGTGGGTTGTTCTGCGCGGAACCCACACACACAGGTGGCGTTTATGATCACGGTGCTTCAGGACCTCTGCAAAGTGGGTGACATGAACCACTTCATCACTCAGGGAGAAGTCTGCTCCAGGTGGGAGGAGACAGACAGGAAACAAAGGATGGGCTGGAGAAGCCACATCCAGAGCCAGCCTTCCAGGACGGCGTGGGGACTTGTCACAGGAGGCCACCATGAATGGCTCAGAGGGCACACCATCAGCAAAAGGACAAACTTTTGGAAGCCGCTAGCAAAGGTTTCACTATTTGATCCTCCAGACATTCTCAGAGAAGGTCAGGTAGCACGTGAAAGGTATTCCCGTGTCCCCTGGAGATCAAGTCAAGCCTTTTCAGTGAACTAAGAGCACCCCTGCTAATTCACGCCTCCAGAGGGCAAAGAAGAAACTGGGCAAGGAAGGCTAAGGCTTGAAGGAAAGACAACCTCCTGCTCTCTGCTGTCTCATGTATTAGCAGAAACAGCATTGCTCTTAGTGGTACCATGTGTAATTGGTACAGAGGGGCCGACATGGGTCCAACATCACACGGCCATCATGGGGCCGAGGCCACAGCAGGACACCCTGGGGAACAGGAGCGAATGAGGCTCCACCCACCCCCGTGCAGTGATTTCAGTCTGCAGAACCATCAGCCTGAGAGCGGGTCTGCGTGGGCCTGCCAGGTCTAGGTTCCTCACATCTGAGGACAGGAGTGGAGGTGGGAGACAAGAAAGGGGCAGGAGGGGGGTCAGTCCGCTGTGATGGGGGGCCACAGAGACTGTGCTCAGAGGAGGCCCTGGGCTCCTTCCTACAGAGGTGCGGCATTCACTGACGCGCGAACACACGCCCGAGGGAGACGATGCTTCTCTGTCAGCTGTTAACCTGGGAGCCCGGCCTGTGGGCTTCAGCTCCTGCCGGCCACGCTGCTCCGGGGAGAATGGACACAATGAAGTCTCTGCTGTTGAACACCCGAGCATCCGATCAAAACCTCTGCGAGTCCATTAAGGTTCAGATAGTCCATGAGGCCCAGACAGCACGGCGCTGACCATCAGAAAGACCAGGCACGACAGAGGGGCAGGGAGCGAGGAGCAGGAGGCGCGGAAGTGGGGGAGGCACCAGCGAGCGCTGACCTTCAGTCTTCTTTGAGACCCAGGCGTTGATCTGCTTCCTGGACGGCTCTGCAGCTTCGGCAAAGGAGAGCTGCTCCAGCTCAGCGTGGTAGAAGCGAAGACACGATTCCTTAAAGGTCTGGAGAGGAGAGTGGTCAGCGAGTTTCCAAAATTCTGAACAATATATATATTACATTACAGTAACCATTAATCCCTTGAAGGTGGTCATTCTAGTCTGCTAGATATGAAAAGATCAGCGTTTATAAACAGGTAAGAACTCAGCTATGAATAATTATAATGGATAAATGCACTTTAGAAAAAGTCAAATTTCAACTAATTCAAAGTACAGTTAGGGAATTACAAGTTTTAGAAATCATGTTCATAAGTGTCAGTTCTCTGGGGTCTTTCTCTCACACTCCACATTTTGATCACAACTTGTACTGTTCTGTTGATTGAACTTACAGAGAGAAATTCATAGGTCTTCTCCCCAAAGATCCTGTTGGCCGTCGTGAGCAAGTACTGAGCGTCAGGCTTGTTCAGCTCAGCAAGAAGCTGCTGGAAATCCTGGTGAAAGTCTTTCTCTGTGTTTAAGGAAAGCGCCTATCGAGATAAGTAATTTAAAATAATCAATATTGCCCTTCAGTTTCTAAAAGTTTTGTGACCAACATTTTTTCTCAAATACTTCACAAAATATTCCTAAAAGACACTACTTTTAAGTGTGGATTTAGTACATACTAGAGAAGCAAGATGGAGAAGGCAATGGCACCCCACTCCAGTGCTCTTGCCTGGAAAATCCCATGGACGGAGGAGCCTGGTGGGCTGCAGTCCATGGGGTCTCGAAGAGTCAGACATGACTGAGCGACTTCACTTTCACTTTTCACTTTTATGCATTGGAGAAGGAAATGGCAACCCACTCCAGTTTCTTGCCTGGAGAATCCCAGGGATGGGGTCGCACGGAGTCAGACACAACTGAAGTGACTTAGCAGCAGCAGCATAGAAGCAAGATGACATGGGGGAAGGGGAAGATACAGAAGAAAGTAGAACAGAAACGGGTAAAAGAGTTGGCTTTTCTGTCTCAGTTGATCTCCCTTGTTTAAAGATGAGTAACAAGGTAGGAATGAAAGGACTGGGAAAATTCAGAGAAGGAGCTGCTTTAAAATCTTGCATTCTAAGGAAACCGTTAAGTGTGCCTAAATGGAGGAAAATTTAACTCTCAAGTTTATCAAAAAAAAATAAATAAGTAAACAGAAAGACTCAGATAAAAGCATTAAAATCCAAGGAGAAACGAGTAGGAACAACGACAGTGGGAGAGACCGCGCTTGCAGAGTCTGCTGGTGACCAGAGCCCGCAACCGGAAGGCCGGGAGCCCTTCCCGAGACGTGCCAGGCAGCCAGGCGGAGATCACACCCTGAGGGCCTGTGACCTCAGCACAGGAAGGCCGGGACCACTCCACGTCACAGCAGACAACCTGAGGCTCCCCCACGAGACTCCTCTAGGGCTCGTGGGCCGGCCTAATACACAGTAAAGTTCATCAGGAATAAAGAACCACTCTCGACACCTCAACCTTCACCCCCTCACACATGAGCTGGGAAATTATTATGATGAGTAATGGCTACCGTCAAGGGTTCTCAGAGGAATGGAGAGGCAGAGTGAAACACAAAGGCGCCCGGCAGTGAGGAGGCCCCGTGCGCACGGCGGGACCTCACCACCTTCTGGGTGACTCCTGCACACGTTCCTCTGTCTGCTCTAGAAACGTCCCTGGGGACCGGACAGACTCGAGTGGATGTTCCTGAGTCGCTGCTCGTCTAGGCTAACTCGCACCTAAGCATCGCTACAGGTAAAAAGCCCACGCCTCTGCACCCTCTTTGCACATTTCCGCTTATCCCCTGACTCAGCTGGAAAGCACGGTGGTGTATCATTAACTTGAAATACCTATTAACCTACCCTTCTCACCAACGAACAGCTGTAAGTTTTAGTACAAACATCAGTGCTCTCATACTGGGACAGCGCTCGGCTGCTGAGATCTCAAGCAATTGTTAGCATTTCCTAAGCAAACATAAAACTATTAAGACAAAAGTTTAATGTTCACGTCCAGGATATTACCTGGAGAAGGATCACACAAGAAACACCTCGGTGAAGGAGACCTCAGCTCCGCCCTCTGCGTCTGGGCAGCCCCAGTCGCTCCCGAGGCTGCACGCGTCTGCACCCGCGTCCACCCCACCCTCCCACGGGCAGGCCTGGAGAAGGGGGTCTGCAGCCGGTGAGCGGACAGGACACGGGAAAGAGCCCCCTCTCCCGGCTCACCTGGGCCACCTGGGCAGCGGTGTCCCCTTTGGTTCCCAGGAGGACCATGGCCAGGACTGAGGAGAGGCTCACGGGAGAAAAAAACACATTGCCTGAAGGGTCGTCTTCACACAGGACCTTTAAGAGGCGGAGGGCGAAGGTGCCATTTGCTTCACAGAGCGCGTCCATGAGACCGGGCCTGGAGTCTGAGACTGGAGAGAAAAGGCCCTCAGTAACCGCGAATCCCACCCCCCTGACACAGGACACTGTCCTTTCAGGGTGGAACACAAAAGAGTCTACGGAGCATCCGTGTACGGCTGCTTTCCATCCTAATAGGAAGTCCAAGGTTACGGGCACTAACTACGTGTGGTCCCGGCTGCAGGTCAAGCGGCTGAGCGCCTCGGGTGAACAGCAGTGGCTAACGGGGCCACGCGCGCACACAAGCAAACGTTCACACACTGCTGGGCTCCTGGGAGCAGTGGAGTCCAGTCCTTTCCCACTGAGAAGCGGGAGGGCAGGGCCAGACAGGAGGAGGGGAGAGACCCCACGTGAGAGCCTTATCGGCGCTCTGCCAGGTCCCCACAAGGCCCCGGGATTCTTGCACATACTCCTGAGGAATCCCTGGGAGATGTTCAGTTTTGAACCAGCCCAGGTCTCCCCATTTTCCAGCTGATAGCCGAGAAGTGTTTGAGAAGCTGAACTGAAGCCAGAGAGGCTGGAATCCGGGAGGAACTGGGCTGCGAAGCAGGAATTTCCACCCACAGTGGCTGCTCCGTCCGAGCCAGGCCTCGGGTCCTGATGGTCAGCAAGTGTCCCTGAGCCCCGACCCAGCTCAGGGCGCCTGCCCTCCGCTCCCCGGCGCCCAGGGACCCTCGGACACGGCGCGTCGGGCCCAGACACCGTGCTTGTATTTTGCAGTTCGTTTTCTCACCAGAACCAGGATTTGAAGGTTCCCTCCTTTCTTCCATCAACATCCTCCAGCGGAGACCGAGCCTGACACTGGAAGCCACGTTCTGAGGGACAGAGGAGAGGAAAGGACTAAAGACGGGTTCGGGAGAGGACAGTCAGGGTGACAGGGTGCAGCCTGGGCGAGCACTGAGGCCGTGGGGGAGGCAGGGGAGGTCAGCGGGGGCAGGCAGGCGGGCGGGGTGCCCCCAGCCCACCTGAACCCGGGCATGGCACGGCCATCCGCCCCCAGCCCACCTGTTGGCATCCTTCCTTGGTAGCGAGACCCTCACTCACACCACGGCTGGCCTCAGGCCCTGAGAGGACCCCGTGTCCTCCCGGCCCGCTCCAGCCTCCCACAGCCACCACCAAGCCTCGCCTCCTGTCTCCTTCAAGCTGTCCAGCCAGGCTGGCCCTGACCCTGCGTCTGGTCCGGCCCACATTCTCCCTGCTGCCGCTCGGAGCCTGAGAACAGGAGTGTCCCCACTCCCCACCTGTTCCCGCCACTGCAGCAGACAGAGGCGGTCCTGACCCTTCTCTCGGGCTCTTTCCTGGCCCGGCCCTGGGGCTCCAACACACTTGACCAACAGGGCTCATCCTCCTGCCAGACCGGAGAGCCCCCTCAGCCCCTCCGAGGCCCTGTGACCTCTGAAAGCTCTGCTTACCCAGCTCCCCATCCTTCAACCAGGCAGTCACCCTTCTGCCTCCAGGCGGCAGCGCAGCAGCTTCTGGGTCCCCACCTTCTAGAGGCGCGCTGAGCCCAAGTCCCTGCCGGCGCTCCCCTTCAGCTCTCTCTTGTGCGCGGGAGGGGCTCACCTGCCTCCTCAGCTCCAGAAGCTCACAGCTCCGGACACGGAGTGGCCTCCGTCCGGAGGGCCCGGGGAACACGGCCCGAAGGGCGGGGCCGCCTCCAACCCCGCCCCGCCCACAGCTTCCAGGTTCCACCCACCACCCCAGGAGCTCCAGTTCTGCGGGAACCCAGGCCTCCAGGATGCAGGGGTCAGGGTGGGCGGGCCCAGGCCTCAGGAATGGGGAGGGGGGATCAGGGTGGGCGAACCCAGGCCTCCAGGATGCGGACTTTTTTTCAAAGTCTTTATTACATGATCTGACTTTCAGTTCTAGTGAAGAAACAGAGTTGCTTTCTGGCAAGCGCACCCCAACAGGTCTGGGTAACCCATCAGACACCATCTCCCACCACCACCAAAGTCTGTCCCTCTTGGCCTCCTAACTCTCAGCCCAGTGAGTCCTGTCTGGGTATTGTTAGCAAAAGACCGTGCCTGCAGCTCGGCCTGAGGGCTCTCAGATGCCTTTTCTCAGCAGCCTACAAAGAGCAATGCTGAGCATGGCCCTGTTCTGCAAAGGTTTCAGAACTTTGAAGGCCTTTCTCCCTCTAAACTCTTTTCTTCCTTAACTCTGAAGACCTTTCTCCCTCTAAACTTGTTTCCTCCGTGAGTGCTACATCCTTGCAAAATGAAGACTGTCAACTCAAACAGCAGGGACGTCT
>JADEYB020000019.1:47513084-47530319 GCA_015832495.2 Alces alces | reverse complement strand
TGTCTGAGGAGCATTAGGTGAAGGTGTCCAGGAGACAAGTAGGAACAGAGCAGGGTATGGGACGTAGGTGCTGGGAGCCGCATGCGGGATTCACCGGCCCAGCCGCGTCTGTGTGTCAAAGAGTCATAGCTGAGGACAGAAGCTGGGGCCACGGCAGGGTGAGACTGAAAGTCACTCAGTCGTGTCCGGCTCTGCGACCCCATGGACTGTATGGTTCATGTATAGAATCCTGCAGGCCAGAATGCTGGAGTGGGTAGCCTTTCCCTTCTCCAGGGGAATCTTGCCAACCCAGGGATTGAAGCCAGGTCTCCCACATTGCAGGCGGATTCTTTATCAGCTGAGCCAATCAGCACTTAAAAAACAAAAAGGGCACCTAGCCAGGAAGAGTGAGGAGGAGAAAGGCAGGTAGAAGCCAGACCATAATGTCCACAATGGGCCGGCACCTTCCGCTGCTGATTGAGGAGGAAGTGGAGAGGTAGGAGGTTGAGGGGCTGCTCCTCACCACAGACCAACACTGCCCTGACAAGCCCTAGAGTCAGTGGGAGATGAGAGGGAGGACGAAGAGGGAGAAGGGAGAGGGAGGAGGGAGAGGGAGCATGCTGGCCGGAGCCGCAGGAACTGAAAGGAAGGTTGTGTCCTAAAGACAGAATGGGTATGAGCATGTCACTTGCTTTCTGAATGGTGACAATCAGAAACAACTAAAATATTAGTAATATCTAAACTGGAAAATGGTTATTTTCTCAAGAGTACAAGAGCGAGGGTTCCCTGGTAGCTTAGCTGGTAAAGAATCTGCCTGCAATGCAGCAGACCCCAATTTGACTCCTGGGTTGGGAAGATCCCCTGGAGAAGGGATAGGCTACCCAGTCCAGTATTCCTGGGCTTCCCTGGTGGCTCCGCTGGTGAAGAATCCACCTGCAATGTGGGAGACCTGGGTTCCATCCCTGGGCTGGGAAGATCCCCTGGAGAAGGGAATGGTTACCCACTGTAGTATTCTGGCCTGGAGAACTCCATGGACAGAGGAGCCTGGCGGGCTACAATGCATGGGGCCACAAAGAGTCAGACATGACCGAGGAACTTCCACTCTCACAAGAGCGAAGCAAAGTAACGCTGCTTTTTCTAGCTTGGTAAGTATTTGTTATTATTTTAGGTCTTTAATCTAGTGGCTCAGATGAAATTCATACTTTGCAGCTGTACATGTCAACCCAGCACCTGAAAGACAGGTCCCTACAGGTGAGGTCTGTGAGGCATACAGGGGCTTCATCTAAGATTGAATCACCTGAAACCTGGAAGATGTTCTTCAGAATCTGGGTCTCAGTCATTTTACTGGATCCAGTTATCTCAGTTCAGTTCAGTTCAGTCGCTCAGTCGTGCCCAACTGTTTGCGACCCCATGAACTATAGCACGCCAGGCCTCCCTGTCCATCAGCAACTCCCGGAGTCCACCCAAACCCATGTCGATCGAGTTGATGATGCCATCCAACAATCTCATCCTCTGTCTTCCCCTTCTCCTCCTGCCCTCAATCTTTCCCAGCATCAGGGTCTTTTCCATTGAGTCAGCTCTTTGCATCAGGTGGCCAAAGTATTGGAGTTTCAGCTTCAACATCAGCCCTTCTGATGAACACCCAGGACTGATCTCCTTTAGGATGGACTGGTTGGATATCCTTGCAGTCCAAGGGACTCTCAAGTGTCTTCTCCAACACCACAGTTCAAAAGCACCAATTCTTCGGCGCTCAGCTTTCTTCACAGTCCAACTCTCACATCCATACATGACCACTGAAAAAACCATAGCCTTGACAAAGGTGGACCTTTGTTGGCAAAGTAATATCTCTGCTTTTTAATATGCTGTCTAGGTTGGTCATAACTTTCCTTCCAAGGAGTAAGCGTCTTTTAATTTCATGGCTGCAATCACCATCTGTTGTTAGTTATTTTGCAGTTACGCTCTCACTTAAAATCTGAGTTAAATTAAGGGAATCTTGTTACTCAAGATTTTTTAACATTCCTGATCATAAAATTTTAAGAAATAGTGAAATAACTGAATAGAAGTTCCCCCACCCTTACTTTTTTCTCTTTCCTTTTCTCATCTAGAGACGATCACTTTCTCTGGAATCACCCGGGTGACTCACAAAACGAAGAGTGAGATGAGCCAGGGCCGGCTGCCCGGGACGGGGCCCGCCACCACGCAGCGTCACGGAAGGGAGCTGGGTCAATCTTCGTGAGAAACTCCAGGAACTGCCTCCTCAAATGCCGAGAGACCGAGTGGCTTGATCAGAACCGTCCTCACTGGACCCTGTGGCAACGAAGCTGGCAAAACGGAACAAACAGAAACTGTGGCAAGCAGGGCTCAGCTGTTTCGAGGCCGATTTCCACCAGTCTGTCCTGCCTGGGTCGCGCCAAGACCGCCCAGCTGCTGCCGTCCTGGCGGGTGGTGCCCTGGGGGATGGGGCCTGAAACAGGACCTGCTCTGCGGGGCATGGCCTTGGAGGTTTAGGAGGGTGCCTTCTCGGCCAGGCCTAGTGTTCCGGAGCGGGGTGGCCTTGAAGACGTGCTGGGTTTCCCACGAAGGGCCGGAGGTTACATTCCAAAATGCAAGCCTGAAGGAAACAGACCGCGGGTGTTTCTGCAGCAAAGTTGGGTTTATTCAATTCGGGGTCAGCAGGGAATTGCAGTTAAGGCTCTCTGCCGTGGCGGCCACAGGCAAGTCCCCACCGGCAAGGGAAGGATCAGCTTTCGGAGAGGGGACCCGGGCCGGGGCGGGCTGCGCCTGGGCCGAGTCCTGGCGGGAGGGAAGGGGACTCTGCCTTCCGCTGCGGGGCCCCGCGGGGGCTGCAGGGCGAGCGCGCCCCCTGCTGGTCCCCTGGCGGTTTTCCTAGGGTTTCCCTCCATTTCTGCTTCACAGGACGGGAGCCGAGGGGGACACGAGATACGCATTTTTCCTTACTCCTGCTTGGGG
Organism: Alces alces; assembly: GCA_015832495.2. Taxonomy (NCBI): domain Eukaryota; kingdom Metazoa; phylum Chordata; class Mammalia; order Artiodactyla; family Cervidae; genus Alces; species Alces alces. The sequence goes on along the minus strand of JADEYB020000019.1, from coordinate 47,527,370 downwards.
AGGGTGCTCAGAACATTTTCCTTCTTTCTAAAGAAAGCAAGCAGTTTCAGCACATTCTAGGTGTCCATCCGCCCTAGGTCGCCCACCCTCCAGCCCCTCATCAGGAGGGGGCAGCGCAACGGGGGAGGGAAGTGCTCTGCCTTCCGCCGGGGCCGCCCGCCCCTCGCACACACTGCGCCCCCTTCCAGAGCCCCGCGGACGCCAAAGGCAGCGGAGACCTGCGAGGACCTGGGACCGCTCCTCCTGTGAGACGTCTGGGCCACGCGGCCGGCCAAGCCTGGGGCTCCTCTGCGGGGCATTCTCAGATGACGCGGTGATTGCGCATCAGCTTTAACGACTTTTCACCTGAACACCCAGAAGTCATGAAACGGCCACGGTGACACCACCAGCTGGTGAGATGATTAATTATTTCATTCATTCCACAGACTTTTTTTTTTTTTAATGTGTAACTTACAGAGCTTCTCTTGTATTCTTTTTCATTTCACTTATTTATTTACTCAGCCGCATGGAGTCTTCCTTGCTGTGTGCAGGGTTGCCCCTGAGGTGTGTGGGATCTTAGTTCCTCAGCCAGGGATTGAACGTGCGTCCTCTGCATTGGAAGGCAGATTCTTCACCACTGGGCCCCCAGGGAAGGCCCTCTTCCGCAGCCCGCTATCGAGCACCTGCTGCAGGCCAGGAGCTGCGCTGGCGTCTCGGGACGTCCTGGAAGGAGACACAGTCCCGGCCTCGGGATACCAGATAGACATTGTGAGATAGCAGGGAAAAATGTGATTCATGTCTGCCACCAGCCCCTGGCACAAAGTCCCTGAAACCCTGGTAATCTTCTAAGCGATAAGAAACTGGGAGTGTCTTTTGTTCTAGAATTTGGTCTCTGACCCCATATGCTGACACGGAGCTCCTGAAACCCGTGTACTTTCCTGGGTGATGGGAGTGTCTTGGGTTCTCATGAGATGAGTCTGGGTGGAGCTCCTGTATGAGGGCTGCTCCCCAGAAAGACCAAGCCGTGATGAGAAGCTTGGAAGCCTCAGCCTCACCCCTCCATTCTCTTGAGAAGGGAGAAGGTCTGAAAATGGAGTTCATAATTGATCAAGCCTCTGTACGTAAAATCCGAATAGTGTGGGGCCTGGAGAGCTTCCAGCTGGGCGGACACATCCACACAGGGAGGGGTCGCACCCTAAGTCCACGGGGACAGGCGTCGCCCTGGGTGGGTCTTTATGAGTGTCCTTTATCACATCCTTTAGTCAATAGGTAAAGATGAGTAAGCCTTTTCACTGAGCTCTAGGAGCCATTCTAGCAAGTTAATCAAACTTGAGAAGGGGGTCGTGGGAACCTCTGGCTTGTCGTCATATCAGACAGAAGTTCTGGGTCATCTGCGACAGGCTGGCACTTGTGGGACAAGGGAGCGGCCTTGTGGGACTGAGCCCTTAGCCTCTGGGATCTGACCCTGTCTCCAGGTGCAAAGCATCGCGATCGACTTAAACGAGGACGCCCGGCTGGTGTCGTGAGAACTGACTGGAATGGGAAAGCCTCCCACACGTGCGTCACCAGAAGAATCAGCAGGGAGCTGCTTTGTGTGAGGAATAAGGAAGAGAGACCCGGGAGGGAGGAGCTGGGCTCTCCTCCGTCTGGGGAAAGACTGAACTGAGGTTTTTCCTCTCACAGACATGCAAATAAATGGCATTTGAGGTGGTGTGACTTAGCAACTAAACCACAGTGCTGTGATGACGCTGCGTTTGAGGGGCAGTGTGAGTAGACACAGCAAGAAGCCTGGCTGGAGACTCAGCGAGGGGGTCCCAAACCCACGGCCCTCAGCGGAGATGCGAAGGCGGGGAGGAGCCCCGAAGACCACGGGAGGAGGCGCTTCCAGACCAGCGGTGGGAAAACGAAAACGCGCCCGTGACCGGGGAGACACAAGTTACTCCTGCCGGGCCACAGACACGAGGCCGTCCGGGCCGGACGTCCACGAAGGGCCTCGTCTGTCGGGCCTCCGCATGTGTGTGTTATCTGCCGGGCTGCAGGAGTCCCCGGGGAATTCCGAGTGCTGGGGCCACACAGCGGAGCGGTGCGTCAGTTAGACGACTGCAGCGGCGCAGGGGCGGGGGGCGGAGGTTTCCTCCCTGGGGCCGCGCAGCCGCGCTGCCGGGGAAAGGCAGCAGGTGGTGCGCGGGGCCGTGCCTCGGGCACGGGGCCTGGAAGGAGAAGCTGATCAGGGTGACCTGGTCAAGTCTCGGGGGTCACTGGAAGGAGGGAGACGAAGGAGGCTCCAGCGGGACTTTCAGACTGCTGACACACCACCAGATGAATGTCGGAGACTCTACGCTGAACGTGTTTCACTTCTCCCTGGGAATAAAAGGCATTAGCAGAGCCTGATCCTTATGTTCTGTTCCTACGGTCAATAAGGAAAAACACAGGCAACGCACATTTGCACTGAGGCAGAACATGTAACATCAGCGTGAGAGTCTCCACTTAAAGCCTCTTTATTTAAAAAGCCCAATATGAATTAAAAATGCACACATATTTTATTTTGAGCAGTCTTGAGACTGCTCAGATCATGGCTTATAATTGGTAGGGCTTTGCTCTTAAACTCTTCCTTATTTCAGGTTTAACCAGAAAGAAGTAGTTACGGAAGTGAGAATGAATGAACCAGTCTCCCTGGAACACAGTTCCCATAAGGGCAGGAGAAGCAGCTCATTTAGAGCTTAGGTGAGAAAGAGTCAAAAGGAAGATTGAGTAGAATGCTAAAATTTTCTGAAATGATTAATAATTCTACAATTATTTACACTTTTAAACTTATTAAATTAATAAGTTATCAGTTTAAACTTCATGAAGTTTTTAAAATTATTAATAATTCTACAAGTGACAGGAAGACATTCACACTTTTTGAGTATTGTGTGACAAGGAAAAGCAATAATTTAGAAAACATAATTGCCATAATATTTGGAATGACCAGAATATAGGAAAGTCTATCTCAGGAAATAAATTAAGAAACTGTTACATCATTATGAGGTAGTATGGGCCTGAATTAAATTATACATAATTCTTAACTCCTCAAGTTCCCTCACTGACTCCCCACAAACCAAATATCTCACTTTAATGTTAAGTTTTTTTAAAAAGGAAAACCTCCCAACAAATTCCAGGACCAAGTAGCCCATTGGTGAATTCTCACACTAACCCTTCTCAAATTTTTACAAGAAATTAGAGGAGGGAGGACTTGTGAACTCATAGGCCAATACCAAAGCAAGACATAGACATCATGGGAAAATAAAATTATAGGAAAATATTCCTTATGAATATTGATGCAAAAGCCTCAGCAAGATACTAGCAAATTGCATCCAACAAGATATTAAAAGGATTACACATCATGACCAAGAGGGACTTAGTTCAAGAATACAATGGTGATTCAACGTAAGAAAGTCTATCACAGTCACACATCGAATGAATAGTATGAAGAAGAGAAAAAACACACGATCATTTTGTGAAAACAAATGAAACCTCATCTAAAACATCTATGGTCAACTGATTTCATTCAGTGGGGGATGAATGTTCTCCGTAGGTGATCCTGGACAACTGGATTTCCACACTCAAGGATGAAGTTCTCCCCTTACAAAAATAACTCAAAATTGATCAAAAACCTAAATATAAGAACTAAACTATAAAACTTTTAGAAGAAAACATAGGAGTAAACGTCCAGGACCTTTGGACTTGGCAATGGGCTCTTAGATATGACACCAAAATTCAAGACAAAAACAAAAAAATAGATAAATTGGATTTCATCAAAACTGAAACACTGTATGTGTCTAAGGACATTATCAAGAAAGTAAGAGACACCGGAAACCAAGCTTGAATTAAGGGCCAACCACGACGCACCACAGGCACAGGAGTGCTGCATGCTCACTACTCTGAGTCACGTTCACGTGGGTCACAGGCTACTCCAGCCCCTACGAGGTGGCGGAAATCTTCCTGTGGTTCTCGCTGCTGTTCGCTGCGGTCTGCAGCGCTGAGCAGGTAGAGAACTGCACGTCTCAGCACACCTCCGATGCTCAGCTCCTTTAGAAACAGACTCTACTGTTACAGGGAACGTGGTTTTGGCTTATGTTCTTTTTTTTAACCTTATGAGGAATAAACAACCTGCTACGTCCCTGTACCCCCTTTCAGCCCTATCACTGGGGACACTTATCTTTAATTCATTATCAGGGTGTAAGGTGGGCTCTGGAGCCAGGCTGCTCTGCATCTTTACTAGACTCTTTGGGCCTCAGTTTCCTCATCTGTGAAATGGAACTAACAATAGAAAACTGCACTATGGTGCTGCTGCTGGGACTAAGTCAGCTAATCCACATAAAGACCGCAGCGCACCGCGAGCACCAGGTAAGCGCCGCGTTAGTGCTAACGGCACGACCCCACACTGTTCTCATTTCTGGTCATTACCCAGATATATCAAGTGCCCTTCTAGCTTGTCCTTGAATAGCAGAGACTTACTCAACTCACATCCTCTCATCCAACATTCATCACTGAATCATGAAGTAGTAAGACAAGTCATGGAACAGAATTCTGCTTAAATATATTTGCAATTCCAGGGGTACAGTCTTGAAAGTACCCTTTACTTCTAATTTTTAATCAAACTTTCTCCCACCATAGATCACTGTGTACCGTGAGAACCTAATATCTCTATTCCCACAGATGTAAAACCACTCTGATTGGTTTGGGGTAGAAACAGGGAGTTTAAGATTTGCTTGGGTCCAAGTACATGCAAAAGTAATTTCAAAAAGCATGTTGAATTTGTCAGTATTTGGTTGTCAACTAACTGCTGAATTGTTCAGTTGCTCAGTCATGCCCCACTCTTTGCGATCCCATGGACTGCAGCACACCAGGCTTCCCTATCCTTTACTATCTCCTGGAGTTTGCTCAAACTCATGTCCATTGAGTCGATGATTTAAAATAAGTTAAAATATGAGATGTCTGCATTCTCGTTTTTTAATGAGTCAATTATTCATGGCATGACTGGCCACTTAACATCAAAAACCTATTTAGTCACAGAGTTCTTTACTTGAATCTGGTCTCTAGGTTACCATTTTGTTGGGACATTATCCACTTATAATTTATTAATGAAAAAGCCAGTTCATGACATGTTGCCATTAGAATTCCAGCCACAGCTTTTAAGGAATCAAGATCGATTACTCTTGACAAGCAGCAGGTCTTCCCAAAATACCACAGGAAGTGAAAGTTCTCAGAAACCAGGGGTTTTGTAAGGAAATCATCATAATAGCTAATTCCCTAACAAAATTGCCCGCGTCAATGTCTTCTAGCTACATTTGAGAAAAGCCACTAGATTGCTTCCTGAGATTTCAGGATTTGGATGATCTTCAAAGGGAGACAAGGGACACCCTCAAGACATCTGCTCACCCTGAAATGTCCAAAGAGACCTGAAAAGACTCAGCCAGCCAGCCTGTTCCCTGAGCAAAGACAATGCCTCCAAACCATCTTCCAAGTCTTTTCCTTGGGAACTCAGCAGCAAGCTAGAAGTAACTACAGGAGGGAACCAAGAAAAACTCTGGTTAATCGCTTTTAGAGGAATAGGACCCTCCCCCTCCCCCAAAGTGAAAGGCAAGCTACAGAATGGGAGAAAATACTTGCAAATTTTATATCTGATAATATCCAGACTATATCAAGAACTCCTAGTATTCAACAACAAAATAGACAAACAACCCAATTAAATAATGGACAAGGGATTTGTATAGCTATTTCATCAAAGGTAAACAAATGGCCAGTGAGCCCAAGAAAAGATTCTGAACATCCTTAGTCACCAGGGAAATGCAGTAATGCAGAACAAAACCAAAATGAGACATCAGGAAAAACAATAGGACAGCTAAAACAATAACTAAAGAAAAAAAAAGCAACATAGCAAATGCTGACGAGAATGCAGAGCAATCAATCAGGATGTAAAACAGTGGACGCGGCATGTTAGTCTCTCAGGCTCATGACTCACTCTTCGGCTTCATGGACTGTAGCCAGTCCACGGAATTCTCCAGGAAGAATACTGGAGTGGATTGCCATTTCCTACTCCAAAACAGTGCAACCACTGTGAAAACCAGTTTGGCAGTTCCTTAAAAAGCAAAACAGTTACTATATGACGCAGCGATTTCACTCCTTGGTATACACCCAAAAGATTTTTTAAAAGGGACTCAGACACTTGTGCACCAACAATTACTTCAGCATTATTCACAACAGCCAAATGACCCAAGTGTCCATCCACCTGTGAAAGGTTAAAACAACATATGAAAGGATAAAGTGTGGTATAAGCATAAAATGGAATATTATTCAGCAGTGAAAAGGAATGAAGTTCTGATACATGTTATGATATGGATGAACCTTGAAAACATTATGCTAAGCAAAGAAACCCAGACACAAAAGGCCCCCTGTTGTATGATTCCACTTGTATGAAATATCTAGAATAGGCAAATTCATAGAAAGAAGAAAGATTATCAGTACAGAACCTGGGTGGAGTGGGGAGTTTGGAGTTACTGCCTAAGGATTAGTGAGTTTCTGTTTGGGGTGACGAAAAATTTTCAGAACTAAAAATAGTGACATTGCATAGCATTATGAATGCAATTAATGCCACTGAATATAATTAATGCCATTTACAATGGTTGAAATGACAGATCTTTTGTTACACAGATTTTACCACCATAAAAAAAAAAAAAAAGATTAACTAGACGGACTTCCCTGGTGATCAGGGGATAGGATTCCACATTCCCAATGCAGGGGGCCAGGGTTTGGTCCCTGGTGAGAGACTTAGATCCCACATGCCCAGCCAAGACCCAATGCAGACAGAGAGGTGGATAAATATATTTATAAACACAACCTGAGTTCTCAGGAAGTTTGTTTCCCAAAAGAAGGTGGATGCTGTTTGTAGAGGAAAGAAAAGCCATTAAATAAAACCAAAAGGAACTACTTCTCTAGGAAAACGTTCAAGCTACTTCGATAGTCTTAAGGTAACCCTGGATATTAATTTTCATCTGAAACACAAAACAAGGGGCAGCTGGGGGAAAGAAGTATGCAGCTGGCTTAACTGCCTCCCCGTCCCCCCCCCCCCCGAAGGCCTAAGCCTATTTCTCCACTGCAAGGGGTGAAATGAACACTCTACTCATGACTCTTAGAGGTCATGCTTGCTGTTGATGCTATATCTACATATATCATTTTAATAGCGCCGCCTCCTCCTTAGGCTCATAGTAGGAATCTCTTGTTTGCAGTAAATGCGAGATTAGCAGGGAATCATATTTCTCTTCGCCAGATGGGCCCCTATCCAATCCACCGCTGGCGCTTTCACCATCCTGAAGACCCAAGCGAGGGCCGGCTAGCTGACCTTGCCCGAAGGGCGACGTCCCCTCCGCACCTGCGATTCCCGAGCGCGGCCGCCAGGTGGTGCTGCCGCGTCGCGGACTAGGATCAAAGCGGGGCTGGACCCAGAAGCTCCCCGCACCTGAGTTTTCAGAGGCGGGGTCGCACCTTGGTCTCCCTTCCGGCCCAGCACTTCCACCCCCACACCAGGGACTAGACGGCTCCCGGGCTGGTTGCCTGCGGCTCCACGGTCACTGGGTCTTCCCACCACCGGGAGGTCTGGCTGTCTTCCTCATTGGTCCTCACAGCATCCTGGTGGCTCCGTGGTGAAGAATCTGCCTGTCAAGTGGGAGATGCAGGTTCCATCCCTGGGTTGGGAAGATCCCCTGGGGGAGGAAATGGCAAACCAATCCAGTATTCTTGCCTGGGAAATCCCAGAGGAGGCTGGCAGGCTACACAGTTCATGAGGTTGCAAGAGTGGAACAGGACAGCATAAACAACCACAACCTCAGGGCAACAAAGACGTGAACAACCCCCCTCCCAAGGGACAACAGCGTCAGTCACCCTCCTTGGAAGGTTACCCCAGAGTCCCTGCATCCACCTTTCTTAGTTGCAATCATTTCACATGACTCAAAGATGATTTGCGGACATCAACTCAGTCTGACAAGAAAGAGGGAAGAAAACTAAACCACATCTCACCTTTGAGGACGTTCTGGTACATTTGGAAATGCCTCTACAGCTTTTCCCTCAGCTAAAGGTCATTCTAAAATGAAGACGGCCCCCAGCACCTCCCGGGCTCACAAGACAAGGTGGCCTGTCCACTGCGGGTACAAGGGCATGTCACGCATAGAGAGGCCGTGTCCTCCCCATGAACCCAGGAGAGACAGCAGCCTCGGACAGACCACCCAGACGCTGATGTGGGAACCGCAGCTGCAGCTGTTTGCATCAGGAAAGTTATGCTCGAAGGGGAACCAGCCTTCGCTCTCTAGGCCCATCCTGAAGGTGAACGAGTTAGTCGCTCAGTGGCGTCCACCTCTTTGCAACCCCATGGACCTTCTGTCCGTGGAGTTCTCCAGGTAAGCACACTGGAGTGGTTGCCACGAACATCTCCAGAGTGTCTTCCCGACCCAGGGATCAAACCTGGGTCTCCTGCATTTCAAGCAGATTCTTTACCGTCTGAGCCACCAGGAGAGCCCCAAGGGCCATCCCGGGACACCAGAAATCAAGGCAGAGTTTGGGAGGGTCCTCGAGTGAGTCCCAATGGCAGGGGATCTACAGATGAGGTGGTGCAGGCCAGAAAGTGCTGGGAAGAGGGGAAAGAGACAATTGGCCCAAAGTGCCCACCAGCAGCCCTCCCCCACACGTCTGCAGGCTCCAGTTCGGTGCCTCTCTGCCCTCCGAGCATCTCCTTGGCCTTCAAGCTGCCTGTGTGCCCTTCACCCCCAGCCTGCCCAATAAGAACTCGGGCCAGACCACAGAACAACGCCATCGCCGGAACGATCACACACCGCACATTCCCATCAGCACAAGGTCCCTCTTAGAATCACACCCGCCCACCAGAAACCCGGCAACCACTAACCTGTTCTCCGCTTCTAGAATCTCATCTCAAGAATGTTACATAAACGTGATCGTTCGCGGGGACCCTCGAGGATTGGCGATTTTCATGCAGCGTGATTCTCTGCAGATTCGCCCCGGCTGCTGGGACCCCGATCGTTCATCCTTTTTACGGCTGAGTGTTCTGACCCTGGGTGGGCCTAGGGGCGGAGGCGGCGGGAGGGGCGGACGCGGCGGCCCCCCTTCCCAGAACTGCCATCCCTTCAGCCGCCGCGGCGCGGAGCCCCCGGGCCCGATTCCGAGGGACCAGGACAGGGCAGGGGCGGGGCGAAGGGCGTGTGGGCGGGGTTCATGCCGGGGCGGGACGCCGAGCGCGAGGAGAGGTCCAGACAGATCGGGGGCGGGGCTGCGCGCTGGAGAGAGGCGGCGATGGGCGTGGCCTCGGCGCTCGTGGGCGGGCCGTGGGCGGGGGGCGGGGGCGGGGGCCCCCGGCCGAGTCCCAGCGTCCGGCCCCGCGGAGCGCGTCCGCATTGTCCGCTCGCGACGCCTGCGAGTGCGTAGTCCGCGCAGCGGGAACGTGGCGTAGACGCCGAACGTTCAGTCTCGTCCTGCCGCTCGTCTCGGGCGTTTTGGCCGAGGTGAGTGTCCGCGCTCTCTGGGGGCCGCTTCCCAGGGCCAGGGTCCCCGCGTGCCCCAGCTTCCCCCCTGCACGTGCGAGGCCTGGGGCGCAGGTGTGCGCAGGCCCGTCGCTGCCCCCAGCCGCTGCCCTCCGCCCTGGACTCGGCCCGCGCTGACCCCACGCGCGGACGGGAAGCGGGCCGCCTGGGGTCAGCGAGCGGGCGGCGCGGAGACCCGGCCTGCGCCCGCGGGGTTCCGGCTCGGCCTTTGCCCCGGGTGCCAGGACCGGCAACTCAGCTTCTCCAATCTTAGTCCCTGAGAATCTCAGCCAGAAAATCCAAGAAGAGGGACGGGTATTGATATGTGCTTCCTGCGCTGCTGTTTATGGTTCTAGGGGGGATGGAGGGAAGACAAGGAGAGGAGCAGTTGAGGATGGTGCATGAAAGGTGTCAGCCGGTTTGGGGTGGTGTGATATATGTAGTTTAACAGCCGCACTCCTCTGTTTTCCTGTCGGCCTGGTAAGGGCGCCCTCTCCACGGAAGGAGACGGCTCTCCCTGCTGTGGAGCAAGGCCAGTAGGGAAGTGCTGGACAAGTGGCCTGCTTCTTGGGCCTCAGTTTCTCATTCCGTACAACTAGGAGAATTGGACCCCACGAGGAGTCGGAACTCCAAGGCCTGCAGCGGCCTGGCAGGTGATGTAACTAGGTACCCTGGACCAGGCAGAGCGGTAAGGGGATGCCTCCCCCGCTGCCGTCACTGAAATGAAAGCTTTTCTTCCCAAACCAGAGTGTCTTTGGGCCCTGACCCCGGAGATCTCAGGACCAGATGCTCCCTGAGTCTGCAGCCCGTCACTCTCCAGACATGTTCCAGGGGCTTCTGCTAGGCTCAGGATAAAGTCTTCACCCCTGCACTACTGACCCACCCACCCCTGGGACCAGATTCCCCCCCACCCAGCTCTGTTGTATCCGCAGGTCCACTGTGTAGGCTCTCTGAGCACCCCAAGCCAGTCCCAACGCTGCCTCACGCTTGCCGTTCTCCCTGCCTCAACCTGCCCACTGCCGCACGTCGAGCTGCCCACCGAGTCTCCCTACCTCCCTCAGCATTTGTTTCCTCTTCTAGGTCGTTGGCATCACTGAAAGTGACCGTGCCTGAGAGCTCAGGGCCCCCTGCACCCAGGACTAACAGCACACCCTCCTCCCAGCAGGATTCAGAGAGAAAAATACCCATCTTCCTGGGACATGGCAGGTGACTATTAGCTATAGGGGAGTAAAACTTTGTTAAATGAAAAATTTATTAGAAATTGAATACTTTGTTATAAAAACTCCAGACAACACTCCTGTATAAAACTTGTTTATAATGTGGACTGCACCCTGGAATTATCTTGTTTTGTATTTTCTTACTTGTTTTATTGTTCATTTTAGCCCCGACAAAATAGAATGCTCATCTTGTCTTTGCTTTGCCTCCAGCCTCTGGGATGACCCCCAGGACACAATAGCTGCTCGATCAATAGATGCTGAGTGAGCCCCGAGAGTGACCGTGGTCAGAAATACTGCATGACACATGCATCCCACCGTGACATCTTTTTGCTCGACACTGTAGCATGAAAATCCTTGCATTTCATAAGATAAAAACTCATGCTATTTTATGCACATGTTGTACATTAGGGTTTCTCAACTGCGGCACTGCTGACAGTTGGGGCCAGAGAGCGCTCTGTCGGGGGGCCTCTCCTGTGCTGTCCTGCAGCAGCCCGGCTCTCTGTCTCCCACATCCCAGCAGCGCTCCCTCCAGATGCCACAACCGAGAAATGTCTCCAGATGTTGTGAAACACTCCCTGGGAGGTAACAGTCTCCCTGGTTAAGCACCATCAGTGTGGCTATTTTATTTGTATCCTGTTTCCTGTTTCGCCCCCCAAGTTCCTTTATAACAAATGAGCCTGAGAAGTTGAAACTGTTAATCATTCATTTCACTCACGCAGTTCAACCTTTACACCCTGCTGAGTGCCCCAAAGCTGTTTGCTTCAAACTAACATTTATGTTTTCTCAAGGGCCTAAACAGAATAATATAGATCGAGAGTTTAAATATTTTGGTCTTAAGAGGTTCCCACGGAAAATTTAAACACATCCCCACAGCTGCCTTCTGGAAGGAACTGGTACATGATCTCGGAGAATGTCCTGGAGGACAGTGTAGCCTCAGAGACTGTTGGTATGAATGGCACTGGGTGGGGCCTCTTGTCAGGCTCTCCACCAAAGCCGGGCTTCATGCAGACCCTGCCTCCCCCAGGGACTCATATCTGATTTTTTTTTTTTTTAATATATCTCATGTGCCAGTTTTCAGTGGAGAGGAAGGAAGCAGAGCTGTGTGTCAGCGACTGACCTGCCAACAAGGGGTTGGCATGAAAGATTAGTCACAGTAGTTTCTAATTCTGATCTTAGGCAACACGGCTAATACGTCTCATAGTGGATAACCAGAACAGATTGGGCTTTAAAAGAATGCAGTCATGTTATTCTTGGGGATCGTAACTCGACTCCTGGGTCAGTAAACCCAAGTAGTGGTGAACTGATAGAGCTAGGTTCTTAGAATGCGCATTGTTTTGCGGCTGTCTCCAGTAAAAAGCGTTGGTTTTCTCGCTTAGCCTCAGCCCTTGTGTGCCTCATGTTGTCAGCTTGGTCCTTGTTCAGCTTTGACGGAGGGGAATTCTTCTTCAAGAGAAATGGTTTCTCGTCTGGATTTAGGTAAGAAAGTGCTCATCGTCTACGCACACCAAGAGCCCAGGTCTTTCAACGGGGCCCTGAAGGACGTGGCGGTGGCTGAACTGAGCCAGCAAGGCTGCAGCGTCGCCGTTTCTGACCTCTATGCCCTGAACTTTGAGCCCAGGGCCACGGGGAAGGACATCACTGGTGAGTCATAGATGCTCTGTGGTGGTTTGTTTTTTTTTAACTTTCTTCTTCTTGTGAGTCTTTTCTCTGAGGTACAGTTGACATCACTTTGTACTGTTTCAGATGTGTAATGTAAGGATATGAGGTTTGTATCCATTGCACAATGATCAGAGTAAGTCCAGTTGACGCTCGTCACCGTCACCGCACACAGTTCCGCTCCTTTTCCCTCTTGATGAGGACTTTAACGATCCCGTCCTTGGGACATGTCGTGGTCTTAACTGCAGTCAGCACGCTGTGCGTGACAGCCTGGGGCCCACACTTTGCTCTTCTGACCCTCTTCGTCCATGTTGCCCAGCCCCCACCTCGGCCGCCACCTGTCTGCTTTCTGTATTCCCGAGCTCACTTACTTTTCGTTTAGTTTGGTGGCGGAAGTGGCCATTTGCTTATTAAGATTCCACCACTCTCCCATGTGTGAGATCATACAGTATTTTTCTTTTTCTGCCTATTTCATTTAGCAACGCCCTCCAGGTCTGTCCATGTTGTGGCACGTGGCAGGGTTTCCTTCTTCTTTATGACTGAACGGTAATCCCACTGTGCGTATCACATTCCTTATCCACCGACGGGCCGCTGTGCGTATCACATTCCTTACCCACCGACGGGCCGCTGTGCGTATCACATTCCTTACCCACCGACGGGCCGCTGTGCGTATCACATTCCTTATCCACCGACGGGCATTTAGGTTGTTTTCATCTCTTGGCTATTGTGAATAATGCTGCAGTGAACACAGGGGTGCAGGTTCCTTTTTGAACGGCTGTGTCCCTTTGCTTCGGGTAAATACCCAAAAGTGGGATTGCTGGATGGCAGTTCCATTTCCAGCCTGGGGGGACCCTCCACACTGTTTCCCACGGGGGCTGCACTTTGCAGCAGCCGCACGCGGGTCCGCTCTCGCCCACGTCCTCCCCAGCACTGGCTGGCTGGTCTCACTGGCGGCCGTCCTGAGCGGCGCGAGGTCGTATCTCGCCGTGGCCCTGCTCTGGTCCCTGATGGTCAGTGATGTTGCGCATCTGTTCACGTGCCTGTTGGCCACCTGTGTTTTCTCAGAAAGACACCCATTGGAATCCTCTGCCCGTTTTAAAATCAGATTGTTAGGAGTTTTTTTGCCTTCTTGGAATTTTTTTTAATTAAAAAAAAGTGTAAACAAAACTCATCACTGCGCGTGATGTACAGTTCTCATGTCAAAAAGGTCTGCGGTGCATGGCTTTTCCTGCACCCCAGCCACCCGGTTTCTCTGCTCCCAAAGGAACCAGGGTCTCCCGCCGCCTCTGCATCTTTCTGGGGTGACTTTGTGCTGTCTCTGGGTGTACCTAAAGCAGTCAACAGTCTAATGACTCTTCTCTCTGCCTTTTAAACATGGGAACATGCATTCCCATGTGTTGCTTTGCATGTTGCTTTCTCTTTTTCTGTCTCAGAAGTAACCCCCGCCGCTGCCTCAGAGCCCCCCGCTGCCTCAGAAACCCCCGCTGTCTCAAAACCCCCCCTGCTGTCTCAGAACCCCCAGCTGTCTCAGAACCCCCCGCTGTCTCAGAGCCCCCTGCTGTCTCAGAAGCCCCCAGCTGTCTCAGAACCCCTCGCCGTCTCAGAACCCCCCGCCGTCTCAGAACCCCCCGCCGTCTCAGAACCCCCAGCCGTCTCAGAACCCCCCGCTGTCTCAGAACCCCCTGCTGTCTCAGAAGCCCCCTGCTGTCTCAGAACCCCCCTGCTGTCTCAGAACCGCCAGCCGTCTCAGAACCCCCCGCCGTCTCAGAACCCCCCGCCGTCTCAGAACGCCCCCCGCTGTCTCAGAACCCCCCGCTGCCTCAGAAACCCCCGCTGTCTCAAAACCCCCCCCTGCTGTCTCAGAACCC
>JADEYB020000019.1:47490636-47512904 GCA_015832495.2 Alces alces | reverse complement strand
GCCGTCTCAGAACCCCCAGCCGTCTCAGAACCCCCCGCTGTCTCAGAACCCCCCCCACTGTCTCAGAACCCCCCCCCCCGCTGTCTTGGGGGTGCCGAGGTTGCAGTAGTGCCCACTCATGCAGTCGTGGTTGTTGCTCACTTCTGCTGTGATCACAGGACTGCAGCAAGATCGGTGGCCGCGCTTTCCCACATGTGCGAGCTATCCATAATGGAGTTGCTGGGCAGAGGGAACGTGTGTTTTGAATCTTCATAGACAACATCAAATTGCTTCCCGTGAGCGCTGCACCAAGGCACTCTCCAGCCCACGGTGCTCCCAAGTGCGCATGCCCTTGTTTTCCCGAGTGCTTGATGATTGCCAACCAGACAGGTGGGAAATGGCCTCTGGTATAGGGTTTGAAATATGAACTGTAAATACATTTTTACCTGATTCATTTGTAGTTTTGGCTTTGCTGTGGCGGCTCCTCTTCATTCACTTTGCTTAGTTGTCTTTAGACCTGTGCATTTTGGGTCATATAAACTCTAAGCTTATTTTTTTAAAGGTGTTATAGTATTTGGCAGCTTCCACTTTTTAAATACTTTCTCTACTCAGAATTTATTTCAATGTGAGGTGTGGGTCCACTTTTTCCCAAGTACGTACCCAGCTCTCATCCCCATTTATTACATTATCTAGCTATTTGCCTTGACTTAAAAGCCAGCTTTCTTGTGACCTGAATTCCCACATGTTTTATTCTCTTCTGCGCTTTGTGCTCTGGTTTTGTTTTCCTGTCTATGACTCAGTACCACATGGCTTTCACTATTTTGGCAAATCATTTAACATCTCATAGAGTTAGGTCACCTTCATTTGTCTTACTATTTTTTACAGCTACTTAGACTTTTCCATAAAGATTTTTTGAATTAGCTTTCCAGATTGTTGACTGAAAAAATACTAAGCACAACACGCCAGTTCTCCTGGGCTTAGTCACTCAGTCGTGCCTGACTCTGCAACCCCACGGACTGTCGCCTACCAGGCTCCTCTGTCCATGGGATTCGCCAGGCAAGAATACTGGAGTGGGTTGCCATGCCCTCCTCCAGGGGGTCCTCCCAGCCCAAGGATCAAATCCAGGTCTCCCGCACTGTGGGCAGATTCTTTATTGTCTGAGCCACCAGGAAAGACAGTTGTGAGTTAAGTTTTGTTTAGGATAAAGTGAAGACTATAGCCCGGGAGACAGCCTCTCAGCTGGCTCTGAAACTGCTCCAGAGAGGTAGAGGGAAGGTCAGCATATCTGGGATTTTGGTGAAGAGAGGTGTAATCAGGCATACATTTTGGCAGGTTGCTGCTAGTCATAAGGCACAGATGTCACCATTAATGATTTTAGTGCTTTAAAGATATGAGGACTTACAAGAATTGGGCTCATAAAATCTTCTTGTGAAAATACCTATCTGAAGGCATGTTCTTCTAGTTTTTCCCGGAGCACAGAGCACCTCATTCCTGATCTCCACCCTGAACTCCTTTCAGGGGGTGTTGAAGATCAATGGCTACAGCAGCTTGTGACTTAATCCCTATAGAGGCAGATGGCAAGTTCCAGCCTTTAGTTGGCAAGATTCTAAAGGTAACGGATTAAGTTTACAGTGGAACTTTCAGTGCCGCTTCTTTCTGTTCCAGCAACAGGCGTGGTTCCCCACGTGTTCACGTTCTTTTACAACCCTCCAGGTGTATTTACGAGTTTTCTTCATACAGATCTTGCATAAACCTTATTAGGTTTTGTTCCTCTACATGAAAAGGACTAATCTGTGCATGTCTGTGTGCACACGTGCATGCGGCTGCTACCGACTTTCTTACTGTTTGTAGTTTTAAGCTGATTCTCTGGGTCTTTCCTGATATACAGTCAGACCATCTGCAAGTAATAATTTCACCTATGCCTTTCCAGTAATTCCCAGTAAATTAAATACCTTTAGGTTCCTCCTGTTTGCAATTGTATTAACAAGACCCCAGATTTAGTATTTAGTACTGGTGGTAATGGTTGTATCTTTGCTTCTCCTTGTCTTTTTTCTTTTAATAAACCAAACAGCTCTTTTCACTGAAAAAGCAACAGAGCGGGAATTGGGAAGGTAGAGAGTATTGTGTGATGGAGCCACTGGTTTTTCAGGGAATCAGGTAAGACACAGGCTCTGTGTAAACAGCATTTTAAGTGTGGTGAACAGTGGGCAGACAGTGAGCACTAACAGCCCCTTCACACACCCTCCTTGTCCTGAGGCCCCAGGGACAAGCAGGCAGAACTCTTTGGTGTGGCTCATCATAGACCTTACTCCAGATGTTAACAAAGTGCAGGTTCCTGTAGGGCTTAGGAGCCCTGTAGATACAGATGGGGATGTGCTCCGTTCACTGGCGCTTTCAGGAGTCTTGTTAACAACGGTGTCACTTCATGGTACGTGTTGTAACTCACCAGTTCCCATGGTGATGTAGCTTCGTCTCCATCTTCTGTTTCAATCTGTGAGTCAGTCAGCCTGCATGACTCTGGATTTCCTGTCTTACTAAAAAAGTGCGTCCACACCCACACTTATAAAAATACTCCCATTCCCCCAGTATTTGCATACCTCTGCTGTGTACTTTTAAATATTATCTAGACTACACGTGGCCCATCCACACGTACTGTCTGTTTACCACTCTCAGAAGCACGCAGAGTCCGCGGTGGGCTCCACACCCGGGGGGTGGCAGCCTGCCTGAGACACAGGCTCTCCTCCGCAGGGTCTCTGGTCGGCACACAACCTCACGCACAGAAGGGTCCCAGCCGAGCTTCTGAGTGAAGGCGAGGCCCAGGGAGGTTGGGCCGCGGGATGCTCTCGGCCGTGGCACCCAAGGGCGGGGCCGGCTCTCCTCGGACCGCCCTGCAGGCCTGTGTGCTGGGGGCCACCCTGAGCCCCCCACTCCTCTCTGGTCGCTTGGGAATTACCCAGCCCCTCGTGTTATGAAAGGTAGAAACAGCCTGTTATGATGAAGTCAGAGCCCAGCGAGGTACGAGGAGACCCTCAGCTGCCGGTGACCGCTGTTAACACTGGGCAGTGCTTAGGGCAAGTCATGCTGCTGGACGGGAACCCACCACAGGCCTCGCCTCTCTGTTTACCTGCGGGCGCCCTGCCTCAGGGCTCAGCCCTGCTGCTGCCTGAGCGCCCCTCTCCACCAGGCCTGCCCCGGAATCGCTGAGGCCACAGCTTTTCCAGAGCTGAATCGAGAAAACGGCTGTTTCCTGCATAGACCATGCGCCCCCACCGCAACCCACATGCACGCGGAGCTGAGCCCCCGTGGCCCAGCTGCAGCCCTGCAGGTCACCCACGGCCCCCGGCCTCCCGCCCCTGGCCCTCAGCGGCTCCCCGAGGCCCTCCCCGGGCCAGCCCGGCGGTCCCCTCCACGTCGTCCGCCAGAGCGCCCCTCCCTTCCAGTCCTCTGGACCCCAGCAGAGCTCCTGCTCCATTGTCGGATCCCGGGCGCCCTGCTCACCCGCTGCACACGCGGGTGCGGCCCCTGCATCAGGCCGCGAGGTCCGTGTGCCACGGGGCTGTCCTGAGCCCGTTCCCTGCCGTGCTCTGTTAATCATGTGGTCATCTGTCCCTCCTGGACTCTGGCCCCTTGAAGGTGAGGACCCTCGCTGCTCCTCTGTGTCCACAGTTTGACCCCAGGGCCCGGCCCCCGGTCAGGTGTCAGTGACTTGGCCTGCTGGGGGGTGTCCAGGCAGCAGTGACTGCGGGATTGGTGGGCCGTGGACGTCCCTCCTGAGTGGGAGCCTTTGTCCTGCTCCCCCAGGCAGCCTCTCCAACCCCGGCTTCTTCAACTACGGCGTGGAGACCCACGAGGCCTACAAGAAGCAGTCTCTGAGCAGCGACATCATCGAGGAGCAGAAGAAGCTTCAGGAGGCCGACCTGGTGATATTCCAGGTTGGTTTTCCCTCTCGTTGCGGTACTGGCTCTGTGTGCAGACCCTCTCCCGAGATGCTGCTGGCCACCGTGTACGGCCCTCGGCGCCGGCTCCCTTCCCCCTCTGGGAACGGATTGTCGCCTGTGTTTGTCTCTCTTCCCTGACACTGTCGTTGGACATGGTGTTGGGGCTTCTGTGGGGACCACAGTCTCCAGGGAGACCTCCCTGCTGCTATGTGGAGTCAGGCTGAGCTCCTCGGAACCCCCGGGCCCGACTCCCAGATGCCACATCTCACCCCAGGCGGGGAGAGGGGCAGGCTCCTTCCCACACCCTCCCCGCGGCCCCATGTTGGGGTCATGGTTCTGCTGCCCCAGAGCAGGCTGGGTCAGGGGCCCACAGTCCCATCACGGGGACCCAGATCCACCTGCGACAGCCACCAGGATGCTATCAGCTCTGCCTGCCCAGCCCGCTGCCACCGCCACTCCACACGCCTCAGCAGGGGGAGAAGCTGCCCACATGTGCGGCCCCGGGGGGCAGCCGCCTGCCCAGGCCGGGGAGGAGGCGGCACCCCCGATTCCCTAGGCGGACGAACACCGCAGCGCCCCCTCCTGCTCCTCCACAGTTCCCCCTGTACTGGTTCAGCGTGCCGGCTGTGCTGAAGGGCTGGATGGACCGGGTGCTCTGCCAGGGCTTTGCCTTCGACTTCCCGGGCTCCTACGACGACGGCCTCCTCAAGGTACGACCCCCACCCCCCAGGATGAGGGACCCTGTCCATCAGGGAAGGAAGGGGCATCTCAGCAAGTCACCTCTGGTTTGCCTTTGTTAACCAAACCCACGGAGGACCATCCGTGTGCAAGGCTTATACTGGCGAGAAAGCATGGTTCCTGGAGTCACGGCCCTTTGCTCCAGCGAAGGCTGCAGAGCGTCCACATCCGGCGGCGTGCTCGGCCTGGGGGCCTGGGGGCGGCCGCCCAGGGCGCCTGCTCCACAGTGTGGGCTGGAGCCTGGCTGCGCGCCTGTTCGCCTCTGAGCGCCCAGACCCTCCTTGAAAGCAGGATAACGTCAGCGGCTGATGGACCCAGCCGCTGCACATGATGTGGTAGTTGTGGATTTCCCATGCAAGCAGACGATGTTCAAGGTCCAAAAGCCTCAGAAGTCAAGTGTGCACAAACCAAGCGCTGGGACGTGAGACGGGTCTCAGGCCGTGCACAGACGCCGCCCTTTGCTGCCCGGCCCTGCTGCCCGCAGGCATCGTGCGCCCTCCCAGCCGCCCCCCTGCACCTGCGCCCCCGAAGCCCACTCCCCCAGCATCGGGCCTGTCAGCGCTGTCCATCCGGCCCACTCGCTCTAGCTGTCCCTCCCTTGCCCCGTTGGATGTCGCTGTCGCCTGCCGCTGGGCCGGACTGAGATGGGAGTGTGTGTCTGTCCGTTAGGGGAAGGGTGGGGGAGCTGGCCTCGGTTTCCCTCCAGTCACTATAGACGACCCCTCCTGGGGTCCACGCCCGATCCCGTGCTGTCCTCCGCAGGGTAAACTGGCCATCCTATCCTTGACCACGGCCGGCACAGCCAGCATGTACTCCAAGACCGGGGTCAACGGAGACTTCCGGTACTTCCTGTGGCCTCTCCAGGTACGCCCCCCCCCCCCACGGCTCTTAGCTCCTCCCCCCACACTCTCCTAGCTCCTCCCCCCACACTCTCCTAGCTCCTCCCCCCACACAGCTCTTAGCTCCTCCCCCCACAGCTCTCCTAGCCCCTCCCAAGTGGGAGGGGGGCCTGAAGGCCAGGCCATGCTGACTCCCCTGGAAACAGGATATCATAACCTCTTAGCCTTTTGGATGTTTTACTTGGCAGCCCTGGATAGGCTGGCTGATGGAGAAAACGCTGTGATTATGAGAACCTTTGATGCTGTTTGGCCAGAGGCCACGCCGAGCCCTTTGGCCGGTGTCCGCTCTGGGTGAACAGGAGCCCTGAGGTGGCTCCGTGCGAGCCATGAACTCTCTGGTTTTAAAAGCTCTTCACCTTTGGTTCAGTTTGCAAAAGTAAGTGCGGGAACAGAGAGACTATAAAAAATAGAAACTCTGCTCTCTTGCTGCTGCTGCTGCTAAATCACTTCAGTCGTGTCCGACTCTGTTCTCTTAATCCCCCTTAAAAACAGTCACTTTCAATGACTTACTGTATTTCGTTACAGCCCACGTATATTCTTTTTAAAAAACATGTATCCACGTATTTATTTGGCTGAGCCAGTCTCCGCCAGGGCATGCAGACGCCTCAGCCGTGGCACGCTCACCACAGGGCTCGCGCGGGGAGCACGGACTGGACTGGCTGGACCAGGGAGGGCCCTGTGTTCTTAGACGTGTACATTTTAGGACTCAGCTTATCGTATTTCTTTTTTTACATGAACGGTGCTCCACAAATACTGCTTCATATTTTTTTCATTTATTTTTATTAGTTGGAGGCTAATTACTTTACAATATTGTAGTGGTTTTTGCCATACATTGACATGAATCAGCCATGGATTTACATGTGTTCCCCATCCTGAACCCCCCTCCCACCTCCCTCCCCTTGCCATCCCTCTGGGTCATCCCAGTGCACCAGCCCCGAGCGCTTGTCTCATGCATCCAACTGCTTCACATTGCTTATTGTTTACACCTAATGCGTATCTTGAGCAGCCTTCCTTGGTGGCACATTTAGCTGGAATAACCTCATCCAGGGCTCCCTGGTGGCTCAGTTGGGAAAGAATCCACCTGCAATGCAGGAGACCCTGGTTCAATTCCTGGGTCGGAAAGATCCCCGGGAAAAGGGAACATCTACTCACTCTAATATTCTTGGACTTCCCTTTTGGCTCAGCTAGTAAAGAATCTGCCTGCAATGTGGGAAACCTGGATTTAATCCATGCGTTGGGAAGATCCCCTGGAAAAGGAATAGGCTACCCACTCCAATATTCTGGCCTGTATAGTCCATGGGGTCGCAGAGTCTGGCACGACTGAGTGATTTTCACTTTCATGAGTTGCCATAATTTACCTAACCAATCAAAACCATAAAACTTAGTGTATGACTCAGCAGCAGAGATTAGAGAGCCATGTCAGTTAGAGCCGCCCAGCATTCCCTGCCCCCCAGCAGTGGCCAGGTCCTGAGGTTCCGGGGCAGCGCCCTCACTCTCGGCTCCCCAGTAGTGGGAGAGGTTCTCTGAACTCCCTGGAGGTCAGTTTCCCCTCGGGCGACTGAGCAGTGGGCGGCCTCTCACCGCCCTCCTCTCTCTGCGCTGTAGCATGGCACGCTGCACTTCTGTGGATTTAAAGTCCTCGCCCCTCAGATCAGTTTTGGTCCTGAAATGGCATCGGAAGAAGAAAGAAAGAGGATGGTGGCCTCCTGGGCGCAGAGGCTGAAGACCCTCTGGGAGGAGGAGCCCATCCACTGCTCGCCCCCGTGGTACTTCGGGCAGTGATGCGGGCCGTGCCACACTGCAGGGGCCCTGCGGGAGACGTGACGCGTGTACTGCCACGCAGGCGAGTGTAATAAAGGATGTCACGACAGCCAGGGTGTGACTGTGTCTCCAGGGTCCTGCGGGCCGGCTCCTGTCCCCCACTGGCTGTCCCAGAGTCTCTCCTGAGGGGTCCTTCTCCCAAGCTTGCCTTCCGTTTCTAATACCTTTCCTTCTCCTTTATTCAGCCTTCGCAGGCAGTGTTTGTAGTTTTGGCACAAAACCGGATTTGTTAGATATTTGTCTTATTCTGCGACTCGACTTGGATTCCTGTCTTCAGAGGAAAATGTAATCTGTTCACAGCTTGTGTTGTAGGGCTGTCTTTGCACTTCTTTTGTCTTTTTCTTTTTATATCATGAGTGTTAAGTGTTAATTGAGCAGCTACTCAGCATATCTTTACAATCCCTAAGGGCCGGTTACAGTGAGGTGGCGGCCTTAGTGAGAAGGCGCCCCATCGTGTGCACGAGTCCCGGGAACAGGGCTGACCGTGACCCAAGGTGCGGGCACGTGTCGCTGGACTGCCCCCTCCCCACCCGCTGCCCCAGGACGGGGCCCTTCTCCTCAGCAGTCCCTCCACCACCCCCATCACGGTCCCAGCGCACCTCCTGGTCACACACCCTCACCTGCCTCCTCCCTGTCCGCCTCCCCTCTGCCCCCCAGGCATCTTCAGACCCTTCTCCACCCTCGTTTTCTTCCTCCTCTTCACCTGATCCACCACCAGATAGTGTTTCATGTTCTTAGTTTCCCTTTGCATCTTCATCCCTCTCTCAGAGCTGTCATCTTCAAATCAGATGGGTTTTTCAGGGTCATTTCTTTGACTTTCTCGACACCGTTTTCTTCAACCTTTTTCAGAGCGTCCCCGTGCTCTCTTGCAGTGCCGCCTTCCCAGACCCTCTCTGGGGCCATCCCCCAGGTGCCTTCTCAGAGTCTCCTCCAGACTGTCTTCATCATCTCTTTTGAGCCTCGGTTCTCTCGAGATCGTTCTCTCCAGACCATTGGAACTGGCTTCTTCAGACGCTCTTTGGGCCCTGTTCTTGGGCAGCTTTTTCAGACGCATCTTCTTCAAAACCTCCTCCATCTCCTATGTTTTGTATCTTTGACGTGTCAGTTCTTTAAACGCTGTGCCTGCTGCAGCTTCTTCAGCCTCCATGCTGGTGTTCAGGCAGGGCCTTACACAGGAGACCCTGCGCTTTGAAGCAAAGACGGGGTTTGAACACTGACTGTCCTTGTGGCCTCAGGACACGGAAGCAACCCTCGTTCTCTTGGGGTCTCCTTGGCCCGGTCCCATCCTGGGACAGAGGTGTGAGAACGACCGAACGTCCTTCCCGTGGAGGGTTTGAATCTAGCCACCAGTCTCCTCTGTGTCCCTGGGACACAGGTCGTATCTGGACACCCGTCCAAGAGGAGCTTCCTAACTGGCTCAGAGCTTGGACACACTCCTCGGAGGTTTCCTCTGCCCCCTTCAACACCAGTGGACCATCCTCAAGATCCACACGACGAAGCATCTTTGGTGACACTGGCTTGGTCACAGCTCGGTCACAGCTCGCTCGGGACAGTCCTGTGGCTTTTATTGAGAGACCACCTCCTGGGGAACTTGCACCTCTCCTGAGCCTCGTTCTCCCCTTCAATAGCTAGGCTCTAGCTTCTGATTTATTCTCCATGCAGAGATATTCACGCATGATCCACAGATCCCCGCTTCAGAAAACTGCAGCGCCATCTGTAAGATCATCTCCTTGGTGGTCGTGCTGCATTAGATAGAAGGGTGTGGATGGCTTTGCTGCGATGTCTGGAGACAAGCCAGTCATCAACCCGGGGCCTTTCTCTCCTGCTCCCCTGCTCCTGAGGTTGGGGGTTTGGGGTTTTCTCTGCAGAGGTGTCTCGGCTTTGCTAGCACCATCGTGTGGTCTGCAGAGGAACCTGACTGACATGCCATCACGGAGAAGCCAGTTAGCCTGATGTGCGGAGCTGACATCTTCAGCAATGTCAGGGAACCAGCCTTCCTTCCGGGGGTGTCATTCACTGCTGCCCAGAAGGTTAGTTTCTCTGCCGGTATCACCCGGGCCCACAGCAGGGCACCTGGGCTCACTACCACTCAGGTTCAGAAACCTGGCAGAGGTTGGGGCAGCACTAAACAGGCCCTTTTTGAGAAATGACGTGCAGAGACCCCACGGCAAGTTCATCATGGGAAAGACCCCACAGTGAGTCCATCGTGGGGAAAGAAGAAATCTGAGCCGTGCCCGGCTCAGCAAGGGCCCTGTGTTTGTGGGTCACACGGGTGCTTCTGCAGAGTTTCTGGTTGCGATTGAAACCCTACTGAGACTTCCAGTTCCTGCTTTTGGCAGATGAGATTTCTCAAAAGGCCTCCTGCAGCACTGCCCCCAGAGGCCATTTAAGGCACAAGAGACGCACTTCTAAAGACGCATCATGGGAAACAGGGAAATGTCCAAGTGTATCCCCAGCTCTGTCTCCCCTCCGCCCTCCCCCCACATACACACAGCAGCCTGCCCCATAACAATACCTAACGAGCTGCTGGCAGCAGAATGGACAGAAATACGGACCTTCCAGGTCACATGCTGATACCAATACCCTGTGTTATGGGTACTGTCTATTATCAGTGCTCTATGATAGTCGGGCTTCCCTGGTGGCTCAGAGGTTAAAGCGTCTGCCTGCAATGCAGGAGACCTGGGTTCGATTTCTGGGTCAGGAAGATGCCCTGGAGAAGGAAATAGTAACCCACTCCAGTATTCTTGCCTGGAGAATCCCATGGACAGAGGAGCCTGGTGGCCTACAGTCCACAGGGTCGCAAAGAGTCGGACACGACTGAGCGACTTCACGATACCAGTATTCCAACACAGAAAGAAGCGAGAGACCAGACCCTGGGTTTGTGCACTGTGGGCAGCTGCCCGTCTGCGGAGGCCCTTCTCACAGGAAGACAGGAAGCTGAGCTGTTTCCGTCACAGCTCTGGGTGGAAGAGTCTCTCTCCTGCACTGTGGGGTCCTGGAGTGAGACTAATTCTGCCCGCACCTACAGAGCAAGGGGAAATCTAAAGAAATTAAGTGGCCCCAAGTGATAGCTCAGTTAGTATAGAATCCGCCTGCAATGCAGGAGACCCTGATTCTATTCCTGGGTTGGGAAGATCCACTGGAGAAGGGGAAGGCTACCCACTCCAGTCTTCTTGGGCTTCCCGTGTGGCTCAGCTAGTAAAGAATCCACCTGCAATGCAAGAGACCCCGGTTTGATTCCTGGATTTGGAAGATTCCCTGGAGAAGGGAAAGGCTACCCACTCCAGTATTCTGGCCTGGAGAAGTCCATGGACTATATAGTCCATGGACTCACAAAGAGACACAACTGAGCGACTTTCACTTCACAATGACAGTCCTCAGTAGAGGAAGAAGTCGACAGATTTGCTCCAGAGAAAAACATCTTATGCCTGTGAGGATGCTCCCTGAGCAAGTCAGCCTCACAGAAACCCCCAATTGGCCAAATACATGCAGAGACTGCACGCGACGAGAATCAGCAGAAACACCCGGTGGTAGATTTTACCACCCAGGAGCTTCAGATATCGCTGCTGTGAGATAGACAACACAAAGTACCGGCACATAAAGTATGCAAAGAAATGGAAGTGGAATCAAACCTGAGCAGCCGACAAGAGACATTCAAAAGCGACCAAGTGGATTTGAAAAAATAACTCGGTGAGTAAGTGAAACAGCAGGTTAGACACAGATACAGAGAGAATGGATGTATGCACTCAGTCATAATGCTGAACGTCACAGAAGACCACTTGACTAAATGTACAAACACACCAAATACAAACTCATCTGCAGATTCTACTGAGGTGGTAGGATGATAATGAAATATTCAGAATAGGAGTGTGACGTGAGGGCCACACAAGTCTTTACCGTCCTTTGAGAAATCAGTCTATCATAGCTATATATTCGAAATCATTTAAGAAAGTAACAGTAGAGTCAGTCTAGGTATTTACTGTTGTAAAGCCTTCTGAGGGAATGAGCTGAGAGTTGCTTTTTCGGAGCCTGCTCTGGGGGTCCTGGGGGCAGGGTGGGCTCTGAACCATCTAAGATGGGACTGTCTCAGTGGACTAAGTCCAGAGGCCGTGCAAGACATGAACCCGACGGTGCGCCCTGGATGGCCAGGTCAGAGGCACAGTGCTGGTGGGCAGTTCAGACCTCCTCAGCCCCTCACCTCTTTGGGGTTATAAGTGAAAGCCCCAAGAAAACCACCAAGAATTTTGTGCAGTTTGGGTAGAAGTGGGGAGCCCAGCGAGTACGGGCACTTAGGGACTCATGGGATTAACTAGAGGAACACAAAGGCTTCGTTCCTGAAGCTGGTGCTGCAGGTGGCCCGAGCTGCTGCTGGAGCAGGGCCCTGCCAGCCCAGGCCTTTCTGTCCGCCCCTCCCGAGGGCCGTCCTCTCCTGGCCCACGACCCCTCAGGAGAGAGGGGTCGGGCTGGCAGACAAGCTAGAGCTCACAGAGGCACCCCTTTTGCAACAACCATGTGGGAGCCCTAAATAAATTCTTCAGGAAGAAGAAAACCATCTTCCCAAGAGGTGGCAGATTTAGAAACATGGGCTGTCGGAGATGAGGATGAAAAGCTTTGACAAGAACTTTGCTTGATTCTGAAAC
This sequence comes from Alces alces, assembly GCA_015832495.2. NCBI lineage: Eukaryota > Metazoa > Chordata > Mammalia > Artiodactyla > Cervidae > Alces > Alces alces. Next base: position 47,500,889 of record JADEYB020000019.1, on the reverse strand, counting down.
TCCTTGGAAGAATGACCTAAAACATTTTCGTGTTATGTATTATCTTTTTAAGGTCTGATGCAGAACAAGAACTGATGATGTAATTGCATTGCTCTGGCCCCCAGCCCAGCGTTTGGCCTTTGGTGCTGCCTCCTGGCACAGGGGGTATTTCCCATTCCACCTCTCGCGAGGACAAACTTCCTCACGGGGTGTCCGCGAGGCCAGAGCTCCTAGCCTGGGACAGCGAGGCACAGGACAAGCGAGCCTGCAGGCCTCCCCAGGCCCTGTGCCTCTGTGGTCACCCTGCCATCTGCGTGTAATGGGGCTCAGTCTCAGGGAGCTTAGGCCAGTCCTTCCCGCTGTGGGGTGAGTCCAGGACTGGAGGAGAAGAAAATAAAATTCTGTTCTTACAATCAGGTCGATACTTGTTGGGGTGTGGCTGTGGCTGAGGGCAGAATGAGTACCTCGTTAGCCTGCGTCAAAATGTGAACTTCTTTTATTTTCAGAAGAGCACAAAGCCGATCACCTACAATAACAAAGTTAGGTGAGGTTTCTGATAGTTTGCTTGTTTCATCATGAGAGGACACGATTTACTCTGTGCTATTTCCCAGTTGTATGTGTCGCGAAATCGAGGGGCGGTGAACCGTGCGAGTTACCGCCGAGTGTGAATGAGCTGTGTGTAAAGAGTGTGCAAGCCTTCCTGCTCAGCTGATGCTTTTTTTCTTCCTTGAATTACCACCGAGAGGAATTTTCTCCCCAGGAGGCTTTCTTGTCCGGATTTAGGTAAGAAGGTGGTCACTGTCTGTGTCCTTCAGCGGATCCCTGAAGTGCCCCCGAGGTGGCTGAACTGAGCCGGCAGGGCCGCGGCCGCACCGTGCCATCTCTGTGTAGTGGACGTTGAGCTGAGGGCTGCAGGGAAGATGGTGAGTTTACAGTTGATATTTACACCCAGTCTCTAAAAGTTTCCCTTCTTTTTCTTCGTAAGAAATTATCCAGCTGTGACCACGTGTTGAACGGCAAAATAAGGTCCAGGAGTGGGGTTTGGGGAAAGGAGCTGGTGGCACCCCCTTATCATTTCAAAGCCATGAACATCCATTTCCAGTCCAAGTGCAGACAGATGACCGACTGGCCAAGCTCACGGGCCTGAGGTGGGCTTTCAACACTACTGGGACTACTAGACCAGTCCCATTTGACCCAACAGCTTGTAGTGGTTCTGTTTGCTGTCCTCAAAAGGTGGAGCATCTAGCATAGACGTCTGCATGGAGTATGTGTGCGCACACAACATTGTTGATTAATACAGCACTACCTGATATCATGAGCCTGTAAGTCACAAGTGACTTGAAGCTCTCACACAGGAAGGTTTTCTCGTAAATACAAGACCTCATGTTCCGTCATTCTCCCTTCTCTCTTTCCTATCCAAATAATAGGTCCAAAAAAAAAAAGAGCAGAGTTTTAAACTTAGGACATCAGAACAGGTTCTGACTTTCTCCACTCAAGACAAAGCATGCTCATAAACTCTTAGGCACATGCTCCACCACTAATGGCTCTGATCTCTGACTCTGCAGTCCTGGTCCTGCCAGATGCTGAGTCTGGGATGTTGAGTGGGTCATCTTCCCGGCAGCTCGGCATCAGTGTCTGTAGGATGGAGAGAACAAGCTTCAGGCTTGTGTATTTTACAGAAAAAATGTCTCCATGCCGCAGGCGTTCCGTGTTGTACACCATCTGGCACCTCACACGCGTTCCATACTCAGTAGTTGTGACTGATGTCCGTGGCCATGGGGAGGTGGTCCTGGGGACACAGTCAGACCCGCAAGGACAACAAAGTTGATGTTCTGAGTCTCCAGGCCAAACACAGCTGTGGCTCCTCAGTCAGCCGCATCCCTTCCACCCAGCCGTGGCCCACTTGGACCATTGTCGCGGTCCCTGGGTTCCCAGGCCCCCTGCCCGACAAGGCTGGCGGGTTGGAGGAGAGTCCCCCTTGTCTCTGTTCGCCCTGATGCCTGTCCCCTGCTCGTGTTCTTCACATGTGGACACTGGCCCGAAAGAGTCAGCACCTGCCCGTATCGATTCTCATCTGAGGTGTGGCCCACCCTGAACCGCGGAGCCCCCCGCTGTGGGCCCCCTACCACACATCCTGGCCTCAGGCCTGTGGAAGAGCAGTCAGGCCCCAGGGCGTCTGTGTCTCCAGTGACTCAGAGCAAGGGAAGCCCGAGCCTGGCCCTCTGACCTGCTCCCCAGCACCGACGGGGACGGGCTGGGCTGGGTGTTTGCTTCCCTCTGGCGGTGGGTGCTGGAGGGAGCGGGGACCAGGTGGGCTCCCTGGAGGGGCTCCATGACTCTCCCCACCCCCCGGGTTCCCCCCACCCCAGTCTATTATGAACACCCCATGCTGGGTGTCACCGCGGCTCTTCACCCAACTCCCTTTCCCCTCCTTCATTGCCAGGGGTGCAGCACGACAGAGACACCCCGGCCCAAGCGGGTCCCACTGAGCTCACCTCCTCCTGGCCCCGCTCCCCAAGACAGGGGTGTGAGCCGGGCCGTCCCCCAGAGGGCACGTCCGGGCTCTGACCTTCCTTCCTCCATCAGCCCTGACAGTCAGTCAGCCTGGACGATCAGTCGTCAGCTTGAAGAGCTGAATCTGAACATAGAGACCAAACTCTGGCTGGGACGTGATCACCTACTTTGCCCTTGTGGCCCCCTCTCTGGCGCTGTTTGAAGCTTTGTGCTAAAGCAGGGGTCTCCAATCTCTGGGGTCCAATGCCTGATGATCGAAGGTGGGGCTGATGTAGTCATAATAAAGTGCACAATAAATATAACACACTTAAATCGTCCGGAAACCATCCCCTGCCCACACCGTCCATGGAAAAATTGTCTTCCCCGAAACCAGTCCCTGGTGCCAGCAAGGCTGGGGACTGCTGTGCTAATGAGGAACAGCGCCTTCCAGCGACACCCGCTGACGCTGACCCCATGAATCCTTGGGACGGAGCCCAGGGCAGCCTTTCTGGCCACGTCCTCCAACACGCGGTGCGCCCCGCGCCCCAGGCTGAGGCTGCAGCGGGTGACGCGCCAGCATCGTGTCCTGGGGCGTCGGGACCAACTGCAGCCGCTCGTGCTGCTCCGTGCAGGACGCAGGATGTCCACATGGAGCGAAGGCCGAAGAGAAGACCGTCTCCAGGAGGACGCCTGTCTGCTCAGAAAGGGGGAGCCTAACGGAATTCTGAAGTGTGACGGCCGCCACGGGAAACCGCCTTCTCGCTCTGTGGGACCTGGACCGTCGCTGGTCTCGGTCGCAGGCAGAAGGCAGAAAAGCCGCAGGCGTCACTCCAGGACATCCTGTGCACTGGGCCTGACCCTGCTGGGGTCTGCTTGGCGAGGCTGCATAAGGGTGTCTGTTTTGAGCTTAAGGGCCTTCAGTCTGTCTTGAAGGGGCCTTGGGATGCTCGTTTCTCTGTGAACCTGGCTGGTGGCCGGGGCGGGGCCCCGCTGATGGTCCTCTGTGTGATGTCTGTGCTGTGGGCTGCACATTCGTGCATCTGAGGTCCTTGCCGTCAGATGAGTTTTGTTCCCGAGGCCGCCACAGAGAAAGGAAAATGACAGGCACTCTGGGCCCAGGGGCTGGCAGTGCTCTGAGGACGATAACCAATAACCTGGGCGGTAACCGGCCAGGCGCTCAGCCCACAGAGGGGGCCACTGGCTCTGGGGCAGTCTCCAGGGAGGCCAGGGGTCCAAGGCGTGGTATCAGGACCCCACTGGATCCTACCCAGCACAGCCCCCTCTGCAGGGAAACCAGACCCCCGGCCACACCCAGCCATCTGCGGCTGGGAGGGAGGGTCTATGCAGCCCCTGTGCTTGGAGGCCTGGCCCCTGCTCACCTGGGGTTTCGGGTCCTGCTCCCCAGGGCGGCCTCTTGCTCGCCCAGCAGCTCCAGACCCACTCCAGCCTGAGGTGTACCTTCTCCACCGGCTCTGGTGGGCTGTGTCCCTCGGCCCGGGGGCACCTGGAGAGTTGACTGAGGTCTTCCATTCACTCTTTTATTGCTCTTTTAATATATTCCTTATGTTAAACTACTATTTAACCTGCTATGTGCCTTCTGCCTCCTCAGTTCATTTCAGTACAGTCACTCAGTCGTGTCTGACTCTTTGCGACTCTGAACGGCAGCACGCCAGACCCCCAACCCCCGTCCTTCACCATCTCCCGGAGTTTACTCAAACTCATGTCCATCGAGTCAGTGATGCCATCCAGTCATCTCATCCTGTCACCTCCTTTTCCTACCTTCATTCTTTCCCAGCATCAGGGTATTTTCTAGTGAGTCAGCTCTTCACATCAGGTGGCCAACGTATTGGAGTTTCAGCTTCAGCATCAGTCCTTCCAACGAATATTCAGGACTGATTTCCTTTAAGATGGACTGGTTGGATCTCCTTGCAGTCCAAGGAACTCTTAAGAGTCTTCTCCAACACCACAGTTGAAAAGCATCAATTCTTTGGCGCTCAGCCTTCTTTACGGTCCAGCTGTCCTGGCAGCACCAGGACGGCTCCATTTCATGTTGCACGTAAAGGCTTCGTGATCAATAACCCACAGGGTCAGGGGCTTCCATGAATTAGGGTGACTGATATTTTCCAGTCAAGTCAAGCCTTTCCACATCTTCAGAGGCGGTTCTGGAGACCCCTGGATTCACGTCCCATGATGCTGTCTTGTGCTTTCACAGAGTTCATTCTCCACTACGGTGATTTTTCATCACAGATACGTGTATGGAGCCGTGTTTTCTTCTACCCTTGCTGTTTCTCCTTTCTGGAAGTAATGAGAATTTATGAGGAAAATATTAATTACATTTTAACTTCATAATTAATATTTTAACTTCATTCTTGAGGACTTATCTGAAGAAAATTGCTTAAAAATCACCAAGTTACAGATTTTTTTTAATGAAGAAAATTCTAAGTATTATTTGATGAAGCAAGTTTCATTGTATCACGCTGACATAACGGTATAAACTGAGAGGAAAAATACATGGTGTTATTCATGACCTAGAAACCTGCTCACTGAGTTGGAATCAGGTGAAGCAGGATTATGCAATCATCAAGAATGGGCTTCATGTTGATGTAGGAACCAATACAATATTGTAAAGCAATTATCCTTCAGTGAAAAAGAAATACATTTTTTAAAAAAAGATGAAGAAGAATGGGCTTCCCTGGTGGCTCAGACAGTAAAGAATCTGCCTACAATGCAGGAGACCCAGGTTCAATCCCTGGGTCAGGAAGATCCCCAGGAGCAAAAGAGTGGCACCACACTCCAGTATTCTTGCCTGGAAAATTCCATGGACAGAGAATCCTGACGCGCTACAGTCCATGGGATTGCAGAGAGTCAGACACAACTGAGTGACTAACACTTTCACTTTTTTTTATTTTTTTCACAAGAAGGGGAAGCTCCTAGGACCTCACTACTCAAGGGCTGACAAGCCAGCCTGTCACATCCTATTTTGGGGGCCTGGCAGAAGTCATGAGACTCTGGGCAAAAGACAGGCCGCTGTGACCCACAGTGAGAGCGATGCCAGAGCTTATCCCCTTCTTTTGTGGAGGGTCCCCCTCCCCCCACAGCCCCGAGGGCCCCCGCGGGTGCCTTCATCACAGAGGGCAGCGCTACAGGAGCGGAACCCTAGCTCTAGAAGTCACTGCGTTTAGAGGAAACCAAGGCGAGCCTGCCGTTTCCTGGGCAAGGATGCTAGCACCTCCCTGGCGGCCCTGGGAAGCCCCTGGGTGAAGAGAAAGGACTTGAGCGCTCCCCGCACACTTGGCAGGCTCAGTGCCTCGGGGCCTCGTCCTTCCCAACAGCAGAGTGAAAACTAGGCATAAAGCACTGAGACAGGAGGAAAAGGCATGAAAAACTAGTTCTGTTGACGTGGTACTGTTTCCTTTGGCATTGTTCTTTGTGCTTTTGCTACCTACATATATGTGTACACGGGTGTGTAAGCATATTTATGTACGAGGACCTGGCAACAAACACTGTCCGACGTCTGTTTTCAGAAAACCAAGGAAGAGAGTTCTTCCTGCCGCCGCCACCTCTGCCTCTCCCCTCCGCCAGCGGTGCGCGCGGGTTGTCACTGTCCTCGCTGCCGACCACCGGGAGGACACGTCATCTCCCCCCGCCCCACGCGGTGCTCGGCTCTGCACCTCCCGGGGGCGCCCCGTGAGCGCAGCTCTGGGCTGCCCCCGCCCCGAGGCATCGTCCATCCTTGCGCAGGACGGTCTTGTTTCTTCTTTCCCAACTCTTGTCCGCTTTTGCCTTCTTGCATTTTTAGGGAAACTTCCTATACCATAGCTGGACATCCTTATCTCGTTACTAATCTTAATGTGAATGCTTTGAAGGATTCACCATTAGTATGAGGAATCATTGATGAATTTCTCCATTATTTGTATGCATGTATTGAGGTAAGCATGTTTTAAACTTCGATCTGTTGGCTCAGTAAATTTTAGTGATTGCTTTCCTGATTGTAAACTAACCATGCTTTCTTAGGAAACCTACTTGGGCCATTGTGTATTATCTTTTTTATATCTCCATGAATTACGTTTGCTAATAGTGGATTTTGCATTTATGTTGATGAGTTAAGATTAGCCTGTAATTTTCTCTCCTCTTTCCTTGTCAGCTTTTAATATGAAACTTAACCTCAAAAAAAATGAGTTGGGAGTGCAGCCTCTCTCTGTATTCTGGATTAACTTGATTAAGAGTGAAATTGTTTGTTCCTTGAATGTTTGGTAGAACTGTCCTGTAAAACCAGCTGGATGGGAAGTTCTGACTTGATTTTTTGGTTCTGAATTCGGTAAGAAAGGCGTAGTCTTCCACCCAGTCTCTCGGGCTGAGTGCAGCTGTAAAGCCTGGAGAGATGCTCAGAGAAGCCATTACAGGAGGGTAGCAAGTGAAGCTGCAGACGGATTGGGGACGGTCAGAACTCGAAGTCCTACCAGCCTGGCAGTGGGTTTACCATTGTTTCCCTCCAGAATTCCGCTGAACTCCGCGCAGCCCCAGACCCTGAGGTAGGTGTAGGTTGAAGACAGAACATCTCCAGGAGAAGCCCTCTGGTTCTGGCTTGAATGGCAAGAATGGGAATTGATCCTTTTCAGGGAAAGTGTGAAATCTTCCATTCTTTTTTTTTTTTTGGCAATCCGGATTGCAAGTAATCCTGCCGGCCATGGCAATTAATGAAGCCTGTGATATCCCAAAGCCTTCCTCTCCAGTCAGTGACACCATGGCCCCAAGACGCTGGGACCATATCCTGTGACGCTCTTCCCGTCTGTCTCCTCCCATCTCTCGACTCCAGATGGGTGCACTTAGTGGGGCATGTGTCAGAGTCGGTGAAAATTAAACTCCCAGCTTTCTGTCTGCACACTGGAAATAAGGTCCCGTAGTACCACAGAGTACTGGGGAGACCATGGAGAGGCAGAGAGAGGAGCACAGGAAATCCATGCCCTCGGTTGCCTGTGAACTGCTGGGCTCACCTGCAAGCTGCCAACGTGTAGCTCTGACTCTCATCCGCTGACCCAGGACTGAGAGCCAAGAACGGCTCAGGTTCCAGACTGGACACTAGGTGGCGCGCACGCGCTGGGTCGGAACAGTGCGGCCAAGGTTTTAAGGCCCGCACTGCCTGGAACCGCAGCCCACTGATGGTGTCAGGGACTACCGGCTGAACCTAACCAGGTTTAAAGGGAAAGTGAAACTCGCTCAGTCGTGTCTGACTCTCTGCGACCCCATGGACTACACAGTCCACGGACTTCTCCAGACCAGAATACTGGAGTGGGTAACCTTTCCCTTCTCCAGGGGATCTTCCCAACCCAGGGATCGAATCCAGGCCTCCCTCATGGCAGGTTGGTTACCTGCTTAAAAAAAAAAAAAACAACTCAGCATTCTCCATGGGATTTCAGTAAGACCCAAGGTTTCGTGACATAATATGAAACGTAGCTAGAACACAGTTCAGAACTAACTGCTTGGCATTCAAAGAACCAGGAAGATCTCAAATTGCATGGGAAAGAAAGTCAAGAGATGCCAACACCAAGAGGACGCAGGTGTGAGAATGAGCTGACACAGAGACTGCGCTGGGGAAGACCCCACATGCTGCAGGGCCACTATGCCCAGGAGCCACGGCTGCTGAGCCCCCGCTCTGGAGCCGGGGGCCACGGCTGCTGAAGCCCCCGGTCTGGAGCCGGGGGCCACGGCTGCTGAAGCCCCCGGTCTGGAGCCGGGGGCCACGGCTGCTGAAGCCCCCGCCGCGAGCCTGTGCCCTGCAGCGAGAGAAGCCGCCCCAGTGAGAGGCCTGTGGGTGGCAGGGAAGAGCAGGCCCCGCTCGGCACAATCAGAGACCCAGAACAGCCAAAAGTGAATAAACACACTAACAATTCATGGGTCAAAGGGGAAGTCTTGAGAGAAATTAGAAAGTATTTTGAACTAAGTGAGAATGAAGATACAACATGAAAATTCATGAGATGCGGCTAGAGAAGTGCCTAGAGAAATTTATACCATTCAGTGCTTATATTAGAAAAGAAGGTCTTGAATCAATCTAAGCATCCACCTTAAGAAGCAATAATAAAAACAGCTACATACAGCCAACATAAACAAAAGGGAGGAAATTATGATAGAAGTGACATAAAAAAAAACAAAAACAATGGAGAAAATAAATTAAATTCAAAGCTGGTTCTCTAAAACAATAGTGAGATTGATAAACCTCTAGAAAGACTGAGAAAGCAACAAAGGAAAAGACACAGATTATTGATATAATTATTAAAGACAGGATATCACTACAAACCTGCAGACAATAAAAAAAAAATGAAGATGCCAATACTACTATAAACATCTTTACACACATAAACCTTAGATGAAATGGACCAATTCCTTGAAAACTACAAACCACTAAAATGTGCCCAAGTTGCAATAGACAGAATTAATAGTCCTATGATTACTGAAGAAACTGAATTTATAACCTTTCAAAAAAGATGTCTCTAAGTCCGTATAGTTTTACTGGTGAGTTCTACCAACTATTTAAATGAGGAAAAAAATCAATTCTACACAATCTGGTCCAGAAAATAAAAGAGAGACTATTTCCCAACTCCTTTTATGAAGCTAACATTACCATAACAGCAATTAAGTACATAAATAATTCTATCTCACTATACGTGTGGCATATCACTATACCACTGTGTGTTTTTAACATAAAAGGAAAAATTCTCAGCAAAAAGGTTGCAAATCAGATCCAGTGATGTATCAGTTGAGTCTCTCAGTCAGGTCCGACTCTTTGCAAACTCATGGACTGTAGCACACCAGGCTTCCCTGTCTATCACCAACTCCTGGAGCTTATTCAAACTCATGTCCATCGAGTCGGTGATGCCATCCAATCATCTCATCCTCTGTCATCCCCTTCTCCTCCTGCCTGCAATCTTTCCCAGCATCAGGGTCTTTTCAAATGAGTCAGTTCTTCGCATCAGGAGGCCAAAGTATTGGAGTTTCAGCTTCACCATCAGTCCTTGCAGTGAATATTCAGGACGGATTTCCTTCAGGATGGACTGGTTGGATCTCCTTGCAGTCCAAGGGACTCTCAAGAGTCTTCTCCAACACCACAGTTCAAAAGCATCAATTCTTAGGCGCTCAGCTTTTTTTTTACAGTCCAACTCTCACATCCATGTATGACTACTGGAAAAATCATAGCTTTGACTAGACCGACCTTTGTTAGCAAAGTAATGGCTCTGCTTTTTAATATGCTGCCTATGTTGGTCATAACTTTTCTTCCAAGGAGTAAGCGTCTTTTAATTTCATGGCTGCAGTCACCACCTGCAGTGATTTTGGAGCCCCCAAGAATGAAATCTGTCACTGTCTCCATTGTTTCCCCATCTATTAGCCATAAAGTGATGGGACCGGATGTCATGATCTTAGTTTTCTGAATGGTGAATTTTAAGCCAACTTTTTCACTCTCCTCTTTCATCAAGAGACTTAGTTCTTCTTTGCTTTCTGCCATAAGGGTGCTGTCATCTGCACATCTGCATGCATGCTTAGTCGCTTCAGTAGTGTTTGACTCTCTGCGATCTTATGGACCATGGCCTGCCAGGCTCCTCTGTCCATGGGATTCTCCAAGCAAGAATACTGGAGTGGCCATTTGCTTCTCCTGGCATGTCTGAGGTTATTGCAGTTTCTCCCAGCAATCCTGATTCCAGCTTGTGTTTCATCCAGCCCAGTGCTTTTCATGATGTACTCTGCATGTAAATTAAATAAGCAGGGTGACAATATATAACCTTGACGTT
>JADEYB020000019.1:47429734-47488468 GCA_015832495.2 Alces alces | reverse complement strand
AGCACTTGTCTCATGCATCCAACCTGGGCTGGTGATCTGTTTCACCATAGCTAATATACATGTTTCGAAGCTGTTCTCTCGAAACATCCCCGTGAATCCATTTGTGATTTCCATTGTATAATCATAAGGGATTTGATTTAGGTCGTACCTGAATGGTCCAGTGGTTTTCCCTACTTTCTTCAGTTAAGTCTGAATTTGGCAATAAGGAGTTCATGATCTAAGCCACAGTCAGCTCCCGGTTTTATTTTTGCTAACTGTATAGAGCTTCTCCATCTTTGGCTGCAAAGAATATAATCAGTCTGATTTTGATATTGACCATCTGGTGATGTCCATGTGTAGAGTCTTCTCTTGTGTTGGAAGAGGGTGTTTGCGATGACCAGTACATTCTCTTTGCAAAACTCTGTTAGCCTTGGACCTGCTTCATTTTGTACTCCAAGGCCAAATTTATAAAAAGCATGACAATGTAGGTATATATCCCAGGCATGCAAGGCAGTTCAGTAATTAAAAATCAATGTAATCCATTATACATTAATGCAGAAAAAGCAATGATCGTGTTAATTAGTACAGTAAAGCCTTCATGACAAACAAAAACAAAACTTTCTCAGCAAACTTGGATAGAAAGAAACGTCCCTAACCTGATACAGAGCATTCAGGAGACCTGGGTTTGATCCCTGGTTTGGGAATATCACCTGGAGAAGGGAAAGGATACCCACTCCAGTATTCTGGCCTGGAGAATTCCATGGACTGTATATGTATAGTCCATGGGGTCACAAAGAGTCGGACACGACTGGGTGACTTTCACTTTTACAAAAACCTACAGCTAATGTTAAACGTTTTCTGATAAAGACTAGGACAAGGATATCCACCCACCACTCCTATTCCACATCACTAGGACAAGGATATCCACCCACCACTCCTATTCCACATCACACTGGAAGAGCTAGTCAGGGCAACAAGGCAAGGAAAAGACATCGAAGTTACACACACAGCAAAGGAAAAACTAAACTGTCCCTACTTGCAGATTATATGACTGCTTACACAGAAAATTTTGAAGAATATACAAAAAAACTTCTAGAACAAATTAGAGTTTAGTGAGGTCACAAGATACAATAGCAAGCTGTATTTCTATATACTAGCAATATACAGTTGGAAACTGAAACTAAAATATTTATGATAGAAAAATGAAATAATCTAACAAAACATGTACACTGTCTCTATGCTGAAAACTACAAACTGATAACAAAAAATTAGAGTAGATCTTTAAATATAGAAACACACTGTAATTGTGGATTGGAAGAATCAATAGTAAATCAATTCTCCCCAGCCACCCCCTTATACATTCCCTTATACATCCATTTAGTACAGTTCCAGTCAAAATCCTAGAGGATTTTTGGTAAATACAAAGAAGTTGATGCTCAAAGGTATAGAGAAAGGCAAAGAAGCTGGAATAGTTAAAACAGTTTTGAGAAAGCATACATTTGGATCCACACTGCCCAGCTTGAAGACTTACCCTAAAGCTGCAGTAATGAACACAAGATCAACTAGAGGAGAGAGGGATAGACCCACACAAGTACAGCCAACTGATCTTTTTTAGCATTTTAAAAATTAATAGACCATTTTAAAGAACAGTTTAGATTTACAGACTAATTGAAAGATAGGGCAGAATTTCTGCATGCCCATGGATAGAGTTTCCCCTTTATTATCTTACATTAACATGGCATGTTTGTTACAATTAATGAACTAATAGTGATACCTTATTATTTTTAGAAGTCCATAGTTTATTCAGGTGATCTTGGTTTTTTTCTAATGTCTTTTCTTCTGTTCGAGGGGTCCATTCATGATACCATGTTGTATTTAGCTGTCATGTCTTCTTAGGCTTCTTTTATCTGTGAGAATGCTGAGATTCTCACTTTCAATGACCTTAAGGGTTTTGAAGAATGTTGATCAGCTATATTGGATGTCCCTCTAATTGAATGTGCCTTTTTTTTTTCTAGTCATTAGACTGGAGTTACAGTTTTGGGAAGATCAGAGGGAGAGTGCCATTTTCATCACATGTCGAGGGTACATACAATAGGATTTATGATGACCGGTGTTGAACCTGAGCTGGTTGAAGCCATTGTATTCTGTATGCCCCCTTTCCATGGTTTGTGCTTTGGAAAGAAGTCACCTTGTGGAGGCTACACTTAAAGAGTGGGAGTCATGCTCCCCCTTGGCTAGCCTAGGGGGCTAATGTATGTAAATACATTAAGTTTGTAAATAATTTACTTGGAATTTATAATTATACTTATAAATATATAATTTATTTGGAATTCTTCTGCATAGGTTTATTTCTTCCCATTTAGTAATTAATTTGTATCAGTATGCACTCATGGGTGTTATTTTCTACTTTAGGTTATAATCCAATGCTACTTTTAAAAAAGCAATTTTATTTACTTATTTTTGGCTGCTGGATTTTGGTTGCCATGTGGGCTTTCCTCTAGCTGCAGAGAGCAGGGGTACTGTCTGCTGCAGTGCCCAGGCTCCTTGCGGTGCCCCTCTTGCTCTGGAGTACAGGCCGCAGGGCACGTGGGCTTCAGCAGTTGCCGCCCCCAGGCTGCCAAGCACAGACTCAACAGTTGTGGCACACAGGCTGGGCTGCTCCTTGGCATGTGGCATCTTCCCCAACTGGGGATGGAACCCATGTCCCTGCACTGGCAGGTGGATTCTTTACAACTGAGCTACCAGGGAAGCCCCAGTGCAACTTTTAAGTTATCTTGCTCAATGTCTTCCAGCTTTGGCCACTGAGAACCATTTTGGAAACAAGTTCTGGTCACTGGGACTGCTGGTTGCTATGGTGATTTCTTTCAGGCTCCTTCAGCTGACAGAGTAAAGAAATGTATGTGTGCAGCCAACCTATGTGTATGCCTGTATCTGTAAATACTTCTCTGTGCAGCCACCTGTATCCACATTAAGTTCTTCCATCGTCTACTCTGTCCCTTCCATGTGGATTATTCTAGCTGCCGCCCCCCCGCCCCGCCTTTCTTATCTGTAAATTCTCTGACAAGAAACCTGGCTCCCACCATTCACCATCCATCTGCTCAATTGTTCAGGCCCAGCAAATATGTATAATGGTGTCAGAACTGTGAACCGGTGCACCGTGGGAACTGACTTTATGCCCTGAAGAGCTGTCCTGTGTGCCCCGGTGCATCATGGGAACCGACTCTGTCCCCTGAAGCGCTGTCCTGTGTGCACCAGTGCATCATGGGAACCGACTTTGTCCCCTGAAGCGCTGTCCTGTGTGAACGGACTTTATCCCCTGAAGCGCTGTCCTGTGTGCACCGGTGCATCATGGGAACTGACTTTATCCCCTGAAGTGCTGTCCTGTGTGCCCCGGTGCATCATGGAACCGACTTTATCCCCTGAAACGCTGTCCTGTGTGCCCCGGTGCATCATGGGAACCGACTCTGTCCCCTGAAGCGCTGACCTGCGTGCCCCGGTGCACCATGGGAACGGGCTTTATCCGCTGACGCACTGTCCTGTGTGCAGTTCCTTCTGCGTTAGTCTTGGGGACTCCTCTCCTTTCCACAGAGACCGAGATCAGCACTTCCCCACCCCTAACTCTCCTGGTGTGGTCGTTTTGTACTCTGTGACACAGTTAGGCTCTCTTGTTACAGTCTACACTTTTTTAAAATCTCTAGACCTCCTAAATTATTAGGAGCATACATTAAAGTTCATTCCTGGTGTCAATTGCTGTGGGTTTGACACGCCTGATCTCATGTACTCATCGTGACAGCATCATGTAGAATAGTTTCACTCGGCTGAAATTCCCTGTACTTCACCTGTTCATTCCTCCCCTTCCATGCCCACACTTCTGACAACCACGGATTTTTTTTTTAAAAACCACTGATCTTTTTATTGCATGTATAGTTTGCCTTTTCCAAAATTTCATAGAATGGAATAAAAAACAGTATGTGGCCTTTTCAGACTGGCCTTTTACTGAGAAATAGTCATTTAAGCTTCATCCATGTGTTTCTGTAGCTTGATAGCTCATTTCTTCGTAAATAATAGTCCATTGCATGGATGTACCATAGTTTATCCTTCACCTATTAAAGGATATCTTGGTTGCTTCCAGTTTTGGGCAATTATGAATAAAGCTGCTATAAACATCCGTGTTCAGGTTTTTGTGTAGACTTGACTTTTCAATCCATTTGGGTAAACAAGGAAGAATGCAATTGATGCTAAGACTGTGTTTAGCTTTTTAAGAAACTGCCAAACTTTTTCCACAGTAGCTGTACCATTTTACATTTCCAGCAGTGATGAAAAAGTTACTTATTTTCCATATCCTCTTCAGTAATTGGTATTGTTACATTTTCTGTTTTTATTTTTAGCCATTCTAAAAGCTGTGTAGTGATGGCTACAATAAACAGCTCAGTTGCTGCTTTAATTCCTTTATGACAAATGATACTAAGCACCTTTTCTTATTTTTTTGCCAGCTCCATATTTTCTCAATGAGCTGCCCAGATATGTTGCACATTTTTAATATGGTAGTTTGGTTTTGTACTATTAAGAGTTTTTAAAGAATATTTGAATAGAAATCCTCTATCAGACACATGCTTTGCAAATATTTTCTCACAAGATGTGAAACCTCTTCATTTTCTTAATAGTCTCTTTCCAGAGCAGAAGTATTTCATTTTTAAAAAGTCCAATTTATTAATTTCTCTATCACAGGTCACATTTTTGGTATTATATCTAAAAATTCATTGCCAAACCCAGGGTCACCTAGATTTCCTGTTTTCTCTAGTTTTATAGTTTTGCATTTCAAATGTATGACTGTGATTGTTTAGTTAGTTTTTGAGAAAGGTATAAGGTCTGTGTCTACATTTTGGGGGGAATATCATTCTAATTATTCCAATATCATTTGTTGAAAAGAGTATCATTTCTCTATGGAATTACCTTTGCTTCATTGTCAAAGATTAGTTGACTATATAATAGGTCAATATAAGTGGGTCTTCTCCTGGGTGGTCTATTCTGTTCCAGTGATCTATATATGTTTTCTTTCATCAGCACAATACTGTCCTGACCTTTGTACCTCTGTAGAGTTTTGAGGTCGGGTAATGTCAGTCCTCCAACTTTATTCTCCTTCTACAGTATTGTGTTGGCTATTCTGAGGTTTTCTGCATTTTCATAACATAGTTTTCATATAGAATTAGTCAATATCAACAGAATAACTTCCCAGGCTTTTGTTGGTATCTACATTAAACCTGTACATCAGTTAGAAGAACTGACATTTTAAGAATATTTATTCTTCCAATACATGAATTTGGAATATCTTTCCATTTATTTAGATCTTTGATTTCATTCATCAGAATTTTGTCATTTTTCATGTTCAAACTTTACATGTATTTTCTTAGATATATACCTATTTCATTTTTTGATGCTGATATAAATATTAAGTTTCAGTTGAAAAAAAAAACTTTCAGTTGTTCATTGCTGAAATAAAGTGATTAATTTTTTTATATTAATCTTGTGTTGTGCAACCTTATTAAAATCACTAATTCAGGGAGTTTTTTGGTTGGGATTTCTAGTTCTTTGGGATATTCTACATACAAAATCATGTCATCTGTGAGCAAAGATGTTTCTATCTCTCCCTCCCCAATTTGTATTCTTTTTCTTGTCCTACTGCACTTGCTAAGACTTATGGTACAATGCTGACTAGGAATGGTGAGAGGAAACTGGCCCTGCTTTTGTTCTTGGGGGAAAAGCATGCAGTTTCTTACAATTAAATACGATGTTATCTGAAGATTGTGTGTGTGTGTGTGTTTAGTTGCTCCAGTTGTGTCCAACTCTTTGCAACCCTATGGACTGTAGCCCACCAGGTTCCTCTGTCCATGTCAAGTTAAGGAAGTTCTTCTGTATTCATAGTTTGCTGAGACTTTATCATGATTGGGTGTTGGATTTTCTCAAATGCTATTCTGCATCTATTGATGTATCATTTTTCTTCTTTAGTTTATGGATGTGATAGATTACTTAATTGATTTTTTAATTTGAATAACCTATGCATGCCTGGAATAAATTCCCAATTGATCATGATGTATAATTTTTTATATACGTTGTTGGATTGAGATTTGCAAATATTTTTTGAGTTATTTTGTATTTATGTTTAAAGATATAGTTTTCTTTTTCTTATAATGTCTTCAGCTGATTTTGGTGTTAGGGTAATGCTGACATCATAAAATGATAAGAAGTAATCTCTTTGCTTCTGTTTTCTGGAAATTATTGAGAATTAATATATGCCTACTCAGATTATTTAAATTTTTTTGTTTCAATAGTTTGTCTTTCAAGAAAATTGGTCCATGTCATCTGAGTGATTAAGTCTGCAGGCATAGGGTTTTTTAGTCTTTGTTTAGTACGCTTTTCAATGGACACGAGTTTGAGCAAGCTTCAGGAGCTGGTGATGGACAGGGAAGCCTGGCGTGCTGCAGTCCATGGGGTCGCAGAGTTGGACGTGACTGAGTGACTGAACTGGTCTACTACACTTTTCACACCCACAAAATCAGCTGTGATGACCTCTCGTTGAATTCTGAAATTAATTTGTGATTTCTCTTTTCCCCCCCTTGGTTAGTGGTTTACTGATTGATGATCTTTACAAAGAACAACTTTTGATTTCATTGATTTTCTATGATTTTTTATTTCAATGTCATTAGATTTACCTCTAATTTTTATTATTTCTCTTTTTCTTCTATCTTTAGGCTAACATTGCTTGATCCTTCCTCATGTGCATTTATAACTAAATGGAATGACCCAACTAAAGGCAGTTTAGAATATCAATGGCCATTATGATATTATGGGGAATTTTTGAAGTCCCCAAACTTAATTTACTTAAATCCACAACAGTAGTTCAAAAATTTGCAAAACAGAATGACTATTTTGATTGGTACTTTCAGACTTCCAAACATTATCAGGAGCCTAAAATTGCCTCTCTGCAAAGTAAGATTTTAACTGAGGCAGGCAATTAAAAGAAAGATAAAATAGTTCCCGACACATCAAGTTCTTCTTCCTTGGCTTCTTTGTATCAGACTCAACCCCTGGTGCCATCTTGTCTCCCTCCTACTGCTCCTCCTGCCCAGGGCCCAGCACCAGTACCATCTTCCCCCTTCCCTTCTCTGCCACCTTCATCTTCTCCATACCCTCAGCTTCTCCATACTAATTCTCTCCCCGAACTTCCCCTTTTCTTCTGAACTTATCACAACCTGTCCTTTTAAAATTAAGCCTCTTTAGTTCCATAAAGTCTGTTCCTATACTGCTGATCAAACATCATGATGACCTTATTTCCTATTTCTGCCATGCATTAGTTATGGCTCATTTGTTTTCTGCTTTTAAACTACACCTGTAATAAAATTAATGTATTTTCTATTGGTAAAAAAATAAAATAAAATAAAATAAAATTAAGCCTCTGTGGATCCAGAGACTAAACTCTTTAATTTCCTATAACCCATGGACTAAAGCTGAACTGTGAGCCATAATCAAGGATTTTCCTAAAGTAACTTAAGACCCTCACATATTTGTTGAAGAATTTCATACAGGCACTCAAACCTATTAACCTGGTTTCTCTGGTTTATATCAACTAGTTCGTATGCTTGTCAGTGAAACCAGGCCCAGCACTGGGTTTATCACTAATTGGCAAAATCCTGAAAGGTACCTAGGATTACTACCGCAACACTTGGCCAGTCCCTGGACAAGGACATGGCAACCCACTCCAGTTTTCTTGCCTGGAGAATCCCCATGGACAAAGGAGCCTGGTGGGCTATTGTCCATAGAGTTGCAAAGGGTTGGACACAATTGAGGCAAGTTAGAACAGCACAGCACCTGACCACTGACTTATATGATCAGGCTTTGCCAGTCACTCAGTGACTTAACCAGCCAGTTCCTGGTGCTTTTCCACAGCCTGTTGATTAGAACAAAATTCACACTTTCACACAAAAATCTGATGAACCAGTTCATGACTATTAGAATCCATTCCAGATTATTTTTAAAGAAAATTATAATCTTTCTGCAGATGTTGATTCCATTGAGGTAGCTTTTAACTCTATGTTTATCAATGGGAAGAACTGGAATCTGTCCCTTCTATTCAAAAGGACCACAACAGACTGGAAAACTGTATCCACTCCAGATCTAGTTACTCTGCTGTCTCACACTCTAGATGAGGCACCACAATGGCAGACTATCAGATTTCTTACCTTTAACTTCCGTAATGGAAGGCTCCTAAACAAAACCGTTTCTGCCATTCTTGCAAACAGTTGAGTTGTTAGAAAACAGATTATTACAACTTCAAATGCTTTAGGTACCTTCAGCATTCTAACCTAAGACTGCCGGGAGAAATATCAATAACCTCAGATATGCAGATGACACCACCCTTATGGCAGAAAGCAAAGAACAAAAGAGTGTCTTGAAGAAAAAGAGGGGAGTGAAAAAGTTGGCTTAAAACTCAACATTCAGAAAACTAAGATCATGGCATCTGGTCCCATCACTCCATGGCAAATAGATAAGGAAACAATGGAAACAGTGACAGACTTTATTTTGGGGGCTCCAAAATCACTGCAGATGTGACTGCAGCCATGAAGTTAAAAGACACTTGCTCCTTGGAAGGAATGCTATGGACCAACGTAGATGGCATATTAAAAAGCAGAGACATTACTTTGCCAACAAAGGTCCCTCTAGTCAACGCTATGGTTTTTCCAATAGTCATGTAGGGATCTGCGAGTTGGACTATAAAGAAAGCTGAGCGCCAAAGAATTGTTTTTGAACTGTGGTGTTGGAGAAGATTCTTGAGAGTCCCTTGGACTGCAAGAAGATCCAGCTAGTCAATCCTAAAGGAAATCAGTCCTGAATATTCACTGGAAGGACTGAGGCTGAAGCTGAAACTCCAATACTTTGACCATCTGATACGAAGAACTGACACACTAGAAAAGAACCCAGTGCTGGGAAAGATTGAAGGCAGGAGAAGGGGACGACAGAGAGTTGAGATGGTTGGATAGCATCACTGAATCAATGGACATGAGTTTGGGCAATTTCCGGGAGTTGGTGATGGACAGGGAAACCTGGAATGCTGCAGTCCATGGGGTCACAAAGAGTTGGACATGAATGAACTGAGCCTTCTAACCTGCCTTTCTAGTGTCCACACCATCTTCAGTGATATTTTTAACTGCCTAATGAACCATTCCAGTTCTTGCAAAAAAAACTTCTTCTCATGGATGTATTTTGTTATGGTCTGCATGTTTTCTCACTGGACTGAAACCTTCCCTTGCAGAAAGGCTACTACCCCATTGTGTGGTAAAAGTTCTTTTGGAAAACATTATTCCTATCTGTGAAACAACTCTCAAATGTCAAAGTGATCAAGGAGCCCATTTTACTGGAGAGGTACTTCCAACAAGTGTGCACTGTATGGCCAGTTTTACACTTTCATGCACTTACCACCCTCAATCCTTTGGTTAAGTTGAATGCACTCATGGTGCTGCTGCTGCTGGTAAGTCACGTCAGTCGTGTCCAACTCTGTGTGACCCCACAGACGGCAGCCCACCAGGCTCCCCATCCCTGGGATTCTCCAGGCAGAACACTGGAGTGGGTTGCCATTTCTTTCTCCAATGCATGAAAGTGAAAAGTGAAAGTGAGACTGCAGCCTACCAGGCTCCTCTGTCCATGGTATTTTCCAGGCAAGAGTTACTGGAGTGGGGTGCCATTGCCTTCTCCCACTGATGGTGCTATTAAAACTCAATTAGCAAAATTTGCAGAGGCCCTCCACATACTTTGGTTAAAAGCACTGTCATTGGTCCTTCTGAATCTTAGATCCATCCCTTTTTATTTATTATTATTATTTTTTTACTACACCCATGGCCTGCAGGATCTTAGTTCCCCTAATAAGGGATCAAACCCAGGCCCTCAGAAGTGAAAGCATTAAGTCCTAACCACTGAACTGCCAGTGAATTACTGATCTATTCCTTCTTAAATTCATAAATTTTCCTTTGAGACAGTCACAAGACACTCAATGCACTTAGCTCCTGTCTCTTTTGACCCAGAAGTGATAAAAGGAGAGATACTCCAATATTGTGAAGGCCTGATGATAATTACTTAAAAATAACTGTGTTTTGGTAGAGGAGTCTTTTCACTGTTTTTTCAGTGTCTCCCAGAAAATGAAGACCTAAAGCATCACACCTTGCAACCTGGAGATTTTATCTACTAGAATAGATACCTCCAGAAAAACTCTCTTCGGCATTCCTAGAAAGGCCCCTATCAAGTACTCCTAACCAACTCTTGTGACACAGATTCTACAGAATTGACTCTTGGATTCACAGGATGCACTTAAAGAGAGCACCACACCCTTCCTGGACCTGCACATCGTCTGGTGACCTGAAAGGAAAGATTTCTCAGAGTCCAAGCAGATGGCTTCTAATGAGACAGTTTTCCCAAAATGTTCACAACAGGCCTGTTGGAGTTTGTCACCACACCTTTGATGATGACACTTCAGAAGATCGCCACTGTCCTGGAAACGTATGAATTTTAGGCAAAAAGTGTTTCACAGTTCTGCTACTCCTTCTTACTCAAATGTAACCTCAATAGGTTTGCAATCCACACCTTCCCTTGGATGTGAGATTGTACAAAGGAAAGGTCCTCCCTGGCATTGAGATATAGTCACTGACACAAAAAAATCTC
Organism: Alces alces; assembly: GCA_015832495.2. Taxonomy (NCBI): domain Eukaryota; kingdom Metazoa; phylum Chordata; class Mammalia; order Artiodactyla; family Cervidae; genus Alces; species Alces alces. Next base: position 47,477,782 of record JADEYB020000019.1, on the reverse strand, counting down.
ACACTTGGATCAGCACTGCTTTCTGAGAGATTCTGATCAAAAGGGGGAAATGTAAAAAACAAACACACACAGACAAAACAAATCTCAAAGAGTCAAGAGATCAGAAAGGCTGGAGAATCTTTTCTAGCAAAAATCTTTTTCTTTTTCCCCTGGCAACGATTCAGCCAATGAAAAGCAATGGACTTTTAAAACTACATCCCTCCAACTTCCTTTTCCCCCATAAAGGTGTCCTCTCCATTTCTGCTGGGAGTTCCCAGGGTGGCAGAGCTCAAATTGCAGTTCTTTTCATAATAAACTTGTTTATGCTAGAGAAATAGTTGGCAGTCAATTTATTTTAGGCAGACAATATGTGGTGGCATCTCATTGGTTTTTCAAAGTTACAGTTTCTTAATATCTTATAATATTGAGCAGCTTTTTATATACTTCTTATTTGTATGGTGAGGTGTCTGTTGAGATCTTTTTCCTATTCTCAATTGCATTTTTAGTATATTTTGGATAACAATATTTTATCAGCTATGCTTTCGGAAAATATTTTCTTAGTTTGTGGCATCTCATTATGTCCAGATATCTTTTTAAAGTATGTAATCATACTATATATATAAAATTTACTTTTCATCATAACACTATAGCAACCATTTCCCATTTTGCGTCAGACTTCCCAACCATCCTCGTATGATGCTGCTTCCTCCGCAGCCCCACAGAAGAGATTATCCCCACTTTGCAAGTGATAAAATGCCTGGGAGCTTGCTGCCTAGGGTTCCCGCGCTGCAGACCTGCACAGATCAGAATCCTCCGGGGAAGCCTCCCATTGCCTCCGGCCCTGCCTGCCGGGCCCGGCAGGTTTCTGTGAGTGGTTTCTGTGACTCGGCGCATTTCCTCCGTCTCTCGGCCTCCCAAACCGCCCTGAGACCGCGATCCTTAGTCTGAGCTCGCCCCGGGGTTTCAGAACCGACCCGGAGGTCTCTCCGGCCGCGGGGCGGGCGCTCTCCCCACCCTCCTCCGTGGCAGGAGCGGAGGCGGAGCGAGCAGTCCACGCCCTCCGCCGGCTGGGCTCCCTCAGTCGAAGAGCGGGCGGCGCGGACACCGGACCGGCGTCCCGGAGCGCCGACCCCGGAGCGCGGGGGCCCAGTGGGCCCACTCCGCGAGGATTCCGAGCGCGCCGACCGCCAGACAGCAGGCGACGGACGGCTGGCCCGCGGAGCCGAGCGCGGTGAAGGCAGGGCGGGGCGGCCCCCGTCCGCCTCGCAGCCGACGGCTCCGCCCCGGAGACCCCTTATCGGGCCCGGCGTGCCAACCCGGCCTGCGCCGGCCAGGCTGCCGGGCGTCGGAGCAACTCCAGGCTGCCCCGCAGCCTCCGTCCTCACCCGGCCTGGGGCCTCAGGAAGTCTCCCGCGGAAGCGAAAGCAAATCTCTCGGTGCGTCAGCGCGGGACCGCGGGGCCCGGACCAGTCTCTCGGGCTGGCTTCCGGCAGGGGGCGGGGCTCCTGCTTCTGGTGGGTGGAGGGCGGGCGACGCGGCTCCGGGAGTTCGGTTGGTTGGCGTGCCCGTGGTGTTCCTGGAGGTCAGATGGTGAGCCGGTAGAGTGGTGGGCGTGGCCCGCGGTGGGCCTGTAGGGTGGTGGGCGTGGCCCGCGAGTTCCCGGAAGTCAGATGGTGAGCCGGTAGAGTGGTGGGCGTGGCCCGCGAGTTCCCGGAAGTCGGGCGCCCAACTGCCCGTCGTCTGCGGTCCCGGCGTGGTCTCGTCTCGCCGGGAGTTTGGGTCTGGCGGGACCGGGAGGAGATTTGGCTCTGGCGCGATAATTGCGTGACGTGGAGATGGCCCGTCACGTGGTCTGCGCTGTGGTGTCGGGGGAGGTGGCGGGTCTTCCCTGCAATGTCGTTACGAGTTCTCGCCGCTCCGGGTCACGCGGGCGCCCTAGGGCCAGGCCTCAGCACCCGCCCTGGGGCAGGGCCTCTGACGGGGGCGCCGGGGCCGCCGCTGCTCACGACGCCGTCAGACGCCTTCCTGCGCCGTCTTCGACGAGAGCTGGGAAAGAAGGGTCGACGGGCACGGCGGGGAGGGCGTCGTCACCCGGTGGCGCGTGCTTTTACGAAGTGACTGAGCGCTCACATGCTCTCGTAGCCTTTTCAGAGTTTTGAAGAGGGTCAGCACCACCCTTTTTCCTCACATTGGACAGCCTCCCACAGAGGCGGGGTTGGCTGTTCATTTCTTTGTCTTTCGCTGTTCCCTCGGCTCTTCCTTGCTCGGAGCTCTTGTGTGTCCTGGACAAAGCCCGAGGCCCGTTACACTCAACCGGCTTTGCAGTAGAACCGCTATTACTTCTCCCTCCATTCACACATGAAGAAATCAAGGCAGGCGTGACTTCTTACTTGATCTGCATTTTGTAACCATCAGGTACGTAGGTGCAAGAGTGGGGAGGAAATTGTAGTCAATTATAAATTTGGGAAACTGCACCCTTCTAAATACAGAAGGTAAAGAAGAAGCTTGTTTAAAACATTGAGGTATCTCATCATTGTAATTATTATTACTGATAAAACAGCTATAACGATTAACTGTAATTTGCATGTTTCTCACTGAGCTGTATTGAGCACCACAGATATATTGCACTTTCAGGATTGTGAATATTCACAAGAATAAAGAAAAATCCCTAAATAACAGTTTCCAAAATTGAAAATTTTTCTTGGGTGCTCATTAATCAACAACATGGTAATACCACCAGTATGATCTGGGAATTTGAAAAAGCACACCTTCCCATGCTTTGGTTGGATGTTATACTTTGGCAAAAATGATAGTGTTAACCTGTAGAATATTGATTTTGAACCGCATGTTTTCATATGTTTTTAAAATTTAGTCTGTACTTTCCCTATGTTTCTGACTGTAGCATACTTATTTAGTATAGGTGAGCAGAATTGTAAGATTAGGTCTTTTCATCTGATTGTAACAAACATAAATAATTGTTTGCTCTCTGGAAAAGTAGCATGTGTTAGTGAAAGTGGACATCTGAGTGAAGACATTAAGGCTCAATTCTGGGATCTGTTACTCTAGGTGAATCATTAAACTCCAAATTTTAGTTTCTTAATTTGTAACTTGGAGCCGATGTATTAATAAATTGGTACTTCAGAGGGTCATCATGTGCAAAAACACTGGGTTGAATTCTTGCAGTCTTCTCTCTTGCTCAGAGCTCTTGTTTATCTGAGGCAAAGCATCAAGCAGTTAAAATCAAAGAACCTGGAGAGATTCCCATTGGATGCCTGAGTAAAAACAGAGTTCCATCTGCAGAGGAAAAGGGGGGCATGATAGTTGGGTAGCCAGTATTTTCTGTCAGACTCATCATGTATGGTCCTCACTGAAAAATTGAAAAAATCGCTGTCAACCACTTAAAAGGTAAATATGAAATTTTTTCAACTTAAAAAAAATTATTTATTGCGGTACACAGAAAAGAACATACATCCTAACTGTTTGACTCTCTTAAGTGTCCTGAAGTGAACATTAAGAAGAAACAAGCGTTGCCATCACTCCCCCGCACTTCCTCCCCTTCCCTGCCTCCTGCTTCCACCTTGTTTTAACTACTACCCTGACTGTTAATATTGTAGATTAATTTTGCCTGGCTTTTTGATGTTATATATTGTTAGTAATTTGTATTTTCCCCCAGTTTTACTGAAGTATAGTTGACAAAATTGAATGTAGATATGAATATTTTTATATATAGACTTACAGATAATTTGTGAAGTTCTTGAAATTTTCAATTAATTTCAGTGGAGATTTCCTTCCTTAAATCCCTGAATTAAGTACACTTATGCAAAAAACATTTTGAAAATCCATTAAAATAGACCGTTATATTCTCTGTTGAAAGTACTTGATCATAAGATGATATGACAGGTTAGTGTGTGTTCATTAATTACTCTGTAACTTTACAGTGTGACTTTCTACTTGCCTACTTTCAGAGTTTCTGTGACTCTTGGGTATCTAAGCCACTCATCAGTCCCTCCTAAGATATTCACTGCTTATAGAGTTGAATCATTCATGGGGAAATGGGGGAGGGGGCAATAAAAACAAAAGAAGTCCTTGGAAACCATGCAAAAGGTGCACAAGGTGAAGTAAGACCAGGCTAAACAGCAAACCACAGACAAGGAAAGCCGGCTGGGGTCAGGAGCCAGCCTCACAGAGCTGCAGGCACCTGGAGGCCCCTCTCCCTGGAGCTGCATTGCTCCTGCAGGAGGCACAGCAGGTCCTAGTTGGTCTTGGCAGCTCTGAAGAGAGGAGACCTGGCCAAAGGACAGAGAGCGGGTAGAAGTCCTCATCTAGCTGAGTCTTAATACCCTATGGTCGTAGTTCAGGGCATGGTTATAACTCCTTCCTGTTTCCTTACTGTCTGGGAGCCTGTTTTAATGTTACTAAACATTCATGCTGTGCTTAGCCACCCAGTTGTGTCCGGCTCTTTGCGACCCCATGGACTGTAGCCCACCAGGCTCCTCTGTCCATGGGATTCTCCAGGCAAGAATACTGGAGTGGTTTGCCATGCCCTCCTCCAGGGGATCTTCCCGACCCAGGGATTGAACCTAGGTCTCCCACATGGCAGGCAGATTTTTTTACCAGCTAAGTCACCAGGAGAGCCTAAGAATACTGGAGTGGGTAGCCTGTCCTTTCTCCAGGGGAACTTCCTGACCCAGGAATTGAACCAGGGTCTCCTGCATTGCAGGCAGATTCTTTACCAGCTGAGCTACTGGGGAAGCCCACTAAACATTCACACATGACATCATTTTTGAAAACTGCTAGATGACTTTCATAATGTGAATGAGGCATAACTTACTCTCCCATGTTATGTATACGTCAGTTGTATTATGTGCTTTTGCTGTTCTATCTAATGTTCCTGGGAATATCCTTGTACATAATCTGTATCAGTGTCTCTGATTTGATTCCTTAGGATAAAGAATTACTGAGGGAGGAACTTAACTCCCTTTTAAAAAGGAAATTTTATTACAAAGGTAATTTGTATAAAAATTACAAAATGTAATAAATGTGTAAAGAAGAAATAAAAGTCACCTGACCATCCAGATATCCTTGCTAACATTCAGGTGTCTTTCACTGTGTCTTTTTTTCCTGTACATATAGCTATATGTGTACCTAGCCATCTACCTGTTAATGTATTGACTATAAAATACTACATTTTGTGAATGTGCTATAATTCATTTAACTTTATTTTTGGATGATTAAATAGTTCTCTTTTTTAAAAAAAAATTATGCATTTAATGACCAACTGCCTCATGCCAGGTTATGTGCTGGGCACTGTAGATAGGCAGTTTCCTGCCTTCTGTGAGCTTAATTGAAATAACTCCCAAATTATAGCTGTCTGTTTCAAAGTACTGGGCACTGTGAAAATGTCTAATGGGAAGACATAGGATGGCTTCTCTGAGGAAATGACGTTTCTGAGAACTGAAGGAGGAACAGCTTTTAGCCAGGAGATGAATGTGCCCTCAGAAGCTTGTAGGGGTGAGTGGACACCCCCACCCTGTTTCGCAAGGCCTGGGCCATAGAGAGCTGCTGAGAAGAGTGGATCCCAGCTGCACACCCCCATTCTCACAGCCTGGGAAACAGTGTGAACATGACGAGTAGGGGTAGATGGGTGGGCCAGTCATAGCCAGAACCACAAAGCAGGCGGCCAGTGTGTTCACGTTTCTTCTCATATACTTCTTACCAGTCTGTGAGGCAGTCATTATTGTTTCCTTTTGCAAATGAGGAAATCGGGGCTTGTGTAAGTTACCCAAGGACTGATAAATTAGAGGTAGAGTTCATCCGGGAGAAAAGCCTGTGCTCTCTCCACCGTTGTGCCAGCTCTAGCACCTCGCCTTCGGGCCCTGCCTCCCCGCCCCCCCGTGGTCACGCCCTTTACTGGGCAGCCTCCCCGCAACCCGTGTCTCTGCCCGAAGATGTGCTTCTTTCCAGAGGGTACTTCCTCTTACTTGGGAATGTCTCCTGTTAACGGGAAAATGGCTCTGAGTGTCATCTGCCGTGCTGATATGTGAGCTTTGTTGGAGTGGCAGGGCCCACAGAAGACTTTGTGTGGGATGTAGAAGGCTGGTTACCTGAGCCAGGCTGCAGCAGGCCACTGACAGGACTGCCCTCAGCCTGGGCATTTTCAGAAACCCCTTCAGCCACTTAAAAAAAAAAAGCTTCCCATCCCAACATTTTATTAAAAATTTCAAAGTGCCAAGTTAGGTTTTAACACCCGCAGCTAACATCATGCTCGACAAAGAAAAACTGAAAGCTTCTTAAGATCAGGAATAAAAGGGGAATTCCTTGGTGGCCCAGTGGTTAGGACTCTGCTCCCACTGTTGAGGGCCTGAGTAGAATCCCTGGTCCAGGAACTAAGATCCCACAAACCACATGTGTGGTGCTGCCAAACAAATCAGGAACAAGACAAGGGTGCCCACTCTTGGCAGTTTTATTCAACATAGTATTAGAAGTTCTAGCCAGATCCATTAGGCAAGAAAAGGCATGTGAATGGGAAAGGAAGAAATAAAGCTGTCACTGTTTGCAGATCATGTGAGATACATAGAAAACTCTAAAACACTCCATCAAAAAACTGTTAGAACTAATGAACAATTTCAGCAATGTTGTAGGATACAAAGTCACTAAGTAAGTAAATGTCAGTCGCTTAGTCGTATCTGTCTCTTTGCAACCCCATGGGCTATAGCCCGCCAGGATCCTCTGTCCATGGGATTCTCCAGGCAAGAATACTGGAGGGGTAGCCACTCCCTTCTCCAGGGGATCTTTCCGACCCAGGGATTGAACCTGGGTTTCCCACATTGCAGACAAGTTCTTTACCATATAAGCCACCAGGGAAATCAGTATACAAAAGTATTTTGCATTTCTATATACTAAGAAAATGTGCTATCAGAGAAATTAAGAAAACAATTCTATTTATAATTACATCAAAAAGAATAAAATACCTAGGAATTATGTTAACCAGAGAGGTAAAAGATGTAACTGAAAACTATCAGATATTAAGAAAAGAAATTGCAGATACAAATAAATGGAAATAGTCCATTCTCATGGACTGTTAGAATAGGGAGCATTAATATTGTTATACACTCCATTCTACAGATTTGAGTGCAGTTCCTGTAAAAATTCCGATGACATTTTTCACAGAAATTGAACAGATAATCCTAAAATTTGTTTGGAACCACAAAGACCCCAAGTCATCAAAGCAATCTTGAGAAAACAAAGCTGGAGATATCACACTTCCCAGTTTCAAACTGTCTTACAAAGCTACAGTAATCCAAACAGTACGCTGCCAGCATGGACACACACATGTAGATCAAGGGACCGGAACAGAGCCCAGAAATAAACCCACACATATGATCAATTAACTTACAAAGGAGCCAAGAACACAGATGGTCCCCAACTTAGGATGACTTGCTTGGTCATTGTGTAGGTACGTTTTATAAGAAACTGCCGGAGCTTTTCTCCAAGTGCTGGTACCGTTTTGTGTTCCCACCACCAATGTGTGAGATCCTGTTCCCTGGCATGTGGCGGTAACTTTTTCACTCTGGACACTCTGGTAGGGGTGCAGTGCTGTCACACGTTGGACCCCAGGGACTTTTATTCTCCGTTTCAGTCTGGGGAAAATGAATGAACCAAAGAAGAAGGGGAGAAGGATGAAGCAAATAGTTGCGTTTGAGAGTCTATATACTGTACACTTCATGGCCAGTTCCTCACCCTTTCCACATCTTCCTGTCCTTTTTAGATCATGCATTGTTCTTTTCGTAGCCTTCAAATTTATTTTTGTTGTTCATAATTATTTTTAAGCCTGTTTATTTCTAAAGCTATTCACTAGTTTAATTACCTGAACTTCTTTGGTGCCTAATACAGCTTTTTGTAATACCTGTGGGACTTCACTCATTGTGAACTTTTTTCGTTTGCTTTTTTTGTTTTATAATTTTGTAAAGGGAGCTCATGTTAAGTTAGGCTTTATTTGTGGGACTCTTGTCTGGCTTGGAGGTGTTTTGTTTTCTTTATTCTTATAACCCAGAGATGTCATCAGCCTGTGACCACTTTCTATATAAAAGTTCTTAATTTGGGGGATCTTGACCATGAGAGCTAAGAGGAGTATAAATTTAAAGCCCAAATCTATTAGAAGACAGGCCCAAGGTTATGAACTGACACAGAATTTTTTTTTCATTCCCCAATCCCAGTCTCAGACAAACGTTCTCCTGCTGGTGAGTTGCTTTTTCTGTCGTCCACCCTTTCGCTGTGGGGTAGGGGACGAACTGCGAAGTGCAGTGTTGGGGGGAGTCCTTGTTCCAGCCCTCTTCTTGCATGTCCTGACCTCAGCTCCTGCCTCCGACTGAGTTTCAAACCCTGACCTTTGGACATCGAGGCTGGCGGTGCCCCACCAGGCCAGTGTCTTGGTCAGTTCGGCTGCTGTAACAAATTCCCATAGATGGGATGGCTTAAATAGCAGACAGTGGTTTCTCACTGTTCTGGAGGCTAGGAGTCCAGCAGGTCCAGTGTCTGGTGCCAGCCTGCTTCCTGGTTTGCAGTTGCTGGCCGTCCTCTTGTACTTTCACAGGGTGGAGAGACAGAGGCAGGAAGCAAGCTCTGTCGGGTCTGTTATAAGGGCTCTGATCTCATTCCTGAGGCCGCCTTCACAGCCCCAGTCACCGCCCGGCCCCGCGTCCTCCATACCATCACGCTGGAATTCGGGCTTGAGCCTACGAATCTGGGGAGGCACACACTGGGCCCACAGCAGCCACCGCATGGCCCTGCCCACGGCCTGCCCGCCTTCAGTCCCTAGAGCCCTTTTCCTTTCTGCTGAGCCTGCCTGTGCATGTGACTGGATGTTTGCATTACTGTACCCAATATATACAGGCCCTTCATAAGAGGAGTTTTTAGATTGTCTTAATCTTCCATGTTGGTAGAAATGAAAGTCTAAGGAAGAAAGATTGTGGTCCTATGTGATTCCTGGAGATACGAGAAACATTCATCTTAGAGACTATAAATCTGTCTTCAAAAAATAAAGGCACACCGAGCGCGTGGCGGAGCATTATATACACCGTTTGAGTGACGACTTGTCTGTACTGACTGTTTTCTTCACAGGATTGTGTGTTTCCGGGGCATTCTGGCCCTTCAGGAGGAAAGCAGCCATGTCCTTGGACGACATTAAGATGAGCTCTACAGACTTCCTGGAGCAGGCAGACCTGGACAGTGGGGGCTTCGGGAAGGTGTGTCTGTGTTTACACAGATCCCATGGACTCGTGATCCTGAAGAAGGTGTACACAGGCCCCAAGCGCACCGAGTGAGTCAGGGGCAGAGTTGGGCAGGCCACGCGATGTGCCAGGGCGGTGGAATCGGGTGGCACAGCCTTTATGAGACAGGCCTGGGTGCAAGGGTCAGCCCTGAGGCTTCATGTCGGATGCCCTGCAGGGCGGTCACTGACATCCCCGACTCATGAGGGTTCAGACGCTGGCTAGGGGAGAGCTCCGAGCTGGTAAATACCAGAAGAAAACTGAAGAGGAGGGAGAGAGGAGGCGGCCCAGGGCGACGCAGGGGCGCTGGGAAGAGGATGGGAGGAGCAGGCAGCAGGGAGCAAAGGCCCTGCTCCACGGTGGGTGAGGACCAGCCCCGAGGATGGGGACGAAGCCCTGGTTCATGAGTCACAGCGTCCAGGAACCCTCTCTCTGAGGCAGTCGGTGAAGTTGGTTTATTTCCCTCTGTTCTCGCCAGAGTGGCCGTGAGAGAGGCCGCGGGTTTAGTCCACTGTTCAGCGCGGTCCTCGTTTCCCGGCCGCCTTTCCGCGCTGCTCTTCACCAGCTTCGCGTTGACTGGTCCTTGGGTTCACGCTTCCTGCGCACTGGCCGCGGTCCCCCGGAAGGAGGGGCAGCCCCGGGGACGCTCGGTCTGACCCCCGCCCCCGCCCCCAGGTACAACGAGGCCCTCCTGGAGGAGGGCAGGATGATGCACCGGCTGCGGCACCGCCGCGTGGTCAAGCTGCTGGGCGTCATCATGGAGGAGGGCAGCTACTCACTGGTGATGGAGTACATGGAGCAGGGCGACCTCATGCGTGTGCTCAAGGCCCAGGTACGCCTCGCCCGGCCCGCCAGCCCCTGTGCCTCGGAGTCCTGTGTGAATGGCTGGTGGTTTGGGTTTTCTCAGGAATAACAACACTGGATGAGGAAGGTTTCCAACAGCAAGATTCATCCTGTTTGCCAAAGCCAAATAACTTTAACGCGTTTTTAAAAAGTGTAGGTACCTGGACTTTCCTGGTGGTCCAGTGGTTGAGACTCCCTGCTTCCACTTCCCGGGGGCACGGGTTTGATCCCCGGTCGGGGAACTAAGATCCCTGCCTGCCCTGTGGGGCGGTCAAAAAAACGAGTGTATGTACCTGTTAAGAGCAAGGCCGGTGCTGTTTGCTCAGGAAGCAATAGCAAGCGTGACACAGATGGATAACGCGGCGCAGGTCGGGATGTGAATGTCCGGTGTGGTGGCGTGTTGACAGACACGCCCACAGCGACCTGTGGGAACACCGGGGAGGCGCTCTCAGCCTGCAAGGTGGTCAGGACGCATCTTCGGGGCCTGACGGAAGGGAAGCTGCTGTCTACGTCCTCAGGTCCGGATACACTGCTCTTGAAAGAAACTGGTGCTTTGGCCGCTTTGAGTCCCTTTCCGTCTCCCGCACTGACTGTCACTCGTTTCAGATCAGCATCCCCCTGTCCGTGAAAGGGAGAATCATTATGGAGACCATCGAAGGGATGCGCTACTTACACGGAGAAGGGGTGATACACAAGGACCTCAAGCCAGAAAATATCCTCGTTGACAGTGACTTCCACATCAAGGTAAACCTCAGGCAGGGCTTCTGGGGGATTGGCGCGATTCTGACTCTCAGCGTAAGTCCTTCTTCTGGACACGATGTGTGCCAAGAGCAGAGCCAGCCCAACTCCTCCCTGGTGACGGTGATGCCAGAGAGCTCTGCCAGGGAATGGAGAGAGAGAGACTTGGCGGAGGTGGTTATCTTCATTTATTCCTTTACTTAGATGTCCTTTTAAAATTCCGTTTCCTTTTGAAAACTCTGTCCACTGTAGTCAAAGGAAAAAGAGGGAGGGTTTTCTTTTGACCTCTAGGCGCAGCGTCACGTCAGGTCGGCTTTGGCAGCAGGAATCCCAGCCGAGCACGAGGGTCTGAAGGGGGAAGTGGAACTGGGGGGAGGACGCAGGAACTGCTTACCCAGGCATCCCTTTACCAGAAGATTCTGCTTCTGGCACTCTGTTCCAGCCCTGGACAGGGTTTGTTTTTGGGGGTTTTTTTTCCCCCATGTCTTTAAAAGAAGGTTCTTTACGTTAATAACTTACCTCTTATGATGTAGGTTAGAATTTGAGGATTTTAGACAATCACATGCCAGAAATCATCCCCAGATGCTTGGATTCCCTGAAGCAAAAGTGAAACTGCTGCTTCTGGCGTCTTAACTGTACTGTTCTGTCGTTCTGCCCTGCCGCCTCCCTCTGTGTTCTGTGTCTGACCTGGGTGTTTTTTCTTTGCCTTTTTGTCTGTCTTTCCCGCCCTCCACATCCCACCTCCTCTCAGGTTCAGGCTCCCACCTCAGCGGCAGTAGCGCTACAGTCTTTATCCTCAGTGTGTCTTTGGGACCCTTGGAGATGCACGTCCGTGGGCTTCTGGACACCTTTTGGGGAAACGGAAGGTGCAGTACCATGAGCTATACAAACCTGCTGACAAAGTACCTGTTTTCCCTAGCCTCAGACAGTCAAAAACATGCAGAATAAATGAGGAGTTAGAATAAACAGGTCTAGTTGTTCTTCTCAGGAATATCTTCGGCTTTTCTCCCCATCAACTACTACCCCCCCTCCCCCGCCCCGATATTGCATAAGAATCGAGACATCAGAATTTCACACAGACTTTTCTTATGCAAGATTTTCCAGATGGCTGAGGACATATGGTTTCTACTAGTCTGTTCAGAGGTAGCTGTTTTAAACCTGTCTGGTGCAGCCGTTTCTGCCAATGTTAGAGTCCCTTCATCTCCTGGATAAGCCCCTGATGTAAAGACAGATCTGATTTGCCTGCTGCCGTCACAGAAGCATCCCGTTGCTTTGCTCTCCTGCAGATAGCTGACCTCGGCGTCGCTTCCTTCAAGACGTGGAGCAAGCTGACGAAGGAGGAGCGCAACGAGCAGAGGCAGGCGGGCGGCGGCGCCAGGAAGGGCGGCACGCTGCACTACATGGCCCCCGAGCACCTGAACGACGTCAACTCCAGGCCCTCCGAGAAGTCCGACGTCTTCAGCTTCGCCATCGTGCTCTGGGCCATCTTCGCCAACAAGGAGCCATACGAGAGTAAGCCATCGATAGAAGAGGGGGGCTGGGGGCTGACGGGGATTGTTCAGTGGGGTAACAGCCTGCAGTGAGGTCGTGGAGGTTTATCACTGTTTGTTCAATGTCTGTCTCACCCACCGGACTGTGAGCTCCACGGAGGCTGGGACATCTCATCCATTCACTGCTCTTCCCCCGGTATCTACACACAGAACATAGTGGGTACTCGGCAAGTGTTTGTGGAATGGATACATAATCTCGATTTAGCAAGCGGGGATCATAGGACAGATGGGAGCTTGGACAGTGCATCTCAGCTTGCGGGGTGCTCAACAATCTAGGCTTCCTCCCGGACAGGAAGCCTTGCTTGGTTCTCCTTATGAGGACTTTCAGGGCATACAGTCCGTACTTTCATCCATCCACTCACTCCTTCGTTCAGGAATTGTTTCTTTTCAATACTTACTCTGGGCTCTCTACTCAGACTGAGTCTGTAAAGATGAGAAGGACAGCGTCTGCAGGGGAACGGGTGCATAAGTAGCTGTTCTTCAGTGTGTTAAAGTGAAGCCGCTCAGTTGTGTCCAACTCTTTGCGACCCCATGGACTGTAGCCTGCCAGGCTCCTCCGTCCATGGGGTTTTCCAGGCAAGAGTACTGGAGTGGGTCGCCATTTCCTCCTCTAGGTCAGTGTGTTAAGAACCTGAACTAATGGCCCTCCTCCTGCTCTTCCTGGGTGATTGTCAGCTCCCAGGGTTCAATCCCCTCTTTGCTGATGCCACTCAAACCTCCAGTGGTGGCCTGGACATCCTGCTGTCTGTTAGGTCGTGTCCACGTACCAGAGGACCCCCAAAGCAATATCCCCCAAAACAAACCCACATTCTCCACGCTGCCCGAGTGGCTCACTCAGCTCTGCTCTTATGTCCAGAAAATGGTGTCGCCGTCCACCAACCAAGCTGTCCAACCAAGAACCTCAGTCGCCAGACTCAGCCTTGCCCTCCCATATCCCATCAGACATTGAAACTTGTGAATTTGGGAATACCTGACCGTCCAGTGGTTGGAACTCGCACTTCCATTGCCGAGGGCTGGGATTCAGTCCCTGGTCAGGGAACTAAGATCCAGCAAGCTGCACAGCATGGCCGGAAACAAACCAAAAACTGTGACCTCCACGTATATCAGATTCAAGATACATCCGTGTCTCTCTGTCTCCAGAGGATCCTGTCCAGTTCAAACCCTCTGTGGCAGGCTCCTCGTGCCACCGCCGTTCACACTGCCGTCAAACAGGCCGATCAAACCTCTCAATCATCTGTTTAAAATCCTTCCCAGACACTCTTGACATTCAGGATCAAGTTAAACCCCTCAGTATGGAGCACAGGGTCCTCTCTGATTTGGCTAAACTGTTCCCTCGCTCGCTTCGGCCAACATGCCCAGTTACGCTGAGCTAGTCATAATTTCCAGACACATCTTGGTTTCTGCAACTCCCAGTCTAGTCAGATCCTGCTTTCTTGGCCTGAAATCTTCCTCTGTGAATCCTCCTTCCCAGTTCTCTGCCTGGATAGCTCCTGTTTATTCGTTTGGACTCAGCAATGCCTTCTCTGACCTTCCAGTATTGGTCCTGTCACCAGAACCCTTTGTGCTTACTTCTTGAATAGCCAGTATCACTCCGTATTTTAAGTCACCCTTATTCAACTGAGCTGTCCCCTGTCTGTCTCTGTATTAAAATCCGGAGTGTGGCACTGGCTTTATTTACACATTCAGTCGTCTGCCAGGAGTCAGCTCTGCCATGAATCCGTCTTTCACCTGTTTGATCATCTCTGCAGAGAAATAGGTCCGCTCATCATCCCAGGGCATTCTGCCCCTCCCTGATGTAACCATGAGAGATCAGTGGCTTGGTCCAGGTCCTGTCACCTCCCTGCCCAAGAGGAGCAGGACCTGAAAGTCTCAGCTCTCCTTCCCATCTGCTCTGTAGATGCCATCTGTGAGCAGCAGCTGATACTGTGCATCAAGTCTGGAAACAGGCCGGATGTGGAGGACATCATAGAGTTCTGCCCGCGGGAGGTCATCGACATCATGAGGCAGTGCTGGGAGGTGAACCCGGACCACCGACCTACATTTGCGGGTGAGTCCCCTCCGCGCCGGCCTCCTACTGAGGCTGACAGGCAGTACTTGGAGTTTTTAGGAAAGCAAGTTCCACTCCTGATTTCAAACTGATTTTCTAGATTCCAAAGGCTTTGTTTGAAGAAAAGCTGCCATCCCTCTCCCAAACATGAAGGCATATAAGGTCCTTTTGTTTCCTGGTGGTATTTTTCCCCATAGTTAAATTTTTAAAATTGTATTAAAATATACGTGACACATAATTTACCACTGTAATCATTTTTAGGTGTTCAGTTCAGTTCAGTTGTGTCCGACTCTTTGCAACCCCACAGACTGCAGCACACCAGGCCTCCCTGTCCATCACCAACTTCTGAAGCTTGCTCAAAGTCATGTCCATCAAGTCGGTGATGCCATCCAACCATCTCATCCTCTGTCGTCCCCTTCTCCTCCTACCTTCAGTCTTTCCCAGCATCAGGGTCTTTTCCAGTGAGTCAGCTCTTCCCATCAGGTGGCCAAAGTACTGGAGCTTTAGCCTCAGCACCAGTCCTTCCAGTGAATATTCAGGGTTGATTTCCTTTAGGACTGACTGGTTTGATCTCCTTGCTGTTCAAGGGACTCTGAAGAGTCTTCTCCAACACCACAGTTCAGCAGCATTTAGCACATTCAGTGTCTTCACCTTCCCCACCTGAAACCGTACCTGTTCAACACTGACTCCTCACCCCCCTGCCCAACCCCTGGCAGCCGCCATCCTCCTGTCTATCTCTGTGAACTTGGCTACACGGGGTCCCCCATGGAGGTAGAATCCTAGTGTTTGTCCTGGTTCACTGGGCAGTGTCTTCAGGGCTCCTCCCAAGTCACAGCCCGTCAGGATCTCCTCCTGTTTCCTGCTGAGCGGTCGGTGTTCTATGGTGTGAGGACCGCACCGTATCTGTCCAGTCACCTGCTGCCGGATGCTGGGGTGCTTCCCGGCCATCTGACTTCTTAGCTTCTTTGATCTCGGTTCCTCCCTGTGTGTGGCTGGCATCTCTGGGAGCATTATTTGCCATCTGCATTGGGCTGAGAGCAAGAGGAGAAGAAAAGGGACTGGGGTTTGTCACATCCGTGTACCTCTTCTCATCCCCCTGGGTCCCCTAGGACCTTGCTAAGGTCCTGGAGGCAGAGGAAAAGAGAAAATCGGGTTAGGAAGAAATAAAGAGCAGGAAGGAACTTAGGAGCCTGCAGGGGGTTCTGCGCTTGTATTCCTGCTCTGAGGAAACAGAATGGAAACCCCACCAGCCACTCCCACCAGAGGGCTGCGGGGGTGACTGCCCCGCTGCCTGCTTTCTCACTCACTCAGCCTGCATCTTCTCCCAGCCTGGTTTCTTCTCGTGCCTTTTTCACTTTTTTAAACTAAAATTCTTCTTCTGAGATAATTGTAGATCTACATGCAGTTGTAAGAAATAATACAGACATCCCGTGTACCCTTTTACCTAGCTTCCTCCAGAGATCACAATCTGGCCAGACGCAGTACAGAGCACAGCTGGAATACTGACCCTGGTACAGTCAGATACAACACACCACCATCTCCACAAGCGTCCCTCCTGCTGCTAACACAGGAGTAAAGCTGCTGTGGGTACTCACGTTACAGGTTTTTGTGTGAATGTAAATATTTCTCTAGAATAAGTACCCAGGAGTTAAATAAGTAAGTCATAGATAGATAGTTTCACAGAGAAGGCAATGGCACCCCACTCCAGTACTCCTGCCTGGAAAATCCCATGGACGGAGGAGTCTGGTGGGCTGCAGTCCATGGGGTCGCTAAGAGTCGGACACGACTGAGCGACTTCACTTTCACTTTTCCTTTCATGCATTGGAGAAGGCAATGGCACCCCACTCCAGTGCTCTTGCCTGGGGAACCCCAGGGACGGGGGAGCCTGGTGGGCTGCCGTCTGTGGGGTCGCACAGAGTCGGACACGACTGAAGCGACACAGCAGCAGTAGCAGCAGCAGGTAGTTTCATGTTTAGTTTAGTTTTTTCTTAAAAGAAACTGCCAATCTGGGAATTCCCTGGCTGTCCAGTGGTTAGGACTCTATGCTGTCAGTGCCGGAGATTGAGGTTCAATCCCTGGCTGGGGACCTAAGTAAGATCCCAAAAGCCGTGCGGCGTGGCCAAAAGGAAAAACCCTGCCAAACTGTTTTCCAGAATGGCTGTGCCATTTTATATTCTCACCAGCTACGTACAAGTGATCCAGTTTCTCTGCATCCTTACCAGCCCTTGGCGGTGTTGCCATGTTTTAATTTAGCCCCTCTGACAGGTATGGAGCGATAGCTAGGTGTGGCTTGGTTTCGCCTCTCCGGGGCTCACACTGGTGAACATCTCAGGCGTGTGTTTGCCATCTGTGTCTCTTCCGCCGTGCAGCGTCACCCTGCGTCCTTTGCCCGCTTTCTAATTGGAGTTTGTCTTCTCACTGTTGAATGTAGAGTGTTCTCTGTATATTCCATATAGAGTTCCTTTCTTGGACATGTGATTCTCAGTTATCTTCTCCCAGCCTGGCGCTTGTTGTTTTTTTTTTTTTCCATTCTCTTCTCAGGATCTTTCACGGACTGAAAGTTTCTATTTTGATGAAGTCTTATTCATTAACCGCTCCTGTTGTGGATGATAATTTTGGTGTCAAGTCTGAGGACACGGTCAGGATTAGACCCAAAATACTTTCTTCCCCTTTTTCTCTGAAAATCTTAGAGTTTTACATTTAGGTCTGTGTTCTTTTTTTAATGATTGTCAAGGAAAACTCATTATTGCCAACAAAAGAATGATAGCACAGAACTAAATGTTAGGTTGTCTTTCTTGCCATTTATTTAGTTTATGTCTTATTGGGAAAATACCATGATCCATGTCGAGTTAATTTTTGCACGAGGTGGGAGACTTAGGTTGAATTTTGTTTTTTCTTTTTTGCCTTGTTTCACGGCCATTTGTTGAACCCTCTTCCGGTACCTTGTTTCTCTGAGTCTTTATACCAGATCCCCACGCTGAGTGTTCCATCCTGTATCACCTCTGATGCCAGAGGGACAGAAACAAGGAGCCCACTCTTCCTTTTCCTTTTGGATGTTAACCCTCTTAGGCAGGGCTTTGTGCTGCAGCAGAGCAACTACATAAAACTGCATTCTGTTAGGCAGGAGCCCTTGGTTTCTTTCCAGTGGTATCCCAGCCTTCGTTCTGTCTGCAAAGAAATTAGTCTTGTTTGTCTATTTATGAAAGTGATTCGGCACTTAAATGTTTATTCTATTGCTTTGCCCACAGATTAAGGCACGTAATTCAAAGATAATAGACTGTTAATATTTCAATTTTTAGAAAATACTTAAGAAATTTTAAAGTGCTTTTTTTTTTTAATGTATAGGCATTGAAGAAAAATTTAGGCCTTTTTATTCAAGTAAATTAGAAGAACATGTAGAAGAGGATGTGAAGAGTTTAAAGGTAGGTAACATAGTAGGTGCTCAAAATGATAACATATTAAAGCATATACCGTATCAGTCATGAAAACCAAAGCATTACACTTTACTACTGAGATTTGAGGTAAGCAGCTGGGTAACTGGGAAGATCCCCTGGAGGAGGGCATGGCAACCCACTTCAGCACTCTTACCTGGAGAATCCTCATGGACAGAGGCGCCTGGTGGGCTGCAGTCCATGAGGTTCCAGAGTCGGACATGACTGAGTGGCCAAGAGCAACATACAGCACAGCCTGGTAACCACAAGAAA
The DNA here is from genome assembly GCA_015832495.2 of Alces alces. NCBI lineage: Eukaryota > Metazoa > Chordata > Mammalia > Artiodactyla > Cervidae > Alces > Alces alces. The sequence continues at coordinate 47,459,652 of JADEYB020000019.1, read as the reverse complement.
ACAAATTAGCAGTTTAATGCAGACATCATCACGTCAGCATTACTGGACCCATTCCTCTGTCAAAACAAATGAAGTGAGAGGAAAATATATCTAGCAATATGGAAAAAGATAAGCACAGCATTACTGGAATAGGATGGAAAATAACCATAGGTGGATCAGTCATTTTGAAGAATTCTTGAAAGATTAAAAAGCCAACAGAATTCTCTTTTGAGATATATAAGAGGAAAAAAGTTTCAAAAGGCTAACCCAAATGTAATACTCAAGAAATACTGGGAGAGGAAGTCTTGGGTCAACGTATAGAAGAACAAATGTCACCTGGCGCGCTGGCGGGCATTGTCACCCGGGAGCCATGCTTGTGTTTGTTTTAGAAGTTGGCTTTCCCCCCAGCTCCGCTGTGCTGAGCGGCAGATGGGAACAGACCCTGCCCAGGATCAGAATGGTATTTCAGAGACCGGAGCCAGCTAACCAGCCAAGAGGAGCAGAGACCTTCCCCACTCACATGCTCAGGAAACAAGCTATCGTCCTAAGTCTTAACATATTGCTCTAATCATGAAAGACAGACTGCGGTAAATAAAACAGGCAGGAAACAAGAGATTTTAAAATACATACAGACACACACACAGACAGTCAAGAACTGCCAGACTTTTACGGGACACCTACACTGTAACAGAGAGGTATCCGGTGCAAACCAAGGAAGTAATCACATCAAAGTAAAGACATCAAGGAAGACAGTCGCTAAAGCAGGAAAGCATGAGCGAAGCACTCAGGGATATCTCACTGTGATAAAAGCTTCATTTCACCAGAAAGATAGTAGCCTAGGTCTGTTGGCCTTTGAACAACACAGATTTGAACTGCATAGGTCCATTTATACTCAGATTTTTCTCAATAAATACATGATCGTCACTTGGTCGAATTTGTGACATCGCACCACAAATACAGAGGGCCGGCTGTAAAGAAACGTTTGGATTTTTGACTGTGAGTGAGGTTGAGTGCCCCACTCCTGTGCTGTTCAAGGATCAGCTGTATAATTTAGCGAAAGCAGCTCAACTAGAGACAGAAAACCTGAATACTCCTGTAACTATTTTCCTATTAAAATCCAGAAACTACCGAAGAAAAAGAGACAGATTTGCTTATATAAAAATTTAAAACTTACTAAAAGCAAAATAAAAAGACAAATGACAAGTTGAAAAAAAAAAAAAGAGTTAAGCAGTCTCACAAGAAAATTCCACAACCACATAGCTTCTTCAGCAATTTCTATCAAATATTCAGTGAAGAAGTTACCCCGATGTTATACAACTTGTCTGGATAACAGAAGAGGGAACTCTCCTAAGCTCATTTTATGAGATGAGCATAACCTTGATTCCCAAACCTGAAAGGCAGATACAAGAAAGGAAAACTACACAATGATTTCACTTAACAACATGGTTTTGAAAATCCTGAATAAAATACAAAGAAGCTGAATCCACCAATGGACGATAAAGATTGGAAAAGATATGTGATTTCACTAACAGAAAAGCAAAGTGAATTCATTATAATTTTTCATCCATTAGATCAGCAACAGTTTTGAAAGACTGATATGTCAAGTGTTGGTGAAAATGCAAAGTAACAGACACTTTCAGGCAGTATTAGTAAAAGTGTAAGTTGGTGAAGTTTATTGAAGTGTGAAGTATCTATCAGACTTTTAAGCATGAACTTTTGCTGCAGCTCTACATGGTAATCTATCCTGTTAATGTGTACGCTCAACGATTTAGCCTCAGATGTTTGCACCTTTGTGAGACTTAAAATTTGGAAATATATAAATGTGGAAATCACCCAGATGTTTCTAAGAAGATATACTAAGTTATGGTTAGTAACTATATAATCATTTAGGAGTGGTGGAAACTAAAATGATACGGAAAGATCTTCAAGACTTATTGTAAGTGAAAAATCGCAAAACCACAGAGCATGACTCTTTGTGCATGAGAGCTCTCAGATGCTCAGTCGTGATAAATAATAAAAAGAAATTTTTAAAAAAATCAATTGGCTTTATATGCAAGGGTTTATTTTGGTTTCATTATATTCGTTGGTCTGTATGTCTTTCCTTAGTCCAGTACCACACTGTTTTGATTACTGTAGCCATATAGTGAGTTTTGAAATCAGGAATCTTTATTAAGATTGTTGTGGCTATTTAGGGAAAAAAGTTTATTTATTTTTTAATATTTACTGCTTGTAAGAACTATTTGAAATTTGTAGCTTCTGAAAAATTCATTCTTGTAACAATTTTTTTGGGAACTATTTTCTGCTGTTTACCTAAAGTATGTTGTTATGCTCTTAATTTTAGAAAGAGTTTCCAGGCCAGAATGAAATTGTAAAGAGAATGAAGTCTCTCCAAATTGACTGTGTGGCAATAGCTCCAAGCAGGTCAAATTCAGGTAACTTATATTGTGATTGAAAATCTATTTATTTACTTGTTTGCTCATTCACTCACACAACTGCATAAAATGCTATTTACAATTGTATGAGAAACAGAAGCTGTAAAATTTAATGCCTGTCTTAAAGGAATGTATAATATACTTGGAGTTAAGATACATATCTTATGTACATAAGATACATATGGGTTTCCGTTTGGCTCAGCTGGTAAAGAATCCGCCTGCAATGTGGGAGACCTGAGTTTGATCCCTGGGTTGGAAAGATCCCCTGGAGAAGGGAAAGGCTACCCCCTCCAGTATTCTGGCCTGGAGAATTCCACGGACCGTATAGTCCATGGGGTCGCAAAGAGTCGGACATGACTGAGCAACTTTCACTTTCAAGATACATATATTTGAAATGCTAGGTAACAACAGGCTTATCAAAATCATAAAGTATCCGAACACAAGAGGCCTAATATACCTGATAGGGAGGGAGTGACAGTTCTTGAGAAAGGAAGGAACACAGGTAGGAGCAAAGCCCTCGAGAAGGCCAGGGGCGGGCAGATGCCGCGGGTGTGCAGGGAGGGCTGGCCTCGGAGTCGAGCGGGGGCGCTTTCCTCATGGTAACAAGAGGGAGAGCAGAGTCTCAGAAATTAAAGCCACTCACCAGTTGTCTGTTCTGGGGCAAATTACCCAACTTATTGTGAGCCTCATCCATCATCATGGTAATAATTGCTCCTGGTGTTTTGTGCTAAGTCACTTCAGTGTCTGACTCTTTGCAACCCTGTGGACTATAGTCTGCCAGGCTCCTCTGTCCATGGGATTCTCCAGGCAAGTATGCTGGAGTGGGTTGCCATTTCCTCCTCCAGGGGATCTTCCTGACCCAGGGATCGAACCCACGTCTCTTGCATCTCCTGCACTGGCAGGTGGGTTCATTACCACCAGTACCACCCGGGAAGCCACTCCTAGGCTTACAAGGCTTTTAAAGAATAAAAGAATCCATGGAAATGCTTAGCCCAGAGCTGCTGCTGTTCTCATTTTCCAGCCCTCATCACACTAAGGAGACAGCTGCTCTGCTCCAACACAGGTCCCTTTCTTCCTTAGTCATTCCTGCAACACCCACTTTTCTGCTGCTTGGTTATACCTTTTCTTGTCCTCGCTCACCACCAGCAGGGGTGGCCACTTACCACCTATGCAGCTTGCAGGAGAGAGACCAGCTAGTAAATACTTTTTATTTGTTCTCAGAGTTTTCAGTCTGTTACCCAAGGCACAGATCCCCGATGGTGCCCGGGGTCTGTTTCACTGCTTCATGTTCCGTGACGCTCTTTCCGATTCTGGTCATTCCTTTCCAGCCACGGAACAGCCCGGTTCTCTGCACAGCTCACAGGGCTTTGGGATAGGCCCTGTGGAGGAGTCCTGGTTTGCCCCCGCCCCGGATCACCAGCCGGAGGAGGACGACCTCCTGCTGCACAGTAAACTCCAGGAGGAGGCCAACTACCACCTCTACGGCAGCCGCATGGACAGGCGGACCAAAGAGCAGCCCGGACTGAGCGTGGCCTACAGCAGTGAGGAGAGGCGGCGCAGGGTCTCCCACGACCCTTTCGCGCAGCAGAGACCTTACGAGAGCGCTCAGGGCCCAGGGATAAAAGGCCTCGCCTACCCCGGTGGGACGAGTCTCACCAGTGCAGCCCAGCAGCCCGCAGGGCTCAGCGGCCAGCCCCAGTCACCATACTGCAGAGACGGGTCATCTCGTCCGCTTGAGCTTAGAGTGAGACCGCTGGACCTAGGGACCATGGGTCCACGAGTTTGGTATGGGCCAAACCCTGGCCACATGCCAAGCCTGTATAAAACTCCGGTGCCTGAGACCAGCCTCCTGGGGAACACGCCCACCATTCCATTCACCTCCTTGCCATCAAGAGGTAAACAGGCCTTGCAGTCACACTGTTCTGTTAAATTTTCCTGAAAATAAAGCCAGCCACTAGCTCTGTCATAAACTAGAAGGTAACAAAGGTCAAGCCATTTGGAGTCTTCGGCTGCCAGATGCCCCTGGCCACCCCAGAATAGTCTCATCAGATCCCTCAGCCTAGGCTGTTTGTTCCGGTGGGCTTCAGGCAGCTACCCACACGTGCGGGGTGACAAAGCCTGGCCTCCAGGGTGGGATCCTCCGCTCTAAGCCCAATCTCAGTCGTCCACCGTGTCCAGGCTCTGCTGTAAGGGGAAGCTGCCTGTATTCTTTCACTTGCTTGCTGTTTTCTGAAGGGTAAGAAGTAGGCCTCAGACATGTTCATCCTTTATCTCATCCAGGCCAGAAACTACCATTTGTGATAAAAACCACATTGTTGGGCAACCATCCCTCCAGAACTCTTCCTTCTTCCCAAACTGAACCTGTCCCCATCAGACACTAACTCCCCTTTCTCCCTCCTTCCCAGCCCCAGGCAGTCAACCTTCCGCTTTCTGTCTCTACGAATTTGATGACTCTAGGGACCTCATATAAGTAGAGTCGTATGGCATTTCTCCTTTTGTGACTGGCTTACTTCACTGAAGACAGTGTCCTCGAGGTTCATCCATGCTACATCCTGTGCCAGAATTCCCTTATTTTAAAGTGAAATAGTAATGCGTTACCATTATGTGGTCCATCCAGAATGGACCACATTTTGTTTATCCGTTCATCTGTTGATGGACACTTGGGTGCTTCCACTTTTTGGCTGTTAGGAATAATGCTACGAACATGCGTGTATAGATAGCTGATTAAGACCCTGCTTTCAGTTCTTTGGGGCATATATGAGTAGAATTCCTGCATCATATGGTAGTTTTTTTAAGTTTTTGAGGAACCACCACTGGTTACCACAGTGGCCGTGTCATTTTATATACCAGCAGTGCACAGAGGTTCCAGTTCTCCATACCCTCGCTGACACTGGTTGTTTTCTGTGTTTTTGATAGTTTCCAACCTAGTGGATATGAGATGATTCAGCCAACTTTTAAAGAAGAAAATTTCAAGTGGTGGTGTTAGGATAAATAATTTAACTTAAGCATTTGGAGTAGAGTCCTACCCCTTTCCCAGGCTGTACTTTTTTCTCTTCCTTGCAGTCTAGATATACCACTTATCTCTGCGTTTCTTTCTAACTAGATGAGTCTGCAAAGTATACCATCTGTAAGAGTTCTGGCATTCAGATTGGCGACAACAATTACATGGAGATTGGTGGCATGAGTTCATCGGTACTGGACAGCACGTACATGCACTTGAAAGAAGAGCCGGCTTCTAAGTACCAAGCTATCTTTGGTAAGACGCCCTTCAAGGACACATCCTACAGCAACCTAGAACTTTCTCACCTAATACTTCTCTGATTATTCTCCCTGCAGATGCCCTATTGCTCCTCATGTAATTTCCATAGAATTACTGTGTAACTTATTTATGTGTACCGAGGACATAATTAGAATATCTAATTCATGGGTTTGCTGTGAAAGTGAAATGAGCCAATACAAATAAAGCCCTTATACACTGTCTGGCACATAGTAAGGTCTATGGAAGTGTTCACGCATCATCATCATCAATATGACCGCCCAGACCCTGGAGCTCATCAGGTCCCCATCAAAAGGGGCTCCGTAAAAGACGGAAGACCATGCCCTCAGCTGCACTTGCACAATAAAAATTAGAGGGCTTTCTCTTATGGGGTTCCATATACAGCCTCGTAACATTAATCCCAAGACACAACCTGGGAAAAACAGGGTGACTTAAGAACCCAGCTTTCTATTTAACCCCAGGATTGGCATTCTTTTTTTTATTTAATCAAGGGCCAGAGAGTAATGTTTTCGGCTTCGCTGGCCCTGCCATCTCTGCTGTGGTCGCTCCGCTGACACTGCTTGCTTGTGGGCCTCCCTGCTGGCTCAGATGGTTAAGAATCCGCCTGCAGTGTGGGAGACCTGGGCTGGGTCCCTGGGTCGGGAAGATCCCCTGGAGGAGGGCATGGCAACCCACTCCAGTCTTCTCGCCTGGAGAGTCCCATGGACAGAGGAGCCTGGGGGGCTACGGCCCCGGGGCCGCAGAGCCGGCCACGACTGAGCGACTCAGCAGAGCACACGCACAGGTGACTCTGCAGCACCAGGAGCCGCCGGCAGCGTGCGCACCGGTGGGGTGGCCGCGTCCCAGTGACCTTGTCTACAAAGCCAGCAGGGGGCCACGCCCGGCTCTCAGGCCTTAGTTGGCCAACCCATCTAACCCTCTCAAAGCTAGTCTTTGATATATATACTAGAGCAGAGGTTCCCAACTTTTGGGGTGACAGGGTCCCTCTCCTGGTGAAGCGCTGACATCTGGTGGTGACGGCCGGAGCCGCACTGTCCGAGCCGAGGAAAGAACGGGTGATCTGCAGGGGAGGATGAGGTGTCTTTTTATTATTCCACTTACTGAACCTCATGGGATATGGTTTGTTTGTGGTGGGTTTATACTTGTATTTGCTTCATTTTATTATTTTTACGAAGGCCTGAAAGGAAGGAACCAGGAAGGAGAGAGAGGTCTAGGAGAGAGGAGGACTCACCGGGGCGGGGGAGGGATGAGCCCAGAAATACCACACCGTGAAAAGACAGTGCACTCAAAGTTTCCATGCGGTGGCCTCAGCTTCCTTGACCAGGTAAGAGGAATGCGCACGGCTGGGTGAAGGTATCCTGAGTGGAGTGACCTTAACTCTGGCCAGATGTAAGCAGGAAAGGCCCAAAAGGAACAAAAATGGTGTTTTCCCCCTTGACGTCAGGAGGGTGTCGTGTAAACAGGGGCTGCGGGCTCAGGGGGCAGCTCCCAGGAGGAAGCAGGTCCTCGCTTGGGCTGGTAGGTAGGTGAGGATCATCCAGGGAGCCAACAGCCAGAGCATGGAGAAGTTACCTTGCTCACTGATTCCTGGTGCTCTGTACTTTACACAGGTGTTTGAAGCCAGCGTTCACATGGCCACAGTGCAATGCTTTCTCCTCTTTTCTGTTCGGCAGATAATACCACTAGTCTGACTGATAAACACCTGGACCCGGTCAGGGAGAATCTGGGGAAACATTGGAAAAACTGTGCCCGTAAGCTGGGTTTCTCTGAGTCTCAGATCGATGAAATTGACCATGACTACGAGCGAGATGGACTCAAAGAGAAGGTTTACCAGATGCTCCAAAAGTGGCTGATGCGCGAAGGCAGCAAGGGAGCCACGGTGGGGAAGCTGGCCTTCGCGCTCTACCTGTGCTCGCGGATAGACCTGGTCAACTGCTTGATCCGCATCAGCCAGAACTAAGCTCCCAGGCGCTCCTGCAGCCGGAGGCCGCCTTCTCGCCCGGTGAAAGCCTGCTGCCTGCGGTGACTCGGACTTCTTTTCTCCCTGATACAGGGGGTGCTATGTCTGCGTAGAAATCACTTCCTGCCTTTCACAGCTGGAGTGTGGAAAAAGGAGCCTACGGCAAACCACCCACTTCACAGGACGACCTATTTGTGGCCAAGGCCCAACCCAACAAGAAGCCTAACTGGGATTTGAAAAGGAGAGAAGAGAGATTTGAGAAAGATCTTTTTTTTCTTCCATATTATCCCATAATCTTCATGCTATTCATTCTGGTTTCTGGGAGTTTTGTTTGAGCAAGGGAAAAAAAAAATTCGGAGAATATAACCTAAGTCAGCTCTCTAATTTTACACTGTCTTCTCCACATAAGTGCCTGTTATAACCAAAGTAAAAAGAAAGTTCTCATCCAGTCGGATAGTGGTAAACTGGAGGGGGAGATGGCCCCCAGCTGTGGGAGGGGGTGGGGTAATTTCTTTTCCAGACGCATCAGTTGTGATCACTGTTCTCTAAATTCCAAACAGGTTAACTAATCAGTGTCAGAGGCAAAAAGCAGACAATATTTTAATGGACTAATTAAAATAAAATTTTGTACCTCAAATAGAAGCCACTGAAATGATGTGTTTGTATAAACGAAACAGTGTGAGATTCTCCATGGTGACTTTGCCACGTGGGCTGGTGTTTCCATTTCACCCCAGCTACTGGCAGGAGAGGGGAAGCTGGGGAGAAAAGAGCCTTCCTGACGGTGCATTTTGACTTTCAAGATGAAAAACCCACAGGCCCGAGAGTCTAAGCCCTGCTGTCCTCACACCTGGCTCAGGGACCTTTCCTTCAGCCCCCGCTGTCTAAACGCTGGACCGAAGAGGACCAAGTTTACATCTGAGGAGTTTCGATGCCAGGCGCAAACACCACAAAAACACTCGTCTTGGGCAGGAATCAACGAAGTGGGACTACACAGACTACAATATGAGAAAGAAGGCGACCCGTTCTTGGCTCCGAGAAAGGTATCCAGACCATGAAGTTGATACTGGTGAGACCCGCTCCCAGACCACAGACCCTGCTTAGCAGAGTCCCCGCTTGTTGTCATGATAATCTTTGCTGTGGGTCCAGAAGATGAAGTTAGATCTTCAGCAACATGAAAAGGAGTTATTTCTCACAAGGCATTTTAAACAGTTTAAAAAGCTTTTCTAATTACAGTAATCCTGTAAATAGGTCTGTATACGGTCAAGGTGTTAAAAGTATCCGATTACAAAGAAATCACTGAAGGACTAGTTCTATAGTATAATCCAGACACAAGGCCTCTGAAATCAAGCAGGCATAAGTTCCACTCTGGCCATGCACTGGGGCCTGCTTCCTGACCTTTGCCGGCCTCAGTTTCCTCATCTATAAATAGGGTGCTAGGACATAAGGTAGGTGTGAGGAATAAAATAAGATGATGCATCTCATTTTTAGGTGCCTGGCAAAAAAGGTATTTAAGATGTTTTTTGATGTAGACCATGTTTAAAGTCTTTATTGAATTTGTTACGGTATTGCTTCTGTTTTCATATTTTGGTGTAGAGGCATGTGGGATCCTATCTCCCCGATCAGGGGTTGAACCCACACCCCTTTGCATTGGAAGGCAAAGTCTTAACCACTGGACCACCAGGGAGTCCCTAAAAAAAGTATTTTTAAAACTAATTTTTGCTGGAGTCTAGTTGATTTATAATGTTTTGTTAGTTCCAGGTGTGCAGCAAAGTGAATGTCATATCCACTCTTTTTTAGATTCTTTTATAGATTCTTTAGGTCAATATAGAGTATTGGGTTCCCTGTGTTATACAGTAGGTTTTTATTAGTTGTCACCAATAGCCTAAGACCTCAGCATTAACATTTTTGCTGCCCAGTAGGATAACTGGTGTTAAAATTGTACAATTATTTTTAACCCTCATCATCTCTGACAAGAAATCCCAATCAACATTTCATAAAAAAATAAGGAAATGTTGACCCCACCCAAGATTCTGAAAGTCAAACAATAGTAGCTGGAACATCACATATTTCTCTTTCCTTCTGTGTAGGAAATTGATGTGACAGCTTTATGTTGAAAGAACATTTTATCATAGTCGGTATTTAAATCAAACTTCAGTTTACTGCTCAAGAAACTCCCATGGGTCAGGGAGGACACTACGGGCAATACAACGGTCCATGGCTGTAACACCAGGAAGCACTGTGCACAGAGGACTCTTACAATGGAAGGGTCTCTGGGAGAAGAAGTAATATAAAATGAAAGGAAGCTGCTGGAATCTCCAGTTCAAGACAAGGCTCAACAGCAGCCACCGATGTGCAGTTGTTTTCTGTTAAGGGAGAGAGTAGCCACAATCAAAGGGTATTGTTTTTTATTTTCCCTATGGAACCTTCAGCTGCAAATGCTATTTATAATCTTTAAAGACTGAACTGGTCGTAAGAAGCACACACACTCAACAGTCGTGAAATACACATAAAATTTGCCATCTTACCCGTCTTTAAGTGTTCAGCCCTAAGCACATTCACACTGTCTGCTGCCACGTTCCTGCAAAACTGAAGCTCTGCCCCCATTAGACATTAACCCTGCCGCCGGCCAGCCCGACACCCACCTGGGCCGCAGGGGCCTCAGTGACCTGGACTCACACGCGGCTCCTTTTACGACCATGCCTGCCGTCCTCGCCTCTCCCCCGCCCCGGGGGCGGCCAGGGGCCCCACGCGGACACAACCCCCATCCTCCGCACCCGGCGCCCCCCTCTGCTCCCGCCACAGCGCCGAGAGGCGGTAGCCCCGGCCTGTCTGCGCGATCCTTCGGGGGCTCCGGCTTAGCTCTCGAGGCCCGCCCCGCCCCCCCGCCCGCACCGCTCTCCAGCCGCCGCCGGCCCCTCCCTGATCTCCGGGATCTCCGGCAGCAGGTGCCCTAGCGGGCGTGGGCCGGTGCAAGAACGCACAGAGCAAACCCCAGTCCCCGCCAGCGGTCAGGCTGGCGGCCCCGAGCCCACCCCTCCGCGAGGGCGGGACGCCGGTCACCGTTAGGCGAGAGTTGACACCCAGGGGAGACGCTGTGTGCCGAAGTCCCCGAGAACCGCAAGCAGGTGCGGCGAGGCATCTGCTAGAAACCCTGGGTCTCCAGCTCAGCGCCCACACCGCCCCGCGCATGCGTGCTCGGGACGGAAGCGGGCGAGCTCCGGGAGACCGGCGTCCCGGCGCATGCGTGCTCGGGGCGATGCGCGCTCAGGGCTGCTGGGAGACGCGGCGCCTGCGCACTCCCCGGGCCGTCACACGCACCCACCATGGCGGTATCGCTGGGCGGTCGGGCCGCGCAGCGGCTGAGGTTCCTACTCTCACCGCTGAAGCCCGGGATCCAAGTCCCCCGGGTCAGGCCTGTCGCCACGTTCGGGTAATGACGCCGCTCCCCTCCAGGGCCCCCCGTATCCTCGTCCGCGCGCCCGGGGCGGCGGGAAGGGGGCAGGGGCCAGCGGCCGGGACGGGGCCGCGAGTGGTCGCCGCCTCGCCGACCCCCTGCCCGTCAAGTCGTGACCCGGGCGCGGCCGAGGGGGCGCTGCACTCGGCCTTGGGGCGGCCGTGCGGACGGAGGCCAGGGAGGAGGCGCGCTTGAACCCCGGACCCTGGCTCCTGAGCCAGCCTGCAGTGTTCCCGCCGCGTCGGCTCTCGGAGCCGCGGGCTGGACCTCGAGCTGGGACGTGCGGGAGACCCACCCGGGGATCGAGGGATGCGGGTTCCTGGGCCCGGCTCCCCGAGGGGTGCAGGCCGTGGAGACGCCCGAGAGTCTGCCTTTCTCTCCTCTTACCACCTGCACATACCTTGGGAGAAGACAGCCCCTGGATTAACTTCTGACCCCCAGTCCCAAAGTGGGCGCCCTTGGTTCCAAGTGATAGTGGCCGGTCATGGGGGCGCACGCGGGGTGGTCGTCGCTCACTGCCGCCGAGTCAGTTCCGTTCTTGACGAGGAAGGTGTCTGCGCACCAGCTCGGTGGGTACTTGGGCTTCAGAGCTGCACTGTACCTGATGGGGAAGCATCCATTCCGAAGGCGTAAGGAGCAGTATGACCAGCTTTCCGCTCTCGTATTGTGATTCATGGGGACTTGAGTTTAGGATTTTATTTTGTTACCGTTTTAGGTCTATTAAGATTTTCAGAACTGTTTTCATACAGATGGGAAAATAATGTCAGTGTCTGCAGCCTCTCTAAGTCCACTGAAAAATGCCTATCCGGTTTCCTGTTTACAGAAAGGAATTGAAACGAGGTTACTGTGATAGCGCCAGTATCTGTTAATGTTGGTTAATGGTTGCACGAAGGCCTCATCCACTTAGCAGTGCAGATCATTCATCCTAAAATATCCCTGGGAAACAGGTTTCTCTGGATTTTGAACCGCCATTTTGTAAATGCAGTTGAAATTGATCTGACCTGTGATGGGCCAAACATGCAGTGTGTTGACTTCCTGAAACAAGAGTGCAGCTTGTGTAAGTAGGGGAGAGCACTCCTGTGAGACCATGGCTTCAGAAGAGTGGGTGCCCCAACCCACGATTGAGTTGTGTTCCAGAAGCTTCTCTGTACGTCCGCCCTCTTCCACCCCAAGCCTTTTCTATCTGAAGTTGGATGTTATGTGCAGTTACAGTATTAATAACTTAAGGAAGCCTAACAGCCCACCTGAAGACAGATGTTTTCCAGTTCAATCTGGGGATACTCTGCCTGAGGGGAACAGAAGCGCCTGCCCCTGGCACCTGCCCCAGCCTCTGTCCAGCAGTCAGGGTGAGTGCCGGCCTGGTGTCTAGTAGCCCTGCAGGGGGCTCTGTTTGGCAGTGTGGTTACAGGAAAAGCATGTACTCGGTCAAGTTATGTAACCTCTCTGAGCCTCACGCCTTGCAGAATTGTCCTAAGGATTTGACACAGTCAATTTTAAAGGCCAGGGCACTCAGTCATGTCCAACTCTTTGTGACCCCATGGACTGTAGCCTGTCAGGCTCCCCTGTCCATGGTATTCTCCAGGCAAGAATACTGGAGTGGGTTGCCATTTCCTGCTCCAGGGAATCTTCCCAACCCAGGGGTCGAACCTGCATCTCTCTTGTCTCCTGCATTGGCAGCAGATTCTTTACCTCTGTGCCACCTGGGAGGCCCCCATACTAAGTAATTAGCAGTCACAATTAATAACACAAATATGACTATCTAGATAATAATACAGTGTATGAAAGGTATGAAAATAAGTCATAAAAAAAAAAAGTCATCAAAATTCATGTTTATGTTGCTGATACTTCATTGTAGCTAACAGTCCCTTTAGAAAAAAATCTACAACCCATGACTGATGCATGTCAATGTATGGCAAAAAACCACTACAATATTGTAAAGTAGTTAGCCTCCAATTAAATTAATTTTTAAAAAATAAATGAATAGAAAAAAATATACAAAAGAAATACCTGAACATACAAGGTACAGAGAATATGTTGGACTTTAAAATGAGGACGTATCTTACGAGGTGGCTCCTGTTTTTATTTCTGAGCAGAGTATGACATTCAGGTGCTCACTTTGACTTCGAAAGTTGCAAGCGGGTGACTGGGGCCCGTTACCTAAACTCTTAACACTCAGCTTCCTCGGAGGTACAATTAGGCAAAGTCTAATGTGCATCATCAGAGGACATTACCTAGTTTAATACACTGACCAGTTCTACTGTAGTTACTGCCCCGAACTGTTCTGTTCTTGCCTGCCCTGCAGTCATCTCCCTCCTGGAGGGGGTTTGCTGCGCTACCGCTCCTGCCCCGCCCGCGCCCCGCCCCGCCCGGCCACACACACACACAGACTTGTTCGTCCCGCCTCCCAGAAGGAGGGACAGGACAGGTATGAGATGGATGGCCTTCCAGACTGTGTTTAAAAAGGAGACTGAAATTTTTTGTTCTCCAAAATGAATTCAGTATAACCTTTCTTATCCTTGGTTGTCTATTGGATTCTCTTGGGGAATTTAAAAAATGCAGATGCATAGATCCTATCCCAGAGATTTTCGTTTAGTGCAGCCTGGGCATCTGGAGATAAGATTCAAATCAAGCTTGCGACCCCCGCTCCCCTCCCCCACCTGGGATATGGGGGCAGGAGTGGTCTCATCCACAGGGGGGCTGAGTGGGCAGGTATGTTGGGGTACCGAAGGCATGAACCTGTGTCTGCTGTGTGTGCCCCAGGGTCTCCTGTCTCCACAGCTTCTGTCAGAATGTCAGCAGTTGGCAGACTGGTCTTCTCTGCCAGCCCCTAGGCAACATGGGGTGCCCAGCACAAAGTCGGGGTTCCGGATGTACATGAATGGGTGAACAACACAGCAGTGTTTCAGAAAGCACGTGCCAGGGCTCTACCCAAGAGTCACCAGTGGGTCACCAGGTGTAGCTTTAACTCCTCAGGTGATTCTAATGAACACACCTGCTTAAGAACACCTAGGTTAGAGAAGCGATTAATAGGAGGGAGAAAGTGCTGGAGGAGTAAAGCCTAAGAGAAAGAGGTTCGTTTTTGTTCTTTTAAGTTTTCTAACTTTTTCAGGGGCCTGACCACCATCCAAGAGCCCTTTGATAATCTGGAGGGAGAATGCAAAACTCCTTTCAAGTGTATTGATGTGGAAAGTTATTTAATAAATAGTTTTTAAAAGAAAACTTTTTTCTTTTTAAGTTAATTTGCTTTTGTCCAGTTTTCTGTCCCGTTTCTCCAGCCTGGAGAGGGAGGCGAGGTTCTGGGAGCCTCCATTGCCCCGGGGGCCGGTTGCAGTGACAAGGGCAGCTCCCACGGCGGTGACAGAGCCCCAGGCGTGCTTCCTGCCCTGACAGCGCAGCCGCAAACCTGGTGCCATCTAGCCTGACCTTTGCTCCTCTGCGCCCACACTACTGCCGGCCCCACCTGACCTGCCTTCCCCCAGGTGTCTCCCTGACTCCTGGGCCCTGGAGGGTCCCAGTTCTCCTAGAAGCACCCTCCCCACCCCATTTTCTCTCCAGCATTTTACCCATCTTGGAATTTCATCTCAAAAGTCACTTCTCCATTCTTCTCCAGGTGCCTCTCCCCAACCCCCACAGGGCCTCTCATCTCTGAGACCACCCTCAAAGTCCTCTGCCTCCGCAACCCTCCCGTGACACCTAGCGCCCATCACGCCCAGGTCTGGACGGCCTGGTTTTGTCTGTGTGCTTAGGCATTGGAGAATCTACAGACAGGGCAAGGCACAGGCAAGTGAGGCTTCGGCAGGAGAGACATCAGACAGACCACAAAAGGGAAGTCGGGTGTGAGCCAGGCCCCAGGCGGCTGGCTCCCAGGCCTGAGAGCCCGCAACTCCAGGTCTTGAAAGCCCTGGGCTCGGAGATAGCGAGAGATGGCAGGGTCGCCTCATATGTGATGCCTTCCCGGTGCAGAATGCCTTTACAAGACGTCCTTCACGCTGCAAGGCAGGGGCCCTGGAGAACCTTGCAGGCCGGACGAGTAGCAGGAGCAGTCCCTGAGCTGAGCAAGCGCCGGGTGTCTGTCTGGGGAGCCGCCTCGTTCCTGTGCTGGACAGGAGTCTGACCGCTTCTCTCCTGTCACGACCCTCCCCTCCCTGAGGGTGTGCAGATGCCTCTCTGCAGATAGCTGGGGGCAAAGGAAATGTCTATAAACCCTCGTTTCTGAGTTGACTGTAGGAGTAGAGCATTAGGCGGTTTTATCTTGTCCTGGAGCCGTCCGAGGATGCAGGATGTTAATAACAAGTAACAGCATGGTCCCTGAGACACGACCCCGGCTCAAGGGTCCTGTTATTACCCCTCCTGTGACATTTCTGTGGACCGTGAGCCTGTAGTTAGGTCAGCCTTACTACCACCCAGGTCTGTGTGTTCTTTGACTCGCTGCGCCTGCCAGCCTCTGTTCTGGTATGCCTTCATGTCCCTCCTGCGTGTCACCGGCCGTCTGAGGGGCTGCTGGGAGGCTCTCAGCGCCTGAGGCCGGGCCGAGTGTGCGCTGTTGCTGGGTGTCCCGGTGCCGTGGTCCAGGTCCAGGTCCTGGAGCTTCTGGGACAGTCACTGAGGGGGCTGCCCTGCGCAGGGCCCCCAGGATGACACATGGTTAGATGCTGCGGCGTGGGCGGTCTTGGGCCAAAGAGGGGGCGCGGTGTGGGACTCTGTAGACACAGACTGGCTACTTAACAGTCAGTGCAGACATCTCAGCATCTTACAGACAGGTCTGGCCACATCCGAGCAGACAGGCATTCTTGACCAGGGCGCTTGTGCGGCTGCCTAGAGAACAGAGAGGCCAGGGGCCAGAAGGTCAGCCTGTGGACCCCACGACCGGCGTCACCCTTGGGATTGCTGCCTGTGCAGCCAAAGGTCCGGGTGGCTCCTCTGGACCTGCTTGGGCCTCAACCAGGGGCTCCAGGCTCTGTGCCGGCGCCCTGCCCACCTGGCCTCCTACCGCGGAGGCCCTGCCTCCAGCTGCGGGCTGTGGGCCTGTTGGCATCATGCTCCCGGGGGCGGCCCGGAGTTGGTGCTTCAGTGGCCCGCCCTTTCCTTTGGGAAACTGACGCGCGAAGCCGGACGACCAGGGGCCGGGGCGGGCGCTGGGGCTGGCCGGCGCGCGAGCTTAGTCACCTCTGGGGTCGGGGCTTCTCTCTTGCAGCTCCTCCGTGACCTCTGCCAAGGCGGCGGTGAACGGCGTCCACCTCCACTACCTGCGCACCGGAGACGGAGAGCACGCCGTCCTGCTGCTCCCAGGGATGCTGGGTGCGCAGACTTCCCTGGCGGGCCCGCACGCTGTCCTCCGCTCGGCCCCCAATCCCAGATGCCCGGGCTCCATGCGCAGCCTTAGAGCTTTGCTGAGATGCTTTCTGTAATATTTGCCGCAATCAACTTTAGGTGATCCAGAAAGCTACCTTTCTTTTAAAATTTTACTTACTCAGTCATTTCTGGCTGTGCTGGGACTTCACTGCCGTGGGGGCTCTAATGCAGGGAGCGATGGCTGCTGTCTAGTTGCAGCGCTTGGGCTTCTCATTGTGGCGCTTCTCTTGTTGCAGAGCACGGGCTCGAGTTACGCTTCATGAGCTTCGCTGCTCCACAGCATGTGGGATCTTTGCAGCTCAGGGATCGAACCCGTGTCTTCTGCATTAGCAGGTGGGCTCTTTACCACTGAGCCACCAGGGAAGCCCCGAAGATACCTTTCTACTTTATGCAGTTTTCATTCCTTTAAATACCCACTTTTCTCCATGGAAGTCCAACACTGTGTAGTTTCCTGCAGCCTGAAAGTGAAAGTCGCTTAGTCTTGTCTGACTCTTTGCGACCCCATGGACTATACAGTCCATGGAATTCTCCAGGCCAGAATAGTCAAGTGAGTAGCCTTTCCCTTCTCCAGAGGATCTTCCCAACCCAGGGATCGAACCCAGGTCTCCCACATTGCAGGCGGATTCTTTATCAGCTGAGCCACAAGGGAAGCTCAGGAATACTGGAGTGGGTAGCCTAAAAATAGCTGCTAAAAGTTGGACTGATCTCCCTGCTGTGCGTGACTATGTGTTCAGTCAAGGTAAGAACAAAGCTGGGCTTTCACAGCCTTTCTGAAGGTCAGAATTAGTTTGGCGTGAACAGAGCATGGTAAAAGCCAGATGGATCACCATCACCTCCTGCGGGTAAGAAGTTTAGGTGTAGAAAGTTCAAGAGGGGAGTTTCCAGTGATCCCAGAGCATGTCAAATTTGGTTTTAAGGTTTCTGTTACTGTTTTATTTTTTATTAAGTTAAGTAATCCCATCATATACTTATTTCCTAATGATCTGCTTTATCCTAAAAGTAAAATGCTAACATTTTTCAGTTACCTGGCGGTCCCAGTTGACGTGGCCTCAGCTGGTGGTTGCGGCTCTTGCGGCATCTGTGTCCAGTGCTCAGTGATCTCTTTCCCCCGAGCTAGTGTGGTGGAGGAGGACCTTTACTCCAGTGGTTGATCCCAGGCTAAAGCGATGAAGTTGGCCAGCATAGATGGCCACTGGCTCAACGGTGCTGTCAGTATCCTGGCATAAAAAGCTTTTGGCAATTTTAATGTTTGCTTGTGTAAAACATTAACCGGATTCAAACATCAAGCAGCAAGTTTCTGCCCTGAAGTGCCGTCCCCCAGCACCCATTCCCCTCCCCACGGGCAGCCGGTGCTGACGTGTTTCCCTCTCAGGTGTCTGTATTGGTAACTACTCTTTAAAGTCGTTTTCTGCGGTCCTAGCGCTCTTGGCACTGGCCTTCTGGGGTTGAGAAGGTACATTTTGTCAGGGAAAGTGACGGTCCTTTGATGATGTTAAATGATCCTACAGTATCTTGAAAGACATCTTTCTAACAATCGCCAGTTTGTGAAGCAAGGTGTGGCCATAGCCGTGAGCCCGTAGAAACCAAGCAGAGCTTAGAAATGAGATGCTGACTTGCCCCTGGACTGGGCTTCTTGGGAGTCTGGCCTTCCACTGTGTGGACCTCACTGGGCAACTCTGCCTGCCAGTCAAGTCCACCACCGGCTTGAGAACACTGTTCTACTTACTAATATTCACATACTGTTGTTGTGAAACACACTGATTTAGTCCCTCTACATCCTGCCCTCCATCATTTCAGAGTTTTAGTTTAATTTTCTGGTTTCTAGTTATGACCAGAAAATAAAATCTCCAAGGCTATTCTCATTAGCTTAGTAAAAGACATCTGGGATTTTAGAATTTGGGTTTGAATAATTTGGATCAAATCTCATTAATGTGTCTAGAGATACTATTGAGATCTCTCTCATTTGCAACAGTCATTTTAAAAAAAGAAAAAATGACCCATAATTACGTTGTATCAGTAGGTTTATTTCCACGCAGTTTCATGAGTTTTTTTTTTTTTTTTAATAAAAAGGACAGTTAAACTGAAAAGACACCAAGCGTGCTGGAATATTAGTGATACAGGACCAAGGGAAGAAGTGCTTCCTCCTCAGAGTAGCCGCTAGGGGGAGGCAGGGGCAGGTCTAAGCTCCCACAGGAGAGGAAGCCCCGGGTTCCCTCTCTGCCAGGCTGCTCTGCTGGTTACAAATGTGCTGCTATTTTGACTCGAAATCAGTTCCTGCATCCCTTGTTTCTGTTTTTGCGTAGTGTGTTTGAAGCAATGACAGCGTTTACTGGAGTGTAACCGGATGACCACTTTTATTGATAGGCAGTGGAGAGACAGATTTTGGACCTCAGATTGAGAACCTGAATAAGAAGCTCTTCACGGTGGTTGCCTGGGACCCCCGCGGATACGGACACTCCCGACCCCCGGATCGGGATTTCCCAGTGGACTTCTTTGAGCGAGATGCAAAAGATGCCACTGATTTGATGAAGGTGGGTCTCTTGAGGAAGAGCTGGGAGGAAGGAGGCTGGGCCTGTCTTCATTTATTTTGTTTCTGTTTGTTGTTTCTTCGAGGGTAACTCCTATAGACATTCAGAGGGTTCAAATAGATACAAAGAGGAAAGTGTTTAGGGATACCGCTGCCATTGCTTGGAGGCTCTGCCTTTGTGGGTAGTTAAATGCACAGTTTGTATTGACGGCATCCTCTATACCTAATGGTTTTCCAGCTTACTGTTTCATTGGCCAGTTTATCACAGAGATACTTCAGTTTGTAACAGGCACTTAGTATCCATTCCATTCTGCGGACACACTGTGTCTTAGTTCCTCTGTCTTCTGACGGTAGATACAGTATTCCTAAGCTGTGTGTGTGTGTGAGTGAGTGAGTGAGTGTATAGGAAGTGCAGAGAGCACTGTGCGTGGTGGACATTGTGGCCTGCCCCCCCTGCTGTGAATAGCGCCGCTGTGGGTTTTGTGGGCCTGCCCTGGTGCGTGTGTGTGAATTCCGTGCACGTTTAGGAGATGACTTCCTGCGTGATGGAAGATACAGGATGGAGCCAAAGTTTACCCCGTAGGAGTCACACCAGACTACAGTCCCATCGACAGGTGTCTTGGACTAATACTTGGTAATTTACTTTCCCAGTCATTCAGTTCTTAACTGCTCGGGAGCATCTCTCAGCTGTAACCTCTCTCCATTCACCCAGTCAAGCGCATTCTTGGAGCCTGGCCAACTCACCCAAAGATTCAGTAGCACCCCCCACCCTCACCGCTGTGTCACCTCTGTCCCAGGAGTCCTGCAGCCGGTTCTTCCCAACGCTGCAGTCAGTGACTTGGCCAGATACAGTGGCCCCAGCCCTCCAGCAGCTCGCAGGAGTCCCTCTCTGATCTGCAGACCTGTCCTCAGCATCTTCACTCAGGCCTGTGTGGACACACACACGTTGTCACGACCAAGTAGAGCCGATTCCCACCGTGTCCTTTTCCAGGAGATACTATGCCCCCTGAAGATGCAGCTCTCTCCCGATTTGGAACCGTACTGGATGCTGTACGCACGCTCAGGCGTCCATGAAAGTCGTGTTCTCGCCACAACAGACCCAGAGGAGACGTTTATGTCGAGGACGGCGGGCTCCAGGGTTGCTCTCTGACACCTGCGGACACGCCACAGCTGTGTCGATCCCAGGCGTTCTTGATCTCAGGCTCTGTCTGCAGCTAGGAGCCCTAACCGCGCTCTGCGTTTTGCTGTGTTTGTCACAGACGCTGAATTTTAAGAAGGTCTCTTTGCTGGGGTGGAGTGACGGGGGGATAACAGCCCTCATCGCGGCCGCACGGTACCCCTCGTATGTCAGCAAGATGGTGGTCTGGGGGGCCAACGCCTACGTGACCAAGCAGGACACGGAGATTTACCAGGGTAGGTCCCTCCGCTTGGCGCTGCTTGGGCATGTGCTGACAGGTCGTGGGAGGATGAAGCCTTCTCAGCAAAGTCGTGCACTTTAATTAGTCTGTGTTTTAAAGTTTCCTATTTCCAGCAGTGACACTCAGGAAAAGGCTGGTAAGTCAGCACTTAGTTTCCTGCTGTGCTCGGGGCCTTCTGGGAGGGAGGGGGGCTGACATGAGTGTTACTTGCAGCCTCATTTCAGGTTCCCTGGGTGTGGAAGGGAACATTGTACTCAGGTGGGAAACCTTAGTTTTGATGAAGAACTCTTGTGCTGTTTACACATGTTAAGGTTGTCCTTCAGGCTATCTGTGAGGACCTCAGAGACACAGAGCAAGAGCTGGCAGACTGTAGCCCGCGGGCCTGGCCACCGTCTGTCTGTGTCCAGCTGAGGCTCCAGTGGCCGCGGCTGGTGCCGTGGGGCCGGGCACAGGCTGGCATCCCTGCCCAGGCCCCGTGCAGGCAGCTGGCTCGCCCACTCAGCCCCCAGTCAGGGCGTCCAGCTGCCAGCTCGGGGGCTGCTCGGCCCCCAGCAGCCGCACCTGCCCCGGTGACCCCAGCCCCGCCCCACGGCTGCCCCTCCTCTCCCAAACCGTTTCCCCAGTTTGTCAGAGTTTAACAAAACACAAAAAACCCTCCTTCCTCCCCCCCCCCCCCCCTTCCTCCCTGCCCTTCCAGGGACTGGTTGAACTTTGTAGACTGAGTCTCCACTTCCCTGTTTCTGTTCATCTCCATCTCCTCGTTGCTGTGTGTAGGGTTCTGCATAATTTCTTAAGCTTTTTCTTTCAATTTCCTAGTTTGTTTCACTAGCTTTGTAAAGATTCTGATTGCTTTGTGGTTTTCTGATTAGCAGCAAATAATTGCTTACCCTTAATCTGAAAACAAATGGTAAGCATAAATCAAGAATGCTTTCCTTCAGAGCTATCCACTTGCTGCCCCTGGGAACCATGGATGGTGTCAGGTGGGGCCCCCTTTCATCCCGGATTCAGCCGTGTCCACCCTCCCCCAGCGAACAGTCATCCTCCCTCGAGGCAGCCCTGCCTTGGAGTGGTCCTACCAGTCTTTGCTGTGTTTTCAGAGTTCCTGTCTTTTACGCACACACACGCTCATACTCGTTTTCATCAATTAGTGCAGACTCCAGCGATGCAGCAGAAATTATATGTTATGACAGAGCTAGTTCACCACAAAAGGGCTGCAGCGGGTGTGGTCCACGCCTCGGTCCTGGGCTGGCCGTCCGCGTGCCTGCTCTCCCCTCCTCCTCGTCTTCCCGCACCGCTCGCGCTCCCCTCTCGCACTCTCCCCTCGTCCTCCTCCACCGCGCACTCTCCCCTTCCCCTCCTCCACCGCGCACTCTCTCCTCCCCGTCCCTCTCCCCATCCCCGCCCTCCTTCTCCACTTCGCTGGCTCCTCCTTCCGGGACCTCAGGCTGCTTCTCTACATCTCCCCCTCCCATCCGAAGTCTCCTCAGTTCCGCCCAGGGCAGTTCTGCGTCCTCAGCCTCTGGACTCAACCCTGGAGGCCCATCTCCTCCATCCTGAGGAGCAGCAGAACGGCGGGCGTTGTCTCTGTCAGGTCGCCCCGCCCCGGACAGCAGTTCGAGCTGGTCCGTGCCTCTCAGCTGCGTCCACTCGCCCCGCGTGCTGGGCCTCAGGTGCCGGCCCTGTCCCGCCCCCGCTCGGCAGCGCACCCCGTGAGTCTCGCCGTCCTGTCTGCAGGGCGGGTCCTGCAGATGGAGCTTTGCACCCGAGGTGCTGGGTGAGCACTGTTGACTGCGCAGGAGCTTCAGAATCTCCGCAGTCACCGTGTTTTACAGAAAAATGGAGAAACTGGGCTAAGGGATTGAATTCGCTTATCCGTTCTGAAGCCATCATTTCCTTTCCCATCAGAGAGTCCGTCTGTGAGACGCTCGTAGTTAGTAGTTTCTCCAGCGGTAGAACTTGGAGCAGTGCGTATGCATTTCTCAGTGTGTGTAAGTGCAACTCAGAAAATCTCTGAGTGATGTCATTTTTACACTGATGACCCCACTTAGGGGAATATCCGCTTCTGTCTTAAACCTTTAGTGGAAGCCATTATTTTAGATCTGATTTCATTCCCTCAGTCAGAATCTGCTGCTGCCCAAGGGCCGCCGTGGGGGACAGAACACAGCGGAACCCTGACACGGCACTCAGCATTCACCGCGGCTGCAGAAGCCAGCGGAAGCGACCATGCTGGGCAGTGACGCGGGGGGTCAGGGAAGGCCCGGCCGACCGGGGTGAAGCCTGGCGAGCCACACAGGGATGGGCAGCGTGCCCACCGACAGGCAGCCAGCGCCACGGCTCCAGGTGCATTGCGCTTGGAGTTTTCACAGATGAGCTCTAGTCTGAGGCTAAACCCATCCTTGCCCACACGTCTGTCTGTCTTCCAGGTATCCGGGATGTTTCTAAGTGGAGTGAGAAGACGAGAAAACCTCTGGAAGCCCTCTATGGGTTCGACTACTTTGCCAGAACCTGTGAAAAGTGGGTGGATGGCATGGACCAATTTAAGCATCTTCCAGATGGTAGGTCACACAAGCCACTTAACGGTCCCTTTGCTGGTTAGAGAGGCCGAGTCCCCCTAATGCTCACGAATCCCTTGGGGATTGACACACTCGCCCACCATCCTTCCACACTGATGCGTGAACAGAGGGTGATCATGTACAAAGGCAAGTTCTTGTGCCGCACACCCTCCTGGCATCAGAGACAGATGTGTGTACAAAGTTCATGTTGTTGACTCTCGTAGCACGCTGGTCTTTGCCCCTTTGTCTCCAGAAGTCTCACACACTCTTCTAACTCCAGGATGGTCGCTCAAAAACAAACAATGGCAACGTAGACTTCCCCCTTTTCACATCTAGAGGCATCAGCCCACTGCCGCCTCTGTTATCCGGCAGGAGAGGAGGGGTCTCTGTCACAACCTTCAGCCCCAGTGGGGTCAGGACGAGGAAAAGGGATTCAGCCCTTTCCTGTCTTCCGAGCTAAGCTGTGTCGTTTCAGCCGTGACAGGTGTGTTCTGATAACAAGAACTGGCACCCTTGAGAGAAGCTCTGAATTAAAGTCTGTTCTTAGAGCTGTTTTCATTTCCAAGCTCTCATTTTTCTAATTGCCAAAAGAATAGAGAGTAGGTGGGATCTGACCTTGAAACACATCAAGTTACCAAACAGTTATGATTCAGGGCCCAGTTTTGTCTCCTCAGTAGTCATTTCCAGAATGAGTCATCCGTCAGAACTTTCATAATGAGAAGGACATTTGGAAATGTTACTTTGTTGCCATAAGTTCAAAACAAGTATATCCTGTTCAAAGGCAGTGTGCACCCATAGAAAGGGGCCCCGAAACATGTTTCAGGAGGCTGGAAAGATAAGCCACAGACAGGAGTGACTGTTTCCTGAAGGACGGGGTCCAGGGCTCGAGGCTTGTGGGGTCTTCGTTCCCCAACCTGGGATGGAACTCCCCTGCAGTGGAGGCGCAGAGTCCTAACCTCTGGACCGTCAGGGAAGTCCCTGCAAAAAAACTCTTAAAACTGAACAGTAAGAAAACCGCCTGATTAAAATACAGACCCAACAGTGAGATCCCACTATACACCTCTTAGAACAGCCACACAGAGGAACTTTAGGGCAGTGAAAGCGCTGTAGAGTATCATTGTGCCGTATCAGTGTCGTCCTGCATTTGTCCAAACCCACGGCGTGAGAACCGCGGACGCGGGGTGGTGGCGATGCGTCTGCTGTGACAGATGTCTGATGGGGGCGTTGGTGACGGGAGACAGGGCGTGTGCCCGTGCCTGCCTCGCGATTCTGCCGTAAACCTCAAACTCTAAAGAAGGAGGTCTACTGCGAAAGAGAAAGGGAGGGAGAAGGTGTCACGGAGAACCCAGCACTGTAGGAATCATCTTACGGCAAGGCTGACAGTAAACGACTTCTCTCCCTGCGGGGCCGGTTCCGTGGACTGCAGCCCTTGTCCGGTCCTCGGGGTTGCGGCCGCTCAGCATAGCGTAGGGATGCATCGCGGGTTTGGCGTCAGACAGGCCTGGGTGTGTGCTCTGGCTTTGCCACGTGGCTGCCGTCCAAGTGGATTCAGGGAAACAGCAGGTCAGGACCCGGAGCCCGGCCTGTGCCTTGCTGCCCAGGAATGCTGTCATCCCTCGGGGCAGGGCCTGGGGTCTCCCCAGGGTGGGCGGGGGGCAGTCAGGGTGGAAGGCAGCTTCCGTCCTACTGAAGCTGTGGCTCCACTGTGAGGAACACGGACTTGGGGGCCCCTGTATTTCAAGGGAGAAGCTTTTCAGATGCCCCATGTAATACAAAGACTTGCAGGTTTTTTTTTAACTGCTATTTTATATGAATTATGAATATAAATAAGCCAGGACTCCTTGTTCACTAGTAGAGCGTAAAAGAAAAAGGCCAGGAGAGGGAAACCTGGAGACTGGCGGAGCTGGAAGCACTCAGGCCGTCTGATCCAGGCCAGATGCTGGCCGGGGTGGGAGTCCACCCCCTGCCCCAGGAGGGCCTCAGGAGAGCTGTCTCGTGTCTTGCAGGGAGCATCTGTCGGGACCTGCTCCCCCTGGTCCAGTGCCCCACCTTAATCGTGCACGGCGAGAAGGATCCTCTGGTCCCACGTTTCCATGCCGACTTCTTACACAGACACGTGAGAGGGTCACGGTGAGTCTGGCTGCAGCCAGCGCTCTGCGCCAGGGCCTTGGAAGACAAATGGGAGGCGCTGCAGGAAGCGAAGGCTGAGGGCTGGGCTTTGAGGGTGTACCCTGGCCCGTTTGGGAACAGAGGGGCCCAGGTGCCCTGGGCTTTGGCAGCAGGATTGGGAGCTCCCGCCCCGGTGGCACCAACCCAAACCTATCCGCCCCTCGGAAGCTCTCACTGTAAAATCACCACCTGCCCAGCAAGTCCGTAAAATCAAAACAGGGAAGCAAATCGCCTGCCGCTTGCCATCCACTTAAATACTTCCGTCACTAGCACTTTTGTGTGTTCCGCTTTTCTAGTATTTTTTAACATAGATACAATCGTATTCTGTCTTCAACTTTGATTCCTGCTTTTTTCCTGCTTAAAATTATGTTGTACACTTTTCACGTTAAGCCTTAAACATCTACATGTCAGAGGAGAACCCGTTCCTCAAAACCACAGGGGAGCAAGGTCTGCCCGCCGGCCCCGGGCGCGCTGGCAAGCCTAACGAGATGTGTCAGCGGGGTCTGGTCTTCAGTCTCATTCATTTCTGTGTGGAGCAGAAGTTTATCATTTAAATACTTGGGCTGATGTGAGGGCCAGCTTCTGCTGGTACTTACTTCAAGATGAAAATTCCGTGTTGAATAAACCTGATGTTTCCCCGATGTGCAGTGATGCACATCCTGAAGGAGAAAATAAGGTCTGGCCAGGAGGTTGTGGCTCACAAGAAACACCCAGGGAGCCTTGACCTGTTGAGAGCCTGTGTATTCACTCCAGAGACGCTGTCGTCATTCCCTGGGACATCTTTGGAGTTGTATAGGATTCTTCTGAAAATGGCCTCATCTTCCTCCTCCCCAGCGTGAGCCACTTCCAGCGCCCACAGCAGGCCAGCCTGCCTGGATGGCCCCTGAGCTAGGAGCAGACTTGGGCACAGGCTCTCCACTTCCTGACTGTGCTCTTTATTCCCCAAGAGAGTTTAACAAACAGATTTCTTGGAGAGTTTTTAAATGTGGGAAACATGCTTATTATTCTGCAATAAATATCACTAGTATAAACTTGTATAATTTGTTTCCAAACAGCTTTTCATATTTCAGAAGGCATCTTATTTTACTACAATATCTAATTATACTTTACAGCAAACTCATGGAAAAAAATATTGTCCCCATTTTACAGATGGGGTAAAATCAAGGCTGAGACACATTAGGTCATCTTCCAAGGTTATATAACTAGTAAATGACAAGTCCTGGATCTTTTTTTTTTTTCCCTTGTAATATAGTGCTTCCCTTCCCCAACACAGCTGCCTCTCACAGACATACTCTTATTTTAATATCATGGTGAGAGGCCTGAATCACATACTTTCTGACCTGGTTAAGTGTCTTCTCTCTTCAGAAATGACAAGTTTTTGCACACTGACACTCATGATAAATGACGTGTGTTCCCTTAGAGAGCCAGGTTCAATAAAAGTCTGCAAGAAAGTTTAATTTAGGAATTCTGTTCCAGACCCATCTCCTAGCAACTGAATACATCAATATGGGAGAAAAATATTCCCTTACCGTTCAGATGTTCGTGGTTTCAGTACATTGGTTTATGGAAGGTCGTTTTCTCAGAGCAGGATTCTTTGGAACAGTTGAGTCGAGAGGAAAGTGTTGCTGCGATGATTGTCTGAAACTGGCTGGCATATTACGCTTGCACCCTTCCGCTGCTGGGAAAGCCTTGTAGGTTGAGCAAGAAGCTAAAACATGGTGGTTCATTTTGGACCCACAGAAGGAAGGTCGATTCCTGGAGCACCAAGGTCCTCCTCCGACTGTGCTCACAGGCCTTTTGACCCCTAGGGAGCCACGTAAGTGCAGGGTGCTTCCCATGAACTTGGGGCCTCATTTCCTTGCCGGAAACAAAGACAGTCTGTCCCCTCCAAGATTTTACCTGCAAATAGATACCAGGTATGAAACCAACGCCTTTGTCTCCTAGAACCGCGCCCAGAAACAGTCGTGCATATTTCTGTATCCGTTTCCTGGATGGGCTCAGTGGTGTCTGCCAGCACCCCCGCTCTCTTCTTGCGGAACGAAGGGGGCCGTATGGGCACAGCCGAGGCGAGCAGGGACTCGGCACAGAGCGGCCGCCTTTGTGGACGGGACGCTGGTGTGGGCATTGGTGGTCAGGGCCCGAGACGGCCGCGGGTGGTCAGTGGCATGGCGCCCTCGGGCCTGCTCGGGAGTCTCCACAAAGGATAGAAGAGGGCTGGCCCCCTCAAAGCGGGGCTCTGCGTCAAGGTCTAGCTCGGTCCACACTGGGAGACCTGGGGCGGCCCAGTGCCCCCTTGCCTGCCAGCACGCTCGGCGGCTGGCTCTTTCTGTCCCTTGAGGACGGAGGCTGTGAGCCTCCTGCGAGCCCCGTCCGTCTAGAGGACAGCTCGTCCTTCTCTTACGAGCAGCACTGACCTTGACTGGGGAAGGCCTCGGCTACTGCTGATGGCATCACTAACCTTCCCCGGGGGCTCAGAAAGACACTGACCACAGACCCTCCTTGCAAGCCGGCGATCTTGACAGCCTGGATACCCCCTCACCCCCCTGCCCCATGTGCTCAGTTGCCAGAGACCCGGCATCGCCCAGGGACAGCTCTGTTCTGAGCCTCCCCCCTGCCCGCAACCCACGAGTCTTCCCTGATGTTCACCGAGGTCCTGGGGCTCCCAGCCCCCTGCTGTGGAATGCAGAGAAGCAGGCGATGTGATAACTGGCATTCTGCCTGAATACAGCCTTTTTAACACCCACTGACAGTGGGCAGAGCAAGTCAGAGCTGCGCGTATATCCTGGAGTCTCGTTTAAAACTCCCTGTGTCTGCGCTGTTACAGGCAGTAATGCAGTTTAGACCTCAGAGAAGCCTGCCTTTGTGAAAAACTGCAGACCATCCACATCTGAGGAGCCCCGTTGAAAGGAAGCGCCTCCCGAGGCGGGCGGGGTGTCCTGACGGCCGCAGATCCAGGGTGTGGCCGGTGGGGGCTCCGGCCGCCCCCACCCCCAGCCTCAGGAGGCACTGCCCTGCGTGGGGCCGGCAGTGGGCAGACTTACCGGGTCCTCCAGCACTCAGCGCGGCCTGCTCAGGCGGCGCCTTCTGATGGGGTTTTCCCACTACACAGACACTCCAGGGAGCTCCAGGCCGGTGGTTTCTGGACACTTCGTATTTTTTACCGTCTTTCCAATCCTCTCTTACGCTTTTTCCCTTCAGTAACCACCAGATCGCACGCACTCCTCTCAGTCAGGTTTCTGGTCAAACCACTCCTTACCTGATTCAGCTCCGGATGCAGCGCGTGCGCCCCTTCCCTCTTAAGGCAGCCTCCGGCTCTCACTCCCGAGTCTCTGTTCTGGGACTATCCCTTAAGATGGACCTCACACGCTCCCCTGATGGAGGTCGCAGGGAAAAGAAAACGGGGCAGTTGCCCAGTGAGGTGTTGAAATGTCAGGGAGGGCGGCGGGTTTTCTAGTGATGCACCGCTAATCGTCAGTGTTGCCTGCAGGTTCCATCTGATGCCAGAAGGCAAACACAACCTGCATTTACGCTTCGCAGACGAATTCAACAAGTTAGTGGAAGACTTCCTCCTGTGACCGAGTCCCAGGACGTATGGTCTGGTGAGGTCTGGGCCTGCAGGTCAGCCCTCGGCTCACCGGCCTACCAGGCTCCCTGTGCTTCCCCCGACGGCTCCTAATCCGGTACCACTGAGGACATAGCATCCTCTTTCATAGCTACAGAGCTTGAATCTGACCTTTTCATACTGTGATTTTCTTCCATTGCCTTAAATAAATGCCGGTCGTGATTGACATTACTTGCAGGTGAGGTTAAGCATGTGTGGTGGCCACGACTGCTGCTCCAAGATGAGCTGAATGCAGGCGGCGCCCTTTGTGGGAGGGGTGCAGACGTGCACTGGCCTCTGGGGTCACCACGCGGTCCACAGAGACGGGGAAGCTGAAAACGGCCCCGCCCAGGGCCCTGGACGCCACATGTTCGCGGGGTCGCTGGGATCAGAGCAAACTGGGGAAGAAGGTCAGCGTAGCGCCCTCCTCCCTCTCTACCTTCACACCCCTGGGTGCTCGTCCCTGAATACCTTGGGCCAGTGGAGATAAATTTGCTTGCTTGCCCCTCTTTCCCTGGTGTCTCAGATGGTAAAGAATTCACCTGCAATGCAGGAGAGACCCAAGTTAAATCTCTGGTTTGGGAAGATCCCCTGGAGAAGTGAATGGCAACCTATCCAGTATTCTTGCCTGGCAAATCCCAAGAACAGAGGAGCCTGGGGGGCTACAGTCCGTGGGGTCGCAGAGTTAGACATGACTGAGTGACTTAACACTTTGAACACTTGCCTGTCTTTACTAAAAGAGCAGAAAGGCTATTAATTAAAAATATGAAAATAAAAATCTAT
The DNA here is from genome assembly GCA_015832495.2 of Alces alces. Classification (NCBI taxonomy): domain Eukaryota; kingdom Metazoa; phylum Chordata; class Mammalia; order Artiodactyla; family Cervidae; genus Alces; species Alces alces. The sequence continues at coordinate 47,430,148 of JADEYB020000019.1, read as the reverse complement.
TAAAAGTTACTAAACCCAGAAACAGGAAGCATTTAGTGAAAGAATAAAAATTATTTCCAATAGAGAGAGACCACAGGTTTTGGACACATGCTTTTTTATTAGTATAGATATCTTAGACAATACTGCAATTTCCAGAGGAGTTCCACATTATTACATCAACAGTGAGTTTCTGACAGCGGCAAAACTGAGCACCATAGTATACGAATAGAAAGACCATGCTTGATTGAGGACAACAGAAGTCACTAAGGATGCACGACTTGTCTGACAAGTTCTCAGGCCTCGTCCTCGCCCTCCTCTTCCTCAAACTCGCCCTGCTCGTCGGCCGTGGCGTCCTGGTACTGCTGGTACTCGGACACCAGGTCGTTCATGTTGCTCTCGGCCTCGGTGAACTCCATCTCGTCCATGCCCTCGCCC
>JADEYB020000019.1:47407542-47427204 GCA_015832495.2 Alces alces | reverse complement strand
GGAAGCGGGGAGGGGCCCTGGAGGAGGAGGGGGGCACAGCTGCGGACGCTTCGGAGGCTGGGCCCCCAGGCAGGGCTGAGCATCAGCATCCCAGCGGACTGACGGGTCCCGGCAGGACCTAGGACAGGTGGACCCCGCCCTGCGGCTGCCTGCAGGGATCGCCGTGTCCTGGCGCAAATCCGACCCGGCCCTCCAAGCAGCGCTGTGCTGCGTTAGGCGCGGGCATCCGCCGGGCTCCTGGGTCACTGACTGCAGAGGCGGAATGGGGGGGTGAGGGGCAGGGTGCAGCGTGCGTCTGCATCAGGAAAGGCGGGGGGCGGGTGGGCAATATGGCGGTTGTGAAAGAGACCACGTCCTTGTGCGGGCGCCCGCCCACACCCGGGCACCCGGCCCGCGGAGCCTCGCCCACTGCGGCGGTTCGGCCCGGGGCGGCCACCTGCCGCCGCGCCCACGGCAGTCAGACTCCGGCGTCACCCGCCACCCCGTCTGGATGGTGCACCTCGTCTATCGGATCCCGAGAACCCTCCAGAGCATCTGTCACCCAATGACACTGCAGTTTTTTCATTCGCACTGCAGACAATAAATAAATTCCGCAGGAGGCCGCGGGGTTTTCACGACCAAAGCCCCTACTCAAATCTCAGAGGCTAATCTACCGGGGAGGTACCAAACGCGTCCCTCACAAGGGCCGGGTCCGGAGCCGTAATTAAACTCCCACAGCTGAGTAGCCCCGAGCATCAAGGCCGGCTGTGAGGCGCCCGGCCCCGCCCCGCGCCCGCGCTCCTCCCGGGGGTCCGCTCCCTCCCCGGTCCCGCTGCAGCCCCGGCAGGCACCCTGGGGACCCGCCGCCCCCTCTCTGTTCCTCCGGGGTCCCCGCCCTCGGGCCCTGCCGACCCTCCCCGCCCCCTCCTCGTCCCACACCCTGGGGACCCGCCGCCCCCTCTCTGTTCCTCCGGGGTTCCCACCCGCGGCCCCCTCCCCGGCCCCCCGGGACCCCCGCCCTCGGGCCCCGCCGCCCCCTCCCCGCCCCCTCCTTGGTCTTCTCCCTGGGGACCCACCGCTCCCTCTCCGTCCCTCCGGGACCCCCGCTCTCTGGCCCCGCCGCCCCCTCCCCGGGGGTCAGCTCCCTCCCCGGTCCCTCTCCGGCCCCAGGCACACCCTGGGGCCCCGCCGCCCCCTCTCCGTCCCTCCGGGGACCCCCGCCTTCGGGCCCCGCCGCCCCCCGGTCCCACGCGCCGCGCCCACCTTGGCGCCGATCTGGTTGCCGCACTGGCCCGCCTGGATGTGCACGATCTCGCGCATGGTGCCGGCTGCGGAGCGGGTGGAGGCGCGGGCCTGGACTGAGCGCGGACCGGCGGACTCGGCGCAGACCCCGCCGCCGCCCGCGCCGCGCCTTTTAAGGCGGGGGCCCCGCCCCGGTGACGTCACGGCGGGGGCGGCGCGGGGACTGCGGCACCGCGAGGGGGAGCCGGGGCGCGGCGCGAGGTGCCGGCCGCCCGCCGCGGTGCGCGCGGGGTCCCCTGGGGCGCGTTCCCGTCCCCGGGGCCTGTCCCGGCCCATCGGCCTCGGCTCTTTCTTCACGGCGTGGGGATCACGGCGGCTGTAAACGCCGGGAGGGGGTGCGGGGCCGGGGGAGCGGGGGTCCCCGGTGGGGGCCGAGGCGGCCGTCTCGGTGGGGGGCTGCTGGGGGCCCCTTTCGCCCCTGCCCGCGTTAGGAAGGTGCTCAGTTGGGGAGGAACTAGGAGAAGTCACTGGGCGCTGGCTGTCCTGTCAAGGGCGCTTAATGTGGAAAATTCCTTGTGTGTGTCTCCATGGCCTCTTTATGGAGCTTGACGTGTGTGTGTGTGTGTCTGTATCTGTGTCTGTGTCTGTCTGTGTGTGTGTGTGTGTCTCTGTGTGTGTCTGTGTCTGTATGTGTGTCTGTGTCCCCCTGGCCTCCTTATGGAGCTTGACATGCGTGTGTGTGTCTGTCTGTATCTGTGTCTGTGTCTGTCTGTCTGTCTGTCTGTGTGTGTGTGTCTGTGTATGTGTGTCTGTCTGTGTGTGTGTCTCTGTGTGTGTGTCTGTGTGTGTCTCTGTGTGTGTCTGTCTGTATGTGTGTCTGTGTCCGTGTCTGTGTGTGTGTCTGTCTGTGTCCATGTCTGTGTGTCTGTGTGTGTGTCTGTGTGTGTCTGTGTGTGTGTCTGTGTGTGTGTCTGTGTCTGTCTGTGTCTGTGTGTGTGTCTCTGTGTGTGTGTGTCTGTGTGTCTGTGTCTCTGTGTGTGTGTCTGTGTCTGTGTGTGTGTCTCTGTGTGTCTGTGTCTGTGTGTGTCTCTGTGTCTCTTTGTGTGTCTGTGTGTCTCTGTGTGTGTGTCTGTGTGTGTGTGTGTCTGTGTGTCTCTGTGTGTGTGTCTGTGTGTGTCTGTGTGTGTGTCTGTCTGTGTCTGTGTGTGTCTGTGTGTGTCTGTGTCTCTGTGTGTGTCTCTGTGTGTGTCTGTGTGTGTCTCTGTGTGTGTGTCTATGTGTCTGTGTGTATGTGTGTCTGTGTGTCTCTGTGTGTGTGTCTCTGTGTGTGTCTGTGTCTGTGTGTCTGTATGTGTGTCTGTGTGTGTGTGTCTGTGTGTGTCTGTGTGTGTGTGTGTCCCCATTGCCTCCTTATGGAGCTTGGCGGCCAGTGTGTGTGTGTGTGTGTGGCGCGTGTGCCTTCCGCGCATTATGTCACCTCGTCCCCGTGCCCACCTTATGGAGGTGGACGTCCAGCTGCAGGCCAGCAGCCACGTGTGGCCTCTGTGCCCCGGGAGTCTGCGCTGAGATGTGCTTTGATGTAAATGCTCATCCAGTTCCACGGACTCAGGAAGTTAAAAGAATGGAAGCGATTCCATTACTAATTTTGCATATTGATTACTAATCAATATATCTTGGACATATTTTTAAAATTAATTTCACTTGTTTCTGTTTTTTTAATGACTGCTACACTCATAGTGACTACTGGAAATTTTAAATTACTTATGTGGCTCACAATGTATTTCTACAGTTCCGGAGTAAACATTATTACCATCCCAAGGTAACAGCTTCAAAAAGGAGGCTCGTAGTTGACCAGCCACAAAGCTTGTGGGTGAAGGCATAGAACTTCCTTCTACAAAGAAAAAGCACAGGGGAGTTTTAAAGGCTTGGCCAGGATGAGGTTAAGACCCAGCCTTCATCATCCCTAGGGATAGTCCTGAACTGGGGGCCAGGGCAGCAGAAACCAGGGGTTGCTGTTTCCCAGGACTTCTTTTCCTCTCTGGGGCCAGTTTCTCCAGCTTTAAAGTGTTAATTACAGGTGCCCTGCAGCCAGCTTTGTGAGTAGGAAATGAGAGGCTCTATATGAAAGCGGGTCGAGTTTATGGAGCAAAAATGCCCCTGTAAAACCCAAGGTGATGCTGTCGTTACAAATATTAGGCCCATTTGCCGTGTTAATGGTGGGCAAAGTCATGGCTCTGTCTCCCCTGCTCCAGGAAGCCAGTCCTCGGGGTCCCTCCCTGCCCAGGCAGGAGCCTGGTGCCCCCTCGCAGGGGAGGGACAGCTCCAGGGCGCCCACCGTTCAGCCCCCGGCTGGTGCTGCACCCGCGTGCTGAGGGCATGGCCTCCACCTTCTCACCAGCGCTGCCCCCAGCTTCCATGCCCTGGGCTCTTCACGACCAGCGGGGCCTTTCCAGAGCCTGTGCAGGCCTGCTCCACGTAACTTCCGCGGCCGCACGGTTCACAGAGGGCTTCTGGAGATGACTGCGCCTTGGCCTTTGCTGTTTCATCCGAGGTGGGGGTTGGGAGCCAGGCAGATGAGACCTGGAGGGGAGGTACTGGGTAACAGGTGGGCATCTCCCGCGAGGGGCGGGGTCCGCTCTCCTACCTCCTAGTCAGGAGGTTAAGCAGGTCATCTTGAGCGCTCAGCCCCTGGCACCAAAACCTGGAAGCTGGCTTCGTTGCACCGTGAAGACGAGAGGGCTGTCTGGGGACAGTGAGTGAATGGCAGCGCTGACTCCAAAAGGCCCAGGCCGCGGGCGTCCCTGGCAGCAGAGGCTGTCTCCTCCGCACCCAGCGTGCCCCCGGCCCGCCTCTGCCAGCCCCGCCCGTGTCTGAGCCGGGCAGTCAGAGACGCACACGGGCAGAAAGGACGCCTGCCCGGCCACAAGTGACTCATCCGGGGACTCCGTGCCAGCCGCGGTCGGCCGTGTGGACCCGGCCCCCGCGAGACTGCAGGAGGAAGTGGGGCCCCGAGCCTCCCCCGGCCAGGACGGGCTTTGACGAGGCCTGGGGAGAAGGTGGCTCTCCTCACGTCCCCCTGTGTTTGAGAAGGGCTCCTCCGGACCTGGGCAGGGCGACGGGGGCGGGGAGCCACCTCCTCCCGCCCCAAGTCGATTCCTGTCTTGGGCTGATGTCACCGGTGTTCGAGCCACCCCCACCCCTAAGACCCCTTGGGTGACAAGACAAAACTCAGGCGGGAGAGGGAAGACATGAATTCCCTGCGCAAGGCTGGGCGTGCGTCTTCCTGCAGGCTCTGCCGTCCCTCCTGCTCGGCCTCCCTGCGAGCCTTGCAGCGGGCCTGCCCCGAGTCCCTGGTCCTCTGAGGGTGGCCGCTGCCCTTGGCAGGTGCATCAGTAAGGGCCAGATGTGGTCCAGGGGAAATGTGTGCAAGCATCAGCTTCCTCTGTAGAATAGCAAGAACCCGAGAACTGCCCAAGCAGAAGAATGGTATCAGTTATTCTGGAGCACCTTCTTTGTGACCTCAGAGACGGCCCAGGAGATGGGCTCCTCAATCTCTCTTTCCCCTGAAACATCTAAAACAGCCCTGTCTGCTCTTTTATACACACATGTTCAGGTTTTTAATAAAAGTGTCTCTTTATGAAGATGGAGGAATTTTGCTTAAAACATTTGAAGTGTGACTGCCTAAAACATAAAGAGTCTGAACCCCAGTTTGAAGATAGTCAGCTCAACCGACGTTTATAAATTTTTGCACAATAATAATTTGGAGTAAATATATAATAATGTTTTTCAACTACTTTCTGGAATGTTTCATGTCCCAGTATGAATTATTTTTACTAGAATTGTCAATCTGGACTTTTCTTAACTGAAAAAATCTACAGTATACTGTGTATGTGTATTATGCACACACATTATATATGTTTTTGTGGTAAAGATATCTTTCATATACACATATTTTCTCAGTATAAAATTTTAAAAGTTTATAAAATACTAAAGAAGAGATGTATGTCTTCCCACTCTCCTCTAGTTCTATTTTTGATGTTTGATATTTTCCTTTTTTCCCCTTTCATGGGTTATTTAGATGTTTTTATTCCTTTTAATCATGATTTCAATCATTTTTGCCTTGGGCATTAAGAATGAAAAATACTGTTATTTTTACACTATGACTTAAATGATACATAAACCCACAAATTTTCAAATACATGTTACCTTCTCCCAACTGCTACCATTTTCCCTGTAACCTAGCATCCCTGGATCATGCTAAATTCTCTGAACAAACTCTGCTTCCCACGGCCAAGGCTGTTCACGTGACCGGGCTGAATGTCCCCCCACTCAGCCCACCCCCACACTCCCGGAGGGGTTAGCAGCACAGGCCCCGGATGGTTGGAGTGGGTGCGAATCCGGACTCCGCCGCTTGCTGACTGTGTGACCTCGGGCAAGTTGCTTACTCTCTCTGTGCCTCAGTTGCACCGTCTGTAGAGTGGGGATAAGTGTTTTATCAGCTGTTGAAGTTGGCATTGCTGCTCCCTTCTTCCAGGGGGCGCTTCCGCGTGAATCGGGGCTCAGTCCACTGCCCGTGTCCGCGATGCCGCTCCTATGTGCCTCGTAGTACTCACACCTCCACGCGGCCTCGCAGGCCCCTCGTCCACGAGGCTGTCCACAACAGGAAGGGGCCGTGGGAATGGGGAGTCATGGGACTCCTGAGTGAGCTGACGCCCCACTGGATGCGCTTCCCCCCAAACCCTGAGCGTCTGGAGGTCAGCTGGGGTCCCGGTACCGTGCGGACAGTTCTGAGCCTGAGCCCCCGAGGCCAGGGCACAGACTGGCCTGGAGGCTGGGACCAAGAGAGCTGTTCCCGCCGTTTCCCAGCTTCCTGGCCCCCTCACACCTGTCTTCTGAAGGCAGGCTTTCTTGCGCCAAAATCTGAGTTGCCAGAGACTTGGGGTGAGGCCATCTGTGCTGAAGACCAAGCCGGGCGCAGAGGGGTGCTGGTCACTTTCGCGGGAGCTCCAGAGGTCAAGGTTCGCTCTGTTTCAGTTTCAGGGCAGACGTGGAAAGATTGCTGGCGGTGTTCCCCTCCCCAAGGGGAGTTCCCGCGGAGCCTTGGGCTCTGTCCTCTGTGGCAGGTGTGGGGGGCAGAGGCGGAGCAAGTGGGCTGGCATCCAGCCAGCTGCCCCTCCGCTTCCCCACCACGGCCCTCTGCCCTCCGGGGGCTCCTGGCTCGCCAGCGCCCCCTCCCCATTGCCAGGGTTCTCACCTGTGACAGAGGAACCCCCCCCACTACCCCCCCACCCATGGTCTGCACAGCTTTCTCTAGAATAGTCTTTGCAGTGGGAGCAACAACAACCTACCACCCAGCTTGTAAAATCCACCAGGGAAGATGTGACTGAAATATGAAGTGCCTTTTTAACTATAAAAATCACACTGAGGTACATTTTAGAAGTGTTTATTGGACCTTTGAGCGTTCGAGTTATGGAAGAACACGACCTGCCCTCCTGACGCAGCGGGCACTGTGTCCATCTGTCTCAGAACCTGAAGGTCTTAAGTTCTGGAAAAGTCCAGGTCCCAGGACCACGTCAGCTGTGCAGCCAGGAGTCTTCAGAGAAACCCCAGATGGTTTCCTGTTCACGGTTCCCGTCTTAGCTGATAAAGTCCCAGACATACTTGATCTGATCGTGAAGGAATATTTCTACCTGTTTATAACCAGTTTTTATCTATGCCTGATTGTCATGTGCTAGGAAAACAGTAATGGGAGTCATTTCAACTACAGGGTGGATCGATTTTGTTAAATGTATTACTCGATTATACAAATTTTACTGCACACTCCAGGCTGGTGCTGTGTATCTTGCCTCCAGTGTTCTCGCCTTTTTCTCGGTTAGAATATCGTTAGGCCCACTCTTTTCATCCTATCAGCAAAGTCAGTTTACCCACTGGGCCCTCTAAGCATAGCCCTTGCTTGTTTTCAGGACCTAAGAAAATGAGGGGTTAGGGCTGACAACTGCAAAATACAAAAAGAAACCGGCAGTAGTAAAATTAATACATGTTTAATTAAATTAAACCTACATCAATTAGCCAAATGCGCCTTAGCATTTATAGCATAACACAAATGACAATGAAGTAAACATTTTACAAGATAGAAATTCAAAAAAATATTTTTGATATGATGTGAGTGGTGCCTCCAGGAGTAGGAGTATCTTCTATGCACAGAACTCTTTAATTGGCTTTGCCTGTCCCTCACAATCTGTATCACTGTCTGGATACAATGAAATAATTTAAACTTTTTTGGTAAGGAGAAGGGAGAAGGAGGTTAAAGAAGATGGAGACGGGTAGGAAAGGCGTGGTCCGAGGGAGATTTAACAGAGCGGTGAATTCTGAAAGGGAGGGAGGGAGGCATACGTGTGCACTTGGCCACGGAGGAAACCAGAGGTCTTGGCCCAGTCCTTTCCCCGCGCTGGCCAGCAGGGGGCGGCTGGCCGAGGCCTGCCTGGTTGCTGAGTGTCCGGGAAGGAGACGCGAATTACGGGGCAGGCAGGCAGCCAGACTCGCTGTGTGCTGGGCGTCCACAGTCAGGCTTCTGTTAACTCATGGGAGGTGTGACTACCGTGCAGATTCTCAGGTGACTGTTAAGACTGGGTAGTTTTATAAGTCACCCGGCATTTGGATCCCCCTGAGATGCTGGGACCGAGGTTGGAGGAATGAAGCAAGGATGGGGTGCAGGCTGAGGCTGGCCCTGGTGGGGGGCACGGCAGCCCGCAAGTCAGCCGCGGGTCCGCCAGAGACAATGCTCGCAAGGGCCCAAACCTGCTCTCCAGCCTCACCGCCGGGCCGGGAGGACGGGCTGGGAAAGCAGGACCAGGAAGCTCAGGAGGGAGTGAGTCTGAGGCGGGCCTCCCACTGCGGGGCTGCTGACCCCAGTCCAGCCTTTGGGAGACAGAAATTTCCATTCCGACTTCCTGCACTTGCAGACTTAAACCGCTGTGTCGGAGCCAGTCGAGGGAAGTTGCAAGGGTGACTCAGCTTCCTTTTTCGCTTTTCTCACCTCTTGGGACTCTTCCACAAACTTGAGCACAAAATCCCCACCGCTCATGAAAATCAGGGCCCAGGAGATATCTTAATACCAATCAAAGGAGGCCTCACTCTGATGAGCAAGTGGGTCAACTCTTCCAAGCATGAGCCCAGAGAGTCACCGACGCCTGTGGTCACAGGAACCTGAAGACCCAACACGCACAGTAGGCGGCGCCCCTACTCTGGCCTGTCTGGCCCCGCGCGGGACCCTGACAAGAAGCCAGAGCCTGTCCTGAATGGACGGAGGCCCAGAGAGATGAAGACGTGCCCAAAGCTACACAGCAGGTGAGCAGAAAAGCACGTCCTGGGAGTACAGGTCCAGGCGTCGGAACCAGAGCGTCCAGAGGCCACGTCTGCTCACTTCCCAGCTGCCCGTTGGTGGCAGGCAGAACGCTAAGGCCCCAGGGTCACTGGTCCAGACTGCACCCACCTGTTCCCGGTTGTTCAATCAGGCACTAATGTCTCTGCGGGTGTCATTAGGGGCCCAGATCAGTTCCCCTTGAAATCAGATCACCTGACTTTAAGAAGGGTGGGCCTTTCCTAATCACGGGAGCCCTCTAAGGAGGGAATTTTCTCCAGCTGGTGGCAGAAGCCTCCCGAGTTTCAACCCACTGGAGACCCTCTGCAGGCGGCCGTGCTGGGGGCCTCGTGGCGGGGTCAGCAGGCACCTCAGAGCCCAGAATGGCCTCTGGCCAATAGGGACCCCAGAGCCAGGACTGCGAGGAACTGGGCGCTGATGACCTCCTGGGGGCCCCGAGGGCCCTGAGCTGCGGATGGAGCGGCCGGGCAGAGGGCCTGCCATGCCCCGCTGGACGCCATGAGCATGTCACGGAGGCCTCCCCTTGGGTCTGGGGTCAGTCCCCCGGGCCTGAGGCGAGGATTTCGTTACTGTTTAATTACAACGCGCTCTTTTAAATATTTAGTGTGCTGATTGACGTGTCACACGATTTACAGGATTGTTTCAGGTGGTCAGCGACTTGTTTTCTGTGGTAGCTGCACTGATTTACAGTCCCATCGCAGTGTGCGAGCATTCCCTTTCCTCCACGGCCTCTGCAGCATTTATTATTTGTAGGCTTTCTGATGATACCATTCTGGCTGGTGAGAGGTGGTACCGCTTGCATTTTTCTAATAATTAGTGATGTTACGCATCTTGTCATGTGCCTGTTGGCCATCTGTATGTCTTCTTTGGAGAAATGTCTGTTTAGGTTTTCTGCCCATTTTTTGATTGAGCTGCATTTTTTGTTGTGTGTCTTTTTGATGTTGAGCTATAAGAGAGACTATATATTTTGGAAATTAACCCCTTGTTGATTACATTATTTGCATATGTTTTCTTCCAGTCCATAGAGTGTCTTTTCATTTTGTTTATGGTTTCCTTTGCTGTGAAAAAGCTTTTAAGTTTGATTAGGTCCCATTTGTTTGGTTTTGCTTTTATTTCTATTGCCTTGGGAGACCTAAGAAAATATTTCTATGATTTACATCAGAGAATGTTTTGCCTGTGTTCTCTTCTAGGAGTTTTATGGTATCACGTCTTACATTTGAGCCTTTAAGCCATTTCGCGTTTACTTAGTGAATGGTATGAGGGTTTGTGCTGACTTCATTGATTTACATGCAGTTGCCCAGCTTTCCCACTTGCTGAAGAGACTGTCTTTTCTCCTTTGTATAGTCTTTCCTCTTTTGTCGGAGGTTAACTGACTGTAGGAGGTTGGATTTATTTCTGGGCCTGCAACAAGGATTTGAGTGGAAGTTTGTTGGGGGCTGATCCCAGGAAGCGGGGCCTGAGTGGGGAAGGAAGGAAGTTGAGTTCCGCCCGGGGTCTGAGAGCTCCTCACCTGGGCTGCCCCCGCCCAGAGTCGGGGAAAGTGGCTCAGTCGAGTCTGACTCTTGGGGACTACATGGACTTCTCAATGGAATTCTCCAGGCCAGAATACTAAAGTGGGTAGCCTTTCCCTTCTCCAGGGGATCTTCCTGACCCAGGGATGGAACCCAGGTCTCCCACACGGCAGGCGGATTCTTTGCCAGCTGAGCTGTGAGGGAAGCCCGAGTCGGGGAAGCTGGGTTCCGTAGTCTCCAGCGCGCCCTTGACTGGTCCTCCTTCCAGAGGGGCGTGTGAGGGGGCCTGAAGGGATGGTGTCAGCTGCACGGATGCTCGTTAAGACTCTCCCCCATCGGGGGACATGGGCGCTGGAGCCTGGGGCCCCGGTCCGGCCGCTAAGCTGGAGGCTCTGCTCCTCATGCCCGTCAGACCCTTGCCGTTTTCGCGCTGCACAGGTGTCTCATCACTGGACAAACACCTCCACGCTCTTCCTGGACCCATGACCCAGGATGCTGGGTCCTTTACAGTTTGGGTGCGGGGGAACCTGGGTCGATGATTCTGGTTGAGAGCTGTAACGAGTGTGGCTCCAACCGCACCAGCTTCTCGGCGGCCGCCTCACTCTGCTGACTCACGTGAGGCTGTCTTTGTGGAGAGGCGCCACGCCCTTCCTGCCCCGCTGCCCGAGTGCCCGGACTGCAGGGGAGGCGTTTCATTACTGGCCGAGCCCGGACCTGGTTCTGAAGGAAGGGCCCCGTGTTCACAGCCAGCTTGCTCAGGCCTTTGTTCAGTATTTAAAACCCTTAAATCAGCTGCAAGCAGACAGCAGGGCGGAGGCGCCCGTGGTCAGAGGGCCGGCTCAGCTTCTGCTCACAGCCTGCACCTTTGACCTCGGCTCCTTGAAGGGCTTGCCTGTGTCACGGGTCCTCTGAAATGACCGGGGGCCTGTGAGCTGCTGCTGGAAGCTTCCCTTCGCTCTGTTCTGCTCTGTAGGGGGAGGGCTGCGGCAGCCTCTGCAGGCCGACCCTGGCCTTTGAGCTGCGTGGACAGGGGCCAGAGGGCTGACAGCCCATGGGCCAGGGGCAGTGAGGCCGGGACTCGGGGCCTCCCCCAGGCACTCAGCAGAGATCCCCACGGGGTCAGGAGGAAGGGGGCCGAGTGAGCCAGGGCCCACACATCAGCCCTACATACCAAACACGAAGTTGTCCGGCCTGAAGATCTGGCCGAAGGGTCCAGACCTGACAGAGTCCATGGTGCCCGGCTCCAGGTCCACGAGGATGGCCCGAGGCACGTACTTGTTACCTGTGGGGACAGAGCAGGACTCAGACCTGCAGGCAGAGCAATCAGACAACGCCCTGCTCTCTGCGCCTCTCCGGGCAGAGCTCATCCCAGAAAATTCGAGCAGGAGGCAAAGAGGAGATTAAAGGAGGTTTCTGTTCTACAAAGGGAGGTGAGGGCCCGCCTGGTTATGACCCGCATGCAGGGGACTTCAGGGGCTCTGAGGGTATTTCTGAGCAGCTGACATTTAACTGCATGCAGGAAGCCTTCCTTTGTCGTGCGTGTGTGCGTGTGCGTGCGTGCGTGTGTGTGTGTGTGTGTGTGCGCGCTACACTGGGGCTGCCAGAGAGTGGAACACAAGGCGAGGGGGCCGAGCGCGCGGGGTCCTCACCAGCGGCCTCGTTGTAGTACACGTTGATTCTCTCCAGCTGCAAGTCACTGTCGCCATGGTAACTGCCAGTGGGGTCGATGCCGTGCTCATCGCTGATGACTTCCCAAAACTGGAGACAGAGAAAGAAGGGCGTGATGGTCTGGCATCCTAGGTGTCAGTATGATGGCCCTTCCCTTCCTCTCCTGTCCTTGGAACAGCAGCACCGTGGTCAGACAGGCAGGGAGCCGCAGACAGGCCGTCAGCTGCCGCCCTGCTCCTCCAGCAGCTTCTGCGGAGGGGCTCGGGGATGCGCAGAGCATCAGCTTTGTCAGGGAGACAGACTGGGAAGCGGGGAGGGGCCCTGGAGGAGGAGGGGGGCACAGCTGCGGACGCTTCGGAGGCTGGGCCCCCAGGCAGGGCTGAGCATCAGCATCCCAGCAGATGGACAGTCATCTCTGGGGCAGTGGCCAGAGCTGGGACCCTGTTGTCAGATAAAGCACATTCATTCTTAGATATGGAGCAAGATTAATAAAAAAGACTATTACTGTAGGGAGAATGATCTCAGAAATCTGCAAGCATTCAAAATCACAGAGAATAGGCTGTTATTTTCTGATGGGAGGTGTGAACAGGACCAGCAGGAGCTTTGTGGCCAGGGAGAGAGGCAGGGAGACCAAGCCGGTGTCAAATCAGCTGGCTGCAGCAGGAAAGTGTTCTCTGTCGTCAGCAGATCAGCAGCCTGAACCGTCAAGGGTACAGTCTTCACCTGTGCGCTTGTTTCAGCAGGCTGGCCGACATCTGGTAAGACGTGGGCAGCTGTGAAGACCTGGCCGTTGCTCCCGCTGTTTCGTACGGATCAAATCTGTGGTCAGACGCTCTGAGGGGCGAGGTACGGTCAGCGTGAGGTTGGCATGGGTCCGGCTGGTTTTCAGGGCTGGGCGCACTTCCAGTTTCTCGTCGGCCCTGTTGTCTGCCGTCTGCTGAGCCCGGTCCTGATGTTGTTAGAGGGGTTTGGAGACTGCGGCTTTCACGAGAGGGGAGCTCAGGAGTGTTGTTTTAACAAATGCTCTAGGTTAACTAGGCAGGAAAACCCAGGAAGGGAGCTTTGAGAAGACTCTGGGATTTCGGGCCTGAGGGCGTTTCAGTGGCAGAGACAGAGGGCACTGGTGATGTGCTGATCTCTCCGTGTGCAGTCTTTCGGGTGGCAGCACAGGCATCGGTGAGAACGCATGCACGGTCGTCACTCCTGACCTCTGCTCCAGGGCCCCGGAGGTCAGCCGGGACCACATCCAGTGCCGGCCAAACATGGAGGGCCGAGTCCCTGGCGTTCTCTGGTGACGACGTGGACATCTGTGGTGAGACTGTCCTCTGTGCTGCTCGCGTCCTGAAGCAGAGCGTGGGAGGTGTGGGCTTCTGGCCCCCGGCTGAGCGGCTCCAGACACAGGCGTCTGTGAGAGCCCCCGGAGCCCTCAGTCTCGCTCGTGAAACCGCTTTACCTGGTGCTGTGCCAGGTCTAACCGCGGCATGGGAGCTCTTGGTCGTGGCCTGTGGGATTTGGTTCCCTGACCAGGGACCGAACCTGGGACCCTGGGAGCATGGAGTCTTAGCTGCTGGACCACCAGGCAAGTCCCCAGATCCCTTGGTCTCTTGCTCTGAGGCTCCGTGAGGACCTGGCAAGGAAGAAAGCTCAAAGCCTGCTCCTGCGGCCTGACCACTGCGGCTCGTAGCTGTAGCTTGCTCGAGTTCCACAGAGCCAGCCACAGAGAGCTTTCAGGTCGTCTAGTGCCTGGAAACCGAAATCAGAGGTAACAGTGGTCCTGCTGCTAAAAAGAAGGCCGTTTGGCTAAAGATTAGATAGTGAAGTCGCTCAGTCCTGTCTGACTCTTTGTGACCCCATGGACTGTAGCCCACCGGGCTCTTCTGTCCATGAGATTTCCCAGGCTAGAATACCAGAGTGGGTTGCCATTTCCTTCTCCAGGAGATCTTCCTGACCCAGGGATCGAACCCGGGTCTCCAGCATTGTAGGCAGACGCTTTGCCGTCTGAGCCACCAGGGAAGCCAGAGATGAGATAAGGGCCAATAAATAAGCCGACTGGAGTGACAGGGTCTGTTCCACATGCAGGCGTGGTCTTCCCTATGTTGGCCACGCCCTGCCGGAGGGGAGTCTTGTAGAACCCAGAGGTCTATCGCCCAAACCTGGCACCACGTCCCAGATCCTAGGGTGTCTGAGTTTCCTGCCCCAGCTGCTCCAGGCCCGCTTCTAGCCTCTCCCCCGGGGTCTCCCTGAGGGCAGGTGATGAACCTAGTGCAAAAGGAGGCCTGCAGCAGGTGGTGATGGGCAGACGGGCTCGGTGGGTGGGCAGCGCCATCCTCAAATGTGCCCGAGAAACCCTGTGGGATGGCCGCGGAGACGGCATCGAGTCACTCTCCAGGCTCGGCCCCCTGCGCGCTCCCCTGGCTGATTTCCCTCTGAGTCCTTCCCTGTAAACAAACGGAGCTGTGGGTGTAACAGCATTCAGTCAGTTCTGCGAGGCCTCCCAGTGAACCGTCCAGCCTAAGGGCCGTCTTGGGGACCTCTGCCCTTGCAGCTGGTATCAGAAGTAAGACTAGTCCTGGAGACCGTTCCCTCTGACTTCACAGTTGGCCCAGATGCGTCACGGTTGGTGCCAGAAGTGGCATTTGCTCATGTGACCCTGACTCATGGGAAGGTAAGCGGATGGGTGACAGGGTTGGGGGTGATGAACCTGGGGTTCCTAGGGGACCACAAGTCAGCTAAGGTATGGAACTGGAGCCACGCTGCCGTTAGTTATTGGAGGTAAAAGTCACCAAGGGAATTAAGAAATGATGGCCCCAGCTCGTGAGGAGCCTGCTCCCTGGATGCCTAAGAAAATGCAGAGTAACAGGTGACTGTCTGTCCCTGGGTGGTCCCTGGGCGGTGGCTGTCTGTAATGACCAAAGGGAAAGCAGGTGTTAGGATGGAGCTTGAACTGAGCCAAGCCTGCATTCAGGCTGCTCTGAGCTGGCACAGGGCTGCCTCCGAGGGGGATGGTCAAGGCAAAGGCGCAGAAAGCCAAGACCCACGAGACTCCAGGGTAAGTTCAGTGGGGTTCAAATCTGGGAGCAGTTGTTAGTGGATAAATAAAGCAGACACCAATGGGATCAGAATGAAGGTCTTCCTGCAGTGCTCTCTGAAGTCAGGGGGCCCACGGGAGCCCCTGTTGGTCCCCCCACCTTGAGGGTCTTCAGTCTGCTGGAGGTGGACCAGTTCTGGAACACTTGAGGCACCCCTGGGCCCTGCAGCTGCCTGGGTTTTGCTGCAGAAACTGCTCTATTGACCAGGAGAGCGGCCCGGTTTGTGGCTGGCATACTGCCTGGAGAGCAGCCACCCTAATTGCAGGAGGTAGAAGGCAGTCAGCTCAATGGACTGGAATGCAAGCTATTTGCCTCTATGTTTGGGCTTTCAATGACTCACAGGTTGTGGGCAATGGCCTGGCCCTAGGGTCAGGCAGATGGGCAGTGAAGACTGGGCTGTTAAAGGGGTGCCCATGTGGGGCACAGCCCTGTGGAAGCCGGTCAGGGGATCTGAGAGGTGCATTGACGCAGGGCCCGTCTCTGCCATGAGAAGAACCCACTCTGGGATTGGGAGGGGCTGGAGTTGGCAAGTGGCCATCCTTGAGGTGGCCTCTGGGGTCCATGGACTCAGTGGACATGTGGGCACCACAGCCGCGCAGAGGAGGGCTGGCTTGAGACGTGTTTGTCTTGAGGCCAATGGTACAGTCGGCTCGCAGACAGACCAAGGGAGCAGGTGGCCGGGGTGGCGGCTGCAGCGGGAGGCACTGCTCACAGCCAGCAGGTGCGGCCAGTCTGACTTTGAGTGCCAGCCATCTCTAGCGGGGTTTGTGGCTGAGGCTCTGGGCCACGAGGCGCCAGGAGCGATCTCCCTCTTCAGTTGAGGTGCTTAGGTCACTCAGTTGTGTCCGATGCTTTGCAGCGCCATGGACTGTAGCCCGCCAGCCTCCTTTGTCCACAGTATTCTCCAGGCAAGAATAGTGGAATGGGTTGCCATTCCCTTCTCTGAGGGATCTTCCCGATCCAGGGATCGAACCTGAGTCTCCTGCCAAGAGGTATCTCCTACGTTGCAGGTGGATTCTTTATCACTGAGCCATCGGGGAACCTTGTTCAGGGGACATGGTGAGTATTTACTCCTGAAGCTGAAATCACCAGGCTTCTCCTCGGCTCTCAGAGTGGGGAGCAGGATATGGGTGAGGATAGTGTGGGTCATCTCGGGAAGAATGCCCTCATAGAGTGATTATTTTGCCATCGTTTCCTATGTAAACCCCCCAAATTTGATTAAGACAAAGCATTTATTATTAAGCACAGATGCAAGGGCTGGGTGAATGCATTTTGTCCAGGACCAGCCTCTCTGAGGCTCCATGTCCTGCGCAACTTCCCGAGGGCCGGTGGTGGGCAGGCGTGTTGGTACAGTGAAGGATTCACCATCTGTCTGGCCGTTGGCTTGAAGTCACCCATCAGATTAGTCACGCTCCTTCATGTGGTGGCCAGAGGTGCCCCGCGGTGGAGAGGGCAGGCCCCAGTGCACAGGCGTCTGTTCACGTCCGTCACCTAAGCCGCTGCTCTATCCGATCTGCATCCCAGTTATTCAGTGATGCCTGCTGAGTGGGCGTAGAAAGGAGGAGAAAATCCACACTGAGCTCCCCTGTGTCCTCCAGCCAGCCAAGGCGCTTACACACACACACACACACACACACACACACACACACACACATGAGGTAGATCAGATCTCCTCCTCGGACACAAGAAGACTGCTGCAGAGGGGTTAAAAAGATGGCCTAGAATCACACAGCACCAGCAAAAAAAAAAAAAAAAAAAAATCAGCTGCTGTATCTCCTGCTGCCTGACTGCACATTTCCTTGAGTTCCGCATCCATGCTGTTTCCTAGGAAACCATCACACAGCCCACGGGACTGTCTGCATGGAAGCGGGGGGCGGTCCATCCAGGGTCCACTCTTTCCCTCTTTTCCTGCATCAGTGACGCTGCGGCCGTTTGTCAGGGCGTTAATGTGACGACCACAGAGTGCCCAGAGCCTGCTGCTGGGATTACATTTCCAGCGAGATGTCTGTGCTGGCCGCAGGGCCGGGCTCACTGAGGCTCTCGCCAGCCAGAGCACTGAGCCCGACCCTGTTTGTTCCCCTCCCTGCCTTTCTCTTTCCCGCAGGCTCTCTGCCTCCACGGCAGGCTCCCTTCAGGGTGCCCAGCCCGAGAACCCGTACTCCAGGACCCTGTGCCCTTGACCCCAGGCCCTCTTCCCCACGGGCGGGGACTCTGCAAAGCCCATCCTGCCCTGACCTTCTCGTGACCGCGACAGGGTCCAGGGCCAGCGAGCGTCTGTGCCGTGGGGCCTGGCCACCCTGGGGCTCTGTCTTCGTCATTGTCTGCCCCGTGGTGGTCCCTGCAGGAGGCCAACCCCTGCCCTGACCCCGAGGCAGGCTTGGGGCGGAGGGCTTGGACGCGGGGCAGGAGCCGGAGCAGAGCCTCCCCCCACCTGCAGTGGTCTGATCTCGCTGCCTCCAGAGCATCTCCTGCGCTTTTCTGAGAAGCTGAAGTGCATTTGCTGTTACGAGCACCTCTCTTCTGACATAAATTTTAATGAAAGGCAAGCTCACGCGCCTTGCTGCTGGGAGCCATTTTTCTTGGCAGGGTCTTGTGCAGGAATGAGTCGGAACACCTGGGTTGAGTCCCGTGATGCTCCATCGACATCTTCACCAGCCATTGGAAACACCCACAGCCGCAGCTGGGCCCCAGGCAGGACAGGCAGGCGTCAGCCTGGCCCCGGGCGGTCCACAAGCTCAGGGCCGTGGCCTCTGTGAGAAGATGTCCGTATCAGGGGTCTGAGCTGCCAGGAGAAGGTGCCTGGACCTGGACCGTGTCATCCCTGAGTCAGGCTTTTCGCCCTGGATGGCAGGGGGCAGAGTGGGGGCAGGGCTCGGTGCCCGGCAGCCAAGCTAGCACCAGGTCCAGCTGGCATACAACCCCTGGGTGGTGCAGCAGGATGCTGGGGGGTCCTGTGCATTAACGACACGCTTCCTGGGTGTGGAAGCAGCTTCGCGGCCCCGGGAGAGGGTGTCTTTGTCCTCAGAAGCTGTGCTCTGACTTAGTATTGTGACATCTGTGGTCTGTGTTCAAATAATTCAGCAAACACACACACACACACACACACACACACACAGGCCAGGGCTGCACGATGGGCAAAACATCAATAGCTGTTGAAATTTGAGGAAGACATGTTGGATGCTATTCTTTCAACTTGTAGGTTTCAAGTTTTATTTTATAAATAAGTTACTTTAAGGACCAATGATTAATTCTGGGGCTTCCCTGGTGGCTCAATGATAAAGAATCTGCCTGCAATTCAGGAGGTGCCTCTTGCAGAGGACATGCGGGTTTGCTCCCCGGGTCAGGAAGATCCCCTGGAGAACAGAATGGCCACCCACTCCAGTATTCTTGCCTGCAAAATCCCAGGGACAGAGGAGCCTGGCAGGCTACAATCCGTGGGGGAGCAAAAGAGTTGGACACGACTGAGCAGCTAAACAGTGAAACATGAAACAGATTTCCTTGTAACGGGCCTAGAGGGACACCCTTGGAAAAGCGGTGATTTCTTACTGTTTTGGTGACTTCCTCCTCATTAAGGAAGAAGAGCCCAGACAGGATGGACTCTGGTGAGAACACTGCCTTCAAACCCAGCTGTGAGAAATGCAGCTCTCAGAGCCGGCTGGGGAGTTCTATTTTTATCTTGCACTTTCTTGTCCTCACATTTTCAATGCTTAATTGTTTTCTTCTTTGAAAAGAGCATTTGTATCCTCTGGCTGTCCTGCGGCAGGCAGAGTGGGGAGTGGTGTCTGGAGACGGAGCCCGGGAATGGAGGGCGAGTCTTCTGCTCCTCCTCGAGGTTCTGCTTGGATAGCCTCGAGGAAACAGCTCCATTAGCCGAAACACAGGCAGAACTGCCACGCAGCTGGCCCCTTGCACGTAGTTTGTGAACCATTTTAAAAAGCAAGTTTTCTCTATTTTGATGTTCATGCAGAGACGAGTGCCTGGCTCAGACGGGTAAATGCACAGTGGATCTGCCTCCCCTCCTGGACTGTGAGGCTCTTTGAGGCGGGACTGTGTCTGTGTTACTAATGTGTGGACCCCACTGCCCAGCCCCTAAATATTCACCGATAAATAAACAAATAAAGAAGTGAAAAAAGGAGAAAGAGATATGACGGTATCTGAGTTCTACAACAGCCAAGGATTATGCAAATCTGTAATACCTTTGTTTTCCTGATTTATCCTGTTTGTAGCAGATGGATGTGCCGTACTCACAGGGGAGGAGCTTAGGTAATGATACAGCACTATCGGTATGTAAGTCTGTTGTTGAGGAAGGATCAGATGCTCAAAAGAAAAAAGAGGAGGATGCTCTTGCTTTAGCGTGGTGAGATTTGAGGCAGCCTTCTTTATCCCGTGTTCCATCTTGTTTTTAATAAAAGTGACATATAAATGCTGATGATGCCTGCAGGCGTGCACACTGAAGCTGTTTAACACAGAAAAGAAATAGCACATGGAGAACCACGAGCCTTGGCCTGTGTGGCATCTAGATCCTAAGATGTGCCTGTTGACCTCATAAGAATATTGGAGAGAGGAGAGGCCGGAAGTACAGAGTCTGAGCACACTCAGCCTGACGCCTGGCCTTGGCTCCAGCAGCCGCTGATGGGACGAGCAGGAAGGTGTGTGCGTGAGAGCAGAGTGCAGTGTCCATGTGAATAGTGAACACTCGTGAAAAGGCAGAAGGATGTGCACGGCAAACAGCACACGCGTGAAAAGGCAGAAGGATGTGCACGGCAAACAGCACACGCGTGAAAAGGCAGAA
>JADEYB020000019.1:47392770-47407007 GCA_015832495.2 Alces alces | reverse complement strand
CGGCAAACAGCACACGCGTGAAAAGGCAGAAGGATGTGCACGGCAAACAGCACACGCGTGAAAAGGCAGAAGGATGTGCACGGCAAACAGCACACACGTGAAAAGGCAGAAGGATGTTCACGGCAAACAGCACACGCGTGAAAAGGCAGAAGGGCAGCTTGAACGAGAGGTGTTCATGCCTTAGATGGATCTCTTTGGTGCTGGACAAACTGTAAATCTCAATTGAAGGGTAAAAACAGTGGCACCCACTTCTGGGCCATGGGTTCCTCTTCAGACCCTACGGTGTCCTATTTCATGAACATTAATTGCACATAATTCAAAAGCACTGTGGTGGATTCGAAAATAATGCTCCCAGTAACATACGAATGATGTTTATGCTCAGTGATAATTAGGAAATATAAGTAAAATGATCATGATACATCATTTTTCTTCAGGGTGGCAAACTTTTTTAATTTGTCCATTGTTAGAGAAGATTAATTTTTACAACATAAATTTAAAATGTACATTTATTAAAAATTTTAAAAATGTCCAAAGTTTTCTAAAATCAGCCTTAAATTCTATCTCAAGAGCCCCCTGTTCTGTTGGCTGGAACAACCACCTCAACTTAGTCAGTGTGGGTTCATCTTTGTCAATTCAGAAGACCATCTGTCAACTCGGGGTTTCACCCTCCCCTCTCCTCCCCGAGGCTGGTTCTAAGTTAGAGGCGGTGAATGTGATACCAGAGCATCCCAGAGCGGGGCCCTTACCCGCTTCACCATCATCCACCGGAGCTCGCACCTCTCGGTACCCACGTCCAGAGAGGGGCTCTCACCCACCCCCCTTCACCGTCATCCACCGGAGCTCACCCCTCTTGGTAGCCACACCCCCTGCTGTCTCCCAGGAGACAGCTGTGCGGACTTATCCTGCCTGGCCCCGTTGTCATGGTTACCTGTGTGTGCACTGTATGGGTCTCCTTGTCTGGACCGTGTCAGGCCCAGATCGCTGGTTAGACGTGATGCCAGGAGGGTCTGTAATTGAGATCCTGGGTAAGGTCGGCACTTGAATCAGCAAACCCAGTGAAGTGGGTTGCTTTTCCCAGTGTGCTGGGCATCCCCGGATGCACCGAGGTCCGAGTAGAACAGAAAGACGGAGGAAGGAGAACCTACTATCTCTGCCCGACTGTTTGAGCTGGAGCCTCAGTCTTCCGCCCTCAGCCTGGGACTTGCACCATCGTCTCTCCATTCTCAGGCTTGGGGCTCAGACTGCAGCCACCTCAGCGGCTCCCCTGCTCCCGGAGCTTGAGGGTGGAGGGTGGTGGGGCTTCCCCAGCTCCCAATTCCTGGTGACAGATCTCCTTATTGGTTCTGTTTCTCTGGAGGACGCCCACTAAGACACCTGTTGCCTAAACGATGTCTCTTCAGTTCTCCTGGCCCTCTCCCCGCTGACCCTGCCCTTCCCAGGGCAAACATGGACGCTTCCTGAAGCTCTCTTACAAGGTTCTGGGGCCCAGCAAGGTTGCTGGGGATTCTCGGGGCCTCTCAGGTCTGGACATGAGTCTGCTATTTCTCCTCTCCTGATGGCATGTAAACTGGTGGAGGGAATATGGTCAATTCGCAACTTCCCAAGGCCAAAGACAGAAGCTGGTATTGACTTCTGACTTGAGAAGACACCCAGGAGTTCATCAGCTAAGATGCTTTTGGCTGCAAGAAACAAACGCGAACTGAAAGTAGCTTTCCTGTTAAGAGGCTTATTACCTTGTAGGACAAGAATATTGGAGCAGCGGTTCTCCAAGTGTGGTCTAGTGAGCCCCGGGGGTCCCTGAAACCCCTTCAGGGCATCTGCATGGTCAAAATCATTCATTCCAAGTGCAAGACAGTCCAGCAGGATTGTAATGTAATGGAGCAGAAGTCATCAGTTACTTACTAAAAGTTTATTACAAAAAAGGTTCTGTCAATTTTTGACAGGCACACAGCCACACTTGTTTATGTCTTTTGCTGCTTCTGTGACACCCTGGCCGAGCTGAGCCGTTGTTACAGAAACTGCACGGCCTGCAAAGGGGAAAACATCTACTATCTGGCCCTGGGTGCTGTGCTAAGTCATTCCAGTCGTGTCTGACTCTGTGACCCTGTGGACCGTAACCACTCCCCCCTCACAGGCTCCTCTGTCTATGGGGTTTCCCAGGCAAGAATACCGGAGTGGGTTGCCGTTTCCTCCTCGAGGGGATCTTCCTGACACAAGAATCAAACCTGCATCTGTCTCCTGTATTGGCAGGCAGGTTCTTTACCACTAGCACCACCTGGGAAGCCCATCTGGCCCTTTAATAGAGCATAAAACATTTTTGGAGATAATCTTAGATTCTACATCAGAAATAACCTTTGAAGAACTACCAACTATTAAGTTTTTGATGTACTGTCAAAGAAAAATATCCCCAGTTATCTGAACAGGAGGATGTGAAGGGAGGATTTCAAGAAAAGCATGAGAAAATAAAATATTTTCCAAAACCCTTTTCCCATAGAAAGAATGGATTTTTCTTTCTTTCTTTCTTTTTTTAGCACTTTAATGGCAAAAGTGAAATGGTTACAAAGCTGCCAAATGAGGAAGGATCAGCTGCTCCAGACAGGAGATGAAGCAAGACAGAACTTGAACTGCCTTTTCACCTCACCAGCCCGAAGCTGAGGGCTTCCAGGAAGAAGTGGATCTGAGGTCCTGGCCAGCCGCCTCTGTGTGTGGGGCGAGGTCCCATTCCCACCTCTGCCTGCCCGGCGTCCTTGTCCCAACAGCTGGGCTGTGCAAGGTCACCTCCCTGGATGACGCCCGGGCCCCTGGAGCATTTCCAGTCCTCAGCCGTCTCTAGCCAGGGCAGGGCGGCCAGGGCGAAGGGCCTGGCAGCAGGGCACCTCCACGGGCATCTCCACAGGCAGGAGTCCCTGCCAGGTTCCGGAGAGCTCACGCCCAAACCTGGCTCAGCAAAAAGGCGTTGACGGCCAACGACGTTTTCCCACACTCGGCACCCAGCCTCTTTCCGTGGAGCCCTTAGCATCTGTTCAGTGAATGAAGAAAGGGAAGAAAAGCATTATTTAAAAAAATTTTATATCAAATAAAACGTTTTTTTAAGGCTGTACCGTGCAGCATGCAGGATCTTAGTTCCTGGAGCAGGGCTTGAACCGGTGTCCCCTGCATTGGGAGCACAGAGTCTTAACCACTGGATCGCCAAGGAAGTCCAGGAAAGCATCATTTTGAACAGGAATCGTGGGCTGGCAGCGAAAAGGGCAGACTGCGAACCCTCCAGGCAGGGGGGCTGTGGGAACGCCGCGTGGGTGTCAGAGGCTCCACGGCCCCCTTGTTTTACCTTGTGTTTCATATGCTGATGCCACAAGGAAAACCTCTACCCCGGGCCCTCGGGAGCTAGACCGCAAGCCCACCGACATGGCCCCGCGTGCCTGCCCCTCCCAGGCCAGCAGCTCAGCAGCACATCCCTGGGCGCCGGCTAGAAAGATCGGACTTCTGGCCCCACCCCAGCTGGCCTGAGTCAGCGCCGGCCGAGGTCCCCGGGGTGGAGCAGGCGGGTGAGGTCGGCGCGCCCCTGGGCCCTGTGCTGGGCTGTCAGGAGGGCCTGGGAGGGAAGCCAGCAGCCTGAGACCCCGCTGCCTGGGGACAGAGACGCGGCCACGTCACCCAGAATCTGGGGCTTTCTCTCCAGACCCCGTCATTTCACAGGCTGCAGGCTCATGCTTCGGGAGGGGTCCAGAGGGTGTCCACAGCCCCCTCCTCAGTCTCCGCGGAGTCGCCAGCGCCTGCTCACTGACCTGGGCACCAATGTGCCTCCTGAGGAGAGGGGCACGGGGGCTTCCCTCGAGGGGCGCCGTGTTCGGGAGGTGACGGCTCTCCCTGCCTCGGGTGTTGTCAACGACAGCCACTGGTAGTGCTACCGGGTGCTGCGGAGCCAGGCGCTCTTCTGGGGCTGCGTCTACAGGAGCCCTCGGCGCGGTGTGAGGCCTGTGCCCTCTTCAGGGACAGCGGGGCCAGCCGGCACTCCCGGCCCCTGCCCGCCCCTCCTCTGCTCGGCAGCCTTGCGCTGTGCCCGCTGCGGGTGGGCTCCCCCGGGGCAGTTGCGGGGCAGGCCTCGCTCACACCATCTTCCTCTGGCCTCCCGGGCTCAGGACTCCCTTCCGAGCCCCCGGATCTGTAGGGAGACATCACAGATGGACCGAGGAGAGGCCACCTGTCCCCAGGGATGCCCACGCCTTCCACGTCTCTTTACAGTCTCTAACGTTAGCTTTGCACAGCTGAATGTTGGATTCTACTCCAGGAAACAAAAGTTCACTCTTATGAACAGAAGCAAGGCACGCACGCGGTGCTGCCCACGAGGCGGCTCCGGGTGGGGCCAGGCGGAAGGCAGCCTCTGCCCTCGCCCCAGGCAGCACACACCACCCGCTGGCCTTTCGGGGGAACGTCCAGGCCAAGGGGCACGATGGTGCAAACTGCCGGCAGGAGGAGCGTCACAGGGCAGGAGGGCAGACAGCCCAGTGCAGCTCTTTCTGCGGAGGGAGGAAAACTGCAGCGGGGGTGTCTCCCCCAAGAGAAGGAGGTGGAACTTGCAGCAGACCCAGCCGTCCTGCCTCCTCCCAGAGACCTGTCAGGGTTGCCAGCGGGGAGAGGAAAACAGACCAAGACAAAGGAGAGCCAGCTGCCGGGGATGGCGAGCGGCACCCAGCCCCATGAAGGGCGCGCTAATTACACAGCCGCCTTTGCGGTAATAACAGCGTGGCTGTTTGAAGAGCTGTTGTTCAAGGCAGACCATCGTCCTCCTCCAAGAACGCTGGTTCTCATTAATACGTGAATCACAGCAGACCTTCCGGTCTGGGGGATGAGCATGCTGCTGTTCTGGGGAAGCTGGCCCGATTTCAAACCGGGGAGGCAGCCTGACTGTCTCCACGGCATCTCCCGCAGCCTGGGCCCGCGGCTGTCGCCGTTTGTCTCCGCCCGACTCCCAGCCCCACCCCGCGCGGAAGCGCCTTGAAGGCCGCGGTGCGTTCGCTCCTGTTTGCGTTCTCAGCACAGTGTCACGGAACCGGCAGGTGCCTGATGAATACGTTCTGACGTAAACAGGTAGTGAGCTTGAAGCGTGAAGACTGAGGCGATTGAAGTGACTGGTTCCAGGACCCTTGGAAGGTAGGGGCGGTGGGACCACAGCCCCGAGTCTCCCTCAATCATCTTCTTCTCGCCCCCACCCCCACCCCCCAAAAAAAGGCCAAGAAACTAACCCTATCAAGCTGAGAAGTTAAAACTCCCGCTCACGTACTTCCTTGCGGGTCCAGTGGTCAAGTCTCTGAGCTCCCACTGAAGGGCCGCGGGTTCCATCCCTGGTCGGGAGCTAAGATCCCACATGCTACACCACGTGACCAAAACAAACAAAGCAAACCAAACTCCGTTTTGGAATCCAAAGTAGGGAATACGGGATTGACGGCAGCAGAGGAACAAGAAGGTCCGGGTGAAAATGGGGTAGGGAGATGGACTGAAGCAGACCTCAGCAAGTAAGCCATTAAAAAAATCACTTTGGGAGAGCAATGTGGTGGGGAGCTATAGAGACATGCAACTCTGAAAACTACCCTGGCCTTTCTGTTACTCCTAAGACTACAGGAAAAGTCGTTTTGCTTTAAAAAGAGCAACAGAAAAAGATCATGATCAAATCCCACACAGAATTATCCATAAAAGTAAGAACACAATAATGTCTCTGCAGATAAAGGAAGTATGGCAAAAAGACAACAGATCCAAATGGATGAAAACTGTAACCTAAACTTTCAAAATATCTGAAAAAATAAAAAAATCAAAATATAACAGACCTGAAAGAAAAATACATTAAAATTAGAAAAACTATAAAATGAGATTGTAAGGGGGGGAGGGGTTTGTAAATAGATTGAAGGAGGAGACAGAACAGGCTCTATCTTGAAAGCAGGACTGCCTTGGACTGGACTGTGGACTTTGAGCTCTATGCCCAGGATCTATGGAAACGACATACCAACTGGAAAACCAGGCCCCCAGAAGGAAGAGCCCCAGGGCTTGTACCTAGACTATCCATTGCCTGAAACAATAGCCTAATTATCTGTGTAACCGAATAGAATCATACATTCTATTATGCTTATTGAGGTATGACCACAGGCCTATTGATAATTGTCCACTGTTAACTACCTAGCCTTAAGGCATGTGAATCACGGGTTAACTTTGATTGTATCTTTCTTTTTCCTTTGTTCAGACTAGTTTCAGGGAATTTGGAGAGGTGGGTTTGGGTACATACACTTAAGGTATATAAGGTTTTCACAAAAACTGGTCAGGGTCCTTGGCTAAGAGGAGACTCTGCCTTGGGCCCGCCGGTGTAATAAACTGCACTCCGCTCTCTGCACTGTCGTTCTGAGTGAGTGGTTTCCCGGAACGCGTGGCTACAAGGTGAAAGAAGTAAGAGAAAGAGGTGAGAAGAAAGGAAAAGCATAAATGAAGTCCAAACTAACAGGAATACGAGAGCAAATACACAGCACAGGTACTGCTGCAGGTCATTAGTAGGTGGAAGGGCAAAAAAAACCATTTTAATCAAAAGGAAATGAAGAGAGGAATTCTACTTTCAGCCAAGATGGGCCAATAAGAATTAGATTCACCCTCCTGAGTGAAACAAATAAAAAACTGAGTAAGATGCATGAAATAACGATTCTCAAGGTCCTGGCCACCAGGCGAGGAGTGACCACCGCTGAGGAAAGGGAAAGGCAGTTAGCACGTGATGCCCCAGCCAGCCACTGGGAAGCAGTTTCCAGGCCGCAGTGGCGCGGGGTGGGGGAGGAGCCCACACAGGGTTCGGGGGTCTCAGTGAGTCAGAGCGAGACGTCAGGACTCAGAGGGCCCAAGTCGGGCAGAGGGAGGGACAGGGCCGAGCACGGAAGAGGAAGGAGCGTCACGGAGCGTCCTCTCGGGCCCTTGGCTGAGAACCGAGTGCCCAGACAAGGTCGGAAACTGCTGCTGAGCACAGCGCTGTAAGTCGACGACACTGCGGCAAAAGTCAAGGAGAAGGAAGGAATACTGCTCGAGAGCAAGAGAGGACTTCCCTGCTGGCCCAGCGGTTAAACCCTCCTGCCAGGGCAGGGGCCGCGGCTCTGATCGCTGGTCCGGGAAGCTCCCACGTGCAGAGGGGCAGCTGAGCCCGCGCCCACATCTGCTGAGCCTGAGCTCTGGAGCCCGCGAGCTACCACTGCTGAAGGCCACATGCCCAGAGCCTCCGCTCTGCAACAAGAGAGGCCACCGCGATGAGAAGCCCGCGAACCTCAACGGAGAGGAACCCCACTGGCCGCAACCAGAAAAAGCCCGTGCGCAGCGACGAAGACCTGGCACACCCAAAACAAGTAAATAGATAAATATTTTTAAAAGAATGGGGGAAAGCTACTGGAAAGCAGGCAACCAAACAAGCCCCAGAGCTCACCCGGGCTTGGGGATGACCCATGTTCCTGTTAGACAGAACGGACGCACTCCTCATGCACAGGCGTGGCTGTGATGTGGGCTCAGCCGTGTCCGACTCTCTGCGACCCCATGGGCTGTAGCCTGCCAGGCTGCTCTGTCCGTGGGATTTCCCAGGCAAGAGTACTGGAGTGGGTTGCCATGCCCTCCTCCCAGGGACCTTCCCAACCCAGGGACGGAACCCAGCTCTCCTGCATTGGCAGGTGGGTTCTTGACCTTAGTGGGGTGAGATTATCCCTGGGTCAAAGACTAACTTTGGACTCACCCTAGTAAAGCTGAGAAGCACGTTTCAAAAGGTCCTTCTAGTTCTGAGTAATCTTAACTGTGGGCCAGAACAAGGTCCTATGGCTTTTAAAGGACTGTAACAAAATGGGTCCATTTCTGGCCTTCCCATTCTGTTGTTTTTCTCTATTTCTTTGCACTGATCACTGAGGAAGGCTTTCTTATCTCTCCTTGCGATTCTTTCGAACTCTGCATTCAAATGGGAATATCTTTCTCCTTTGCTTTTCCTGTCTCTTCTTTTCACAGCTATTTGTAGACCAGACCACCTGACCTGCCTCTTGAGAAACCTATATGCAGGTCAGGAAGCAACAGTTAGAGCTGAACATGCAACAACAGACTGGTTCCAAATAGGAAAAGGAGTACATCAAGGCTGTATATTGTCACCCTGCTTATTTAACTTATATGCCGAATACATCATGAGAAATGCTGGGCTGGAAGAAGCACAAGCTGGAATCAAGATTGCCAGGAGAAATATCAATAACCTCAGATATGCAGATGACAGCACCCTTATGGCATAAAGTGAAGAGGAACTAAAAAGCCTCTTGATGAA
Organism: Alces alces; assembly: GCA_015832495.2. NCBI lineage: Eukaryota > Metazoa > Chordata > Mammalia > Artiodactyla > Cervidae > Alces > Alces alces. Next base: position 47,398,699 of record JADEYB020000019.1, on the reverse strand, counting down.
AGTGAAAGAGGAGAGGGGAAAAGTTGGCTTAAAGCTCAACATTCAGAAAACTAAGATCATGGCATCTGGTCCCATCACTTCATGGCAAATAGATGGGGAAACAGTGGAAACAGTGTCAGACTTAATTTTGGGGGGCTCCAAAATCACTGCAGATGGTGACTGCAGCCATGAAATTAAAAGACACTTACTCCTTGGAAGGAAAGTTATGACCAACCTAGATAGCATATTTAAAAGCAGAGACATTACTTTGCCAACAAAGGTCCGTCTAGTCAAGGCTATGGTTTTTCCAGTGGTCATGTATGGATGGGAGAGTTGGACTGTGAAGAAAGCTGAGTGCCAAAGAATTGATGCTTTTGAGCTGTGGTGCTGGAGAAGACACTCGAGAGTCCCTTGGACTGCAAGGAGATCCAACCAGTCTATCCTAGAGGAGATCAGTCCTGGGTGTTCATTGGAAGGACTGATGCTGAAGCTGAAACTCCAATACTTTGGCCACCTCATGTGAAGAGCTGACTCATTGGAAAAGACCCTGATGCTGGGAGGGATTGGGGGCAGGAGGAGAAGGGGACGACAGAGGATGAGATGGCTGGATGGCATCACCGACTCAATGGACATGAGTTTGGGTAAACTCCGGGAGTTGGTGATGGACAGGGAGGCCTGGCGTGCTGCGATTCATGGGGTCGCAGAGAGTCGGACATGACTGAGTGACTGAACTGAACTGAACTGAACAAAATGGGAAGTCAGCAACATCAAACTCACAATGTCTGGCAAAAGATACAAAAAAGGGACTGCCCCAGTTGTCCAGTGGTTAGGACTTTGCCTTCCAGTGCTAAGGGTGTGGGTTCAATCCATGGTGAGGGAGCTATAAAGAATTTTTTTTTAGTGGTCCACATTAAAAAAAAATAAAATCTTTAAAAAAATATACAAAGAAGTAGGAAAATATGATCCACAACCATTGTTATTGTTCAGTCGCTAAGTCATGTCTGACTCTTTGCGACCCTACGGACGGCAGCATCCCAGGCTTCCCTGTCCTTCACTGTCTCCCGGAGTTTATTCAAATTCATGTCCATGAAAAAGATCAGTTATAGCCATAGACCTGTAAATGACAAAGAGGATGAAATGACAGACAAGGGTTGTAAAGTAGCTCGTACATGATCTATGCATTCAAGAAACTAGAGGAAAGCATGAATGTGAAAAGGAGAGAAATGGAAAATTTTCAGAAGACACAAACAGAACTGCTAAAAATTAAATATATTGATATAACATCTGAGATGAAAAAGTACTTGTATGAGGATAACAGCAGCTTAGACCCTGCAGAGGACATGGATTGGAGGTGCAGCAGTTAAAACCCGAGGCCCAGAGAAAAGACTTGAAAAAAAAAAAGGAGGTTTCAGTAAACTGTGAAACCCTGTCAAGAAGTCTAAAATGTACATAATTGGAATCCCAGAATAAAATGGGGAGGATAGAAAAATAATTGAATATGGTGGAAATTCTTATGAATTTGATGAAACTATAAGTTCAAGGAACCCCAAGTAGAATAAAAAAAAAAAGAGGAAACCATCCCAAGGGACATCAGATTAAAACAGGAAAACAGTGATTATCTTGAGCAGATCATCTTAGAAGTAATTGGACAGAAAAATAAAACATAGAGGGAAAATAAACTGATAAATACTGGTGATGTCTCACATAGCACAAGTCAGGAGACCAGAGAATTATGTCTTTAAAGTGCTGACAGAAAACAAGTTGTCCACCGAGAATTCCATATCCAGGGAAAATATCTTTCAAAAATGAGGCAAAATACTTTTTTCAGACAAACAAAAGCTGAGAGAGTTATGGCCGGCAGATCTGCCCTATAAGAAATGTTAAAGGCAGTTTTTCAGGCAGAAGGAAAAGTGATCCACCCCAAAAGAGGGAAGTAACCTGAATTGGTAAACGTTGTGGATAAATCTGGTTTTCTGAGCTTTCAATCTCTTTAAACTATAATTGTTTAAAGTCAAGGCTTGACTCTTCCTGTCTTAGCCTCTGAAGGCTGTCCCTTCTCAGCGGTACCCCAGGGTCTCAGCTGCATGTGGAAGGGGCCACCCCACAGCTTCCCCGCCCCGCTGGCCTTCCAGCCCACTACTGATTTGCGTGCATCCCTGGAGTCTACCAATGTCTTCCCGGGCAGGCAAGCCAGCCTTAAAAGCATGAAGGGTGGGGGAGGTGGGGGGCAAAAGCCTTTAAGAAACAAAGGAACGAGTGAGTCTGTTTTCAAGTGAATGTCTGAATATTCAAGTGAATATCAAACATTTGTGTTTGATAAAAGCATGACCTTGCAAGAGAATTTCTCTTACACACTGGAAAGAAATCAGCAGATAGTAGCTGTCAAGTTCTGTTCTGCAGGACACAAGTCACAACTAAAATGGATGCGTATAAAAGGATACTCATGAACTTCCCACTCGTTTTCACAAGAAGTACCCCCGATGGAAAATGCTTCTTGCAACCAGAATTGTATTAGGACTGGCGTGTGGTGATTTAACCAGGAGATTCTGCATCTCCTGACCACGACCTGGGCAGAGACAGAACGCCCGGTCTGATGCCCAGCCCACGCCAGCAGGCAGAGTGAGGACCCAGGGGTAGCTTTGCGTTTTTCCTTGAAGCCAGGATGCGCCTCTTTCCGGTCCTCACAATCCACAGGACCTGAGAGGTGCAGCTGTGGGGAAAAGATCAGCGTCCAAAACTGGATTTGCATAGAGTCCTGTGAACTGAGACACAGTTCTCTGACCCTCCATCTCCTTAGTTACAAGATGAGGAGGTCTGACTAGCTGACCTTTTCAGGTTGCTTTTAGTTCAAGTTCCTATTAGTCTCACACACTGTTAGTGATGAAAAGGGAGCTCGTCTCTGGTCATCTCTGGGGCCGATGCAGAGATGCAGGGAATCTGCAGCATGCTGGGGTTCCCGTTCCTTCTCAGACTCCTGGGGTGACTCCAGCCCCCGCAACCCCAATCCCAGAGTCCCACGTCATATCTCAGCGGGTCTTGTCATTCAGGTCCCACGCCTGCCCAGAAGAGAAACGTCCTCCCAGCAGAATCTCAGGGTCGGGGGGAGGGATGGAATGATTCCTTTGTGGAAATGGTGCTGGAAGCACATACCGTCAACCCCACTAACAAATCCCATCACACAGCGCTAGTGTGACAAAGGAACTAGCGGCTTCAGAAAGTGTCTGGTAATCCAGGTGTTAGTCCGAGCACGTCCCTACTTCCCAAGTGTTTCCTAAGCAGCGTTTCAAGTCCCTTTATACAACTGGGCTTTTAAAGCTTTGCCCTGGAGTGTCAGCTTGACGCTCAGCCTGGCACCCCCTTGTAATCCTGCTGAAGTGAGCCATCGCGGTGCCCACACAGGTTTGCGACAGGCTAGCAGCCTGCCTGCTGGGTGCCTCCTGTCCACTGCTTTCTCCCGAGTGGAAGGAGAAGCAGGGCTCTTCCAGGGTACCGAGGTCACCAGCAGGATTCCCCCCCACCTCCAGAGCTCTGACTGGATGCGGAAAGGCACGACCAAGGGCAGACCCGGGGGCCCTGGCAGCTGCCCAAGTGCTCCGGGCGCTTCGGTCCAACGTTCCCTTCGGTGAGGTAGTTGGAGGCTTTCCACCAGCTCAGCTCAGTTGGAGGCTTTCTCACCTGCCGGGTTCGCTGTTAAATGTAGAAAATGAAAGCAGAAGCCACTGGTTTCTCACCTGTTTGACAATCCTCAGCACGGGTCTGGGTTTTAGGATGTGTAATATTCATAAAGTGAACAGCTGCTCATTTCCACGGGGGGGGCATCTGGTAAATGAACTTATTTTCATACTACTTAGAATGACACTGCTCACACCTTTTCTTTGAAACTGTCTTCATGCTTCAGCCTCTTTAATCTGTGAATGCTTTATCCACCCTTCATCTTTCTCCTTCTCATCCTCGTGCCCTTCCCCCTCCTCCCTTTTCTTTAAACGCACACACACTTAAGTAGGAGTAGAACCAAGTAGAATCAAATAAATACAGGGTCAGATTTAAAGTAATATTTCCTCTAATTTTCAATTTGTCTAAAAATTACAAAAAAAATCATAAATCTAGTTTCCTTGGTGTTTTTTTCTTCCTAGAGTGGTATGTAAATGTTTTGCACATTCATTTATTACTTATTCTTCACTCCTCTTCCCAAAATATGAAACTGACTAGCCCAGCTTAATTGACTCTGCCTTAAGGCAGAGCACTGGCACCTTTTTGACAAAGTATAATTGATCCTATAGAACCATATAAATTGTGACTGAAAATCACATGTTAAAAAGCCACAGCTTCTTTAGTGATTGAGGGAAGTCTAGAGGCAGGCTTGGGTTCAAATTCCAAATCTGCATGGTAAGAACACAACAAAGTGAAAATTACAGTGGCTTACCTATTTAAAGTAAAATTCTCCAAAAATCCAGGGCTTATAATTTCATATAAATTCAAAGGTAGTTAACATGTATAAACATAACTGCTGAAAGAAAAAGTTGCTTGAGAATTTTAGTGTATTAATGATGTATAAATCTATGGCTATTCCTAAGTACAGGGGATTTCATTAACTTAAGATGTCACAGTATCATATACCCTTTGACAGAAAATTCCACTTAGGGAAATTCACACAAAATTATTCAATGAGGCACTATAAGATAGAAATATAAACAACCTGCATGTGTGGGAATTGGTTAAATAAAATACAGCATAACTACAGAATGGATACTATGCATCCATTTAAAGGAGGCAGATCTCTGTATTTTAAAGATACACTGTTTACTGAAAAAACAGGCAGAGGACAGAATTAGTACCATTAAGTTGTGAAAAAAGAAAATGGGGAATAATTTACATAGGTGTGAAGACAGAATACCCCTGCAAGGATGCAAGAAACACAATAGAAGAATGCCGGCCCTCCAGGGGAGGGAAGGTATCAAGAGGCACAGAAGGAAGACAGGCTGGTTTTCCACTCTGTGCTTGGAATTAGGTGCTGCGTGCATATAGTAACTATTCCCAGTTTCTCTCTTTTTTTTTTTTTGCAGAGGAGATAAAGGTGGAGTAGGATTTCTCCGTGAGAAGAGTCTGTGCTTTCAAGCAGGCATCTCTCAGCTAATAAAATATTTACTTAAAGGCATCTTAAGGGAATTCCCTGGTCGTCCCGTGGTTAGGACTCTGCCCGTCCACTTTCACTTGGGCAGTGGGACAGGGTTCCTCCCCTCCTGGGGGGAATTCCCCACTAGCCCCACCTTGCAGCCAAAAAAAAAAAAAAAAGTCAGATTGATCGCCCTTCCTAAACTGGGTATGCCTGTGGTTGGTTTGATTTTATCCTTCTGAAGCCGAAGAGTACATTCATGTGAGCATTCACCCATCCCTTCGCTTGCCTAAGGAAGGATTCAGGAGAATGTGTTCTGAAAGTGACATTTAAATTGATAATAAAGAGGAGGAGACAGAAAAGAGGACACCGTTAGGACACAAACGTTTATGTGATTTTAGCCATTACAACAGGAGTTCAGAAAGACCTCAAATGTTACATGGATGTCATCAATATTACAAAAAGAAAAAAAAAGGGACAGGCAACCGTGAAGAGCGCCAGAGCCCCAGCGCCACCTCGCGGGACCCGGGCCCTCCGCTCTCCTTCCGCGAGCCCCCCTCCCCTCGGCCTCCCTCCCCGGCCTCCGCGGCGCCCCCGCCGGCCTCCGCGGCGCCCCGGCCCGGCCTCCGCGGCGCCCCGGCGGCTCAGGCCTCGTCCTCGCCCTCCTCTTCCTCGAACTCGCCCTGCTCGTCGGCCGTGGCGTCCTGGTACTGCTGGTACTCGGACACCAGGTCGTTCATGTTGCTCTCGGCCTCGGTGAACTCCATCTCGTCCATGCCCTCGCCCGTGTACCAGTGCAGGAAGGCCTTGCGCCGGAACATGGCCGTGAACTGCTCC
>JADEYB020000019.1:47214344-47391320 GCA_015832495.2 Alces alces | reverse complement strand
AGAAGCTGCTCGTAGCCCCAACAGGGGACACAGGACAGGATTCTCACAAGATTATCAAAGGACCCCCCCCCCCCCCAAAAAAAAAAAAAAAAAAACCCAGGGAAAGATAGGAAACCTAAATCTGCTAGACCATCCTCCCCTGGGGCCACACTTCTGGGGTCAGTCCCTTGGGGAGGGGGGCAGGCTAAGGTAAAGGCGATTACCGGTGGCCTCGTTGTAGTACACATTGATTCTCTCCAGCTGCAAGTCACTGTCTCCATGGTAACTGCCAGTGGGGTCGATGCCGTGCTCATCGCTGATGACTTCCCAAAACTGAGACACAGAAAAACCTGCATTAGACCACGCCCCACCGCCGAGAGGCCCGCGAGACACAATGAAAAGGCTCGGTTCCGACAGCCCAGCGTCTCCGCAGCTTTAGGGCAGTCGCGCCCGCACCGCGGCAGGGCTTGCATTTTGCAGGGTCACGGAGTTGAAACTGGGCGTTTCCTGGGCGAACAGCTGCTCGAGGCAGGAGGCGGGGGTCTCGGCGGGGAGAGGAGGGACTAGCAACTGGATGGCGGGCGCGCGGGGCGCCCAGCGGCGCGGAGCGGGTGGGAGGGGGGTCGGGGACCGGAGGGGCTTAAGGACGGGGGTGGTTAGATTCAAGGCACGTCCGGGGACCACGAGATGCTCGTCCTCCGCCCCTCCCCCCGCCACTCGACTAGAGTAAAACGGATTCTCCCGGCGTCCCGGCCCCGCCCGCAGAGTGGCGCACAGCCGCGGACACCCCCGCGCGCGCTCCGGGACAGCGTACGAGGTTTAGAGAAGGGAGGGGCGGCCGGGGACCGAGAGGCCACACGAGTCACAGCCTCAAGCTGAGGGGTTCCCCCCGCTCCCGCTGAAAGTCGCCGCGGGCGCACGCCCGGCTCCGCAGTACAGAGCCGCGGGAAGGTCTGCACTCAGGACGACGTTCGCGCCCGGAACCCCTAGGGGCGCCAGGCTGGGCCCCCGTCCCCACCCGAATCCGCCCGGCGCCGCGCCCACCTTGGCGCCGATCTGGTTGCCGCACTGGCCCGCCTGGATGTGCACGATCTCGCGCATGGTGCCGGCTCGCTTCTTCTGGCCCGGGTCGGCGTCTGGTCGGTCTGTCGGTCCCCCTGCACACCCACTGCGGGGTCACCGGGAACGCGCTCGGGAACCAGCCGGCTGAGAGCGCCGGCACAGCGGGTTCGGCTTTTTATATGAGAAGGGTGGGGCGGCCCGCGCAGGCCGCGCCCCCAGCCTGAGCCCCCCAGTCCCCTTCGCGCTAGCGCTCTCCAGGCCCCGCTGACGTAATGCTCCGGGCCCCAGGGACCGTCCAGGGGGCTGGACCACGGGCCCGCGGCCAATCAGCAGAGGCTTGAGGGCCGGGCGCGGCCCCGGGGCTGAGCGGAGCCTGGTGGGGGGCGTGCGCATTGTCTAGGACTGGGGGGGGATGTGGAGAAGCTGGGCGCCGAGAACCGGGGGGTGGGTGAAGGAACCGAGCGCGGGCGGGTGGAGACGCGAGGGTGGCCGGCGTGGCAGGCCGGCTGTGGGGGGAGAGCGGGCACCGGGTGGGTGGGGGTGGGAGACTGAAACAGGTGGAGGGGCCGCCAGGCGCTCCGGGAAGGAGCGCGCCGTGCTGGGGCGCCGGCCGGTGGTCGCGCTGGTGGCCTGGGTTTCGCCACCACCGGGGACTGCGGCGCCGCTTCCACCCTTGGCCGGGGCGCCCTAAGCCACCCTCCCGGGGAGACTCCTGCCCCTTTCCCCAGTCCACCGGCGGTGCGGCGGCCGAACCTCGGCCCCGGGAGGAAGTCCTTGTGACAGCTTGTTGGGGCCGAAGGGCCGTGGCCCTAGACACGGCCCCACAGCCGCAGGCTGCCCTCCGCCCCGCCCCCGGGGTCCGTGCATTCCTTTTGTCTCTGCCAAGGGCCCTTTCTCTCTGGCTGCGGCATCCGGGGACCGGGCCACCTCGGGGCCTGCACCGCCCTGCCCGGCACTCTCCAAGAGTCCACACCTCCCTGGCTGGTACCCAGGACCCCTCCGCCTGGCGGCTTTTGTTCCTTGGGAGCCTGCGGGGTGGGTGTGGCAGGGTGGACGGTCCAGCGATCAGAAGAGGGTGGGGTTCGGGGGCGGGGCTGCGGCAGAACAAAGAGCTGGAAAACGCGTGGGCCACCTCCCACGACCGAGTTTGACAGTCACACTGGGTTCGGTTCATCTTTTGTCCACTGAGGGGACAGGTCCCCAGGGAGATCGCGCCTGCCCCACCGCTGACATTCTCATCATCCACCGGGCGCCGGAAGCCGAGGCGGCCACGAGGTCCCCAACCTTGGTGCTGCGGATGCGGGCGAGGGGCCCGCCCGGAGACTGCAGCACGGGCGGGCGGGGGCCGCGCGCGACCCTGACGGCCCACGGCGCGCGTGCGCGGACGCGGCCCCGACACGCCTTCAAACCTACAATTTCTAGGGAGTCCACGAAGGAGCTGATCTCTTTGTTACTTTTCGTGCGTGTGTGTGTGTGTGTGTGTGTGTGTGTGTGTGTATGAGAGAGAGCGCGCTGGAACCTGGTCCCCGCAATTCCGTGGGCGAAGCTTCCTGTCCTCCACTCCGACCCTTGACAGGTCGTCTGCGAGGTGACGTGACCCCTTTTCATCTTCAGGCCAGAGGGGCCGAATGACCCCGGTTCCCCCGGCGGAGAGCAACCCGCAGCTGTCGAGTGAGACCTGCCCTCCACCCCCTGAAGTGTCAGCAAGCTGTCTTCGCCTCCCTTCCCGCTGTGGGCGGAAGGGGGGCTTTCAGCCCAATTCTAGCGCACAAAGAGAGGCAGAGAGAACAAAAGCTCGGCGCCCCCAGACACCCCCAGCTCCGACGGCAGTCCCAAGACGCGGCTGTCGGAGTCCGGTGGGGAGGCTCCGGCCGAGGGGCAGAGCGGCGGAAGGTCGCCCACGCGCCCGCTTGCGGGGCTCCAAGGACCGAGTCCTGACCCCGAGTTAGTGCTAGTCACTCCTGCAGATGCAAAAGCGTCCAGGGAGAAGGATGCCCCAGGTCACGCAGCCAGTCAGAGTCAGGGCTCAGGCTGGGATCTCGCGTCCCGGCGCCCAGCCCTCAGGAAAGGGATCGTGTCCGGGCAGAAAGGATTGTGGCTGGGCCCGGGGTGACGGCTCGGGAGGGACCGAACCGCGCGGGAAGGAGGCGAGCGAGGGCCACACCCGCGCAGCCAGAGCGGAAGCGCGCGGCGCGGTTCGAGCGGGCCGGGGCAGAGCGCTGCCGCCCGCCGGGATCCGCCCCACGCCCGGCGCCTGAGCCCCGCCGGCCCCTGTCTCACGGCCAGGTCTCCGCGGAGGGCCGGGGATGGATACTCGGGTCCACGAAGATGAGGGGAAACGCCCTTTCCCTGGGCTTTCTCTCAGGAAAGGGGCTTAGGACTGGGTGGGGCTGGAACTCGTCCGTCGGAAAGCCCGGATGCCCTCGGGGACGCAGCATTTCGGGCCCCAGGTCCGCTTTTCTCTCCTTCCGTTTGCCGGCACCGTCCCGCGCCCCCGTCTCCACTGAGCTGCCGGCCTCGGTAGCCGCTCCACGCCCCCTCCTCAATTTGGAAGCATGATACTCCGCATCTTAATTTTCACAAGGAGCTGGTTTTGCCTGGCAAGGATGAGTGTTGAAGACAGCCAGCCCTTCCCCTGAAGTTTTCACTTTGTCTGCCAACCGTTGTCACCTTTATTGGGGTAGCTCCCAGAGAAGAGGCTGGTGAGGGGCCTTCAAAGCCAAAAAAAAAAAAAAAATTAATCTCAGTTCCCTCTCCCAGCATCACAGCATTTCTTTTTGCCTGTTTATTACACACAATTCCTCTCCATCTGGGTCACTGTGTATCAGACGTGAAGGTGTTGCAGCAATATATTTTATCGTCCTTTACATGCTATTAATTTTAATGATGCATCAACATTTCTAAAATTTCCCCTCCCTTGACCATTGTAGAAATAATACTGCAAAACAAAATCCACCTTCATTTTATGCATAACAGTGTGAGGCCAAGGCTAGTAAGACACCCCTTAAGCTACTAAAATTCTATTTGCTCTCACTCTTTTCAGAGTATTTTCAAGGGCAAATTCTCTAGTGAGTTTGCATTCATCTGTAACACAGAGAGTCATTGTGTTAATTAACTGAAGAAGTCTGATTGAGAGGGGGCTTTGCATAGCCGAATGGGTAGTGAATTGTTAAAGCATTATTTTCTTAAACCAAGGTGTGTGCTTTTGCATAGACTGAAATTGCAAGGCTTAGAGCTTTCCGGTTTTCCCACTGCCTGCCTGCAATCACTACTTAATACCCAGCTCGCGGAGCTGGTAGCCTGACAGACGACTCTGCCGTCGAGATGCCCGCGGTTTCCTGGGTAACCGACACTTAGCCAATGAATGAAGCGGAATTGAAAGAAAGCGACTGCAAATCCATCATTATTTCCTTTTTCACTCGTCTCAATGCGCTCCAGCTAGAAATGTTGGAAAGCTACCAGCCCTAACATCTATGTAAAGGAGTCAATGGCCGCAGAACCGGGACTAGGACGGGGTCCAGCCCCACACTGTGACTGCGGGGGGTGGGGGTCCTGGGACCGGCCGGGACGGGGGCTTTCTCAGCTGCCACGGCCCCTGTGGGTGGTCCCCTCCCCCACCCCGGGAAGCCAGCCGCTCCCGCAGGGCTGCCCCGGGCCCTCTAATCCAAAGGGCCGGGTGGGAGGCTCGAGCCTCGTCTTCCGCGGCCGCGGGGCCCTGTGGGAGCAGCCGGCCCAGGTAACAAAGGACGGGACGGAGCAGGACGACGCTGAGGCCGGGCGTGCGGGTGGCGGAGGGGGCGGCGACCTCTCCTTTTGTTCCTCCGTCAAGCTGGCGGTTTTCCCACGGCCGGCCTCCGAACTGGGGTGAAAGTGGCCTCAGGCCAGCCTGAGAGCGCTGGGCTCTCCGCGCGGAGCCTTGCCTTCTTTGTCCTGCAGGTCGGCAGGGGGAGTCGGACCGCGGCCTGCGGACCCCGCGCCCTTTTTATGCGCGCCCCTCCCCCACACCGTCGGAGACCCTACGATTCTCGGGCTGGGGGAGGGCAGGCCAGAGGGTGCGGACTCTGTGAATCCTTGGTGAAGGACAGCCCGTGACCGAGCCAGATTGTGCGGAAAAGGCACGCAGAGGGTAGAAAATACCCTTGAATGGGAGCCTTCCGGAATGCTAAGACCGGCAGGTGCAATCCGTGAAGTCACAAAGGTAGAAATAAATTTAGGAAATGAATGCTACTCTCAGGAAGGTTTGGGGGGTGCATTTTAAGTTTCATGCCGCCGCCGCCGTAGCAGTGTAGTATAATTGTGATTGCGGGGCTGCCCCCCTCCCAGTGGAGACCGGTCCTCCAGCCTGGGCACATGGATATCTAGGCAGCTCACCGCTTTTCTTCTAGATCGGCCCCAGACCTTTGCCTGCCCCTTAAATAAAATTAAACCTGTGTATTCAGACAGACAGAGGCACACAGGTCCACAGAGTATTTGTGACTGTCTGCCCTTTGCCTCTGGCATTTAGATGCCTGGTCACCATTAACCAGTAACCTGGTCACCGATGTCTTCACTGCAGAAGCAGGTCACCCTCTGAGCAGGGACTCTTGGCTTGACCTGCCCAGCCTTCTTGTCACTAGCCACCACACATTCACCATCCATTTTCAAGAAAACAATTCCTTAAGAGAACCTTGGGGAGAATTTCGCTCTTCCAAATTAGTCTCTAGAGAGACAGTTTATCAAAACATTTGGTTTCTCACATATACTCAGAAGAACTGAAAGAATTTCATAGAGATATTTGCACACACACTCGTGTTCACAGTAGCATTATTCACCACAGCCCCAAGTGGGAGCCACCTAAGTGTCCAGTGATAGACGGATGTATTCATACAAATCAAGTGTGGTCCACACACACACACGGAATACTATTCAGCCTTAAAAAGGAAGGATGTTTTGACACCAGCTGGAACATGGATGAACCTTGATATTGTGCTTGGTGAAAGAAGCCAGTTGTGAGAAGACAAAAATTGTATGATTTAACATATACAAGGCACCTAGAGTAGCCAAGTTTGCAGAGGCGGAAAGGGTGAGGGCGGGCGCCCAGGGCCTGGGGGAGGGGGATGCAGAGCGAGTGTTTACTGAGGACAGACTTTCAGTTTTCCAAGATGAAGAGTCCTGGAGAGGCTGGCGGTGCGTGAATGTGCTTAAAGCCAATGAGATGTAATTGTGAAAACGACTGAGAGGGCAGATTTTATGTTTGTGTGCATTTTACCACAATTAAAAATAGCTTGTTACTCTCTGTGAAATATATAGAGGCATTTTTTTTGTCTTGATGCTAATATGGTGCCCCAAGTTTCTCAGTGGTGGATAGATAGACAGACAGGTGATAGGCACAGAGACAGTAGAGAGATATTTTAAATACTAACATCAATTTCATCATTTATTGCCCCTTATTCTGCACCGAAGGTGTCAGAGGCATCTCGGCACCGACTGGCTGATGGCTCTCCTTGTTCTTACATCTCCACGGATGCCCTGTGGTTCAGGGCCTGTGGTCCAAATTCCTAGCACAGCGCTGAGGCCACTCCAACGCGGGTGGGCTACCTTCCCAGTGCTACCCGCCCCCTCTCTGCCTCCACAGTGCATCCCAGGAGACTTGAACCTGCCCGCCAAGTTCCTCTGAGGATGAGTCTCATTCTGCTCCACTGACTGGAGAAACCTCTCCTCTTCTTTACTGGTGACATTTCCATCGTTCTTCCTGCTGCAACGTAACTACCTGCGGCCCTCCCCACCCCCACCCCAGCAGGTCACCCGGAACCATGAGTTACTGATGCTCTGATCCCAGAGGCTTCTTCTCAGGTTAGCGTCAGATTTACATTTATTACCTAAAAGCAGTGATCACCCAGCTTGTTCATTGCACACCTCTACCCATTAAAAAAAAAGTTGAGACTACATGCCCAGTATGTACTCAGTCGCTTCAGTCATGACCGACTCTTTGTGACCCCATGGACTGTAGCCCATCAGGCTCCTCTGTCCATGGGACTTCCCAGGCAAGAGTACTGAAGTGGGTAGCCATTCCCTTCTCTGGGAGATCTTCCTGACCCAGGGGTCAAACCTGCACCTTTTACATCTCCTGCATTGGCAGGCAGATTCTTTACCACTAGCACCATCTGGGAAGCCCCCACAAGCCCAACATATCTATTATTTATTTATGCCCAAGGTATTTATCCATAAATTGTATACATTTATTTTTACAAGCCAGTATCTCAAGGTACCATATATTTAGTATGAGTTGTATCCTGAGTGACATCAGAAGGTAGTCGACATTTCAAGTACACCACTGTCTAACTTTTAATCTTATTTTGGCCAACATCTCACCAGACTTGAGCTACTCATGGTTTTCTTACCTGTCAATGGACTTGACTAAGAGCCTGTGGAAGGAGCAGAGTGTAAGCTCTGCCATCTCCTTATTTTTCTTATGTGTTTGCATCACTAATATCTTCACTTTGCAGTTTCTTTTCTGTAGTGTTTGAAGCCCAGCTGTGAGGATCCGTGGAGCAAAATCTCGATAACATGGTGGCTAACCCGTCATCGCTTCCTCCTTTCCAGGGAACGAGTCACAACATGTGACCACAACGCACAGCATCCTGTGAGGCCCCAGCATCACTGGGAACATCAGCTATTTAAAACATTAACTGTTATATTCATTTCTTTATTTTTATGGTGGGGCTTCCCCTGGGGCCCAGTGGTAAAGAATCCACCTGCAATGCAGGAGCCATAGCAGAGGCAGGTTCGATCCCGGGGAAGGGCATGGCAACCTACTTGAGGATTCTTGTCTGGAGAATCCCGTGGCTGCAGGAGCTAAAGGAAATAAGCATTAATAGGAATTCTCACAGTTTCTTCCCACACTGCAAAGGAGGTTTCCGCCGGTCCCACCTCCAGACTAGATTTCTGCATGAGGTTAGGGTTCATTCCATTGAGGCCTCTGTTTCCTGCTGGTTTTTGACCCCTTGATGGCAGGAACCATGTCTTATTAGCCTTTATATCTCCCACATTGCTGGAAACTAAATGCAGGAAAACAATAAATATTTCTCTAGTAAATAAAATATCTCGAGTATACAGCAACTATAGAGAACCCAACTATTTCCAACACACTCAAAAGCAGGTTAGAAACAGAAAAAAAGACCAGGTCACTTATAAAGGTGGAAAAAAAATCAGTTATCCAGAATTTTATAAAGCAATAGTCAATGCTAGAACATGATAGAACAATTCCTATAAAAGTTTCAAGGAAAATATGCCTTAATATTTGCATGCCCAGTTACATTTACTTTTTAATTTTAAAGGTAATAGGTATTTTTGAACATAAAAGAACTGAGGAAATGTAGCTTCTGTGAGTCATTTTGGAAAGAAAAAAAAAGAAAAAGAATCTCAGAGAATGTAGAAATAGATCTTAGAAAGGTTGGTTGTTTGACAGCACATGGCCTAAGGGATAAAGGTACCTCCAAACACAGCCTAGAGACAGACACAGAAGTCCTTCACTTGGTCCTTCGTGAAGGATGCTGGAAATGCTTTTTTCAGGTGCTGGCCGAGGACCTGAGGCTGCCAGATCGTCATCAAGTTCCCTGAAATTGGAATTATTACCTCCTTACAGGGAATTGGTTGTTTGCCAGTTTATTCTGGAAACTTCTCTGCTACAAAGAGTAGAAGATTTCAAATAATGGAAAAACAGATGCACAGACGTTTTAAAATGTCCCATGAAAATATAAAATTCTCAACAAATCCTAAGATTTTAGGCAGACGTCAAAGCAACAAAGGCCACATTAGAAGTCAGGATGCAAAGTAAGAGTGTGCCTGAGGAGGTGAGTGGGCTTCAAGACACATTGTTGGGGGCTTGAAGAAATGAGCCAGACTGCAGTAGAAAATCCGCTTCTTACTTTGATGACGAAGGATAAATGCCGTGGAAAGAAACAGGACAAGCTACTGGGAAGCCAAAATTCTATGGAAATGTCACGTGTTTTATAAGGAATTCTGTAAAAACTCACAGAGGCAGAAAGAAAAATTTTAAAAAAGTTGTAATAAAACTAAATTAGTAAAGAAAAGATGAGGTCTAAACTCCATCAGGCTTATAAGGAACATGACCAGATTTAAGAGGAGCGTGGAGCAGTGATGGAGGAATTAGAAACGCTCTGAGCTCCGTGAACTAACAAAATTATGTAGAAACCCTTAGAAAAATGTGTGAGGTGCCCTGCTCACAGAGAGAAGGAAATCAACATTTTGAATCACTGCATTTGCAGCTGACGTGGAGGCCAGGCCCTGCAGCAAGAGTATTTTAAAGAGGAGGAAGATGCAGTTTTCACAGACAAACCATTGCTCAATCCTTTGTTTCCAGCGTAAGCTGAGGGCTGAGAGGTCAGTTGAGCGTGACATTTGCCCAAAAAATTCTGCTGGGAAACGAAAGAAAAAATCTGGCAGCACAAAGCAGAGACCAGTGATGACCTCTCTCTCGAGACACAGGGTTCTGGAAAAGCAGCTGATCCACAACGCGTGTAAGTGGGAGAAGAAACCCAGAAGCCGGCAGCTGCAGAGGAAGTGAGAACCCCCGGGCAGAAGGAAGACACCCCGAGTGCAGGATGGCAGCAGAGACAGCTCACAAAACCCCAGGCTGTCCCCTGGGGGCAAGTGACAGCTGGCCCGCTGTGCTCACCAGAGCCGAGGGTGACGTGCGCCAGCCGGGGCAGAAACCAAGACAGCCAAACCCTCGGCTTCTCCACGCAGCCGTGCTCACACCCAGGAGGACGCGGTACCCACAGCTCTTAGGGAAGAGATAGGCCCAAAGGTTTCTGGAACAAAATGTGCCTGGGTGCTGGGCTCCAGGAGCTGTCATCACTAAACGCAGAGAACTTACTCATCCTTCCGGCAATGATGAACGTCCCGGGTGATGCTGGTCTGAGAACTCAGTCTTTCAGGAGGACGACAGAGGATGCCCACAGGGTCTGCTTGGACACCTCCTCGAAGGGGGTGGGCTCTGGGCCTCTTCACTGTCTTCCACCCCGTTGGGCTCGCCCTCCAGGCCTAGGGAACACTGCCCCCTCAGAGCATGCGTCCGCGTGGTGGGAAGCCCTGCAGAGAGCCCCCCTCTAGAATCCTAGGACTCTGCTCTGACCTCGGTGACCTCCCTGCCCTCCTCCCACCCCAGAGCAGGGGGCTGTTTGCCACCACCTTTTGCAAGATTCAGGAATGTCTTCAGGCTCCAGAGCTGAGCCTTGGCGGCTCACAGGACGGCTCTCAGGCCTCTCCCTGACCAGGCTCACGACAATGAACGGGCCGCTGGTTGGGCTCCACTTCTGTTCTCGTACTGACTCTTGTTTACGCAGCCAGGCTGAGCCCCAGACGGAGGAGGCCCTGCGGATGGAGCGGCGCACAGCATTGCCTGCTTTATTTTGTCACTGTAATCCAAGTAAATTATTTTAAACATTATGAAATTTTAAACATTACAAATTTTAAACATTATGAAAATGACCTACCCTTAAAAACTATTTGTAAAGTTTAAAAATGTTGTCAAGGTACTTTAAGATGGAAAAAGAAAAAACCTCGCTGTAATTTGAAGAGCAGGACTTCCCTGATGGCTCAGTGGTAAAGAATTCGCCGGCCAAGCAGGAGCCATGGGAGACTCGAGTTCGATCCCTGGGTGGGCAAGATCCGCTGGAGGAGGGCATGGCAACCCACTGCAGTATCCTTGCCTGGAGAATCCCGTGGACAGAGGAGCCTGGCGGGCTACAGTCCACAGGGGTTGAAAAGAGTCGGACATGACTTAGTGATTAAACAACAACAAATCTGAAGCGTAGCGAGGTGGTGTCCACCTCTGCACGATAGTGATTCCCTCGGTCAGGAATCAGATGGTCCGGAATGACCGCAGGGGGCCTGATCCTTTGTCCTAGTCGCTGCCTTCATCCTGGAAACAGTGAAATCAGGTGTGTGCCCGAGCGGGGCAGGCCCAGCTGTCCTCATGATTAGAAGGACCCAGAGAGAGGGGTCACAGCAGAGGGTGAGGGTGAGAAAACAGAGCTCGCTTCCCAAACAGCCCTGGTCCTGGCCTTTCCCCGGGAGGGCAGAGAAAGGGGCCTGGGGGCCTTCCCAGGACAGCAGGCTGGGCCCCGTGGTGGGTCCCTCGGGGCCCCTGGATGTGTTATCTTCCAGCCAGCACACCCCGCGTCATCCTTCAGAGTGGTATGAGAGGCCACCGCGTTCACCCCGTAAACGTCTGCGGTGTCGGGCGCTGTTCTAGGCCCAGAAAGACAAACGAACGGATCGGGTGGGGCCCCGGCCCTCGTGGAGCTGAGCGGCAGCCCAGGCGGTCAGGTTATTGAAGCCCTGTTCCTGGGGTTTTTGATGTTTTCTTTGTCCTCATTCGCTTCCCCTCATTGGTTTTGTTTAGCCCGTTCTTACGCTCCTCCAAACCTTTTGGTTCTCTGCTAAATCGAGGGTGTGGTCAGACAAGTAATTAAGGGCTGCAGAAGCCGGGTGACGGTGAGTCTGGGTGGCTTGCGAACGAGGTGCGGTCAAGGTGAGTCACCCTCCCATCTCCCCCACCCATCTCCCCCTCCCTTCTCTCCCTCCCTCCGTCTCTTCCCCTCTCTCTCTCTGAATGTTTACAGAGTACCTGCTGTGGGAGACAAGTGATTGATTCTGGGATTTCACTTGAAAAGAAAAAGCAAACCCTCCGCGTAAATACTGGTGTCTTTAGTAATTACAGGGTCCTCGCAGAGAGAGGTGAACCTGTTTTCCGTGGCCACTGTGAGGCCCTCTTTGCTGCAGACCAGCCACCCAGACAGGGAGGCTGAACTCTCTCTGGGCCCCCATGCGCCCGCCCGGGAAGGGTGTCTGTGGCCCTGGACACAGTGTCCACGAGGTGAGCGCCTCTAGGAGCCCGCGGCGGTGACGCGAGGGTCCAGGGAGAGGCCTGTGGGGGAAGCGTGTGCAGAGGGGCGGGGTGCTGGGGTGCTGGGGGAGGGTAGTTGGGCCTGTGGCCCCCTGGGGGGTTTCATTTTAGCCAGGAGAAGACAGTGACCGAACTGTGCAGCTGGCTGCGGCCTCCGCACCTCTGGCCTTCAGCAGCTGTGCGCGTTTCCAGAACCCTCGGGGCCTCGAGAGGCCGGCAGGTGAGCCCTGTTCCCTCGGCCCCAGCCCCACCCGGCCACGCAGATTCGAGATGAAAGAGGAGCCGCTGAAGGCGCTGTGCAGGAGGGCGGCGGCCCGCCGGGCGCTGGTCCCGCAGCCTCAGGTCCACCCTGCAGGCCCGCAGCGTCTGGGGGGCTCTGGAGCGCTGCCCGCCCCCCCCCAAACCCCAGGCCGGGGGTGCAATGCTCACTGCTGTGGTTGGACTGGAAGGGCTGGGGTACGGGAGACGCGCAAGCCGATGAGTTAAGGACACAGACGGGTGGGGACGTCCTCTGAACCTGGAGCGAGGCCTTAAAGATACTTCCAAGGGGAGTCCAGATCGCCCAGACCAAGTGAGCAAGCAGAGAGGTAAGAACACCCAGTCTGGACTCAAACCGCGACCTAAACGGGGAAACGAAAGCGCGTGGACGCCTCCCCGGGTCGTGGCTGAGCGGACATGAGGACGCGGCAGCAGCTCCCTGCTTGAGGCGGGCAACCCGACGGGTAACCGGCATCCTCACTGCTAGCTGAGAGCACGCAAGTGTTCAGGGGCTGGTGCTGAAGTGGGTGGGAAAAACCCAGGCGTCAGAGCTGGGCCCCGGAGTCTGCACTTCCGTGCTGCAACTAGAAGGAAAGTGCAAGGAGTTGTGGGTGTAAGGGGGCGATGGACAGACTGCATGCCTGAAATGCTGGCTCCTCGCCTCAGCACAGCGCCCAGGGCCTGTGGGCAAGGAGGCGACTGCTCAGCTTCAGCCTCTGCGGCCGGGCGGAGAGGTCCTGCCGCCTCTCGTGGGCCTGCTGTGGAGCCGGGCTGGGCAGGTGGCGGGCAGGGTCTGCACGGGGTTCTTTGGGGCCCGGAAGCTGCGGTGGGCTTTTAGCTGCAGCTTGCAGAGAGGAGTGTCCAGAAAGGGGGCGACTGACCCAGAGGGGCTCTTGGAAATAAAGCTGATCCGGAAGTTTACAGGAGAACTGTAGACCAGGACCTTTGCAACACCAGTAACAATTCGGGATTTGTTCTGAGTCCTCGGAGGGTGTTCCCCGCCCGGGGCCTTGGACTCTTTGTTCAATAGAAGTGGATAGGAGGCTGGAGGAGAAATCCAGGCAAAGCTTCACTGGGGCAAAGGGAGCCAAGGCAAGAAACAGGTGCCCTGGGAGCTCCCTGGGGAGGGCGGGCTGGCCCCTTAAGTGGGGCGAGCGTGGGGGCAGACTGGAGGGTGGCTTAGGTGGTCTGCCCGCCCGTCGCTGGTACCCTGTGCAGGGACCGTGCACAGGACCCTGCCTTTGCTCCCAGCACCTCAGAGGTGGCCTTTCTGTGTCTTGCTCACAGTCTGCTCAGCTGGGCCTGCCTGCAGTTATTTTTAGTCCCGGCCTCTCAGTACCTTTGTATTTTCTCGCTGGTGACGTTTGTCCGGGTGCAGGAACTGCCGCATCAGGCCCCAGGGCCCAGACCATCTCGAGGACCTAGCATAGTTTGCACAGCAGAGTGCGTGGAGGCTTCCTAGGGTGATGTGTGTTTGTGTTGGTCGCTCAGTCGTGTCCAATTCTTTGCGACCCCATGGGATGTTGCCTGCCAGGCTCCTCTGTCCATGTGATCTTCCAGGCAAGAATACTGGAGTGGGTTGCCATTTCCTTCTCCAGGGCATCTCCCCCACCCAGGGCTCGAACCTGGGTCTCCTGTATTGCAGTCAGATGCTTTACCGTCTGAGCCACCAGGGAAGCCTTCTTAGGGGGGTCTGGTTTAAATACATTATGAATGTAGTTGACCTTTCAAGCTAAGGTCACCTTTCTTTTTCTAAAAAAAAAACAAAACACAACATTATGGTAAAACACATTCAATTTCCCTTGTATCCATTCTGAAGTATGAGGTCTGTGGCATCACGTCCGTTCACACTGTTTTGCAGCCATCACACCATCCATGCACAGGACTCCTCATCTTGCAAATCTGAAACTCTGCCCCATCAGACACTAACTCTCCCGTTCCGCCCCCGGGTCCCTGGCCCCCACCCTTCTACTTTCCGCATCCCCGAGGGTCCTCTTGTGAGTGGGATCATCTAGTATTTGTCCTTTTGTGTCTGGCTTATCTCATTGAGCACAGTGTCCTCAGGTTCCTCATGTTGTAGCCTGTGGCAGAATCTCCTCCATTTCTAAGGCAGAGTCCCCACTCTGAGTGGGTTCCCGGATGTTCAGATGAGGGTTTTGCATGGAACCAGGTCGGCCAGGAGAAGCCTGTGGACTGTGGCCCTCCCCTGTCGTCTGTACGGTTGCCCTCTGTCAGCTGGTCTCTCTCCCTGTCTGTGTACCAGCCTCTGAGCCTTCTCTGCCCTGCGTCCCCAGCTGTGTTCTCCAGGCAGACCTCAACGTCTCATCACCCTGCACGTTCCCCCACCCCTGCCCAGGCCTCCCACCTGGTCCATCTGACGCCTCACCCTCCTGCATGGTGCTGCCTCTTCCAGGAAGTCCTCCTGAGGGCTCCATCTTCGCTGGACCAAACCACCCAACTCACTTTACTTCTAGCCCAGCCATTACTGTGCTGCACTATAGTGATTTGCTTTTCCATTCCTTTCGTTAAAAAGAGCTTTGTCTTCATTTTCTTTTGTTCCCCTGGTGCCTGGTACACAGTCATCACTCAATAATTTGTAGGATAAACATATGCATGGGTAAGTGAAAAACTGGGAACTCATCTTCTGTATAAACCAGGCACCACCATTAGGATCAATGGACTTAATTATTGCATTTTATGGACTGAGATAAAGACATTTTTGGTGGAGATGTGATCAAGTTTGGGGCAAATAGGGAAGGGGCCGGTACTGTTTAGATCTGGTTCTGGGCAGAGGCAGTGGAAAAGGTGCCGTGGAAGGCCTCCTGTTCTCTGAGTCTATACAGACACGTCTGTAAATACCTGTATAGACACATAGACTCTTAGGCTATTCCAGGAGCGATTCACAAAGTGCTCAGATTACAGGGGACAGCTTCACCTCTCCCGGTGGGCACTGCACGCCTTCCTGGGCCCCTTGGTGGTCTTCATCTCCTGCCCGGGAGAGTAACCAGGTATCCGGCAGCACGGATGCACCTGCGCCCCGCACTGTGAGCAGGTCCATTCATCCGGGCGCGAGGCGCGTGCACACGGCCGCGCTCCGGAAGCTGAGCCTCTCGGGTGCAGGGGTGCCGCCCTCCCCGCGCGCCGGGCGGACAGGCTGGGCAGCCGGGGGCGGGGCGCGCGCTCAAGGGCATCTTTGTGCCCCCAGCACTCGGGGCGGGCCTGGAGCACAGATGGCCTCAGTAAATGTTTGCCGAGTGAGCCCATGAATGGGCGTTTTGTCGCTGGATCTTTTCATTTTTCCCTTGGCTTGCTCCCCGCTCTCCTTGAAATAACAGCTGCTTTCATGGGCCGAGTCCTTCGTTCTTGGGCCGCTGGACTCGTCTTCAGGGCCGGGAAGAAAACAGCAGGAAGGGACCCGCCCGGCAGCCTTGGTCTGGGCACTGCAGATCTACGCTCCGGGAGGGGCTCGGGGCCGAGGGGCCGGGCTGGCACCCAGGCAGGCAAGGGGCTGTGACGTTGTTGAAGAGACCCCTCCGCCGCCCCCACCCCGAACCCAGGTGCTCTGAGGCCCCCCCCCCCCCCCCTCCCCCTCCCCCCCCCCCCCTCTCCTCCCCGCCCCCTCCCCCGCCGGGCCGTGCAGACTGAGCGCTGCTCTGCGTCACGTGACCCTTCCCAGGAGCCGCACGGCGTGCAGGAGAAGCAGCTTTTGTTCCTCGTCCTCCTCGTCCGTTCCTGGGGGGTCCTCGGCTCCGAGGGCTGCCAGGATTCTGACAAAGCCCGCCCGGGCTCCTCCAGCCTCAACCGGCAGCTGTGTCTCCGCTTCCTTCCGCGTCTCCTCGTGTCAGCCACCCCACATGCGCCCCAGCGCCTTCAGGGGGGCCCTCCCCAACAGCGACACGCCCACGACGGCCACGTGTCCCCACCCAAGGGGTGCACCCCATCCGTGAAGTTGGTCCCCCTCCAGGTCTGTTTGCTCATCTGAAAGTGCTGAGTCACAGAACAATCACATTGAGAGCAACATCACCGAAAGGTTAAAAATGGGGATCGTGGGAAATTCTGAGGTCTGGGATGAGGACGAATAGATGTCCCACTGGCTTTGGTGACCCGGCCCGAGTCACTGCCCACCTTCAGGGCCATGGCGGATGTCCAGCGTGGAGGCTGAGGAGGGATGCCCCGTGGAACAGGCTCCCCGGCCCCGCCCCCCCCACACCCCCTGCATCCTGGCTCCCTGGCTGGCACTCAGCGCCCCCTCCCTGGTGATGGGAGGCGAGGCCCCATTGTGTAACTAGAGGCCCAGCCCTGCCCGTAGTGACCAAGGGTCTTCGGGGTCCCTTGTCCCTCCTTCTTCATTTCCTTGCTTGAAAACTGCCATAACTGCCACCTCGCAGGATCCTTGTGAGGGTCTCCCCCGTGTGGCCCCGTCCTGCCCCCAATGTTAACTCTCGGCTGGTCCCTGCCTGGGGGGCAGACGCCATCCTCCCGCCCAGAGCTCAGTGAGTCCTAGAAGCTGCAGGGGTCGGCAGGGTGAGGCCACCTGGCCACTGCCCGTGTTGGAACGCCGTTTCCTGCTTTGCTCCCCTGAATCCTGGGCTTGTGTCCACCCTGCCCTGGGACTGTGGGTGGGCACGTGTGTGGCTGCTCCCCTGGCCAGTCAGACTGGAGGGACCTTCTTATTCATCACTCGTGGTTCGTCCAGAGGCAGGGACAAGGCCTGCTCCATGCAAGGGTGGAAGTGGGGCTCCTGCTGGGCCGGGGTGGAGGCGAAGTGAGGGGGGCGGCGGTCTGCAGCAGAGGCTGAGCAGGTTAACCTCTGCGTAGGGTGGGGCTGGGTTGAAGTGTAATTGGTAAAGAAACTGAACAAACATTTTAAAAGCAGTTACAGAAAAATCTCACGGTGGATGGTTCTTTCCGTGGTAACAGGGACGGCTCAGCTTGCTTCTGCCCACTCGAAGGTTTGTCTTCCTCTGGAGCACGCTAGTAGGGTCATCTTGTTTTCCTTTCATGCCAGAGCCTGATGACGTCAGAACCTGGGCAGGGCTTTTCTCTTGTGCCAGTGCTGAGGAACGCTCTGGGACAGTTGGTGCCAGCAAAAATATTTTGTCTGCATTTGTGGAGAGAGAGTGGGGGAGCTGGCGTGAGGAACAGGGGAGAGTTGGATGCACTGGGAACGCTAGCCTTTGGGGGCTTCAAGGACTGATGGGGGCTTCCCTGGTGGCTCAGGTGGCAGAGTCTGCCTGCAATGCAGGAGACTCGGGTTCAGTCCCTGGGTTGGGAAGATCCTTGGAGAGGGAAATAACAGCCCATTTCGGTATTCTTGCCTGGAGAATCCCATGGACAGAGGAGCCTGGAGGGCTACTGTCCATGGGTTCAAAAAGACTTGGGCACGACTGAGCAACTAACACACACACACAAGGACTGATGGGAAATTAAAAAAAAAATTAGCAATAGCTCTGATAGCCCCAAGGAAGTGGACATTTTAGAAGTCTTCCCTGAAAACACACTCCTCACATTAGGTAATTTTGGTTGGAGCATCTAATCCTCTTATTTTTAAAAATGAGGGAAGATGAGAGCTGCTTAAAAGACTCACTCTGCTATTCTGAGACTAGATATCTGGCCAGGGGCTGAGATGAGGGTGGAGGCCGTGGGGTGGGAGAGCCATTTAGGTTAGTGTCTGCAGCCAGATGGGGGCGATGGGCGTAGGCAGCAGGGAGGTACCTGAATGCCTAAGAATCAGGGGCCACGTTCTGAACTGGGAGACTGGAGGGGCCGGCTTGCCTGGGGACCCCTGGAAAATGAGAGGTTTCTAGGCACGTTCAGATGGAAATGCTGGGTGGGTAGTCGACCTTATAGGGTGGGAGCTCAGGAAGGAAGGCTGCGTCCAGAGACACAAATTTGGGGGAGGTCAGTGTGGGCTGTGGCGTGGGGTCACCTGGAAGGGAGAGCAGCTCGGGGAGCAAGTGGGCCCTAGAGCTGGGGAGCCTGGGACCACCATGACCCAGAACCTGGGGGGACCCTGAGAAGGGGCAGGAGGGAGGAGACATTCTGGAAGCCGCAGCAGCTGCGGGAGGGGAGAGGCTGTATCAGGCTACGGCTCTGACTCCTGAGGTCTTTGCTGGTGTCGGTGGGACCCGCTCAGGTGCGGACAGGCAGCCAGATGGAGTGAGTTCAGGAAGGAAAGGGTGAGGAACGGCAGACATGTCGTGGGGGCTGCTCAGAGTCAATGGGGAGACAGAAATCTGTTTAAAGATGCGTCTGTACGCCTACAGGAGTGGGCTAGTAGGGAGGGGCGGATCGAAGATGCAGGAGAGAGGTACGACTGCTGGGTGCTGCCCTGGACGTGAGACGGGGCCCCTGAGTGAGGGAGTGGACTTGATCCCAGGATGGAAGTGGATGTAATGGTTCAACTGGAGGTTTCTCAGGTTGGGTTGGGCGAGGTGCGGGACAGATCTGGGGCAGGGCATGGATTATCAGATACTCTTTGGGTTAGAAAATGACTCGAATGGTTTAACCATTTGGACCACGCCTCCTGACCCGGGCCCTGGAAAATCTGGACGCCGCCGGATGTGGTCACTTTCGGTAAATCGTGCCGTTCTGTTGCGGCGGCAGGAACAGTGGTGCTCATCCCACACTCCATCTGTCCCCCATCCTGGAACCCCTCCACGCCCAGCCACAGTGATGGGTGGCTATCTGCGGCGAATGGGCTGTAAGAGGGTGTGATGCGTCACTTCTGGGTCGGGGCACTGAAGGGCTGGACCCAGAACTGCAGCTGTGACCCGAGGTGGCACCTGGAGCCCAGCACTCCCACCGCCCCACCTGCTACCCGCCTGTCCGAGCCAGAAATACATCATGAGCTGAAGACGAGTTGGTTCCCTCACAGCACTGCCGTTTCAGGGTTAAAACATTACCATCATGTAACCTGGTCTATTACTGACCCGAAAGCACCTGACCAACCAGGGCATAGCGCAGAGTTTGGGTTTGCCTTTGGATTAAAGGCCCAAGGATCTTGTGAGAAACTCTGGTGATGCTGCAGGCATCCGGGACGTTCTTGTGACTCACTGACTGTGCCGTGAACACGCCGCACACGTGCCTGGGGGGCAGCTTCATCTCCAGGTGGGGCCCATCATGAACCTGGGACTCATCTTTCCTCACCCGGGAGGAAGCTGATAGGTGTCCTCCCCATGGGCGGTTCTCTTTTCCATCATCTAAAGCCTGTAGTTCTTGGTTCCTGATGAAATTCACACCAGACCGAGGCTCACAACCCAGACGGGTGGCGGAGAGAGGAGAGGGATGCGTTGAAACACCGGGCCGTGCCCTCTTCAAGCCCACAGCTGGCAGGCTGATCTCTCCTGAAGCCTCCTACTGCTGCCTTTGCAGCCTGGGAACCCGGACCTGCTCTTTCACCTGAGTGTTCTAAAACTGCACAGTTTAGAGAAAAGGCTGACCCTGAGTTGAGGGTAGGATCCAGGCCCTCGCTTCACTCTGCAAAGCCAAGGCGGCTCTGCACAGAGCCTGCCTCCTTCCCACCTGCCACCCCGCGGCCCCCTGCGGAATTACAGGCTCCTGCCTGTCGGAGTGGGAGGATCCTGTTACCCGTCTGCATGCTTATCTGATCTTCACAGGGTTCTAGCCCTGGAAGGCGCCTTGCAGATGACCTAAGCCAGTCTTCTCATTTCCAGCTAAGGTAACAGAGGCCCAGGGCAGGGGCACAGCGCTAGTGAGAGCTGAGCCAGGCCAGGAGCCTGCAGCCCGGGAAGTCCCCGTCTGTTCCTCCAGCTCCCTCACTCCCCCCACCACTCAGCCCATCTTCCCTGTGCCTCTGACGTGCAGGGCCCCAAGCTGAGGGGCCCCGGAGCTGCCCCGAGGAGCTTCCCGAGAAGGAAGGTGGGCAGGAAAAAGGCCACTGCGCCAACGATTGCTCTGTGCGAGGTAAAAAGGCAGGCCGGGAGAGGCTCCCCACCTCTCCTGTGGGCAGAGTTGGGGCAAACCTCTGGACCCGGGCTTCTCCTGCGGGGAGGGCAGGGCGGGCAGGGGTGCACAGGGCAGACGGTGGGGGCGGGGGCGGGCCTCCTTGTGGAGCTCACTGTCAGCAGAGCATCGCTCAGGAATGAAAACGGCCCCCACAGTTGTTCTGCGTTGGGCTGAAATGGCCTGGCCTTTCCGCAGCTGCTTCTGTCAGTCACTGGGTGTGGGCTGCCTGGGGAGGGGGTGCAGACCCTGAAGGAGTCACAGCGGGAGGCTGTCTGCGCTGGGCAGTTCCAGCAGCTGGGACAGCCAGTCCTTTCTTGAAGGGAGTCTGGGCAGCACATCTCAGAGGCCACCACAGCATTTGCAGAACTGGCGTGGTTGATGGGGTGGGTTCCTGAGAACATGGAGGAGGACAGGGTCAGAGCACAGGGGAAGAGATCAACCTTGGACACAGGGAGGGGGCATCTCTGCTTAATGAGGGGGAGAAGGAGGTAAGAATGAGGCCACACAAAGGTATGGGTTTGAGTAGAGAGACAAGGTGTCGGGGAAATTGAGCCTGACAACCTCGATTTTCTTTCTAAGTGCAGAAGCTGGGTCATCTGCTGAGCTTGGGCTTAGTGGGGTTAGGGCTTGAGGGGAAGAGTCCTCAAGGTAAATGAGAGGGTGCAATCCCGGGGGCTGCAGGGCAGTGTGTTGAGGGGCAGCTGCTGATGGGGTGGCTAGAGGTTTAAGCCCTGCCTGCTGGGTCATGTGACTTCCCTGGTGGTTATCTGAGCCCAGTGGGAGAGCAGAGAAGAGCAGTCTCCCACCTGTGCTGGGGCGGGACTGGGGAGGAGGCGGGAAACAGGGAGTTAGCTAGTTGCCTTAGGTTCCCAGACAGCTCTTCAGGATTCTTTAGAGAGAAACTCTTGATTTGAAAATGGCGTTTGTCTTCTAAGGGGCTAGGCATTAAGAGGGTATTAGGAGTTAATGTGTGGGTGACATCACCTGCTGTGTCAGTCCGGTTTATTGATTTATTTTTTCATGGATCACACTTGGTATTTTGTTGTGAAATCTTGGTCTGATTAAAGGTCACAGACTTTCTCCTCTGTCTTCTGCAAGTCTGACAGTTTTAGGGTTCTCATTTACGTCTCTGAACCATTTTGACTTCACTTTGTGTATGATGTAGAGTGTAAATTGAAGTTCATTAATAATTAAGGAATGCCAACTAAAATCACATTGAGATACTCCTTAGGATGGCTAAATGAAAAAGACTGGGAACATGCAGTGGTACAGTCACTGTGGAAACAGCTTGTCAGGTTCTTAAGAAGTTACACATGGTACAACCATTCTGCTCCAGGTCTTCAACTACAGGAAATGAAAGCACATGTTCACACAGAGACTTACTCATTCACACGTGTTTGCAGCAGCTTGACTGCAATATCCCCAAACTGAAAACCGCCCAAGTGGACACCACTGCGTGAGGGCTAAACACACAGCGATGTATCCAGCCAGTGGAACCCTGATCATCAACACAAAAGAAGGAACAACTGACTCATGCAACAACCTGCGTGAATCTCAATATAACTGTGAGGAGAGAAAAGGCAGACAAAAAGTTGCACACACTGTACTTTCCATTTACATAAAACTCTAGAAATGCATACTCTGTGGCTGAGTGCAGCACAGTGTCTGGGGTGGGGGAGGGGAGGAAGGGTCCCAGGCACTTGAGGAAGCCTCTGGGGGTGATGGACATGTACCCTCTTGATTGTGCTGATGATTCTATGAGTTACACGTGTCACAGCTTAAGTCTATATACTTTGATCAGTGCAGTTACTGTAGTTTATTTCTTAATAAAGCTGTTAATCTATTATAATATTGACCTGAAAATTATAAATTGAATCATTAATTAGCGAACTGAGCAAACTTATTAACAATACTTACCTTCTTAACTGTCAGTTTAATTTAGACCTATTAGAGATTTAAAAGGCAGAACTGATAGCTCTGTCCTTAAACCCAAGGTAGTTGCAACAGAATCTGACAAGAATGGGCGCTGTGTGCTTTCACTACAAAGACACTCTCAACGCACCGCAGGGGCCCTGTGTCAACTCTGAAGGTCCCAGAGTGACTCAAGCCAAGCTCCCCAGCAGGGCTGACAGTGGCCCCGCCTCTGAGCGGCAGACGGGGAGACTGGTCTCAGGGGCTGAACCCTTAGCCGAGGCCCGCGCTTGTACCGGGACCAGCTCTGGGGTCTTGGACCAAAGGCGCGCCAGCACACGCCCCTAACGCAGCCCACGCAGCTCTGCTGAGAGCCCCCCAGCATCGCTGCCATTCTGACGGGCCTCCAGCAGTTACGGCGCTGCTGGCAGCAGGAGGGTTTTAGAAAGTGTAACCCAGCTCGCGGGACACAGGCGGCCGCGCTGAGCGCTTGTGGCACCGACTAAACAGCGCGGGACCACGCGTCTACACCCGGGAAGGTGCTCCTGCGAGTCTACACTTCGCCCGATGGAGACACCGCCCCGCCCCGCCCACTCCCGGGCCCGCCCCTCAACGTCCCACCTAGGCTCCGCCTTCCCCGGAAGGCCCCGCCCCGCCCACTCCCGGGCCCCGCCCCGCCCACTCCCGGGCCCCGCCCCTCAACTTCCCTCTCAGGCCCCGCCTCCCCGGAAGGCCCCGCCCACTCGGCCTCTCGGCGCTTTCCTGCTGGCGTCTGGTGGTGGCGGCGGGCGGACGGGCGCGGACGGGCTCCGGGCGGATGGAGCGACCGGCGGCCGCCGCGGGCGGGGACGTGTCCCTGCACAACTTCAGCGCGAGGCTGTGGGAGCAGCTCGTTCACTTCCACGTGATGCGGCTGACGGACTCGCTCTTCCTCTGGGTGGGGGCCACGCCGCACCTGCGCAACCTCGCCGTGGCCATGTGCACGCGCTACGTGAGTGGGCGGGGGGCGGGGAGGGGGAGGGCGGGGATGAGGAAGGGGGAGGGGTGCTGGGGCCCCGGAGGGGGCGGGGGAGGGGAGGGGGGAGGGGCCGGGTCTGCCGGGGGCTGCGCCGCCCACCCGGGGGGCTCTGTCCCGCCGCATGGCTGGTCCCCCCACCCGCCTCCGGTCTCTGGTTGGAGTGTCGGGGTCCCCGCGGGACGTCTGCTGTCCGCTGTCACCCTCCCTGTGCCGGGGGTGGCGTGTCCCCCCCTTTTTCCTGCCGGTTCCTCGCTGACCGTGTTTGTTTGCGTTTCCCGCACGGACCTGTCTCCCGCTCTTTCGCTCTGCTGTCCCATCGGGGGTGTAATTGGTGTCCTATTGGGCTCCCCAGACCCCCGGCCGCTCCTCCACGGCCGCCCCTCCCGCGGAATCCAGCCACTTCTCACCTCCCTCACCTGTCACCTGGGCCCCGCGCCATCGCTCCCCCGGCCGAGGTCCGCTTTGCCACCTATGGGGTGTGTCAGAGCCGCTGTATCCAAGGGCGGCAGACTGGGGGCTGAGAACAGCAGAGAGGGCGGAATCGAGGCATCCGCGGGCTGCTTCCTCCCGTCTCCGGGCTCGAGGTGCCGCTGACACCTCGGGGCCCCTTGGCTGGCAGCCTCCTCACCCCAGTCCTGCTCCCGTGTCCCAGGCCTCCTGTGTGCGTCTCAGTCTGTCCCCTTCTTCCCAAAACACCAGTCCTATTAGCGGAAAGGTCCGCCTCACTTTGCTTATGTCTCAACTACATCTGCAGAGACCCTGTTTCCAAATAAAGTCACCTTCGCAGGTGCTGGGGTCAGGACGCTAGGACCTGGACATTCCTCTTGGAGGACGTGGCTCAGCCTGGTGCTGACAGCATCAGCCTTGTCATTCCTGCACTCAGACCCTCAAGAGTTTAGAGCCTGCATGGACCTCCAGGCCCTGTAACGGCTGGGGCGCCCCCACCCCTCTGACTTCGCACCCACTTGCCCCTCTGGGCTGCTCCAGCCCTTCACGGGGCAGGCCTGTCTGCTCCCAGGAGAGGCTGCAGAGCTGGGCGACACAGGCCCACTGCAGGGGACGCTGGCCTGCGACCGGAAGGGGGGCTTCGGGACCCTGGGTGCCCAGGTGATCCAGGAGGCTGGACCTCGCAGAAGAACCAGTACCGCTCTCTGTTTTCCTTGCAGGACTCCATTCCTCTGTCCACTGCCCTCCTTGGGGACGCGTCTGACACCATGTCCACCGGCCTTGCCCAGCGCTTAGGTAGGTTCTGCAGCTCAGCTGCCGGAGCGCCCGGGTGGGGCTGTTCAGTGAATCGGGGAGGTGAGTCAGTGTAGGAGGGAGGGTCTCCGTCTGGGAGGTGAACCCTCTGGTCGCTGCAGGAAGCCCAGGCCTTGCGCACTGGTCTCAGGAGGGGGTACCGGCACCCTCTCTGGGGGCCTGCTCCCCTCGGGCTCCAATGGCCTTGGCTGCCTCCGAGCCAATGAGTGACAGGTGATGTTGCTCCTCGTCCTCCTGGGAGGCGAGGGTGAGTGACGCCCATGGCGCCCAGTGGCAGCGGCTCCAGGTAGCATCCGGGGCCTGCCCTTCACTGCACCTGATGCTGCTCAGAGCTGGAAGGGAGATGGCCTGGCCTGAGGGTGGTGTGGAGGGGGTGTAAGCAGGGGCCGAGGTTGGGGGCTGCAGCCTCCACTGCACCCCGAGCATCTGTCCCGCAGATGCCTCACCGGTCCAGGTGAGGATGCCCGTGGCTGGCGTGTGTGACTGCCCGGTGGTCCCCGGTGCCTGGGCACCTCGATGGGCAGAGCAGCCTCACCCCCGTCTGGCCTGAGTGTCCCGGCCACGTGCGGAGCCCGGCGTCCTGGCCGGGGTGCGGTGGTGGGGCCCCTGCCCTGGTTTTGAGGCGCTCTCTGTGGTTGTGTTCACAGTTCTGTCGGCCTGGTCCCTGGGGAGTGGGCGTGTCTGTGGTGGTCGCTCTGGGACGCCCCACGGTCACACGGATTCCGGGCACCGCCGGCTTTCTAGGGGCGGGGTGTCACGGGGCCCACAGGCCGCACCAGACGGGGTGGGGACCACAGGGCCAGCGGCCACGTCTCAGGAGCGGCCACCACACTAGTGCTTTAGGCTGAAGTTACAGGAACCCGAGTGGTAAGTCAGCTTGGTAATCTCTTACTAGGAAGCGATTTTGATTCTACAGAAAAGCAGCAAGAAAGAAAGTCTTCCTGTTTAGCTTTTTTCATCTGGGTTCCCAGGTGCCGCCATTCCTTCTCTGCCTTTGCTGGAGCTGGTGGTTTTTAGTGAAAATAGGTTGGAAGCCTGACGCCCTTGGGTTTCACTGTGTTTGCCTGCGTTTCAGGGTAACCGCCTCACCCCAGCAGGCAGACCCCATGTGCCGGGCCTGGGGGAGGAGGGCGGGAGCCTGCTGGTGTGTGGAGCTGGGACTGGGGGGTCCCCGAGTGTGGACAGAGTCCGGGAGAGGAGGTGGTGGGAGCTCGTTTGAGGAGAAGGAATGAGCTGGCTCTTCAGTGAAGGGAGGCCGGCTCCCAGTGTCCTTGGGGCGAGGCCTGGAAGCAGTCTGTAAGCAAAGACCGGGGTTCTTTTTATTTCTTTTTTGCATTTTGTGCAAATGTTGGGGCTTTTAAAAATTAGCATTTTTCTTTCACGTGGTTTACATCAGTTTACAAACAACGTAATCTGCAACAGAACACAGACGTAGGTCAGATATAATGGAGGCTCCCACCTGCCCATGTCTGCAAACCTGGTGGCTGTTGGCCACCACCCAGCAGGGTCGGCACGCGTGGTGAGATGCCAGCACTGCGCCCCACCCCCCACCCCCCGGGGTGGGTCACACGGCTGCTGAGATCGTGTCGGGCCAGCCTGTGACGCCCTGCTGCATCATCCTGTGGACCTGGGGTCTGGACCCTGCAGTGGAAGTTGTGTTATTAACTGTTGTTGGTTGTCTGGACGGTGCTGAAGAGACAGGTGTCCCGAGACCATCTCGTGTGGGAGAGCTGAGCGCCCTGGGGCTTCCCATGGACGGGGACCCCTTGCTCTATGCAGCTCTGGAGGGCAGAGGGGCTGCTGGGTGGACGAGCAGGTGGGCCCGGGTCTTGGCTCGTGGAGGGATGGGGGTCAGCGGCCCATGGGGTCGGGCTTTCTGCCACTGAACGCGGAGCCTCTGTGATGCGAGGGGCCCAGCTTCCCCCGCGCCTACTCTTTGCCTCTGATTGTGGGACGCGCCCGTCTCTGTGGCCCGCAGGGAGGAGCGCTTTGCCCCTGCCCCTGGGGGGGTGGGACTGGGTGAAGGGGCTGGTACCTCCCGCTTGTCCTCAGGACCTGTCCTGCCTTCAGGTGCTGGGTGTGCAGCTTGAGTCGGTTTTCCCGGTTGGAGCCGCTCCCACCAGCCCTAGGTGGTTCTGTAGAAAGGGGCTCAGTCGTGTATTCAGCATGCAATTGAAAACCATACGTCGTGTGTGTGTGTGTGTGTGTGTGTGTGTGTGTGTGCGCGCGCTTGCACATACATTCATGTAGGAGTGTCAGCTCCTCTGGGAGGAGGGTGGTGGGGCTAGGGGAGAGGGTGGTACTGGAGGACCTTAATACTTTAAATCTGTGGACATCATCTTGTGGTTTGAAGAAGCACAGCAACCAGCCAGCCCTGTGTGTAGCACGGTGGGTCACAGACACGGCGATCTGTGAACAGACTCGGGGGGGGTCTGGGGGTGCACCTCACCGGGTCCCGGTGCCGTGGCTCTCAGAACTGCTGTTCCGGATGAGCAGTGGGTCCAGCGACTGGTCTGCTTTGCAGCAGCTGCCTGTGATGTCGTCGGAGTCAGAGCTTGCTTCGCTCTCAAAGAGCCTGCCTTTTTCAGGGCTTTCTCCACTGTGGGCAGGCGTGGGGTCACATGCGTCCCTGCGGTCTCTCTTCCAGCCAGGAAGACCAGCAAGCAGGTCTTCGTCAGCTATAACCTTCCAAACACCAGCAGCAGCTTCGAGTTGCTGGTAGAAAACCGGATCAAGGAGGAGATGCTGGCCTTTCCGGAGAAGTTCTAGCCAGAGAGACTCAGGCACAGGGGACGCTTGAATAAACGGACTGGATCCCACCGCTGCAGCAGGTTTACGTGTTCGAGTTTGTTCTTAAAGGGCCGGTCTCCTCCCTCCAGTCGCCGGGGTAGGGTCCCAGGGCTGCACCTGAGGGTCCAGGGAGGAGGGGTCCAGCAGGACGTGTGAGGGTGGGGAGGCCGCCCCGGTCCCCTAGAGGGCGTGGGCCACGACTGTGTCAGGCCGTCCTGCCAGCTCCATCCCGGAGGTCTCGCTCTGCTGGGCCCAGTCCCCTCACCTGGGAGGTGGGAACCGTCTCCGGGCTGGGTTATCACCAGACACGCTCTGCAAACCCTGGATGCTGGTGTCCCTAGGAACTGGGTTCCCGGTTTACCTGCTTCGCTGAACGGATCCCAGCGTCAGCCCCTCCCCATGCTTCCCGCCACCCCGTCTTTCCTTCTATCTCCTCTCTCCTCCGCGCCCCGGGCCCTTCCTGCCCGCGTCTTAACCCTCAGCCTTTTCCTGCCGCTCGAGGTGGCATCAGTCTCTCTGGGACACGTGCTGCTTTCCGGAAGCCACAGTGCTCCTGGGTCAGCACCTCCTCACTTGGCTTCCAGTTGCGTCCCTGGGGAGTTTTTACAGCTTCCTCCCCAGAGTCAGGCGGCCCCTGCTTTGTGGGGCCGGAGAGCGCCCCACGTGCTTCTCAGCACAGCCAAGGCGGGGACTGGACTCTGACGCTTGGGGTCCACATGGGCCCCTTTTGTCCCGGGAGGCAGTGGTTCAGGACCCTGGAGTGCGTTTCTCGTGGTGGCAGGTATCACGTTGGGCTGGTGCCTGGAGTTGGGCTGGGACGCTCGGCCGGGATGAAAGGCCCTTCCAGGAACTGGGTCCTGGGCTAAGCCGCTAACCTGTGAGCCCCGGCCCGTCACGGCTTGGAGGTACGGAGGGCACCTCTCTAGGAGGGAGGGATAGGTAACAAAATCAGGGCTATGGAGAGGAGAGTTTGGTATAAATACTTTATTAAAGAAATATTGCTTTCTTGTTAAAAAAAAAAAAAACACTACATTAAAGAGAGCCCTGGGCGCTCAGTCTTCCGACAAGTCACAGTGTGAGAATCGTTCCCTCCCTGGGAGGCTCCAGGCCCCGGGTGAGGTCAGCAGGACGGCCACACACCAGTGGGGCGAGCTCGGAAACCTGCCGCCCCTCCTCGGGTCTGAGCGGGGCACTGAGCAGGCAGTGGGCAGTCACCCCACCCTGCCTCCGCCCGCCCGGAAGACGAGGACCTGCTGGCCAGGAGCCCCCCGGCCTGGGGCAGGGCAGGGGCTGGGGTCACGCGGGCGCTGAAGCAGGGACACAGTGAGACCTGAACGCACAGGGTTTATTCCTTGTAGCCAGTGGTTGTGAAATGCCCTGCAGGGGATCCTATCGGATGAGGTAGGGAAGACATTCCAGAGGAGGTTTGTTAATGGGGCAACATCTTTATTTCTGTACATTTACACACACATCTCCCCCAGGGTACAACAGCCGTGATGGCATGCAGGCGGCACGGAAGGCCTGGTCAGGGCTGGGTGCAGCTCTGTGCCGCCAGCAGGCACTCCAGGGGTCCCGTCTGGAAGCTTCCAGGTTGCTGCCACGGGGCAGGGAGGGCCCCTCAGTGAGGCCGGCATGCTGCGTCCCCCTGGCCCGGGGCTGCATCCTGGCCAGGGTCCCCACGGTCTCGTGGCCCGTCGGCCCCGCCGTTTGGCTCTAGGATGTGGTACCAGGGACAGTACTTACTCTGCGAGGCCTCATTCTTGCTGTTCTGTGGTCAGACCAGCTCACCAGCCCCTTCCCCCTAGTCGCCAGTGATTACGCTCTTAGAAAATGAGATATTTAAACCGTTTTACTCTGTTTTGGGTGCTAATATGCGGGATATTAGGTGAGTTGTTACTGGTTTCTGGAAAAGAACAGAAAGCAGAAGGGTTGCCTGTGTGCCTGACTAGTTGGAAGGGGGGGTCCCGGCTCCCTGGGGTCGGGACAGGGGGTGCAGGGTGGCGCCGGGCCCCCCAGGCGGGCAGTCAGGTGCCTGAGCAGTGTCTCCCTGCTGAGCGTGGAGGACACGGGCTGGGGGTCCACGCGTGACCGGGGCCTGGCCAAGCAGGCGGGGCGCTGCCGTCTCGCCCACGTGGGCGGGGGCTTGGGGACTTGGCCTGCGGGAGGCTTTTCTGCTTTGGCCCCGCCTCTCAGCCATTGCTCACGGAAGCCATGAGCCCGGGCTGCCGGGCAGTGCTGCTCCCACGCCCGCGGGAGCCCAGCTCGGCCAGCGTCTCGTCTAGTCCAGGAGCCGGGCCTGACCACGACGGGACAGTGCTGACCCCACAGGACCGGCGTCTACCGCGGTCACCTAAGACGACAGTCTTCCTGGAGGTGCAGGCCACACCCTGCGGCTTCACGCGTTCCCTAGAGGTCTGCACCGCCAGCGGGAGGCCACGCAGCGCCTGGGGTCTGGTGAGTGGGCTGGTTTGGGGTCGCAGGTGCAGGCACGCCTGGCAGGTGGGGCCCGGGGACCCTGCTTGCTGCCCTGGCCCCCACACTGCGGGCCTGTCCTGGACCGGGGGGCCCACACCCAGCACGTGAGAAGGGCTGAGGCATCTCCTGGTTTGGCAGACAGGCCTGGAGGTTAAGGTGAGTGTGACCCGCCCGTGGAAACCGAGAACAGAAGTGACTTGAGAGATGGAGAGCCAGGAGGAGCTGGGTCACAGGCCCTGCGAGTTTGCTCACTTTCCCACAAAGTTTTCCGGAGCCCACGGCTCCTCCCAGGTCGGCCAGCGTGTGTTGGCTCGGTCGGGGGCGGGAGGTCGCCTTGCTGGTTCACACAGACTTGGGGCCATGCTGTCCCTGGAAGAAGAGCCCACGGCAAAGACGTGTCCCAGAGCTGGGGCTGGGCCTTCCAGAGAGAGCCCAGGCTGCCCCCAGACGGGTGCCGGTGCTGCGACAGGATGGGGCCCGCCTGGCCGGTGAGGGTAGCGTCTTGGCCTCCCCCGGGCCGCCTCTGAAACAGCCGCAGAGGGGAACCGAAGGCCTGACAGGCGGGAGGACGGGTCGAGGAACGCGACGGCGCCCTCGCAAGGCGGGGCGGGGCGAGCTCGGGTGGGTTATTGCTTCTCTCGCTTGGCCTCGATGCCCTCCGAGGCTGCGGTCAGGCCCCGCCCCGGGCCCGCTCCTCGCCGGGGGAAGGAGAGGGCACGGCCGGTCCCTCGCAGGCTCCCCGGGGCCTCCAGGCTGGTGATTTGCGCGCGGTGTGTGCTCAGGACACGGCCTACCTGGGCCACGCCTGCGAGAGTGCCCGTCCCTCCCGGAGCGCTGCCGCGGTCGCGTTTCCCTTGGGTTTAGTTCAGGAAGGAGCCGGTAGTGAAGTCGTGCGGCAGAAACGCTGACTGCGAGGCGGGGCGGGGAGGGCCTTTCCTGCGGGAGCTGAGCCGGGAGGCGGGCGACAGTGACTCGTGGACGCGAGGCGCTGGTTGATGGGGGGCGCAGCGGGCAGACCTGCGCTGGAAGACCGCGGCGAGGCCGCCACTCATCACTTATGACTTCGGTGAAATGGTGACGCTTTTCCCCGGAAAGAGCTTCCGGATCAAGTATAAAAGGATGATCTCGAAGGAGAGACGAAGCTGGTTTTAATGATATTGTGAGCTGCTTTTCCCCAACAGAAAAGACCTTTACAAACCATCACAGAGACTCCAGCAAAACCCTAGCCACTCACATCTCAGTCTGAGGAGAGCGCAGCCCTGGGGATGCTCGGCGGCGGGGGACCCCGGGGGGCCGGGCTGCACGGTCCGGTCCAGCGGCGGCGTGTCCTTCCCGAGGGGGGCTCGGTTTTGAGATCAGTGAAGGGAAGGGAATAAAGTGCTTCTTGTAAAAATGACCAAAATAAATACAAACATCTCATGGCAGAAAAGAAAGTCTCCGAAGGGTCGTCTGCTAGTCCGCTCCCCAGAGCGGGGCGGGGTCGCGCCGCGCGCCGGCTACATGGGGCGCGCGCCGGCGGCCGTGGCGCCGTCGGGCAGCCCGGCGCCCGCGGCGGCCGCGCCGTGCAGCCCCGAGTAGTCCTTGAGCTCGGCGTGGGTGGGCAGCAGCGGCTGCTCGCCGCGCCGGGGCGGCAGCAGCGGCTGGCGCGTATAGTGTTCGCCGTCGGCGAGGCTCTCGGGCAGGCTCTGGCCGCGGCTCTCGGGCAGCAGCAGCAGGCAGATGATGCAGATGAGCGTGCAGCAGGCGAAGATGACGTGGTGCAGGAAGTAGCCCTTCTGGTTGTGCAGCTCGATGATGGGCGCCGTCAGCATGCCGAAGCCCGCGCTGGCCAGCACCAGCCCCAGCCCGCCGCACCTGCGAGGGCGCACGGTCAGCGGGCCGGGCCGGGCCGGGCCCCACCCTGCCCCGGCCCGTCCCGCGTTCCCCGCGTCAGCCCAGGCTTCTTCCTTCCTTCACTTTCAAAGGTGACTCTATGATAACCACCACCGTAAGGGGGAAAACCAGCCTCACCTGCCCTACAAGATAGACACTGTTGAGAAACCAGGGGTTAGCAGATTACGCTGTTGTCCCGAGGCTTGCTTTCCGCTTAGAAGAGAGGAGGGTGGCCACGGATTAACGAAGGCATTAAAAACACATCAAGAGGAAAGCTGCCAAGACAGTGGAGCTTAAAGGCCCCGAGCTCGCCCCCTGCAAGGGCCCACCAGAACCACAGCTGTCTGCAGAACAACCATTGACGCCAAATAGATCCACAACTGAAGGCGTGAAGAAGGAACCATGACAAGGTGGGCAGGAGGACCAGAAGCACAGTATAAAGTCTCATGACTCCCACCAGACCACTGACCCACATGCTGGAGAATATATTCCGGAGGATCTCCCGCAGAAGTGAGTTCTGAGCCCCCCAAGTCGGGCTCCCCAGCTTGGGCGTCCCGCACCAGGAAGAAACACACCGCAACACAATAAAGGCCACATATGACGAACCCAGGCTGCCCAGTGGCGCAGTGGTAAAGAATCTGCCTGTCAGTGCAGGAGACGCAGGTTTGATTCCCCTCCAGGGAAGAGCCCTGGAGGAGAAGACAGCAGCCCACTCCAGTGTTCTCGCCTGGGAAATCCCATGGACAGAGGAGCCTGGGGGCCCACAGGCCACGGGGTCACAGAGACTCGGACATGACTTAGCGGCTGGGCACGAGCATGGTCACATGGTCACAGACCCAGAGGTGACCCACTCGACAGTGAAAAGCTGAAAGCATCTCCTCTGCGATCAGGAACAAGAACAAGGTGTGCACTCTCACCATTTCTACTCAATGTAGTTTTGAATAAAAATCCTAGCCACAGCAATCAGAGAAGAAGAATCCAAATTGGAAAGAAGTAAAACTGTCACTGTTTGCAGATGACATGATACTATATATAGAAAATCCTAAAGATGCCACCAGAAAAACTGCTGGAGCTCATCAGTGAATTCAGTAAAACTGCAAGATGAGAAATTAATAAACAAGTCTGTTGCATTTCTGTACACTAACAACAAACTATCAGTAAGAGAAATTAAGGAAACAGTCTCATTTACCATCACATCAAAGAGAATAAAATACGTAGGAATAAACCTACCTAAGGAGGTAAAAGACTTGTATTCTGAAAGCTATGATGCTGATGAAAGAAATAGAAGATGACAAAAACAAATAGGAATATACACTGTTTTTGGATTGGGAGAATCACTGTTCTTAAAATCACCACCACACAAGGCAATCTACAGATTGAGTGCAGTCCTTATCAGAATACCCATGACATTTTTCACAGAACTACAACAAATATCTTAGAAACTTAGGGAAACACAGCAGACCTGTAATAGCCAAAACAATCTTGAGAAAGCAGAAGAGAGCTGCAGGAATCAAGCTCCCTGACTCCAGACTACACTACAAAGCTACAGTGATCACGACAGCATGGTGCTGGCACAGAAACCGACATGCAGACCAACGGAACAGAGTAGAAAGCCCAGAAAGAAACCCGCACACTTATGGTCAGTTAACCTGTGACAGAGGAGTCAAGAATGTGCAGTGGGGAACAGACAGTCAAGCATTCTCTTCTGGAACGTCCACAGCAGACACCCTGCTTCGTAACCATTGGGACGCGGCAGATCAGATCACCCTGGTCCTCGGCAGGAGGGCCACTGGCCGAGTGAATGCAGCAGAGTGAATATGACGACCTGCAGAGAGTGGTGTGACTGAGCCACCTGAAGTTGGATAAACGAGAACCTGAAACAACCGTTTGGTCCTCATGAGTCTGCTCACTCCAGGAAGCCGCAGGGCGCTGCAGGGGTGCTGGGGCTAAAGCGCTTGTTCTCAGGCTTTTGATACCAGTGAGCCGTCATTTTCTGCAAGACCACCTGGGTGACCTTCCCGTGCCTGAGTCTGGGTGGTGCCGAGGGAGGTGGGCCCACAGGGAGGTGGGTACACAGCCCCCAAGGGGGTCCTGGTCAAGGAGCTGGGCTCCTCTCAGAGTCCAGGCGAACTTGACATGGTAAGGTATTAGGTTACTGTGCGTGCTGTCGCTTCAGTTGTGTCTGACTCTGCAACCCTATGGACTGTAGCCTGCCAGGCTCCTCTCTCCATGGGATTCTCCAGGCCAGAATACTGGAGTGGGTAGACTTTCCCTTCTCCAGGGGATCTTCCCAAACCAGTGATTG
The DNA here is from genome assembly GCA_015832495.2 of Alces alces. NCBI lineage: Eukaryota > Metazoa > Chordata > Mammalia > Artiodactyla > Cervidae > Alces > Alces alces. The sequence continues at coordinate 47,357,510 of JADEYB020000019.1, read as the reverse complement.
AAGCCAGGTCTCCCACATTGCAGGTGGATTCTTTTATCACCTGAGCTACCACTGGCAGGCGGATTCTTTAGCACTAGCGCCACTGGGGAGGTCTATCAAATGAAATGTATTTGATTTACAGTAGAACCTTGGACTGGTTTTTAAAAAGTGCCTCTGTGTCTACAAATGCATACGTATAAAATGCAATACATGTGTGCATGCATATGTACTATGCAATATGTCTTTACATATTTTTCCCCACAAAAGCCGTTTTCTGTTGATTTCCTATTAAGGATCCCTTGGGATTAGTAAGATCAGGAACAGCTGTGGCAGAATCTGATATTCCATTTTCGGCTCTTGTGTTTCAGAAATCTCAGTTCAGAGAATGGGATGATCATGTGGTTGGTTCTGAGGCTCTACCCTGCCCCCACCACCCCGGAAAGCTGACTTTGTACATTTTCTGCTTTTCTCTAGCTTGTCAGGAGAGGGCAGCACCTGCTCATATTTAAGCAGTAGATTTACAGAGAAAGGAGGACCCAGGGCAGGTTGCCTCCTCCAGCTTCAGGAGCACAAAGGTTTAATATGCACTGGATATCTGATTTACTAGTGATGATGTGATGGTGATGCGTTAGTCCCTCAGTCGTGCCCGACTCAGTGACGCCAAGGACTGCAGCCCACCAGGCTCCTCTGTCCATGGACGTCTCCAAGCAAGAATACTGGAGCGGGCAGCCTTTCTCTTCTCCAGGGGAATCTTCCCGACCCAGGGAGCAAACCCAGGTCTCCTGCATTGCAGGCAGATTCTTTACCATCTGCACCAAAGGAAAGGGCCCTTATTTTTTTACTAGTAATAACACCTAAATTACTTTAACGATAAAAAGGTTGGCATGCAGGCAGATTTCTTATAAGTAGCAAGCTTGAATTAAGTTTTCTGGGATCTTGGGGGGAAAAAAAAGAAAAAGAAAAAACAAAGAATCTTCAAATTATTCTTTTAAAGACATGAACCCAGCATCTTGAACACGGAAAACAAGCCTCCTGTTTTTCGATTCCTCCGTTGTGTTTCTTATTTTTACTGCCTTTCTGTGAAGTCAGAGATGAACAAATATTTCTGCCAATCTCTGCATATCACTGCCAGAAACACTGAGATAGGCATCGCTGGTAACACCATGTCCCTGGGATCAGACCCTCTGCGTGCTCTCTGTCCACACCCGTCCCTGAAGATGGGGCCTTCAGGATGAGTCTCTCTCAGGGCAGAGGTGAGCTCCCCCCACTTGAGGCAAAGGGCGCGAGTCTTGGGTCACTTCCCCGGGGAGCCTGTGCTGTAGACATTTATATACAAGGTAAGCGGCCGCCCCGCGTGTCTCGAACATGCAGGCTGGTGCCCGCTCGTGAGGGCCACCTGGAGCAGTGACACAGGGGTGTTCCATCTGGCGGGAGTGGGGCCGGGGAGGAGCCGGTCAGAGAGAGTAAGGTGCTGGGGGGGGGGGGAGGCAGGCACCGGCGCCCCCCGGAGCCTGTGAGGAGGTGTCGGCAGGTGACGCTGCTCACCTCAGGTGAAGGAAACACAAGCAAAAATAAACGGGACCTAATTAAACTGTCTGAAGTTAAAGGTTTTGCACAGTAAAGGAAACCGTCAACAACATGAAAAGCCAACCTACTGAATGGGAGACAGTATTTGCAAGTGGTATGACCGATAAGCAGTTAACATCCAAAATACACAAACAGCTGATATAACTCAGCGTCAAAAACAGAAGACCCCAACTGAAACATCGGCAGAACCGAATATGCATTTTTCCAAAGAAGTGCAGATGGCCTAGAGGCACGGGAAAATGCTCCGCATCACCAGTCATCAGGGAAAAGCAGATCAGAACCACAGCGAGGTACCACCTCACCCCCGCCAAAATGGCCATCATCGAAAAGAACACAACCTGCCCTCATCGGGCCGATGAGGACGTGGAGAAACGAACCTTTGTGCCCTGCTGGTGGGAAGTGCTGCAGCCACCACGGAGACCACGATGGAGGTTTCTCAGCAAACCAACACTGGAACTACCACATGATCCAGATTCCACTTCTGGGTCCAAGGAAAACCCAAAACACCAAGACCAGACGTGCTCCTCAGTGTTCAGAGCGGCATTATTTACAGCAGCCAAAACATGGAAGCATCCCAAGTGTCCACGGACAGATCAAGAAGACGCGGTGGATACACGCGATGGAACGTCAGCCATGAAAAAGAGCAAGACTGTGCCATTTGCAACATGGACAGATTTGGAGGGTGTCATGCTAAGTGAAGTAAGTCAGAGAAAGACAGATCCTGTATGGTATCACTTGTAAGTGTAATCTAAAAAGTAGAAGAAACTAGGGAATATAGCAGAAAGGAAGCAGAATCACAGACATGGGAAACAGACTAGTTAGTGGCTCCCAGTGGGGGGAGAGTGCGGGGGGCATGATAGGGTGGGGGGTAAGAGGTGCAAACCAGCCGGCGTAAAACATGCCACAAGGATGTACACTACAGCATGGGGAACAGAGCCAGTCCTTTATAATTTACCTTTCAATTAACATATAGTAACCTTCAAACAATCACTGCGGCACACCTGAAACTTACATTGTGCGTCGACTGTCCATAAAGAAAAGCAAAGCCCTGCAGCCAGGCCCTGGCGCACAGACAGCCAGGAGTTGGGAGCTTAAGTGGCTCGTCCCTGCCCCCAGCGCCTGCCTCCTCCCCGTCCAGTCTGTGAGGGCGCCTGCCTGCAGCTTGCAGTGGCACGGGGCCTGTCATACCAAAGCCACCGCCGCCGCTTCACCTGCCAGATCCCCCAGTCCTGCCGAAGCCCAAGGGAAGTGCCTGCTGCGCCTGGAGGCCCTGGAGCATGCCCGTCGCCCGGGGACGTGACAGCTGGCGCCTGGGGGCCTGGCTGCCTCTGGATAGTGGGTCCCTGACCTTCGCGGCTGTGCTTGTTCAGAGGGTGTGTTCCTAGCAGTGGTGAACAGAAGGCTAATTCTCTATTCGCAGACAGGAAGCTCGCAGGCCCGAGCGGCCCCTCCCAGCTGCTCCGGGTTCAGCTGTGAGATGGGAGGGGCAGGAAGCCCACTTCCCCCCAGCGGCTCTGGGACTGCCCCCGAGGGGACACGCCAGGGAGGGCCGGGGTGCGGGGTGTCCCGAGGGGAGCGTCCTCACTGGGAGACCGCCGACCTCACCTCCGTCCTCTGCAACTACAAACGCATCGCCCAGCTCAGGTATTCTGTCTAGTCTGTCATCCTGACAAGCTGACCCTGAGAACATTCGCTGAATTTCTGTCCCCAATAATCTTGCCAGGTCTGCCTCCTAGGAAAAGGATGACTGCGTTTCCTTCAGTTCAGCTTGTTCAGCAGAACCTAACCATGATGACTGCCAGGGTGAAGGGTGGCCCGCCCCGGAGAGACAACCACACACAGGTCTGACCATGATTCCTGCCCTCTGAAGGAGCCCTCCTGCTGGGCGCCTTTGTGAAGGGAGGGTGTTTAACCCGCAGAGAGACGCCGAGGGCTGCTGTCTGCCTGGGCACTCTGCGGAGTCCCGCCTGAAATAAGCTCCTGGCATCGTATTCCAGGATGGGGCAGCCTTCAGGCTTGGCGCGCGTGTGAGAACCCAGAAGGAGGAATCAGAAATCAGGCAGTCCCGCGGACCTGCTTGCCTCCGCCCAGAGCCCAGGGGCAAGACGGTCCATCCTGGGCACCCTGCCTTGAACGGGACTGGCCGCATGTGTCTCTCACGTGGGAAAGGGAGGCTGGCAGGGTGTTGTGTGCTGGCGGCCTGGGCTCTATCTCATGGCTGAACAACTGCCACACTCACAATTAACAAAGCACATGTTTAGAAAGTTACTGACATTCACACACCAAGTTCAGGAGCTCGACCGAAAGTCACGGCCTCACTGAACCCAATGACGCCCGTCCGTGTCGTCTTCACCTCAGCACCAGAGCCTGTGCACGCGCCCCCCCGCCCCCCAGGGACAGGGCAGGTCCCCCCGCCGTTTCAGAAAACAGGCCACTACTCAGTCTTTGCACTCGGCCTCTGCCGGGCAGGCACACGGGGGTGGTTCCCAACAAGTGTTTGTCAGACAAATCAGTGACGTGACCGGCTGGGCTTTCTCTCTATGAGGCTTTTCTTTGGACTGGAGACACCGGCTTCTCAGCCAGCAGAAGACCAAGGCCCTTTCTACTCTACTTTCTGAGACCGACTTGTCACTGAATCCTCCTAGGAGAGTGGGCAGCGCTTGGTGGGGCTGAAGCACAGGCATATATCCAGGGACCCCCTGACACCCCTCCTTTACCAGGGCCTCTTGTGTGGCTTGTACCCCCAAATCCCTCTGTTCCCCATCCCTCCAGCTGCCTGGACGGGACCCAGGGCTCAGTTCTCCTCTGATTCGGGCATCCCTGGGGGTCAGGGTGGAACAGCAGTCCATCCCAAGCGGACGCCCAGTGCAGCCTGCACCTTGTCCAGAGGCCCGGGCTAGAGCTGGTGGCTCATTCACCAGAAGCTTTGCCAGGCAGCGCCCACCCCAACCCCAGTGTCCTTGGAAGACCCCCGCCCGCCCCGTGGACGGCACACACGCACCTGATGACCGTGGGGGTGATCTCGGCACAGAAGAACACGCTGAGGCTCCCCACCGCGTGGGAGGCGAACATGCCCACTATGGAGAAGGTGATGGAGAACTTGTCCTTGACGCTGTCGCTCATTCCTGGGGGAGAACCAGGGCTGTGAGAGGCTGGAGGGCGCGGGGGAAGGGGCGGGGGGAGGGGGCCTGACGGCGCTCTCCCCTCCTCCCCTCTGCCCGGGGTGAGGCGCAGACCCGGGAGACAGCAGCGAGTCCAGGCGTGGGAGGTCAGAGCCCTCCTGGCAAGTTCCCCTGAGGCCCCGGGGGGCTGGAGCACGGGGCCCAGGCTGACTCTGCTGGAAGCTGAGGACGGGAGCGACCGGCAGGGATGGAGGCTGGGGGGCTCCCTGGCTGGGGGCTGCACCCTCCTGTCCCGTCTTCCGGGTCAGCCCCAGAGAGCTGTCTCGGCTGTGGAAAGCCTGGCCCGCCTGGCCTCAGGCCTGACCAAGACGAGGGACAGGAGCCCCGAGCTTGATTTAGCGGAACAAAAACTCAGATAACCCCGAGAGAGGAACGGGGGCCTGGAGGGAATGTGCCGGACCGAGTCAGGCATCTTGGCCGTGGCTCGGGGTCTGACCTCACACCCAGGTGGCGGCAGGCAAGCTGCTGAGGGTCGGAAGCGGGGTGCGGCCTGTTCCCCGCGAGGCTGGTCGGGAGCCCCGGGGGCTCGGCTCTGTAGGCCGGGCTCTTGCGTGCGCGCAGCCGTGTCACGCGCATCCGTGTTGCATGCAGGGGCAGCGATTCAACAGTCCCTGCGGCCAGGGCGGCGGGCTTGTGGGGTTCACATGCGGGGTGGGCGGCTTCCCCTGGCGGCGGTCAGCCAGACCTCCCAACGCTCCTGCATCCCAGCAGGCGTGGCTGGGCCGGGCCACACTGCCGGCTGCTGCCAGGGGAAGGGGCGAGGGCAGCGTGCAAGCCGGACGCAAACGGGAGGGGGGCAGCCAGGCTTTCTAGAGGTGGGAGGGACAGAGGACAAGTGGATGCGTGTGGTGTCCAACCTACGGCCAACTTCAGCTGCAACTCTTGGGGTGAAAGGGGTGGGGAGAGAGAGGAAAGGGAAACCACAGGTCTGTGAGTCGCTCTGAAAACGCCCTTCCGGTGCAATAAAAAGACAGCGTCACCACACGCCCCCAGGGCTCACCTGAGTCTGGGTGCTGGCTGTATTTCCCGATCACTGGGCCGTGGAACCGCAGTGGAGGGGGACGGAGGCGGGCAGAGAGAAGAGAAAGAGAGCAGGTCAGGGCGGCTGTTGCAACCTCGTGTGTCCTGGGGCAGCGGGGTGGCCTCTCTGCCCGCCTGCCAGGCCCATGTGGGCAGCACGGTTGACACTGCCAGCGGCCAGAGAGCGGGAGAGCCCAGGGCCTCCGGGTGGGCATCTCACCAAATGGAGCGCCTCCTGTTCAGAAGGGCGGTCTGGGGCCCCTCTGGCTCTGGAGCCTGAGGGGGGTGCAGCTCTGAGAGGAGGGGTCCAGGCACAGCACCCTGCACCCCTCAAGCCAAAGGGTGACTTTCACTGTGTCCAACGCCACTCAGGTCCCTGCAGCCTGTGCTGGGGCACAGCCTCAGGTTAGACCAGATGGCATCAGGTGCCCGTGAAGCCTGGTCCCCTGGGCACCCCAGCTCAGGGACCAAGGTGGCGGCTGTGAGCCTGGGCTGCCGCTTGCCTGCACGTCCCCCCAACCCAGGGGCGCCGAGGAAGGCTCCCCAAGGGCAACTCAGGAGGCCCCAGCAGGGGACGGACCCCATGTGGCCACAGCTGAAAACAAGACCAGTCTCCCGGCAAGATGCTGAACGCATGCAAACTTGCCCACGTCGGAAACCTGAGTCCAACACTGGCTGTTCTAGAATCCAGCTGGCACAACAAGGCTGAGGAAGTCCTCAGTCTTTTCCTTCTCTTCCCTTTGTTCTGGACGCGCGCTCCCCACCTGGACGTCACACAGACCTGGGGTACTAGGAGGCGTTTGGCTTTCTCAGCAGCTCTGGCCTAACTCCCGACACCTCGGGAGGGAGGGGGCAGCCATCAGAGGCATCTGGTTGCTGCAGCGCCGGCGGGGTGGGGCTGGGGGGACGGTCCTGGGTGGAGGCGGCTCGGGTGCCCGGCTCCCGCCTCGCTCCGGGTGATCAGACACTCTGGGCCTTGTCCCCACGTGGGAGCAGCTTCAGGTCACCAGAGCCGCACTGAGCTACACAGATGGTCTAGCTTTTCTTTAAATGATTTTTAACGCTTACTGAGAAGTTCTCCGGCCCCAAGAGCAGCTAATAAACTCGGGAACACGTACTGAAAAGCAGTGTCCCAGGGCAAGGGTGTCACCGAGTGTTTATCTTTCCCTCGATATCACACGAGAGAAAAGTCCTTCCTTACTTCTCAGGTGATGATGGATCACAAAGGGGCCGTGTGGCCACCAGGGGGTCACGGCCGCCAGGACTGCAAAGGCCTCGGTGCCCGGGAGGGCTGGGGTCAGGGCGGGAGGGGAGACCCCACACCCTAGGGGCAGGAGGGGAGACCCCACACCCCTGGGGCAGTGGCCGAGCGTTCTAAGGGAAGCTCATCCTGCAGCCGCTCAGGGCAGGGGTTCTGGGAGGGCAGCGGGGCCCCTGGGTATCGCCCCGCCCCACCCCTGTGCCCCTGGTCCCGCCTGCTGCCCGCTGCCCCCCCGCCCCCGGCCCGGCCCACTCACGGTTGAGCAGCCCGAGCTGCAGGAGCGAGGCCAGGGCGGTGAGGATCATGAAGAGCAGCAGGCCGCCCCGGCGGCCCAGGACACGCACCGCCAGGCACATGGCCAGGCAGGACGCCAGCGCGATGCCGGCCGCCGCGTAGTAGTCGGCGTAGAAGTCCTCGAGCAGCGGCACCTTCACCTCGTGGCCCATCATGCTGCGGGCGAAGCAGTGGTGGATTCCGAAGCCGGTCAGCCTGCGGGCACACAGCGTGTGGGCCCCGAGGTCCTGGGGGCGGGGCCGCCGCGCAGGGGTGCTCCCGGTGCGCCCCGCTTTCCCGAGGCTGGGGGTCCGTGTCCGCCAGCAGCTCGGGCAGCTCCTCGGCTCACGCCCGCGGCGCCGCTCCTGGGCGCCCCACCCGCCGCCCAGCCCCGCACTCACGAGTTCACACACAGCACCACGATGTTCTTCCACAGGTTCCGGGTCCCCACCACCTTCACGATGCAGACCTTCCTGGGCCTCCGGGACAGCTCCTTCTCCAGCTCTGCGGGGAACAGCGCGTGAGCCACACTGGCCGGCCGGCTGGCAGGGGGCCCCACTGACAGCTGGGTGCGAACTGGGGCGTCAGGAGGAGAGCGGTTTCTGCTAAGGCAGGGGAGGGCCTGGCTCTCGGGGCAGAACACTGGCTTTGCAGGGGCAGCAGGGGCTGCAGGGAACCGGGCCTTTCCCAGAGACAGCAGGGTGCACGGAACAGCCACCCAAGTGGGCTCTGTCTGCAGGCGCTGCTGGCGGGCGCTGAGGCCCTGGTTAGGCTCGGGCAGGGGTTCTCCTCCTTGTGGAGTCTGACTGGTCTGCATCTCCCTCTGCTTAAGGACTGGGAGATGCACGCGCTGCCCTGGTCCCCAAACCACCCCTGTGGGCACAACAAACTGGGCAGGTACAGTGCCCGCATCTTAGAAAGAGAAGGGGCCAAATGGACCAGGAGATCCAACCAGTCCATCCTAAAGGAGATCATCCTGAATATTCATTGGAAGGACTGATGCTGAAGCTGAAACTCCAATACTTGGCTACCTGATGTGAAGACCTGACTCATTGGAAAAGACCCTGATGCTGGGAAAGATGGAAGGCGGGAGAAGGGGATGACAGGATGAGATGGTTGGATGGCATCACTGACACGATGGACTTGAGTTTGAGCAAGCTCTGGGAGTTGGTGATGGACAGGGAAGCCTGGTGTGCGTCCATGGGGTCGCAGAGTCTGACTTGACTGAGCGACTGAACAGCCACAACGACACCCTTTTCAGGGGCCAGAAAAAGAGACTTAAGCAAGCAGGACTGCTGAAGCTGGGGAAGTGAGTAAAGACTGAAAGTGAGCCGACCAGAGGCGGCTGGGGGCCTGAGGAGTGGGCAGCCCTGGTGGGGTCCTGGGCAGCCCTCGGTGGGGATGTCGGGTCCGGGCTGCAGCTGGGCTGCCCGCAGAACAGCTGTGCAGTTTCCCAGCCGTGACACAGTCAGGGGACCTGTGACGTTACAACCGGGAGACTGATGGGGAGGTTTCAGAATTCTGTCTCTGCAGCTTTACCATAAACTTGAGATGAATTCTAAACAAGTGCACTAAAAATAAAGCCCACGGTGGGTGGAAGGCCTGGGGTAAGCGGGGTCACCTCTGGAGGGGCCTGGGAGTGGCAGCTCTCTCGGGAGATGGGGTCTTGGGGGCGTGTGCCCCTCCTGAACATCCTAGGCCCGCTCCGACCCCGGGACGCCCTGCCCCCCCCTGCCATCCCGCGGGAGAGGGTCACCACCTCACCAGTGACAGCTGGGGGAAAACAGGCTGCTTAACCACAAGGGCTTCGGAGGCTTTCTCTTTTAAAAATGTTTGGGGACTTCCCCTGTGACCCAGTGGTTAAGAATATGCCTTCCAACGCAGGGGACGTGGGTTCGATCCCTGGTGAGCAACCAAGAGCCCACAGGCTACGGGGCAGTGAAGCCGGCGCCCACAACTGCTGAAAGCCTGCATTGCACGGGAGACCCAGTGCAGCCAAAAAAGAAAAAGTCCGGGTCAGCACCGCCAGCTGGGGCCCGGAAGGGAGAAGGGGGACCGCTCCTACAGCTGAGGGATCAGCCCCCTGAGTCTCCAGAACCTTCTTCCTTCTCACTGTTCAGGCCCAGACCTGGCGGCCTGTGCCCCAGCTGGAACAGCTGGCCATCCAGCCGTCCATCCACAGGTCCTCCTGACCTTTGTCGTCCCCTCTGCAGAAACAGGCTCATGGGGGTTACAGACACACTTTCCCCACGGTCACAACACTAGAAGACTTTTACAGAGCATGGAAATGTGCTCCAAACACATAATGCCGATCCAACGATACGAGTATCCTCACTGTTGTAAAACTGCTCATGAACCTGATATCACAGGTTCCAAACTTGCTCACCGTGGAAATCTTCCAAGAAGAAAAACTAAACGTCCATTAGTACAGCTGTATAGATTAAATTTTTTTTTTGTACTGTGGCCCAAACTGAATTCCTGATACTTTCTGGTATATGAAATAGAGGTTGTTAAGAAGCTGTAGCAATTGTAATTATCACCTGAGTTTTGTTTTCTTTTTTAAGCATTAAACTCTGGAGCCCAAGTTGACTGTAGTCTGCAGAGGTAGCTGCGTTATTCTGGGTGGAATCCCATTGACCCATCGGGGCCGCTGGTGTCTTGAGCGTCCCCGGCCTGTCAACAACAACACAGAACTTCCCAGGTCTGTTCTGGGAGGAAACCCAGTGGGGAGGGCCTCGGGAAGGACACCAGAGGCCTTTCGGTCTCTCCAGAAATTTCGAGGCTCCCTGAGGTCCTCACGTGGGGGAACAGGAGGGACAAGGGGCATGGAGAACAGGCTCTGAGCACCCACGAGTCGACAGGGAGACGCCTCCCCTCTCCCCGAGCCTCTTCCAACCTCTTGGAGCCAGACTTGAGATTCCAAGACGAAGGCTAAGTCGGGCCTCTGGGGTTCCAGGCCTCCCCTGCTCCGCCCGCGCCCCCTCTCTGCCCTGCTCCCTGCGATGGGCCACCAGGGAGCTGGCCCTGGCTGGGCAGGTGACAGCTGTCCTCACCTCGGGGGGCGAGGGGCCTGATGGAACCCCAGCTCTCACCCTCGGGCTGAGGCTTCCCGTCTGATGAAGGGACGGATTAACGACCAGACAGAAGTTGCGGGGCTGCCTGGCTCCCCGGGTGCGGCTGCCTCCCTGGCCCTGGGCTCGGCTGACCCAGACCGTCCCGGCTTCTCCCCAGCCAGTGCAGGAACTCCTTCCTGGGCCTGGGGGACCCCCGCTGACCCGAGGCTGACCCCTGAGGGGGCCTCTCGGCCTGCGAGGCTCCAGCCAGCCTGAGGACCCCGCAGGAGCAGGAAGCTTATGCAGAGCGTCAGACGCGGGGCGCTGGGGGCAAGGACAGGGCCTGACACAAGGACCTGCTCCTCACCCGGGGTCCAGGACAGACGGACAAGACAGAGCGAGCCACACGGGGCCGGGCCTACGCTCTGTTACTGAGCAGGGCTCAGGCAAAGCCCCCGGGCCTGATGTGGGGATCCTCGAACCTCAGAGCCGCACCCGAACAACCTGGGCCAGGACGCTCCCCTCAGCGTCAGGCTGCCCAGAGAGGGCCTGTTGCAGGGGGACAGGACTGCCCTGACCTGCTCACGCGGAGGAGGCCAGAGGGGCTCCTCCCAAGGAGGGAACGCTGGGGGTGGGGAGCCCTGCCCCAGCCCCAGCCTCTTGGGGCCCCTTCCCCAGAGGTAGAGGGGGATGATCTGATTGACAGAACAGGTTGTGAGGGGGGTCAAAGGCACAAAGAGCGGCTCAGCCCCGCCTGGCGGGGGTGGAGTCGGGGCTGGAGAGAAGCCTGGAGGGGCCTGGGTTAGATGCCGGGGAGGAGCGTCCACCCAGGCAGTGCAGGGCGCGGGTTCTGGAGCTCGGACAGCCGCCGTCCCCCCGCTTTACCCGGGTGCTGCCGCGGAGGGAGACCCAGGGGCGGGGACAGCTGTGTGCCCCGGGGTCCCGGGCTGAACCCAGCACCACCCAACTCCCGGGCAGGGAAGCGGGAAAAGACTGAGCACAGCCTTCCAGAAACAGGAGAGAATGAATCCATGCAATGACGATGCAAACAAGCTCCCCCCAGACGGGTTCTAACCCGGAAGCAGCAGAGGAGGCGACCTAAGTGGGGAAACGCCGGAGACAAGGCACTTTGACTTAAGAGCGCTGACGTGCTAATGGCTGGACTTGGGCAAGACTGGGGATGAGGGCTGGACTGTCCGCAAAGCGCAGACGCGGCCCTCCGCCCCGCCGGGCCTGCGTCCACCCCCCTCTCCTGCAGCAGCACTGAAGCCGCTGCCGCTGGGCTTCCAGGGCCCACGTCCCAGGGCTACTGCTCACTAGCTGTGTGACCCCTGGCAAGACGCTCAGCCTCTCTGTGCCTCGGCCCCCTCACCTGCGAACAGGCACAGTCACAGCACCCTGCACAGAACTGCGGGGGAAAGACTCAGCACGCGCCACTCACTTCCAGGGCTTGCTGAACACAGAGCTCAGGGTTCGTTCCAAGATCTCCTGGACCAGGGCTCGGGCTGCCGGGAGGGGCCCAGGAGTCTGGGTTCCAACACCTCCTGGTGACGCCACACGTCTGGTCCAGCCTGTGCTGACATTCCTGATAAATTCTACGGATCTGAACTTTCCTGCTTCTTCCGATGCCCAGTCAATAGGTCCTAACAGATACAGACAACGGGGTAGCTGCCTGAAGGTCCTGCTTGGGAGAGATGGCTCGGGGACCAGGGCCACCCCCAGGCCAGCATCTGCTGGCACCACAGCCTGCAGGCAGGCAGGCAAGGCTGAGTGCCAGGCGCCGGCTAAGCCTCGAGTTCCCCCCGAGGAGCAGGGGCACAGAAGGTCACGCCCCCCTCTAGACTTGGACCCGATCACGTTCCTTGTTGAGCTGGGGACTGACCATCATAGGAAGTGAGACCGCTGGGTGGGGCCACTGCCTGGCAGAGTGGGGCCCATGCAGCGTGACTCCCTGTCCTGGGGGGTGGCTGGTGGGTCCCCCACGCCTGGTGGGGCCTCGGGGCCGAAGGGAAGACGTGCTCACCGGGCATCACGCCTTTGATGTCACTCTCGGGACTCATGCGGTTCTTCTGCGTGAAGTGCAGGATCAGCTTCTTTGCCGACTCAAACTGGTGGGTGGCCATGAGCCACCGCAGGGACTCGGGGAAGATCCTGCAGAGAGACGGGGGGGCGGGTGAGGGTCTTTGCATCGTGTGGGGTGAGGAGACGCTCTGTCGGGGGCTGGGAGCATCCAGGCAGGTCCGTCTGGGTTTCTGTCCGTGAGCTGGGGAGGCCAGTGGATGCTCAGGACTCGGGTAGTGCCGCCGGCCAAAAGAAGACTGTGGCCCTGGATGTTCCAGTTTTTTTTTTTTAGAAAAAGTGTAAACGTCGCAGTTTTTAAAATATGGCAGAAAGGAGCAGCATCCTCCCAGCTGTGTCAAGAAACCCATGTGGGCTGTTGAGCACAACGCTGTGCCTCTAAAGCCCGTTCCGGCAACTCACGGACGGGCTGCTTTCGTGAAAGTTTGTCTCAAACCCGGGGCTTCCCTGGTGGCTCAGACGGTAAAGAGTGCAGGAGACTTGGGTTTGCTCCCTGGGTCGGGAAGATCCCCTGGAGAAGGAAACGGCCACCCACTCCAGCATTCTTGCCTGGGAAATCCTATGGACAGATCTGTTTCAAAAAACAAATGTTCACAGAATGGTTTTAAGTTTTAAAAAATGCCCCCATCCTAGCAACCTGACAGGCACTTTCCCAGGCCTCCCCCGCAGAACTGGTTTCACCTTGCTGCTAATGCCCAGAACTGCTCCCTGAGAGGATGGTTTTCAAGGGTTATTGGCAACAGACTCCTTGCTGGTTTGTGTTTAGGATGAAATCTGATGAGGATTCCCAGCGGGAGGAGAAAACCTCCCAGTCGTGTCTTATCCTCAGTGCATTTTGTACTTTTACATTATAACGACATCTGCAAGTCGGCCGAAGAGAACAACGTGCCTGTTTGGAGCAGGGGTCAGCGTGCTTTTCTGTAAAAGCCCGAACAGTCAGTATTTTAGGCTTTGCCTGAGGGCCGCGGGGCCTCTTCATAAACCAGCCACTGCCCCTTCCTCAGGGGCGGGCTGTGTCCCCAGGACCTGACTCTGAGGCTGGCGGCGCCCCTGGGTGGGGGACGCCGAAGCTGGGAGTCGGGGCTGGGGACGATAGCACAGCCCCTGCAGCCCGCTCTCCGCGTGTCCCCGTGTCCCCTGTCGCTTGCAGGGTGTCCGGGAAGCGTGACCGATGCTGATAAGCAGTTATCTTTGCTGCTGCCTGGCACCTGCCCTGCCAGCTCTGGGGAGACTCCAGTTAGAGTCAGCCAGAAGCCAGAAAAGCTCACTCTGACAGAGTCACATCACTCATGATGCAACAGCTGTCATCCCCTTGCTTGTTTGAACAGAAATCAAGTTTCTAAATGTTCATGATGTATTCTGCAGGAAGAGCTGACGTCAGCCGTACATTGGGTACCCTGGGCTGCTCTGTGAGTTAATCTGAGCTGGGCGACCTGGGTTGTCACCAAGAGTCAAAGAGCCCCCCCACCAGGCTGCAGGAGGGGCCTACCCAGGAAGGCATGGTCCGAGCCAGAAGCTGGGCTCGGGGAGCCCCACGTCTTTTCCCCTGGGAGCCCCCCAGAAAGCTGATAAAACACAGGTTTCAAACTGGAGGTACAGATTTTTTTTTTAAATAATAAAAGTTAATGTTTTACTGGCCTTTACTTTTTACAAATTAACTTTGAATAATGTATGTCCAGCAAATAGAAACACTCAGAATCATATTACATAGACATTAACATCTTGCCATATTTTATCAGAGCTTTTCTTTGTAATGAAATAGCCTAACACAAATGCCCACTCTTATACCTCTCAATACCCTCTCCCATCCATCTTTCTGATTTATTTGAGTTTAGTGTCACATTCTTATTTCTTGAGAGAGACACATAGATCATTAACTTTAATTCTTCTTTTCTAATATGTGCATTTTGGACTTCAAAATTCCACCTACCATTTTAGCTACACTTTACAACTTTTGATAAGGAGTTCTTGCTGAGATTTGATTCTAAATATTTTGTGACTCTCTCAGGGTTTTTCCTTACCTATGACAAACCTCGTAGATATTTTAAAAATGTAAATGTTACATATACATGTATATATAAACATATGTACATATTACATATATATATATACATTTACCAACACATAGGGTTTGAGAGGAGGGTAGTGGTAGAGTTGCAATCTTGTTTCATTGATTCTTAATTTTTAAAAATCATTTTGAGAAAACATAGTCTGTGTTCCTGCAAGCTGGTACAACCAGAACCCTGGATCCAGGAGGAGAAATGAGAGGAGAGAGGCAGGGCCCAGGGAGGGGGGCCCCTGAGGTTATGGGGGAGCAGCGGCCCTCCGACCAGAAGGAACCCAAGTAAGAAACCGCTCTCCCAGGAGACCCGGGCACAGGTGACAGGCAGACTCTTAGCCACACGACCCGTCTCCAGGGGCAGACAATATTGCCAGCCACACCCCCACGACTGGGTCTACACTCACTAGGTCTGCTGCCACACGTTTCCCATGAGTTTAAGCCTTTCAAGCTTGTTATGTGGAAGTAACATTCTCCCCACTGCACAGATGGGAAGACTCAGGTGAACAAAGTTTAGGGACATCATCCAGATTCCAGGGGGTTAAAGGCAGAGCTGGATCAGAGCCCAGGCACCCCGACCCAGGACCCATGACCAGAACCTCGGGGGTCACAGCAAAGATGCCCAGCCTGAGTGCGGGGACAGTGCTCCGATGATGGGGGATGGGAGGCAGACACTGGTCCAGCGACACCCCCTCGGGCCCTCCAGATGCTGCGGTGCCCATCCCCTCCCCGGTGTTTCAATCTGCTGTGGTCATAAAGGACTCGCTGAGCCGTCCGCCGGTGAGAAAGCCCAGGACGGCCGCTCCAACCTGGCTGATGTGCGGTGCGGCCACATTATGGGACCTTAATGAAATGTCTCCTGACAAGTACATAATGTAATAACACCGTGGAAATTAAAAAGCCGCCAGTGGCCCAGGGTCTGGCAGGAATGTAGCTGAGCCTCAGGAATATCCATCGTAAGAGCGTAGTGGGCGGCTGGAGCCCACGTCTGCTGCGGGACTCACGTGTGGGGCCAACACTAAAACAGCAACCACTCCAGTATTCCTGCCTGGAGGATCCCACGGACAGAGGACAGGGGTGGCTACAGTCCATGGGGTCGCAGGTGAGTCAGACAGGACTGAGCCACTAAACAAGAAGCTGCAAGTCAGACTTGCACGCATGGTCTGTTCTGCATCCCCGTCACCTGAAATATCCCTCGGAAATTAAAACTTAATCCTGTGATCCTTTCATAATACTATGACGCTGACATTTTCTTCTTAACGTTTAACAATAAAGCCAAGTACTGCTTCTGTCCCACTGGACATCATGCACGTTGCCTTCCTGCTCATCCACATAACACCTGGTCCTGGCAAGGGTCTGCATCTAAAGCTTGTCTCTCTTCAAATCACTGAACTGGAACATTTACTCACAAAGAAAGTATGGAAGTGAGGCTGATTGCCGACACCCTGTAAAATTAAGTCTATACTTGAGTTGTTCTTGTGATTCCAAGGCACTTAGTTCTGGGTACCAGGCCTGCTGACAGCTGTGCTCACACACTGGTGATGCGACATCACCACCCTCATGGGGGAAACGCGACCCAACACGATCGACCGGGCACAGGGAGAAACATGTAAACCGGTGAGGATGGAGGGGCAGAGCCGTGAAAGGCTTTGAGGATGGAGTTTCCCTGAACGTGGCTGAGAAAAGGGCCGTAGATGATTGTTCTAAGGGTGCTTTGATTTAAAGAGGTGATTCTAGCTCTGGAGTATTACCAAGCATCACATGTATGACATTCTGAAAAGGCTCTCAAAATGGAAAAAAAAAAAAAAAGACTAGAATTGAATTAAACACCAGTTGGAAGGATATTCTGAGTCTTTGAGTCAAAGCTCTTATAAAAATATACACTTGGTTCCAGTAGATAAGCTTTCACCTGAATTTTTTTTAAACTTTCGTTCTGTTTGGTATTGAAAAAATTAGGTAAGGAGGCTCAATTCAGGGTAGAGCAAATGGATATGAATTAGCTCTTTTTAAAAAAAGTCAAGTTCATGATTTCAGCTAAATTTAGTAAATTAGGGAGAAGGGACAAGTACAAAATTAAAGAAAATTTGGCTCTCAGGATGGTTGAGCCCCAAAGTCTTCCTTAGGCAAATGAACCCTTCCTGTAAATTTCTGTAGCACAAGGAATTCTTTCATAATTAAATTGCCTCCCACGAGCTGATAGGTTACAAAAATTTGGAATGCAGCACCTTTATTGGTTTGCAACAAGATGTACACCTAAGCTCCAGAATTCTTTCACTACGGCAAAATTGTGGGGGAGATTTATCAGGAAGTCCAGGCTCATAGACCAGTTTTGTGACCTTGGGCAAGTCACCTCACCCCCAGGCCTCTGTTTCCCCATCTGTGGAATAGGGTGCGGGTGTGTCATGACACCAAGGCTCCCCTGGCCCCAACATTCTAATTTATTTCAAGGGGGCTCGTGGCAACTGTTGCCTCTTTCTGAAAGTTAAGAAAGGTGCTGCTCACACAGTGCACGGAACCCATCCTCCAGTGCTGCTTTCGGTTCCGCCAGGACGGGTGGAGTCAGTCCCTAAGACGCCTTCGCAGCTGGCCTTTTAAAGGTTCGGCAGCTCTGAATGGACCGCAGCGTGGAACAGCTGGGATACACTTAAAACGTTCCTCAGTTCCCGCTCGAGACAGGGGTTACTTGGAATTCATCTGGGCTCATTTCCTCCACTTCCTTGGACTCCCTTCTTTCAGCTCCTTTTACTAATTGATTCACGGGAGAGGTGATCAGGCTGCAGAAAGCGATAGGACACGTGGGCATTCAAATGTAATACTGTAGGGGAATTAATCTGGCATTTTTGCCAGCGATAAAAATAAAATGTGATGCTGAGAAACGACCTGAGGAGGTGAGTGGGCAGAAGCAGCAGAGTCTCCGTGCGCTTCTTTTTCTAGCTGGAATTCCATCGGCTCCTCTGAACCAGCCGCCTGTTACAGGGAGCTTCTCGGACCCCCAGGGAGCAGCCCCTCACGCCCCCCGCCCCGGCCTGTGGCTGCAGTCCCGAACCTCTCGGGACTGATCATCGAGGCCACAAATGGAACCCTGATGGTTCGCCGTGACCTCAGACCCGGCTCTGGGAGGCGGCCCATTGTGTCACACCTCGGCCGACCCCAAAGGAGCAGCCACAAGGACCTGTGAGGCCTCCCGTCTCCTGCCAGGACCGCCCCCTCGTGTGGGGCTGTTGTGGGCTCTGCCGGAGGGCCTTCAGTGACCGATGGAGGCTGGGACCCGGCCACTCCGTCCGTCCGGGGACTCTCGCCAGTTGCCAGTCGGGCAGGCACTTAGCAGTTCTCCCTGCACACCTGTCACCAGGCCACTTCCCTAATTTCTGCCGCCGCCAACAGCTCCACCCTGCCATTCCCACAACACCCATGCACACACACCACACACACGTACCTGCACACAACACCCAGGTGCACGCACACTGCCTAAGCGCGGCCTGGTCTCCAGGCTCTGAGGTTCTCAAGCTGGTCTTAAGCGACCCCTGGCTTCCCCGCGGTGGCCAGGGTATCGGGGCGGAATACTGAAACACAGGCCAGGCCCTGGGCCGCGGTGTGGCTCTGGGGTCAGCACCGCCGGCCTCGGAAGCGAGGCCAGACCCTGCGGCAGTGCCTGGCTTCGGACTGGCAGCTTCTCTCCACATCTACTTGGAAACATTTCAGTTGACTGCAGGGCTTCCTATTATTTTACATAATCCCTGCCTACTCAGAAGGCAAAAATGGGGCTACCTCTAGCCTGAGGGCTCCTGAAAATTCCACCCATCAGCAAGTCCCCCAAACCCCAATTTAGAGAGCATTCTGATCTGTTCATCAGGTGCTTATGACTGACATCGGGCTACCGCTTTTGTTTCTGTGTTTGCCTTTGTCATTATTACCTAACCTTCCCCATCCAGATAATTTATAGACAACCAGTATTTCGTGGGGCTTCCCTGGTGGCTCAGATGGTAAAGAATTTGCCTGCAACGTGGGAGATCTGGGTTCAATCTCTGGATTGGGAAGATCCCCTGGAGAAAGGAACAGCTGCCCACTCCAGTATTCTGACCTGGAGAATTCCATGGACTGTATAGTCCATGGGGTCGCAAAGAGTCAGACACGACTGAGTGACTTTCACATACATACATAGGATTTGATGGGTCTCCCAGGTGGCACAGTGGTAAAGAATCCACCTGCCAATAATGCAGGAGATGCAAGAGATGCGGTGGGTTCAATCCCTGGGCCAGGATGATTTCCTGGAGAAGGAAATGGCAACCCACTCCAGTGTTCTTGCCTGGGAAATCCCATGGACAGAGGAGCTTGGGGGGCTACAGTCCACGGGGTCAAAAGAGTCGGACATGGCTGAGCACACACATAGGCTTTGACCAAAACATTTTTTGTTGTTGTTGTTGCAAGTTTCCTGAAACTCTCCTTAAATTAACTATCTGACAACCTGTACAAATAATCACTGCAGAGTGAATCAAGCTCCCAGAGGCGCCGGGTCTTTTAAGACTCACTTCTTCCACTTTCCTGGGAGGAAAACGTTGTCCTGTGGGGCTTGACCTCTGGGGACGCTGTAGCTGAACTGGGTTTCCGTCCTGGTGCGCAGGGCGTCCTGAGGCCCTTGTTTTACGCCTGCATAGTGTTATTTCGACCCCCTGTTGTAAAGAATCTGCCTGCAGTGCAGGAGACCAGGGTTCTATCCCTGGGTTGGGAAGATCCTCTGGAGAAGGGAATGACAATCCACCCCAGTATTCTTGCCTGGAGAATCCCATGGACAGAGGAGCCTGGCGGGCTACAGTCCACGGGGTCACAAAGACTCAGACATGACTGAGCAACTAACACACAGACACACATACACGCTGAAATAAGCTTTCTCTTGATGCAGGAAGGTGTTCTGTCCCCCTGGTGTGAGTGGGCAAGACGAACAAACGCTGGGATGCTCATGTATGGTCCTCATGCCGGCTCGGGAGTCACTGCGGGCCTTGACCTCGGCCAGCAGACCAGAGCTGGGCCAATCGCTCTCTGCCTCAGTTTCTCCATCCACCCTGGAACCTCCTCCGGAGGGTCGGAGCCGTAGAAAGTGCTGGGCAGCATCTGACTCAGAGCAGACCCTCAAGAAATGTTAAAAATCAGTATTATTCTGGTCAGAATAGTTCCGACGGTATTTAAAAGAGCCAAATAATATTTAGGAGCACTTATCTATTGGAATTGTTAATAATTTTTTTCGGGATATTTATCTAACATGAGGCCCTTCAAATGTTTTGCAACGGTTGTTTCTTGAAATTTTTGAAAATTAAGATTGCTTTTAGCACATACCATGTGCCTGAAGGGTTTAAGTGCTTCTCCTCTCCCAGTGAGTCCCCAGGCCAGCCCACTCGGATGGCCGGGGTGTCAAGGTTCATCTTCCCTCTGAGGAATGGACAGACTGCTTGTTCTCGCTGCTCCCAGGGCCGGGAGAGCCTCCTCTCAGGCTCCGTGTTCCCGTGGGGCTGACTCCCTTCCTGCTCTCTGGACGCGTCCCGCGCTCTCGCTGACTGCGCCGTGCTTGGTCGACGATCCCGTACCTTCACGCGTCTCGAACCTTCTCAAGGCAGCTCACGCCACGCGTCCAGCAGGCGAGTCTCGGGGAGACCCCATGGGACGCAGGGGCTTGGCTGGGAGCCTGGGGGTCGTGAAGGGAGACCATGCCCAGGTTCCCTGCAGGGTGAGGGACACACAGGGGCCGGGGCAGGTGAGCAAGGTGGGACCTTGCCACCAGGGGCCACAGCTGGAGACTCCCAGATGTGCCTGCATGTGGGGGTACGTTCTCACAGCGCAGATAAAAATCGCTGGATTCGGTACCAAGGCTTTTGTGTCTTCTATCGGTTCCAGGAATGCCTACGACTTCCGCCGTCTGAGATGACCCACGGGGACTGTGCTGGGCAGCAGGTCCTGCGTGGCATTTTGCAGACCCTCACGGATGGCACCTGCTTCACGCCCGGCAGAACCAAGAACCCCTTCCTGCAAGAAGGGTGTGCTGTCCTCAGCCGACACGTGTCCCCTTTCACACCGCGTCAGCATCTTCGTTGGACCAGGCCCCTCGTCCCGTAAGCGGACGGCTGGGTGCTCCTTCTCACGGGGCAGCCCGGCGTGCAGCAGCCCCTGGGACTCGAGCCGACAGCCTCCCTGGAAGGCTTCCTGAACCACCCTTGGACATCTGGACCCAGGAGGTCTGGGGTGAGGCCCCATGGTAGTGCTGGCCCAGCCTGCTCTCTGAGAACCACCGACGCTCGAAAACCAGCTTTTAATGGCTCTCCACACTTGTGAGTGTTTTTACAGAAGCTTTTTGATGCCTTGGTCTCTCCAGCTAAAACCAGGGATAATCCCACTAACCACCATCTTGGACCTAATCCGAGAATATCAGGTTAACACAGCCTTGCATACAGGAGCCTAGGACTGATCTCCGGAAAAGCGCTTCCTGAAAACTTGAAGACGTGTTCAAGTCGCCACACCTGATGGTGCACCTTCCTTGCGGGAGGCACCTGAGGCTCCCCTCCATGACGAGCTGCTTTTCCACGCGGCGGGACAGTGTATGTGCGCGTACAGTGGCATGCTCCCTGAAGAAGCCTGGGTGCGCTGTCTCACCAGCGGCCTCGCCGGGGTCCTCGCTGAATTGCTGCGCTAGTGGTAAAGAATCTGCCTGCCAATGCAGGAGATGCAAGAGACTCGGGTTCATCCCCTGGGTGGAGGAGATCCCCTGGAGAAGGAAATGGCGGCCCACTCCAGTCTTCTTGCCTGGAGACTCCCATGGACAGAGGAGCCTGGCGGGTTAAAGTCCAGGGGTCGTGCAGAGTCAGACACAACTGAGCGACGGACACACACACAGCGCCCCCAACGCACCCCGGGTCCGAGGCAGACGTGCCCACGCTCCTGCTCACAAACCATCCTGGGGGGCTCGGCTCCTGCAGAGATGCTCTTCAGGGGGTGACAGTGAGCAGCGACATTTGGGGAGCGTGACGGAGCATCTCCACCATCTCTGGGAACCCTTCCTCCTGGATCTCCCCCCAGCCCTGCGGTCAGATGCCGCGCAGTCGGCCTTCGCTAGCACCTCCGCGGCCCCGGGTCACTCTCTGCTGGGAGACCCCCCGGGGCCAACCAAGGCCGTGTCTCTGTGCACACCTTCCTGGTCGTGCACCCTGCACTCTCCCCGATGAGCTCAGTGAGCGCACGCCTGGACCCCCAAATACAGCCGCCCCCCGGAGCACGCTCAGCCCTCAGACCCTCTCTCACACCCCGCACACCCAGAGGCTGCAGCCCTGCCCGCCGCACGGAGCCAGCTTCTGCCCAGCTCTCCTCGTCTGCCGGGAACACGTCACCACCCAGAACCCGGTCTGATCTCCTCTTTCTGATCACTTAGTCTCAGCAAGGCTCATTTCCTCAGAGAGGCTCCCCGAGTTCCTTCTTCCTGTGGCTCTGACCCACTTATCCTCATGCTGCTTACTGGGAAGCGCATCACTGGCTCGTTTACTGCTTTTCGGGCCGTGGCCCTCCTCACCCCCCAACAAGCATGAGCACAGGCTGGACTCAGAGGCCCTCGGGTCTGGAACCGCGTTCGGGGTAGGGAAGGGTGACCAGTTAACACAGGAGGGGAATTCACTTCCCGGTCAGAGTGCTCTGTTGCACAGACTTCCCAGGACGCAGATTCCCTGATGATATTGTTTGGCCTCGGAGATGGATCCCCTTGGTGAGAATTTCCTTCCACGTGGGTCTCAGATCCAGCGATTCCCCACAGAACCTTCCTTTCTGACCCGGAGAGTCCAGTGAGCGTCCCTAGTTTCTCCAACAGCTTCCAGCCGTGGACACTGATAGGAATTTGGAGGGACACTCCGGCCCTGTAGTGCAGACGTCTTAAGGGTGAATCCTCCCCGCCCAGGGCCTGGCCCAGTCGGCCAGGCGCGGAGCCTAGGCCCTGCGAGGTGCGGAGACCTTCTGGTCCTGTCATCGCCGATGCTCCGAGGTCCGGCTTCCTCCTGGGAACTCAGTTCTAAGTGCAGACAGGGTCTGAGACCTCAGCCCGTGCAGGGCTCACCCAGAGCCCCGGGCCCCTTCCTGGCTCAGAGGCCCTGCGGTGGCCTGTATGTCACTCTGGCTTGAATGCTGTCCCCGGTGCCCTTTTTCCTGCCCTGGAGGTCAGCACTGTGTCCGTAATAGTTGATGCAGCCTCTTACCTGTGTGTGTCTGGAAGCCCCCAGCCTCCGTCTGGACCGGACCTTCATCTGCACCTTTATTTCCTCCGTTCTCCGCACCCCACCTGAGTCCTGGGCACTCGGTATCATGTGCTTTGCTTTTGTTGTGGTTCAGTTGCTCAGTCGTGTCCGACTCTTTGGGACCCCACGGACTGCAGCACGCGAGGCTTCCCTGTCCTTCACCATCTCCCGGAACTTGCTCAAACTCAAGTCCACTGAGTCGGGTGATGCCATCCAACCATCTCATCCTCTGTCGTCCCCTTCTCCTCCTGCTTTCAGTCTTTTCCAGCATCAGGGTCTTTTCCAGTGAGTCAGTTCTTCACATCAGGTGGCCAGAGTATCAGAGGTTCAGCTTCAGCATCAGTCCTTCCAATGAACATTCAGTGGATTTCCTTCAGGATGGACTCTGGCTTATGGCCTCTGCTCCTCGGAGTTGCTCCAAAGCATCAGGCACACTGCCAGGCACCCAGACTGCATACAAATACTGGTTCTTAAATTAAAGAGTGACTTTCAACATTTTTGTCACCAACAGCCAGGCGTGCTGGCTGGCTGCAGCTCCTGCCCTCCCCCAGAGGCCAGTTCATGCTTCAGGAGTGAGGTCGCTCCTCCGGCAGCAGAGGGGCGGAAGGGTGGTCATCAGGGGACAAAAACGAGGGGCCCCTCAGTGGCCTTTAAAAGCCAGTGATGCCCCCGGAGCTGCGGAGGGCTGCGGGCAGAGGTGGACCGCGGTTCCCTGGGGAGGTGGACTGTCCCCTGGGGAGGTGGACTGTCCCCTGGGGAGGTGCAGGCCTGCAGCCCTGGAAGCGGGGTGTGACCACGGTAACAGCAGCAGCTGCGGTCTGCCAGCGCCTCTCAGGCCAGACGCGCGCCAGGTGCCTCAGAGGCCCCGACGTCCACGACAGCAGCTGACCTGGGCGGAGCGGATCCACCTCAAAGCCAGGGTGCCTGGGCAGGAACCACACGGCGTCCGTGCATCCGGACACCACCTGTCTGTCTGTCTGCACACACTCCTCACTTATCAAAGCACCCTGGGTGCCCTTTGCACCATCAACTTTTGTTTTTACATTTGCATGTTTCAAAGAACATTTTTAGGTTTTCTAACATATTCACATCAGTTCAGTTCAGTCGCTCAGTCAGGTCCAACTCTTTGAGACCCCATAAACTGCAGCACGTCAGGCCTCCCTGTCCATCACCAACTCTGAGTCCACCCAAACCCATGTCCATCGAGTCGGTGATGCCATCCGACCATCTCATCCTCTGTGTCCCCTTCTCCTCCTGCCCTCAATCTTTCCCAGCATCAGGGTCTTTTCTAATGAGTCAGCTCTTTGCATCAGGTGGCCAAAGTACTGGAGTTTTAGCTTCAACATCTGTCCTTCCAGTGAACACCCAGGACTGAGCTCCTTTAGGATGGACTGGTTGGATCTCCTTGCAGTCCAAGGGACTCCAAGAGTCTTCTCCAACACCATAGTTCAAAAGCATCAATTCTTCGGCACTCAGCTTTCTTCACAGTCCAACTGTCACATCCATACATGACCACTGGAAAAACCACAGCCTTGATTAGACGGACCTTTGTTGGCAAAGTAATGTCTCTGCTATTTAATATGCTGTCTTTGGTCATAACTTCCCTTCCAAGGAAGGCTGCAGTCACCATCTGCAGTGATTTTGGAGCCCAAAAAAATAAAGTCTGACACTGTTTCCACTGTTTCCCCATCTATTTGCCATGAAGTGATGGGACCGGATGCCATGATCTTAGTTTTCTGAATGTTGAGCTTTAAGCCAATTTTTTCCCTCTCCTCTTTCACTTTCATCAAGAGGTTCTTTAGTTCCTCTTCACTTTCTGCCATAAGAGTGGTGTCATCTGCATATCTGAGGTTGTTGATATTTCTCCCAGCAATCTTGATTCCAGCTTGTGCTTCCTCCAGCCCAGCGTTTCTCAAGATGTACTCTGCATATAAGTTAAATAAGCAGGGTGACAATATACAGCCTTGACGAACTCCTTTTCCTATTTGGAACCAGTCTGTTGTTCCATGTCCAGTTCTAACTGTTACTTCCTGACCTGCATACAGGTTTCTCAAGAGGCAGGTCAGGTGGTCTGGCATGCCCATCTCTTTTAAAAATTTCCACAGTTTATTGTGATCCACACAGTCAAAGGCTTTGGCGTAGTCAATAAAGTAGAAATAGATGTTTTTCTGGAACTCTCTTGTTTTTTCGATGATCCAGCAGATGTTGGCAATTTGATTTCTGGTTCCTCTGCCTTTTCTAAAACCAGTTTGAACATCTGGAAGTTCACGGTTCACATATTGCTGAAGCCTGGCTTGGAGAATTTTGAGCATTACTTTACTAGCGTGTGAGATGAGTGCAATTGTGTGGTAGTGTGAGCATTCTTTGGGATTGCCTTTCTTTGGGATCAGAATGAAAACTGACCTTTTCCAGTCCTGTGGCCACTGCTGAGTTTTCCATGTATTTTCATGTGAATTTTCATATAAATATTCACAGAATATTTATGTGAATATTATGTATTCACATAAATGAACTTTTTCTTTAACCTTGCCTGTCATTAAATCCTCATGTATTTTTAAAATTGAAAATAAAAAATAAGATAAACAAACCCTCCAGCATTTGGCCCGGGAGCCGGGCCCCCAGACCGGCTCCAGGAAACCCCCCTCGGCCAGTTCTCCCCATCAGGTGTGTCTTCCTACTTGTGACAGGTGGGAGCAGCACCTGGGCGGAGCCTCGGAGCCTGGCGGTGATGGAGACGCCGCTGCCTGTCCTCACGGGCGTCTGAGTCTCCGAGAGGCCGTGTGGATGCCCAGGTCTCCAGGCCCCAGGGCTGGCAGATAGCACCGCTGCCCCTGGGTGCTGTGAAGGCAGGGAAGCCTCCATGGGGAGGGTGGTTGGGGGGGGTGCAGTCTCCTGACTGCAAAGTGGACGTGCCGCGGCAGTGGGCTCCTCTCAGTGGTGGGGAGGTCAGGGATGAGGCGCCGAGGCTGAGGGCAGTAGATAGATGGCACCCTTGGCTCGAGGGCCCACGGGTGTCCTCAGTTTTGCCTTCTGTTCAATGGGGCCATGAAATGCCCAGCCTGACACATCTACTATCTGTACACTGCTTGCCATTTGTGTTGGCACAAGTGCTAGGCGAGCAAGTGTTAAATAAGAAAATGTCCTGAAATTCCAAGCCAAGTGAAGCCAAGCCCTGGAGAGCAGCAAGACAGTGAGCAGGAAAGGCCTCCTCAGGTGATAGAAAGGGGGCTGCCCACTCCATCCTGCCTTGGGGAACGGTTTGTTTCTTCGCCTCTTAGAGCCCTGCCGGAAAGAGCAGGAGGCCCTGAGACGCGCAGGCTCCTGCGGGAGCAGAGCCGTCCAGCCCTGGGCCGGTGGGGCAGGCTGGCCTTGGCCCGAGGGCGGCCTCCTGGCGGGTGGCCCTTACCTCATCTGGCCTCCTTCCCACCGCTGCCCGGCTCTGCGGACACCCCGAGCGGGAACCCGGCTCTTGAGGAAAGCCACCTGAGTCCAGGCCGCAGCACTGCTCTGCTGGGGGCTCTCCAGCCTACTAAGTTGAAAGTTTGCCGCTTTCTTCCCCTCTCTGGCGTCTCCGAAAAGGAAGCCCAATTAATAGCTGTCCCGGCCACAGTGAACACTTAAAGCAAAGACACAATTGACTTCTGGCTAGAAACGAGTTTTCATTAGTAACTAAATAACAGAAACACAGCAAAGCTGGTGAAAATCTCTCTGATGTCTCATACTCCGGGCTGGGGCGGGGGTGGAGTTTGGTACAGAAGGGGTATGGGAGGGAAGGAAAGAGAGAAAAGAGGCTTTTCCGGAACGGGTACAATGCTTACTTTCTGTGTAAACATCTCTATCGAAGGGCGGTGTTTTCTCAACTTTGGCTAAACATTAATCCCCTGGGGAGCTTAAAGCCTCTAGTTGCCCAAGTCATACCCCCAGGCCAGTGTGTTCAGTTGTTTTTTTCCCCTAAAGTCAGGAAGCCAAACAGTAAAAGTGACACACGGCTGGTTCTAAAAGCCCCAGTGGACTCGCCCAGGACAGGGGGCGGTCAAACCCCTACAGGAGATCAGAGAGTAAATGCGCCTGACTTTGCCACATCGTCTCGGTCGTACCTGCTCAACTCTGTCAGCATGGCGTGAGAGTGGTCATGGATGACAGAGGGGGAAACATGTGAGCACGGCCCGTGTTCCAATAAAACTTTATTTACAGACACAGACAGCGGGCCGGAGTCCGCCCAACCCTCACCCAGAGGAGACGGGGAGGGGCTCTGCTAAATCTCTCCTAAACATCGTCAAACAGGTTTCCTCCTCCCAACACGGGACCCTGCCTTTTGGAAGCCCATTCGGGAAAGCCACGTCAGAACACCCAGTATCGGGGAAGCGTGGCCAGACAATGGGGCCAGAGGGGGCGCGCGGGGCTCAGCCTGCTCCTCCGTCTGCTTTTGTGTATGTTAGTATGTTTTCCAAGATGAAACAGTTAGAAGAGGAAATTTTTTTAAAAAAGGAGAGAAATTCCCTCATTAAAAACCACAAGCTGGACCTGGGGGCCGTCGGGGCCCGGGGCGGGCGGCGGGTACTCACGACCAGTAGAGCAGCATGAGCAGGAAGGGGCAGATGATGAGCGCCTGCAGCACCTGCCAGTCGCGGCACAGGGCGGCCAGCCCGGGCATGAGGAACTGCCCCGCCGTGGTCACGAAGCTCGCCACCATCGTGATCATGAATCGCTTCCCCGGGGGGCACAGCTCTATTCCTGGAACACAGAAGGGATGAGAGAGCCGTGAGCGCCCGGCCTGCCCGCTCCCCTTCCGGCTGAGACGCTCGTTTTTTAACAGCTGGATGAGCTTGGGTCCCCAGCGTGAAGGGTCGCAGGGCAAGTCTTGGCAGAAGAACGTAGGGATGGAGAGCGGCCGGCCCCGGGATAGGAGACGCTGCTGCTGCTTCAGACGAAGACCGAGTGCGACATCACTCGCAGCCCCCAGCCCTCTGCTGCCCTTTCCTCTGCCTCTGCTCTGCACCCTCCCCACCTCCTCTCAGAAGTCCTCCAGACCCCCACCTCACCGCCCGCCGTGTGTCCCAGTTCCCGCTGGACCCTGAGTTCCAGGCAACCCGCTCACACGTGAGCCCAAATCAGACCAGCCACATCCAGCCTTTCTTCTGAACCAGACAGGAAGCAAACCATAAAGCAGACTGCATCTCCTAGGGCGGGACTCACTGAAGCCCCCCGACCTTCGCCCTGGGCTTCCCACACAGCCCTCTCAGATGACCGCTCTGCCAGCAGGGGCAGGTCTGATTCACCTGTGAAGCTCCAAAAACACAGTGTCTGCCTTCAATAAATGTCAAGGTCATCACAGCCCCTCCTGTTTACACGAATCTATGCTCTTAATCTGACCTTGAGTAAGGAAGATGGTCCCCAAGCCTTGAACTGTAGCACCCAAGTGACAACCAGTGTCCACCCACTGCATGAACTCCTGTGATAAAGGTCCCCAGTACCAGAACACCCAGCTGGGTTTGATACATGGTCCCCAGTGCCAGAGCACCCAGCTGGGTTTGATACATGGTCCCCAGTGCCAGAACACCCAGCTGGGTTTGATACATGGTCCCCCCATAGAGCATGGAGTCTGTCTGCTATTCTTCTTCAACAATTTGCAGGATTCCCTAAAGTTTGCTTTTTTTTTAAGGTGTAGTTACAATGAATTTTTAAAAAAGCAGAAGAAAGACCCTCAGGAGATACTCCTCACCCTCTGTCCCCAGAGATGGTAGGTCAGTGGCTATAGACCCCCTGCTGGTTGTCTAGAGGTCAGGGTGGAGGTCAGAGGGAAAAAGGCAGTAAGAAGGAGAGCAGATGAGGGGGGAACAGGCGAATCACATTGGGTCACAAGGACAGAATCGGCGCTAACAAGGATCACGCGCTATGCCAGCCAACACCTCCGCCAGCTCACACACAGAAGAAACAAGAGTCATCAGAGTCTCCATCTCCACCCCGCCGCAGACAGACAGGTCACCCTCACAGCTGTCCATGGGTGAGAGAGAAACCCGGCCTTGCTGATAAAGAACCTTTGCCATTTAATGAAGAAAACGGGACCAAACAGCCCTCTCCTGGCCGTTTACTGTGATGCTGTAACTTTCAGGTCCAGGGTCAGGTTCAGTAAAGGATTACTTCCTAGCGTGGCTTGGGTAGTCACCCCAGATCTGGCATTGCTGTGCTTAAAAATAAGAAGGAGATCAGGGTCTTTTAGAAAAGCCTGACAGTGGCAAGTTCTAGTTCTCATGTATTAAGCAAGGGCAGAGGATGTGTTGCTATGGAAACCAGAACTCAGCATCAGCCAGGGCAAGTGTGATGCTCTGAGGCTCGGGACTGGCTAAGACCGGATGAGAAAATCGAGTACCCGGCCGCCCGGGTGACCTACAAGCAAAGCCAGAGAGGTAAACACGGCTGCACGGCCTCGGGCCCTGCACACGGCTGGCAGTTCTCCTCTTCCCTGCCTGGCTCTTTAATTTCACGATGCAGTAAGCAAACATCTGCAGCTGCCGTGGTTCCCCCGGATCCCTTGGGGACGTCTGATCCCACATATCAATCTGCGTTACGTGCTGACACACCGAGGGTCAGAGGTAACTTCCGGAACCTGGGTCGAGGATTGTGGATGACAAAGGCGCTTCGCCCCTCGACGTGCGTGATTCCACAGTCTGACTCCTCCCTCCCTCCTCGCTGTGGCCGCGTCTCTTAGGGTTACACTGCCAGGGTGCGCCTTCTGGAGGGTCTCTCCTTGCTCACCCTGAGCGGCCCGAGCGAGTCTCTAACTCCTGGCTACCCGGGCGGAAGCAGCAGCGCCACCAGGGAGCTCGTTAGAGACACAGCCTGGGGCTCCGCCCAGACCCACAGGATCACGCCTGCATTTTAAGGAGATCCCCAGATGCCTCGTGGAGAAGCGCTGGCTCACTGTGTCCCCCAAACCGTTAAGCATCACCCCCAGCAGGAGAAATGTTTTTGCCTCCCGGACACACATCTAGGAGAGCTGAATAAGCAACATCATTTCCGGACATCTCCAGGGCTGCTGTTTCACTAGGAATGCTAGTAGAGGTGTTACTTTCTCTCAGGTAGCTAAACGTAGAGCATTCCAGCAGATCCTTGGTGTTTCAGCCTTCCTGCTGGGGCAGTGGAAAAACACAGCGATCTGATGTAAGGGCACACAGATGACACTTGCAGACAACGACCTTCTGCCTTGACTCACCAGGACTTCGTTCCAAGCTGCCTGAAAGCAACTGTGCTCTGAAGGGTGGCTGTAAAGATGTTAAAAAAAAAAAAAGCAATTATCAAAGAACCGCAGGCACTTCAGGTTTGCCATAAATCACATGTTCCTTTTGGACGATGAGAAATCAGCTTTTCTGAGGTGAGGAGAGGAAGGCGAACTGCAGAGCGTGAGTCCCGAGTCCCCGCAGCCGGTGGGGGGGGGGGCGGGTGGGGATTTCAGGCGGACGGTTCTCCCGCGAGAGGCTTGGCGCAGGGCTGCACACGGGTGCTCCCGACCCTCATTCTCTCTTAAATGTAGTATAAATAGACTTCCCATGCACTTGCTGCAGGAAGGCGGGGGGTGGACGTTTTCTTGAGATCACATGGTGTTCCCGGGTCTCGGAATCTCTGGGGTTTCTCCGGGCGGGGGTCTGCACTAACGCAGGAGTGCGCCTGCACAGGAGGAGGAGGCTGTGGGCCGGGCCGGGGAGGCGGGGCCCACACAGCCCACTCTCCGCGTTACTCCTCCTGGCCCACGAAGTCGGTGACATCCGTCCATCGGCCGGACAGCGACGCACGTCTAAGTGCCACACCAGGCTGTCGTCCCTGCCGACCTCAGGCCCAGGCCGGGCGCGGAACGAGAAGTCCGTCAAAGCATGGGGCACTGCGGGGCGCTTGGCTCACTGAGGGGTGAGCCGGCCAAGGGCCACCGGGCCTGGGGCAGCCGCTCAGAGGCCACGCGTGCAGACCCGCGTGGAGGAGGACAGCGGCCCTCTCCCCGCCCCCCACCTGGGGGTGCCGCTGCTCCCCTGGGTCTGGGCTCCCCCCCCCCCCCCCACCAAGGGGGTAGCTCCCTGGCCGCTGCCCCCCGACCCCTGCGGGCCCCTCTCCTCTCCCTTGCTTCCTGCCGCTCACCTCGCTGGCCCAGAAGGGGACACTCCCCTCACTAATTACCATCCCGGCTGAGGACACGGGGGCCCCAGAGCCCCGGAAGGCAGACCTGCCACATGTCATTGTGGAATTCCTTATTATAGCAGGAGCGCCCGAAATCGCCAGTCATGGGGACTCAAATAGCACTCAAGGGCGTGAGTGCGGAAGGCTGCGATTATCTTCCCTGCCCCCGGAAAACTTCCTTTTCCTCTCAATTTAGGACCTGCCAACCCAGTGGGATGGTTAAAACTGCCTCCACTTAGAGGAAAAGAAAATAAAAAATATAGAAACATCAATATTTCCTACAAATCACGTTCCAGTGTCTGCCAGACATGCTGACGCAGACATTTAACGCTCAAATGCAGAAGAACCACACCGCTCGCCCGCCAGGCCGCCCGCCGGATCTGCAGCGCTGGGCTGAGGCAGGCTCTCCCTCCCTGGGGCTGAACGCGGCGGTGGGCATTTTTCACGTATGAAACTCACTCATCTGCTCAACTCTCTGATGGAGGTACTGATTTTGTTCTGTTTTTCAGAAGAACACCTGGTTTGTCAATTTTCTGGTGTTCAGCAGATACTGTCGTTTAAAAGATAGCAATTCAGTAAATTATTTTTATCAAGCCACAAAACTGTTATAGTCAGTACACAATGATTTGTTCCTTAAATTCAATTAAGTGTTTGCTATTTGGACTCTCATCAAATATTCAGTGACAAATAACGTGAAACTACGTCAATTATAACACACATTCCTGATGTAATATCACCAGAAGTTTCGTTTTTAAAAACTTTTCAGTTTATATTGGGGTCTAGCATAAGTGGGCTTCCCAGCTGGTGCTAGTGGTAAAGAACCCTCCTGCCAACGCAGGAGATGTAAGAGATGCGGGTTCAATCCCTGGGTCAGGAAGATCCCCTGGAGAAGGAAATGGCAACCCACTCCAGTATTCTGGCCTGGAGAATTCCATGGACTGGATAGTCCATGGGGTGGCAAAGAGTCGGACGTGACTGAGCGACTTTCACTTTACACAAGAGGACCCTAAAGCCCAGAGTGATGAAGTGGCTTGTCCAAGGTCACACAGCTAAGGAGGGAACAGAGCAGGACTTGCAGCCACGTGCCCCCGCCCCCCGTGTCCGCCCCCACCCTCTGCTGCAGGAAGGCCTCCAAGCAGAGCCCCCTGGTGGCTCTGGCCTCTCGGCGGGACCCGCCGGATCTCGGCTCCTGGGGCCGGGCCCATCTGAAGATGCCCATGGCCCTTGCTCAGAGCCTGGGACAAAGCCGGCATGGGGCTCGGGCGTCAGTCACGTGAGGACGGCATGGCAGGCGCTTCCTAGCGGGTCCAGCGGCGATGCCTGCGCTCCCCGCGCCTTAGAGCCCCACGACGGAGCCCGTCAGGGTCACGGGGGCTGAGCCGCGTCAGTAAAACCTGCAGAAGCCGGTCTCACATGGGATCTCACATGGCTCACAGAGCCACATGCTGATCACAGGTGGGGGAGACACCGCCGCCAAGCCAGCTGCGAGGCACGAGCCACAGAGCCCAGTGTCCTTCCCAGATAATGGATTCTTTCCACCACCTTATGCTGCTTTGAATGAACATTATAATTGCTCAAAAGGAGGGAGAAGGATTTAAGTGTTCACTAGTCTGCTCAGGGAATGCTTCTGTTTAAAACCAGTGGCTGACGTTCAGCAGTACACGCTTAAGCATTTCAGTTAATACCGTACCACCAGTTATTAATACTGTACTGCCTTGGTGGCTCAGACGGTAAAGCATCTGCCTACAATGTGGGAGGCCTGGGTTCGATCCCTGGGTTGGGAAGATCCCCTGGAGAAGGAAATGGCAACCCACTCCAGTACCCTTGCCTGGAAAATCTCATGGGGAGAGGAGCCTAGTAGACTACAGTCCGTGGGATCACAAAGAGTCGGACACGACTGAGTGACTTCACTTTCACCAGTTATTTAATAAGAGGAGAAAAACCCGAGGAGTCACTTGCAACATCAGAACGGGCTCAAGTCCATTGAAATCCTGGCATTTTGGGTCTGCTGAGTGTTTTCAAGCCGAGTGAAGGAGCAGAAACAGAGTGAGCGATTTTCATATCCAGAACAGAGTTTAGGAATCACCACCCAGGTTTCCAGCTGCCGGTTCCAAAGTGACAACCTCAATGCTCATGCTGTTTGGTACCATCCATTCCATGGGTCTAAGCCACATGTTTCCATAATTAGACGAGACATCCAAGCAAACAGAGGCTCCAGAGGCGTCAGATTTGGAACCTCAGAGGAATGTGGCCGAAGAGAGGAGGGCTAAGTTAAAACATCCAACAGTGCCCCACATCAGGGGCACACGGCTCCCCGGGAGGATCACCCAGCTTTTATTTCTCTGCATTGGCATTGTTGGCCTTGCTACTTTACAAGTGTGACAAGCAATCAGGAAATTAGGGGGTTGGGTTTATGGTAAATATATCTCAGCTTGAGGTCACAGTATCATTACTGTATAATACCTGGTAACAGTGAACATCCTCTAGTCTTTGGCATAATTTTCCTAAATAGGGAGGAATTCTTAGCAAGGTAGTCTTTCTAAACAAGGTCTTCCTTTTTTATTTTTCTCTTCTTCTTACCTTCCCATTTCTCTTATGTCTACATTGTTTAAATAATTTTTTAATGTAGACCATTTTTAAAGTCTTTATTGAATTTATTGAATACATTTAATACTCAATACTGTGTTTCTAACATGTTTCCAGGTGACGCAGGTGCTGCTGACTCGGGGACCACACTCAGCATTCTGAACCAAGCGTTCTGAACACTGGAGGGAGAGGTTTACACAACTTAACCCTGAGGTTAAGTAAGGTCCCCTTTGCAGCATTTTGCTGGGAGAAATATCAACAACCTCAGATATGCAAATGATGTCACTCTAATGGCAGAAAGCAAAGAGGAACTAAGGAGCCTCTTGATAAGGGTGAAAGAGGAGAGTGAAAAAGCTGGCTTGAAACTCAGGATTCGAAAAACTAAAATCATGCCATCCAGTCCCATCCCTTCATGGCAAATACATGGGGAAAAAGTGAAAACAGAGAGATTTTCTTTTCTTGGACTCCAAAATCACCACAGATGGTGTCTGCAGCCACGAAATTAAAAGACACTTGCTTCTTGGAAGGAAAGCTATGACAAACCTGGAGAGCATACTAAAAAGCAGAGACATCACTTTGCCGACAAAGGTCTGCACGGTTATTTAAAGCTGTGGTTCTTCTAGTAGTCGTGTACAGATGTGAGAGTTGGATCATAAAGAAGGCTGAGCGTCGAAGAATTGATGCTTTTGAATTGTGATGCTGGAGAAGACTCTTGAGAATCCCCTGAACTGCAAGGAAATCAAACCATCCATCCTAAAGGAGATCAGTCTTGAATATTCATTGGAAGGATTGATGCTGAAGCTGAAGCTCCAATACTTTGGCTACCCGATGTGAAGAACTGACTTACTAGAAAAGGCTTCAAGCTGGGAAAAAATGAGGGCAAGAGGAGAAGGGGACGACAGAGGATGAGACTAGATGGCATCACCACTCAATGAATGTGAGTTTGAGCAAACTCCAGGAGACAGTGAAGGACAGGGAGGCCTGGTGTGCTGCAGTCCATGGGGTTGCAAAGAGCTGGACACAACTTAGTGAGTGAACAACAACCAACAACAAAACCGCAGTGCTGGCATATTGAAAATAACACAGATCAAGGTGCACAGCTTACAGCACCAGTCGGCCTGAAGGCCTTGGGGGGACTGGATGCTTGCTTGTTCCCATCACCATACATGTGATTTTTTTTCCCATTGAAGAGTTCTCCCAGTATCCCAAGGGCAAGGCAGGCAGAGGCATAAAGACCTGCAGTTGCAAAGAAGTTCAACCGTCAGCCTATTTCAGATGAAAGGAAGCTCAGAGGACACCCACCAGGGCAGGCGGAATCGAATGCCAGGCAGGTAAGAAACGTGCCAAGCTGGCCTGGTGTGCGGGTGGGCCTGTGGCAGATCGCAGCTTGCCCGCTCTGTTCAAAGGCCTTTAAATTCAATTAGGAAATAAATCCCTGTCTGGGTCACCGGGAACACAGCTGGGCCGGGTCTGCCGCGTGCTGCCAGCCGGCTGGAATCGCTCACGGGGAAAGTCAGGTCACAGAGGTCGTGGGAGCAACCAGCCCGCGCCCCTCTGGCCCCTCTTCATGTCCAGCACTGCATCCGGCACCGAGCAGATGCTCAGCAAACACTGAGATAAAACCACAAAACGAAGGAGGTGCGTGTTTCCCCGGGAGCCCACGAGCTGGTACGCCAGGGTCTGCAGTGTCTACTGAGCCCCGTCCCACATGGGCAGGGGGGTCCTATAGATGCAAGGACCCCCGATCACAAACGAGCTGGCAGCTTACTCATCACGGCTGCCCCCTAGCCACCCCCACGGCTCCCACCGGGCATCTGCTACCCGAGGCAGCGCCTTCAGGGGCTGCGGCCAGGATGTGGAGGGCAGCGTTCACCGCCAACCCAGGCCTGTCCAACCAGCATGCCCGCAGAGGGGCCAGAAGACTCTCGGGACAGAGTGTCCAGTCACCCCAAGGTGCCAGGACAGCTGTGTGGCCCTCTTTCCCACCACGACTAAAACCCAAGTCAGCCTCCTGCAACCAGGGTCCGTGTCCTTTAGCTCCTGCCCCGATTTTATAAAAACGAAACCAGCGTTCCTTCCCCTGCCCTCCTCTCCCCGACGTGTGGACCAGGCCCCTGATGGGGAGATGCTGACCGTCCCTTGCCAGCCGCACTGGCTTCCCAAGCCCCAGCCCCAGTCCTCTGGGGCCAAGCCTCAGCTTTTCCAGCTCAGGACCTTGGGGGACACCCGCCCCGAGGCCAGCCCCTGTCTGCAGGCCTGAGGTTACCCAGGCCTGTATCTGCGAGTCCACCTGCTGGCTGCCCCTTCCCCACGGGAACAGCGTCGTCCAGGAGAGGCAGCAGTGGGGGGAACAAGCGAGGACATGGGTGGACTCTCCACCCTCCAGACCAGCCTGGTGGCCTGGAGCTGGGTACCCAACACGCTCACGCTACCCGTGCGAGGGCGCAGGATGTGCTGGCCAGCCGGGTGACCGAGGCGGGCTCCCAGCGCCTTCCCCAGCGCCCGGCGCAGCGCCTCCAAGTAACAGCGACTCCAGGATGCGGCCCAACAGCCCCGGGGCGGCGGGGG
Organism: Alces alces; assembly: GCA_015832495.2. Classification (NCBI taxonomy): domain Eukaryota; kingdom Metazoa; phylum Chordata; class Mammalia; order Artiodactyla; family Cervidae; genus Alces; species Alces alces. The sequence goes on along the minus strand of JADEYB020000019.1, from coordinate 47,321,436 downwards.
CCGCTCCCAAACACCCCTTTAGTTCTAGGTAACTGTGAAACAAACCAGCCTCTGAAAAAGCTTCTACCTCTTGTGAAAGCTGGGGACTTTTCAAAGAATGGCAACTTCTCAAGAGCCGAGAATTCTACCTGCAGCATGAGGAAGGGCCTTTCTAAGTGACCCATTGTTTAAAGGTTGAGGAAGGTTTCCCAGCCCACGTGAAAAGGGAAGAGGCACCTCTCATGGCAGATGTGGCCCGTGGACACAGATGGGCCTCGGGGAAAGGACGGCCCCAGGCCGGGAAGGTGGGCGAGATCCCGGGGCCTGTCTGGGTTTGATGGGATTCACCTGGAAGGGACACATTTAGTATTTTTAAAGGCAGCGGGGAGGCACTGTGGATTCTATGTATGTTTTTTTTAAGTTTAATAAAAGGTTTTGTTTCTGGGTCTTTGCTGCTACACGTGGGCTTTCTCCAGCGGCGGCGAGCGGGGATCCCCTCTAGCTGCCATGCAAGGGTTCTCCTGGAGCCTAAGATCAGGGCCCCAGGGCTCTAGGTGCTCCGCAGCGGGTGGGGTCTTCCCAGCTTGGAGATCGAACCCATCTCCCCTGCAGTGCAAGGCAGATTCTAAACCACTGGACCACCAGGGGAGCCTGATTCTCAGCAATCCTACTTAACAGAGCAGCGTCTTCAGACCATGTTCCTTCTTCAAGGACAACAGTGAATGGCCGGGAGCCCCATCTTTCACTCTCTCTGTGAGCACAGGGCTTCTCATCTCTCTCTCTCTCTCTCACACACACACACACACACACACACACACCACTTCTGACCATTTCATACCCTTCAAAACAGCCTGCTGTGCAGTCAGGGGTCATACGGTGCCCACGAGTTCCAGCACTTTGTAAAGAGCGAGACCCCATGTCGAGGACCCAGGCGGACCCACCCGTCCAGGTGCCTCTGTGAGCTGCAGCAGGAAGAGATTCCCAGAGAGCAGCCCTCTTCTCGGGCTGAGAGGACAGGTCAGGTATAGGACAGAGATCGAAAGTTTGGGAAAGTTCTGCCATCGAGTTACAGCTTTTCCATTTGTTTGTTTAAAAGATTTTCTTCCAAAAGTCTACTGTTTATACTCTAAGAAGATCCAACCAGTCCATCCTAAAGGAAATCAGTCTTGGATATTCATTGGAAGGACCGATGTTGAAGCTGAAACTCTAATACTTTGACTATCTGATGTGAAGAGCTGGCTCACTGCAAAACACCCTGATGCTGGGAAAGATTGAGGGCAGGAGGAGAAGGGACAACAGAAGATGAGATGGTTGGATGGCATCACCGACTCGATGGACATGAGTTTGAGCAAGCTCCGGGAGACAGAAAAGGACAGGGAAGCCTGATGGGCTACAGTCCATGGGTTTGCAGAGTCAGACATGACTTAGCGACTGAACCACAACAACAACTGTTTATATGGGGCAAGAGGCTGTTTCAAGGTGAAGCTTTGAGAGCACGCTTGAAGCTCATTTTTAGTTAGATGACTGTCAGACCTCCCAGAAATATCTGTGGTTTATACAGAATGTGGGGCTTCTACACCGTCTTCACGTGAGGAAAGAGTTAGGATTTCAAGGAACAGTAAATGGGGAGAAACGAATGCCACAAATGTAGATGAAAGAAACTGCTGGAAAGTAAGTTCTGCTGTAGGGAAGTCTGTGCAATTTCTCATCTCAGGTGACAGGAGCTATTCTTCCTGATGTGCCCCCTCCCCCTCAAAGCTTCCCATAAAGGGGGATTTATGGAAGTTGAATTCTTTTAGAAAAGTCTCCCTTCGGGCAGTAAGGGGAGTGCAGAGAACGCCTCTTCCCGCACCTGTCAGCTCGCACGCGTCTCTGGCTCCCAGTAACCCTTACGCCACCATGGCAGCGCCTGGACTCTGCCGGGGCAGACACAGTGGCCTGCAACACCACCTCTGTTCCCAACCACAGGCATGTCCTGCAAGCAAGCGCCCTCCCCACTGCACAGGGTGGCCCCAAGACGCAGGAGGCCAAGCAGGCTTCCCGGGTTTCAGCACCTAGAACTTGAGCCCCGACCTTTAGATTTTAAACAGCAGATGCGTCCTCTGAGAACAAAGCAAAGAATGCCGCCCTCCAAACAAACTCGGATCCCATTTAGACACACTGTTTTGCTGTTAATCGTCTCCTTCCAATAAGACTTACTCAATTTATCACCAGGGCCATTAACAAGACCAGCCCTTAAAAAGCTAAACCTATCCACGAGGGCTCCCTCCTGTGTCTGCTGAGACATAATTAAACACTCAGCAACCAGCCAAATGTCTAAGGGCCCATCGCCGGCTCCTGAATTGTCCATCTGCTTCCGAACAGAGAGACAGTGACTGATGACCTCAGGGACTGGGCGGAGTCTGGCCTAGAGAAGAGCTGACAATTGTCGGACAGCAGTGCCAGCCGGGGAGCGGCTCTCACAGGCGAGGAGGAAGGGCACGTCTTATTTGGGAAAGGACAGGTGGAAGCCAGAAGGCTGCAGAAGGAGGAATCTACGTCCTACATAGACACTGAGGATGTCACTTCCTTCAGAAAATCTTACACTTGGCTCATTAATTCCTAAGACCGTTAAAGAGGATTTTTGCTCAGGTATAGAACACAAATTGGGCTTCCCTGGTGGCTCAGATGGTAAAGAATCTGCCCGAAATGTAGGCAATTTAGGTTCGATCCCTGAGTTGGGAAGATCCCCTGGAGAAGGCCATGCCAACCCACTCCAGTGTTCTTGCCTGGGAAATCTCATGGACAGAGGAGCCTGGTGGGCTACAGTCCGTGGGGTTGCAAAGAGTCAGACACAACTGAGCAACTAACTCTGAGGCTCTCTGAGAACACAGATTAGAGTGTTCAGCCCTGTCTCTGACAGCCCCGGAGGAGTATTCTGGTTTCTACAGCTTTTCCTTCCAGAAATGCACATGTCCAATATGATGACCAACTAGGACTTTTAAAATGTAAATTTAAGTGAAGTTAAACAAAATAAAAAATTCAGTTGCTGAGTTGGGCTAGCCACATTTCACATGTTCTATTGGACAGTGCTGATCTAGAATCTGATGTCAGTGTCGAAATAAAGATATTTCAACATTCTCAAGAATATGTAAGTAGGAAGAAGGGGAAGACAACTTAAGAGATGGTCTTTAAATTGTGAAATATTTCAAGTATACAGTGGAAAAGTATAAGAAGTAATAGAAAATATTTGTGTGCCCACACTCGGCTGGGTCAAATCTTTATGTTTACCATACTCCCCCACGTCCTTTCTTTGGTGAAGATAAGAAAATACAAGAGATTCAGTGAGAGCCCCAGGGGACCCCATCAACAAGCCCAGTGAAAGCCTTACTGAAAGTTCAAAGGAGGCTGGTGATGGTGCCCGGCAATCACGTGGTGAACACCCTGGGCTCGGGACCAGACACGCGGGTCCGTCATTCAGGGAGGCCGCCGCCTGGGCCCTGATTCCACTTACGCACCTCTGCGTGCACGCGTGGACGTGGGCCCTAGGGACGGGACGCCGCATCCTGCCGTCCCGCCCTGAGTAACCCGGCCACCGCTGGACACCCCATGCTGGACACTGAGCTGGGCGCTCCCCACAGCCACAGTCACTCACTCAGACCCCCAGAGGGCCGTGCAGCGACAATCTGGCTGAGACCCCTCATCTGTACATGGCCCGAGGGGAGCACCGGCCGACCTCCCCGAGCCGCCCCCGGGGGCCAGGCCTGGACTGGGGATGCCTGTGAAATGCACACTCCGCTCTGGGGAGGAAGTGACCGAGCCCCCTTGCCTCCCCACCTCGTCTCCGCTGCCAACACCACCCTGGAAATGGAAGCTAATCTTCCATTATCTCGTCAGCAAAGTAAACGTTTCTCCCTCTGGGTAAACAAGTCGGGCACCATCTGAGCAGGAGAACAAGGGAGCCTGGCAGCAGGCCTTTCTCCTGGCAGCTGCGAGCAGGAGCGCCCCGCTCATGGGGCCGGGGGCGCTCCAAGGCCTCCGAGTCCAGAGACCCCAGCCCTCCACCTCCAGGAGGCACGGGGCTGCTCCACGGGAACCTGACCTCTTTCCAGCCCCATCTCCCCTCCCCCGCCCCACCCCAACAGTCCAAGGCAGGAACCTAAGACGCTGTCTCTCCCTCCGTCCACCCCGAGCCTGTCTCTATCAACACCCCCTGGAAGACGCTTCGGCCCCACTGACTCCGACCACCAGCACACGCAGTTGAAGGCCCAGGGGAGTCCTGGGGCCCCTGGGGTCTCTGGAACCTTCTCCAGGTTGTGGATCACCCCCAGGGCATCCCCGTGGGCCCTGAATCATTACAGCGTCAAATATCCCTTCCCCCGCCTCCAGCTCCGCACGGCCTGGCAAACAGCCACACTTGGCAGGCCTTGTTTTTATCAGATTAAACTGTATCATCCCTCTTCCCACGCAGGCTTGCGTTTCTGTTGGCGAAGGACAGTGAATACCTGACCAACGCTTTAAATATCACTCAGTCTGAGGAGACAGCGGAGAGACGAAGACAGATCCTTGGAGCTACGCAGAAATGAGTGCAACACAAAGGCAGGACATTCATGCTTCACGGGCATGCCCCAGACCACCTAGGATTATAAGGACGGATGTTTGCTCGCTACTTCTGTCTCTCAGGCTTCGATCCAGGAGACAGATGAATGCTAAGCATCCTGATTCCTGGGGTACAGGAAAGAGGGGAACCACACACCCTGGTCCCCTTTGCTGCCTGACCTCAGCGCTCCACCAATTCAGAGTCCTTGCATCTCTTGGGGTACACAAAAGTCGGGGGGGGGGGTGGGGAGGGCATGCTGATACAAAATTCTGTCCAAGTCCTTGACAGCACCATACACACCCAGTACACACACAAGGGTTCACGACACAGTTGTTGTTGAGTCGCTAAGACTTGTCCGACTCTATGATCTCATGGACTATAACCTGCCAGACTCCTCTGTGCATGGGATTCTCCACGCAAGAGTACTGGAGTGGGTTGCCACTTCCTTCTCCAGGGGATCTTTCTGACCCAGGGAGCACACCCATGCCTCCTGCATTGGCAGGTGAATTCTTTACCACCGAACCACCTAGGAAGACCTCACGACATAGTACTTAAGCCATATTGTGTGTTGGCACTAAATTCTATTTTTTTCCTTTTAAAATGCCAAGAAGAAGTCCCCCAAATGGACTTGGTAACCCCCTAAAGTATTACAAACTGCGGTTTCAAGGGTAGGGTTCAGGGTAACTGCTTCAGGGGAGGGTTCAGGTCGCTTTGAAGCGCATGTACAGGGGCCTCTGAGAACTGGGGCCCTGGCCCGTCCAGCCTGCTTTTCTAAAACCTGCCACCTATTTGTATTCGGTCCATGAACTACCAATGCGTTTCACATTTTCAAAGGGCTCCCAACAATCACAGGAAGAATAATGCTTCTTGTGTGGAATGCATGTGCAATTTGAATTTGAGAGTCAGCCAACAGTGTCTTGCTGGAACACAGCCACACTCGTTCACTCCCAGCCTGGGTGAGTTATTCTCACACCAGGGTACAGACCGATGGCCTACAGGACCTGAAAGACAGGACGTCTGGCCCTTTACAGAACAATTCTGCTGAGTGCTGCGAAGCTCTGATAGGTGCAGACTGGACCACCTGGTCAATCAGCCAAGTGGGGAGCCGGAGTTAGGAGACATGTACGTTTATGGTCCGTGAAGCACGCAGGCTCTTAGTTCCCCGACCAGGGATCAAACCTGCCTCCCCTGCAGTGGGAGCGTGGAGCCCTAACCCGTGGACCGCCAGGGAAGTCCCAGAGTCAGGATACTTCCATTTCACTTTCGTTTGTAACAGAATGACCAGTAAGATCGCTTGAAAAGCAAGGTCATTTTTACTATGAGAACAGATTTCTTGGAGTTTCTCGGGTGTAGGAGGGCCCCGCACCGTGGATTCCAAGGGCAGTGAGCTTGTCATCCAAGGGCGGTTTAATTTTTAATGCTCTTCTTTTATGGGGCATTTAATTTGTGTTGGAAGAAAAGGATGGTGTTAAAAACCATCCCTTTCGGAACTTATAATTACAAGCCTGCATTTTCTCCACATGAGGGAACACCAGGCTGATTAGACCAAATTTCTCTTAACATTCAAGTCATCGGAATGGCTGCAAACAAAGGCCCACTGCGGCTGAGGCCGGGCGTGCCGAGGCCGGGCGTGCAGGAAAGCGAGAGCGCGGGCTGGGGGCGGCGCGGCTTCTGAGGCCCGCCCGGGAGAGGAGAGAAGGCGCCCACCTGCCCTGCCGCCTGTGGGCCTTGGTGCAGAGTCATTTGGGGACGCGGAGACGCCTGGGGTGGACCAAGGAGGGGGAAGGAACAGTGGGAGGGGGAGGAACCCGACCGTGGCTGAGTCGTGGGCGGGGGGGGGGCTGGGGGCAGCGAGCTGCACCCTGGGCTCTGTCTGAGGGTGTGTCCGCGGTACCCTCAGCCTGCGTGCACATCAGAGGCGGCCGAATAAAGGGCCTTCTGGTGCTCCCCTCCTGCCCCCAAGCCCCAGCAGCTCTAGCAGGCCCCCCCTTCGCCCCTCATGGCCTTGGCCTTGGGCCACTTAGATGGCTTGCAGCCCCTCTTGGCCCCCTGGCCTACCCCACCCCCAGTGCCCACAGTAACCGGACCCGGGGAGGCCACCCTTCTGTCATTTGGAACCAAAGCGGTGCCCAACTGGACTCTGTGCTTCCTTGCAAAGTGGGCCAGAGACCCAGGCTCGAAGGACCTCATTGGTCCCGTCTCACACACACACACACACACACACACACACCCCCGCCCCTGCCGGCAGGGCCCAGAGCCAAGGGGCCAAGGCCCGTCCACGCCCCACAATGGCAGGGCCAGCAGAAGGGCAGGGAGGACACAGCTCGAGGCTCCGGCGCCCAGCGCCCGGCTGGCAGCCCTCGACTCCGAGCTTGAGTCCCGGAAAGGCACGGCTTCCCTGCACTGGCCAGGGCCGCGGGCCTGTGGGCGGCCAGGCATAGTGCCCCTGGCCAGGCCGTGGGGACCCTGGCGAAGGGGCGTTTGGGATGGGCAGCGTGGAAGTCACGCACACACTCCAGCACCCGCCACACACACGTGCACGCACGCACGCCAGGCACATGCCGCATGCACGGGGCGGGAGCAGCGGGCTTCAGCTGCAACAAAGGTCAGCAACAGCAGGGGCGAGCAGCCGCCCCGAGGGGCTGGTTTCCAGAGGCTCTGACCTCTGCCTCCGTCTCAGGCTCGTTTTCCCACCTTTAATAAGAAACCTCTATTGACACTCCCCTGAGTCCCGGAAGACAGAATCCCCTGGGTCCTTCCATCATATTCTCACATCAGGTGAGAACTTCCGAGTCTAAGCCACACGTGTTTTGTGTCCTGAGAACGATCAGTGCGCTCCGTTGTTCTCGCTTGGTCACTAAGTCGTGACTGACTCTTGAGACCCCCGTGGACTGTAGCCCCCAGGCTCCTCTGTCCATGGGATTCTCCAGGCAAGAGTACTGGAGTGGGTTGCCATTTCCTTCTCCAGGGGGTCTTCCTGACCCAGGGATTGAAGCTGCATCTCCTGCGTCAGCTGGTGGATTCTTTACCTCTGAGCCAGATTGGGAGTTTATGACCCTTTAAAAGATCATAGAGTTAAACATCAGGAGAAAGGTTCAACTGAACATAGAAGACTGAGTGACTGACAGTCCTGCGACTGAGTGAAGACAGAGTGATTGGGACTTTTGTCCTCAAATCACCAGAGCGGCCACGTGCGTCTTTCCCGGGGTGGGACGGGGCTGGGGAGAGGCTGTGCGCTGTCTCCTTCACCGACGTCTGACACTGGTGGGCCTCTGTCCTTCCCTCTCCTCCCCAGGGGACGTCCCCCAGGACCCCAGCTCAATCCCGACCATGACACGGGCAGGCCCTGGATTTTCTCCATCTCTGACAGGCGGGCCGCTTGGCTTTTCTGAGGGAGCCGCTGGGGGATCCCCGTTCCCGGGCTGGGCTAAATTCTCCAGGGAGACTGGTGGCGAAACCACCTTCCCACGAGGTGATGCTCCTGGGCACCCGAGGGGCTCGCGGGGGTTCCCACGATCTCAGGCATTTCCCCTTCGAGTCGGCGCGGCCAAGGGGAGCCGCGTGAGAGTCCAGGCCAGAGACTCACAGACGGCTCAGCAGGTGGACAGACCGGACCCTCCCCCAGAGAAACGCCCTGCCCTCAAGACCCACCATGGGAGATTCAGCAGGAGACACATATTTGCCTTGAAACTGATAAGTGAGGCCCTGAGACCCGGGTTCTCCTGCCTTCACGTGAGGGAGGGTCAGAGGATTCCAGAGAGGCTGGGAGTCCGCCAGTCCTCACCCCACTGCACCCGGCCTGTGCCTCATCACGTGAGTCCCCCGTATGGCCAGACCCCCTGGTCACCCCAAGACCCGGAACCGGCGTCAGGCCATCCCTCAGCAAGTGACGGATCGGCCACTCGGCAGGGGAAGAAGGGAAACTCGGCTTCTCAGTAGATGACCCCTTACGAGTGTCGGTGGGGGACGGGGAGCGGGGCGGGGGGTGCTGCCCAGGTCTCAGTTATCCGAACTGTGCTGTGTGCTAAGTTGCTTCAGTCACGTCCAACTCTTTGTGACCCCATGGAATGTAGCCCCCAGGCTCCTCTGTTCATGGGATTCTCCAGGCAGGAACACTGGAGTGGTTTGCTAACTTCCCACCAGTCCATCGAGTCATCAGTGACCGTCTGCAGCGGGGAGGAGCTGCCCTGGGCCACGAGGCGGTGGCCGCTGAGAGTCGTAACTCAATACCACCTTCCTCAGCACGTGTCCTCCTGTGGCAGGTAGCTGCGTCAGTCCCCGGGGAGAGTGGCGATCTGAGGGTCAGAGGTTACAGCCCTAGTTCTGCCCCCAAAGCGTCACGGATCTGGATGTGTTCGTGCTGCCTCTTCGCCTTTCAAACGGGAAACGGGAAAGATTCTGAGTCGGCAAACCTAGGCTGACAGCAAGAAATGAGAACAGCGTCCCACCTCTACTGTGTTCCAGCATCCACAGCCCTGTCTGCGGTTCCAGTCCTCCACCCTCCCTGCATGATTGCCGCCCTCACCACTCAAAGCAAAAGGGACATCCCTCCAAACCAGCGTCTCTGCACCTTTACATTGTGGAAATAAAAGAGGATGGTCAGAGGCCGTGCTACCATCAGCTTCCCCATCTTCAGGCTGAAAATCAGAAATAAGAGTATCAGAGAAAAGAGAGGAACTGACTGGGACTGGTAAGAAGCCTTTGAACTTAAAAAAAAGGTAAGAGGAAACCCAGTCTCCCGCTCACTGATTCCTCGTGCCCTATTCTTGGCAACACGACCATCTTTCCTTCTGTTTGTACCATGGAAAGAAAGGGGGCCAGGGCCACAGCCAAGGGCAGGAAGAGCCCCAGCGAGTTACACCTGTGATGGGAAAAACAGGGTGTGATCTGGGCCCATCGTGCCCCACGTCCCCATCACCACGCTCCCAGGCTGCAGGCGCAGTCTCCAGCTGCCCTGCCCACCGTCCTGCACCTTCCAAAATTCAGTTTCAGCACGGAGGAGACAGAAGCACGTGCTTTTCTGCCTCCTCCACTGTACCTGTTTGCTATTTCTTAAGTTAAGGCCCAAGTTCAGTCCTGAGTAAATGTAACCGTCAAAGCTAACTCGGCTCTAGTTCATCCCTTCCTCCCTGGTCTATGCGGAGGCACCTCCCAAACACAGTGCTGAGTTTTCGAAAAGAAAAGAAGGAAGTTCAGGAGAGCAAATACATTTGTGGCTGTTGAGTCGCTAAGTCGTGTCCGACTTTTTGCTCCCCCATGGACTGTAGCTCGCCAGGCTCCTCTGTCCATGGGATTTTCCAGGCAAGAATACTGGAGTGGGTTGCCATTTCCTATTCCAAATACAAATAAATAGGATACCACTTAAAGTTTTTTTTAAAGGCAAACCAGTACCATATAGGGGCCAGGTGGAACTAGTGGTAAAGAACCTACCTGCCAATGCAAGAGATGGAAGAGACGTGGGTTTGATCCCTGGGTCGGGAAGATCCCCTGGAGGAGGGAATGGCAACCCACTCCAGTGTCCTTGCCTGGAGAATCCCATGGATGGAGGAGTCTGGGGGGCTACCATCCATGGGGTCACAAAGAGTCGGACGTGACTGAAGCAACTTAGCACACAGCACAGTACCACATAGTGTCCTAGAGATGGCTTGGGGACAAGGACAGATGGGCTATGATGAAAGGAAATCCATGGGGCGACAAAGCAGTGGGAGGTCCAGACAAGTGGGGAGGAAGAAGCTGAGGGGTAGGAGCCCCAGACTGTTCTTTTAAAAAGAAATTCTACTGATGTGCAGTTGATTCTGAATGTTGTGTTAATTTCGGCTGCACCGGAGAGTGACTCAGTTATACACATATATATACTTTTTCATATTCTTTTCCATTCGGGTTTATCACAGACACTGAACATAGTCCCTGTGGTCTACAGTAGGACCTTGTTGCCCGTCCATCCTTTGTCTCTGAGTCTGGGGAGGGGGTGCATCGCTGGGTGACATCAGGAATGTTTCCTAGTGACCATGGATGAAAGAAACCAAAGTCCACGCGCTCCTCTGAGCGGCTCCCCTGTGCCGGCCCATTCTTAGGAGCTGGACCAGAGGCTCCTGGCACGTTTGGAAGGAAATGGTGAGCAAGCCAACAGCTGACGGAGCTGGGCCTTAAAGCAGGGCATGAAATCCAGCTGACCCACGGCGGGGTGAAGGGCCATGCCCCTGTCTTGGAGACGGCAGTGGCTGTCTCAGGAAGAGACACCTCCAAGGAGTGACCTTGGCAGCCTCTCACTTCCTCATCTGCTGCTGAAAATACAGCTGACCCTAAACTGAGCCGCCGCACTCTGCCCTCAGTCAGCATCTCCGTTTCACTGGGCAGATCTCAGCCAAGGGGAAGGGTGTTTATTTTAGAACCGAACCCGCTGGCCAGGACCCCATCCGCGCAGGGTGTCTCTCCCCCAGTGTGGAGTGGGGTTGTAACTGATGACTCCATCCTCTGCTGGGCAGTGAGGACTGCTGGCTTGGACTGCCGAGTGTTGAAATCGGGCCCGTGATGTCAACAGAGGAAGACGCAGAGTTACACCCGGGCCCTTCGGAGCATTTTTAGACTCATGACCTCGTAAGGCCTCAGTAAATCCTATAAATAAGGATATCAGGTATCATGCCCATTTCTAAGATGAGAAACGAAACCTTCAAAGGCCGGTTCATCGACATGGGGATGCATCAGAGACCCAGGCTTCTAGATCGCCCACTGCAGGCAGCCCGGAGACTCCTCCTTAAGCAGACAAGCCAGCCTGGTAGAGACAGTCACAGCAGCTAAAAACCAGACGCGAGGCAGGTCTGTATGAGACGTTAACACTTCCTGTGGAGCCCACACCACACTCCCCGGGTCTCAGAAGTCCAGCGGTATGCAAAGGCCAGGGAGTATTTATCATTGTTTTTGCCAAACAAACCCTCCCTTACCTTAAAAGCAAAGGTCGAAAGCACAGACTAACTCCCAGGGCAAACAACCGGCTGGAGAGTGCGCCTTGGCCTCCGGAAAGCCTGTGCTAACAGTCATCCAGGCGGCTTTCTTCGGCCCGGCAGGCGGGCGGCCCGGCGACAGCATGGGGACCAACCCCTAACCAGCAGCAGGAGGAGGCGACGCGCACACAGGGGGTGTGTGTCCCCGCTCCCCACGCTCTGCATCAGCCAGAGCTTAACTGCCTCAAAAACCGAGCCCCACGCATCGTGCCGTTCACCCCTTTCCAAGGATCAAGAATGTGGAGGTGTTAGTCGCTTAGCTGTGTCTGAGTCTTTGCGACCCCATGGCCTGTAGCCCGCCAGGCTCCTCTGTCCCTGGGATTCTCCAGGCAAGAATACTGGAGTGGGGTGCCGTGCCCTTCTCCAGGGGAATCTTCCCGTCCCAGGGATGGAACCCGGGTCTCCTGCTTTGCAGGAGGATTCTTTACTGTCTGAGCCACCAGAGAGTATCAAAGAGACATCTAAACACGTATCATAAATAAAAATCCAGACTCGAGCTTTCTGGTGAAGCGATTAAAAGCTCCTTGAGTTTAGGGGCTGAGTTTCTATCCAAAGTCCCATGTCCAGCTTTTGACCCAGAGGAAAGACTGAGTAACGGTGAATCGTGGAACAGAGAAGGCTGGCCGTGCACCATGAATGCATCCCGTCTGCTTATTCAGCAGGGAGTGTGCAGAGGCGCTCTGCTGGGGCAGATGCCAGGACGAGCAAGCGGCCTGCCGGCCTCAGGGGGACGACGGTCTGATGGAGAAGGCACGGGGCTCTGAGGTCAGACCCCTGGGAGTGGGAGGAGGGAGGCGAACCTGGGGAGGACTCTGCAGAGAAAGGGGCGTCTTAAACCGCCCTGCGGGGGACGGGGAGGAGGGGCTGAGGGCAGGGCTCAGCTCACGCCCAGGAAGAGAGGTCGTGAGCTGGCGTGGCCGCCGGGACCCAGAGCCCCAGGGAGGGTCTTCTTCATCACCACGGACAGCACCAGAAGCAGCCACGGGTCCTCGAGGATGGGCTGCAGGGGGGAGGCGGGCAGGGGTGGGGACACTGTGGGTTCACAGGCACTCGGGCCATGGCCTGGGCAGCCTCCACTCTCTGTGCCCCAGCGCCTGTGAACCAGGCCTCCACCGCCTGCCTGCTTCCACTTCCGAGCCCCGCCCCCGGAGCCCCGCTGGGAGCTCAAGGAAGGCTCTCTGTCCAGCCCGTACACACACCACAAGAGGGGCCCGCTGGAAATGAACGCCCGTGACCGGACGGTGCCACTGACTGCCCGCTCGGGGTTTACGGCTCGGAGCCTCCTTTCCTGCACTTGACCCCAGAGCCTGCGGAAGGCAGGACAGGCTAACTCCAGCCATACGCTGCGTAGCTGACAAAGTGCTCACCGCTGGACCAGACTCCAGGCTCCCGGGCTGGGGATGGCCCTCATTCATCCCCTTCCTTACGAGCTGGCGAGGCCCTGCGGGGCGAGGTCACACCCGTCCCGGCCCTGCTCACACCGAAGGGCACAGATGAGGGAGGGTCAGGAGGTGGTCCCACCGCTGCACTTTGAGGTCAGCCTGTGCCGCTCACACGGGAAGGGACGGCAGTGGAGGGAGTCACTCCAGGCCATGAAATGCCCCCCACCCACTGCCCCCGGGGGGAGGAGGAGGTGCCCACGCTGCTCCTGCGCCCATCGGGGGCACCGTGCAGGGAGCAGCAGGAGATGCCTGCGGCCAGCCCGCCGTCGGGGACACGTGGGCTGAGTCTGAGGTTGCTGAAGGGATCTGAGGCGGGGGAGTGACGTGATGGGCTCGGGCTGAGAGGGGTCACTGTGGAGTGGAGAGGAGTTCGAGGGGCACACGGATGCACAGAGCCCCCGGGAGCAGCCAAGCCCCCCGAGGGGGGACGAGAGGGAGGAGAGACCGAAGGGCGGGTGCCACTGCAGCCTCGGAGGTGGGAAATGCCATGTGGTCGATCCTTAGCGGGTTCGGGAAAACGGGAGAGAAGACACGATCAACCCATCTCGGCCAGCGCTCTGAGAAAGGGCCAGGGCCTTTGAAGTGCTGGCTTCTCCATCGCCCAGGGGGCCTCTGCTGGGCACCCACTGGACACCTGTTCGCCCGCGGAGGGTGGAGCATCAGGTGAAGCCGGCAGCACGCTGGGGCGATGCCCCCTTTACAGCACCTCCCGCGAGGAATAAACAGGGAAGGACGCTGGCGGGACCGACAACCGTGGAAACGACCCACCAGGAATTTACCAGAATAATCCCACTTGAAATACCCCTTTCTGTCATAATCCTAAGACAGGGCTGGGCCATGTGTCCATTTCTTTCCCCCTGGAACTTTTAAAGCATTACGGAGTTATCTGCTGGGCCTGTAAGGTCAGTGTCTCTATCCTGAGTTCTTCTGGGCACATCTGCTAGGTGGTGGTAAACACTTAACTCATGCTATTGGCGTGGGGGGCCGGGTTAATATGTGTCAACTGTCCAGTAGGGTTCCTGCCTCAACAAACAAATAACTTATCACACTGTTATTAGTGCCACCAGGAGGCCTCCTGGGCGAGGGAGTCAAACCCCTTACCCTGCTCCCGTTTGGACGAAAAGCATTAATGTTTTCTGGGAACAGGGTGTTTGGGCCCAAACCTGAATCCTTGGTTCTCTCTGATGCAGTGCTTGCTAGACCCATGCCTTGTGAACACGCTTCCTGCCGGCCCCTCCTGGAACGCCTTCCACACAGTCCCAGCGCTGACGCCACAAGTCAGGCTGCTCCGGGACCCCGGCCCCCCACGCCCACCCACAGCCGGGGGGTAATCAGCTGGGATGCACAGGCGTGTCTGGGGGGAGACATGAATTTCCTATAGGTTTACATACGACTGCATGGGTGTAAAATATGCATTTTCCAGCAGAAGAACACATAGTTTTTGTCAAATTCTCACAGGGGTCTCTGATCCAAAAAAAGACTCAGATGACTCGGAAGCAGCAGTTTAAAAGGCTCTTTCATGTCTGTCAAATTGGCCATATTTCAACATAAAGTGGGTCAGAGCGATCAGAAGTGGAAAGAAGTCAAGGATGGGCAATTGCATTTGTAAGGTTTCAGGGAAATTAAAACAGATCCTGTGACGGGATACGATATGGGAAAGGACTGTGACAGAACGGGGTGGGGGTGAGGTGATGGCCACGGAAGGAGGGGTCAGGGTCAGGAAGGAGAAAGAGCCGTCGGAAGCCCCAAGTGGACGCAGGGCCCTCCTGTCCGCCCTGAGGTGGCCGCCACAGGCCGCTGGCTTAGCCGGCACACCGGCTCCTGCTTTTATTTAAACAGCTGGAAAGCGTGTGTGTGGCGCAGAAGTCCTGGCCACCCCCCACCCCCGGGACAACCTGCGGACACGTCAGAACTGCTCAGAGAGACGCGCTGATTAAAATTCTCTGGTCTTTCCCAGAGATGCTCTATTTTTAACCCAATTCTGACTGTCACAAAGGGTGAGGTTTACATTGCTTTTCAGTAAGAAAATACCTTTTCCTTTCTCATATTCCCGTGACTGATTTAGTCTCGCGGACAATTCCTCCCGTCTCCTTCAAGCTCCTTTTTAGAAGACAGATGGGGATGTTCCGGGCAGAAGGGACTGAAAAACCATGAGAATCTCTGCCTCTCACCCTGCAGGGGCCCTAATTAAAAATAAAAGAACCACCACCACAAAAAGACGAAAAGGACTGTAGTCTGAGAGCTTTGAACATCACCATCACCTCCTAGTAATTCTCCTGCAGCCCCGGGTTCAAAGTGATAGGTCTACTTTATGAGCGCTTCCCGAAAGTTCATGCATAAATTGCTTATTAGAAATAATGGCGTAAACAAAGGAACCGTCTATGAAACAGAAGGAGACTCGCAGACAGAGAACAGACGTGGTGGCCCAGGGGAGAGGCGTGGGGAGGGAGGGAGGGGAGTTTGAGGTTAGCAGACGCGAAATATTATATATAAGGATGGATAAGCACAAGGTCCTACTGCACAACACGGGGAACTACAGTCAAAACCCTGTGATAAGCCACAACGGAAAAGAATATGAGAAAAAATGTTATGCATGTATAACTGAATCTCCCTGTTCTACAGGAGAAATTAGCACAACGTAACTTCAACTGTACTTCAATTAAAAAAGGGAAATAATGGTATGAACATACGTTTAGATTCTCAATTCAAGATCACAATTTTTAGGGGCCCTGGCCCAGCCTACACAAACCATTTTAACCCAAAGACTGCTGAAATGCTTCATATTTAAAATGTCTGTGTGCGGAAACAACATTGCTTTGATATTACAAATGGTTTTTAATACACTTTAAGTGCAAACTTTTTCTTGTGAAAATTTCCATTACATACAGGTACACCTCCAAATTCAAGAGGAAAAAGAAGGACTCACTCCATGGTAGCCGGTAATTATTGTTTGTTAACATCATAGTTTTGTTTTCGGATGAAGAGGCAAACTATAAGGAAACAGCGCCAGCTGATGAGGATGAGGTTTCGGTGTGGATGCCTTGGTTGGGAATTCTTTCTCCTAAACTTTTCCCCTGATTTTCTTTACAAAACTAAGGTTGGTTAACCACATCCAGGGATGCAAGAAGTCTTTTTAAAATTAAGCTTTTTTGGGAAGTGACTTACATGGAAATTATTTAGCAAGACGATTTAAATGCTTAAACACATGTGGAAGAATCCCAAGTGGGTCCTCAAGGAACTTGGAGTCTCAGGCAGAGGTGGTGGGTGTGGACCCCCGAGGGCAGGGGGCCCGCTCTTGATTCTGACTCCGCAAAGCGCTCTCTGCACAGGCGTGAAGAGTGGACTCTCCCCAGACCCTGACTTGGGAGAAAGCCTCATCGGGGTGGGCAGGCTGCCCAGGGCACCGGTCAGCCGTGCTGGTCCAACGGGGTCTGAGGCTGCAGAGCTCCTTGCTCTCTGGGCCGTGGGCCCACCTGCCCGACTGCCTGCTCAAACTCCAGGTTGAGCAAGTTCCCCGTGACCTTGCTGGTGCCTCCATCTGCCTGCCTTGTACACATTTAATGGGGAGGGAACATCGATCCTGGTCCTGTGTCAATAACTCGACTGACCTCTTGAAACCTGCAGGCCTTCAAAGCAGGGCATCAGGGACTCACGTCTCTGCCCCACGGCCGAAGGGTCTCCAGTCTGCCGAGCCCCGCCACAGGGTCAACTGTTCGTTTCCTTAAAACAGCTCCTGCCTCAGGCTTTTTTTTTTTTTTTTTAACGAATTCCACAGCTTCTGGGAGTGTGGTCTCCTTCTAAGGGAACCACTTTATATTTTATTTACTCTTTAAGAGAGGCTATGACACAAATATGAACTGATTTGGAAAAGCGCCTTGGAGAGGCTCCCCAACTAGGGTCCTCTCCTCGATGAGCGTTTTTATTTGGCGTTTGTCTGGCACCCGGGTTACCAGCACGACTTGAGATCTGATGTTCAGACTCAGGAGCGATTTCAGAAATTTGAAATAGCCGCCGCTGGCTGACTGGCTGCCAAGCCTGGGAGACAAAATTGAACAAGATTCTCCAGCGGACACAGGTCGGCGGGCCAAGACCCAGGCCACGCGTCGCAGCGCCTCCCGTCAAAAGCCACACGGGGAAGGCGTCGTCAGTGCTTCGGGCTTCCCGTTGGGACTGACCGGTGCTGGTTCTGAAGTGCAGAAGTCACCAGCCGGCACAACTGCCAGGGCAGGCCGGCCCCAGAGAACGGCTCTGATGCACACGGAGACTCCGATTTCTTACAGTTTCCGCACGTCACTGAATACTCACCTCCTCCTGATGTCTCATGAATCGTAAAAGAGCATAAAAGCCACTCACAGCTCAGAGACCACACAGCATGGGCAGCTGGCCGAGCGTGGCCGGGGGCCGTGGCCTGCAGACTCCTGAGTCTGCCCCTTCCTCGCTGGGTGTGGGTGAGCTGCCTGGACGTCCCGAACCCTGCTTTCCTCATCTGTGAAATGAGGAGGCGAATCACTGTTTCCTGGGTTCGAACGATGAGGCACCTAAACATAGACAGCACTAGATGAATGCCAGCTGGTCTTCCTGGAGGGGTGGCCTTGCTGGTCATGGCAGTAACAGCTAAGCTTTCCAAACACTTGCCTCCTGTCAGCATGGAGTTGAGTGCTGCATGCTTTTTATAGTATCTTATCTAATTTCCGAGGCCATTGATTTTAAGGCACAACGTTACTGAATGGAACACCAAGACAGAGAAAGCTGCCAGTTAACCTCTGACACAGCCTCGATCGCAAGATGCATCCTGATTTCACAAATGCTAAAATATGTGTGTGGAGGAGGGGGAGCGGGGAGGACTGCACTTTAGAACTGACGAAAAGCGGTGTGTCCCTGAAGTCCGCGAGCATCCTAGGAGGTGGGCACTCCTGTCCCCACTTTACAGAGAGGAAACCGAGGAGTGGCCTGAGCGTGCTCAGGTGGCCGGGGTCCAGCGTGGGCAGCAGAGTCCGGAGTCTGAGCTCAGACCCTCAGGCACGAACGCCTGGTGGAAGCTGAAACAGCTGGACCTCTGAGTAGGAAATGGCGAGGTACAGGGGTCGGGCACAGAGGGGCCCTGTCCTGGGTCAGAGAGGACACACCCAGGCCGGCCAGTCGTGTCCCCCGGGAGCTTCCGGGCAGGATGTGATTGCAGAAGGAAGTAACAGGAAACTCGAGTCTCAGATGCAGGATAAAAACAGCAGCCGTACCAGCATCTCACAAGCAGGACCCCCAGATGGCCGCATGGGGAATCCTGTCCAGCTCAGAGAGGCAGACGGAGATGCTGAGCGGACGTGACGTGACGTCCAGGACCCGGGACTTCAGGACACATCCCTTGGTGCCCTGGCCAACAAGCACGGGCCTGGGGACCTACACTGCGTGGTCAGGGTGGTTCACGCCAGGCACCTGCTTCCTTCTGAGAGCCTGGAGTCTGGTCCGAGCCAGGCAGAGGGGGCCGGTGTGATCAGTCCTGGTCAAGTCCCCAGGTGCTGAGTCTCCGATGAGCTCCTGGCGACACCATCTCCCACGCGTGGTCGCAGCCCGTAGCTGGGGAATGAAGTGCCCCTCCATGGGATTCCCCGGGAGTGGATGCTGAAGTCAGGCCTGGCCCCCTGCGGGCTTCGCCCTGCGCTGAGTTTGTTCTGTTTCCTTTCCTGTGATAAATCACAGCCGAGCCAGAGGCTGACATGCTGAGTCCTGAGAACCTCCGTCCCGGGGTGGGCTGGGGGCTCCGACACAGCCACGCTCAGCCGTTTCGTCTCAGGGCACCGTCCTCAAGAGACGGCACTGAGCCGGGTGCTGGACGGAGGCCCTGTCTGCGCTGGCCCCGGAGCGGAGGTCGCGAGAAGCCAGGGGAGGATCTCTGTCCCGCTCGGGGGCAGATCGCCCCGTCCACACTCCGCTGGGAGAGGTGACCTCGTGATTTCTGTCCTTCGAGTGGAAGACAGATGGTGGCAGGAGACGGTGACGGTGACGATGGAGGTGATAATGGCTCACGCTTTCTGGGACCGGCCGTGCACCAGGGGCACGTCCGCGTCAGCTCACCCTCAGCCACCCTGGCAGGCGGGCGCCGTTGTTGGCTCCGTCTTGCGATGAGAACTCGGATCACAAAACGGCTAAGAGCCACCCGCCGTCACACACTGGTTCGGGGACACCTCTCTTGGCTTTAGAATCCAAGTTCTCACCACCGCACCCAACTGTCCCTCTCTGGACACAGACAGAAATCTGCACTTGTCCCAACAGGCCCGGTGCCACCCTCCCCTTGAGGAGACACAGCGAGGGTTCCATGCCAGCCTCAGCAGGACGCGTATGTGTGCGTCACCGTCTGAGCGGTGCAGCCAGTGTGGACTCTGGGCCCCCCCAGGCACCACGCTTTGCACCACACACTCAGAGCGGACAGATGGGAGGGAGTCACCGTTCGGGACTGGGGGGTCAGCACAGACTAGAACTGTGATCCAGTCTCGGGGAGCGTGTGGACATGGCGGGGATCTCAGAGGTAAGTTCCCAACAGTCAGAAGGGAAAGCGAGCAGCCCATGGGGAAGAGGTGGACCTGGCCACGACTGTGAGAAGCGGAGAGGCCTGAGAGACAGCCGGCGCAGGCCTGGGCCCACCTGCAGAGAAGTCAAACTGACAGCTCCTCCGTGGAAAGCTCGAATCTAACAGTGGAGTGCAGCCAGGGAGGAAGTGATGGTTTGCTAAGAGTTATCGGAGGCAGAGGGAGGCGTGGGCCAGAGCCCTGGGGATGGGGAGGAGCTGAGAAGATGCTGACGGAGCCTCAGCATGACGTGAACCTGTGCGGTATGCAGGCAGAGGCTAGACCGAGCTGGGTTCCACGGCCGGACTCCTGTGAGACCCTGGCCGGCGCCACCTCTCTGAGCTGATGGTGGTGCTGACGGTCTCCGCCTTCCCCAACCTAACCTTTGAAGATCCTGACAGATTTGGGTTGGAACTGCTGGCAGCCGTGGGCTTGAGAACCACCTCTAAAGAGAGGACTGACGGCCTCCAGCATCTCCCTAGCAGCGGCGGGTGTTCATGACGGCCCAAGAGCAAGCGCGGAGAGCTGCAGCCCTGATGGTGATAGCGACGGGAGTAAGGGAGTCAGGGCAGAAAGTCAGCGACACCCATCGCGTCACACAGGAGAACATGTTTAAAGGAAAAGACAACCTTAGCAGCGACAAGAGGGAGGCTCTCAACAACAATGAGCTACACGGAAAAAAGGAGGAAAGAATGAAAAGCAAGCCCAAGAGAAGACAGGCTCGCTGGTGGCTGCTTCCTCCAGCCTGGTCACCAGCTAACTCGCCAGCTCCGCAGCTTCAGACAAACCACCCCTGTCTGAACATTTCTGGACAGCTGCAGTCGAAGCTGATTAAGTCTCAGGATCGTATCCCAGCACATTCTGTGTTTTGAAGGAGGACCAGCCACTGACCCTCGGGAAGCTGACTGCTTTTCCATTTTCGAGCATAGTCAGGCATCGGATGAAACCATTCATCTCCCAGGTGGCCATGCCCCGTAGCGAGCTCTCTGCCCCGGGATCAATGTGGGCCCATGGCAAGCGCCAAGGCCACGACCCTGGGTGGACGGAGCAGTCCTCGGCAGAAGCTGCTCAGTCCTGCCGCGGAGGCTGCTTCCTGCTCTGTGCACCGTCCTGCTCTCCAGGGAGGGAGACTTCATCCCCTGATGTGAGTGCTACATGCGTGCATATTGAGTATCCAGGCAGTTCTGCAGCTGGCTCCTTCCAATCAATTATCGCGCCTTGTACACGTACACAGGACTTCCCAGGTGGCTCAGTGGTGAAGAGCCTGCCAATACAGGAGACTCAGGAGACTCAGGTTCGATCCCTGGGTCAGGAAGAGCCCCTGGAGGAGGAAATGGCAACCCACTCCAGTATATTTGCCTGGAGAATCCCATGGACAGAGGAGCCTGGTGGGCTACAGTCCATGGGGTCACAAGAGTCAGACTCACTCAGTGAGTGAGCACGTGCATATACACTAGGTCACTACCCAGCAAAGACCAATTTCTGGTTTAATGGGGCAGATAGAAGGGATGCAGATGCAAACGTCTAGCAGCTGTCTCTCTTCTCATTAAAATATTCCCCTTAGAGGAAACCACATGCCTCCTCTGTTCACTGGGACTTGCCTTTTAAGTAGCTGATACACTGGGAATTTTAATAGTAAAAATAAATTCGTTTGGTGCCATGCGTATTTCTGTTCCCATTCTAGTGGGCGCTAGGAAGCCTCCTCTACGTTCCACCCCTGAATGTGGTTTTATGGCCACAAACAACTCTCTGGAAAACATGCGGCATTTGGGGTAATAAAGATCCTGCAGATTTTATTAAACAATCGTGCCAGTGAGCGCGAGCGGTAAATGCTAATGCCGGCTTCAGGGCACAAACGCCTATTGTGCCGGCATCTCAGAGGGGCGCTGCGCGGCAGAGGCTGGACCGGAGGCTGGACTCCGGCCCCTCCTCCCCTCATCACTGATTTCACCGAGGGATTTGAGCAAGCCCCTTAACCACAGCTGTGCCAGGAGCAAACCAGGGTGCAAAGTGAGCCCTCCCTCTTCTCTCCCCTGAAGCCCACCTTTCAGGCCAGGTTAGAGCCTCCCCGTCCGTGGTAAAGAACCTGCCTGCCAATGCAGGAGATGAGGGTTCCATCCCTGGGTCAGGGAGATCCCCTGGAGAAGGGAATGGCCACTCACTCCAGTATTCTTACCTGGGAAATCCCACGGACAGATGAGCCTGGGGACCACAGTCCACACAAAGAGTCGGACACGACTCAGCAACTAGACAACAACAATAAGAGCCCCTCCCGGCCCCGCCACCCTCTGTGCACCCCCATCCCTTGCAGGGACCCCCCGCCCCCTGCCACTTCCTCTCACTACAGAACCTGCCCTCTTTGACTCCCTGGCAGGAAACGTTCCGTCTCAGGCCCCCTCCCGCAGGAAGGCCTCCTGTCTCTCTCAACATGCACACAGCTCTCTCCTGAATTTCCGGTGACTTCCAGCCACCCACACACATCCTTCAGTGATTCACTGCATCACTAGCATCTTAGCAGCTGTGGGATACAGCTCAGCGCATGCAGATGCAGGTCCCTACACACGCACGGTATGGGGCCATTCGGACAGAACCCAGCAGGACACACAGGTACCGCGTGGGCCAGCAGGAGAGAGAAGGACGCTGACCGTAAGGAGGCGGAAGTAACGCTGGGTGGGGGCTTCGGAAAAGATGGGCCCTCCCCATCAAAAAGTCTTACAGCCGAGACGGTGGGAAGCTCGCTGAGAGAAAGGCCCACCCTAATGATAATCCATGAACTTCGGGGCTTCCCTGGGGGCTCAGACAGTGAAGAACCCGCCTGCAGTGCAGAAGACCCGGGTTCAATCCCTGGGTCGGGAAGATCCCCTGGAGGAGGACATGGCAACCCACTCTAGTATTCTTGCCTGGGAAATGCCACAGACAGAGGAGCCTGGCAGGCTATGGTCCATGGGGTCACAGAGAATCAGACACAACTATAAATACTAAAAGCTACCAAATGTTCCCCGAGAAAGTTCACTGTCAGAGATGAGACTTACTTCTCACGCTGTGGGTCGCTGTCTGTGAACGGAAGGACACTGCAGAGCAAATCCACGGTATCGCCGCCGCAGGGCCCAGGGGTGGGGGTGCAAGCGTCTCCACTTGGCCGGGAATTTCAGCGTAAGTGACGCTGGAACAGCACACCTGTGGGCCTGGAATGCGGCCCCCTTTCCTTTCCCTCGGGGCTAGATTTCTCCCACCAACTCTGCCCCTGCTGCCGCCACCCTCAACACAAGCTGGAAACCGACGCCCCTGGAGCTTAAGGCAGAAACTACAGGACTCAGACTGAAGGCTGCGGCCGGGTGGGCTCAGGGCCCGGCCCTGCTCGCCCGAGCCCCTCGGGCCCGGCTGGGGGTTGCCTAGGAGTCCTGCAGCTCTGTTCACAAGGCATGATGAAAAAGGTGCATTTCCTCCGAGTCAGGGATCTCAGAGCAGCATCGATTTAAATCTTTGGGGCTTTGGGGGAGAGAGACAGACAGAGGCGGGGAACACCTACATGTGAGCAAGAGAAGACATGAAGGACACGGTGAGGGAGAGGAGGGAGGGGTGAAGAGAAGAGGAACCCCAAAATGACGACCACGGAGGACGCTCGGCAGGAAACACGTCCAGGGCCGGAGCAGGGCCTGGCGTGCAGAGAACACACGCGCAGCGAACAGGCCCGCCGGCTGAACGAGTTGCCCAGCCTCAGCGGGTGAAGCAGGTGTTGGAGACGCTTGGACAAGCGTGTCCGGTGGGTGGGCATCTGCGTGCCTGGGGAGGACACTGTTGGACCCGACGCCCATCCGTCTTGTCCTCCTGGAACGTCCGACATCCTGGGTGAGATGTGAGGGGAGGCTCTTCCGGTGAACAAGTCCCAGCCACAGTCACGAGCACTGATGAGAAGAGGACTCGGGGTAGCGGCCGGTCTGGCTGCATCAGCAAAGGGTATTTCTGTCCATCTGGGCTCCTAACAACAGCCTGACCCAGGAAGCAGCACTTCCTGACATCATCACAACCCTCGAACTCTTAGTAGATTCATCATCACGTCCAAAGTCCTATGGAAGTGGACCCTATTTTTGCAACTTATTTATTCTTTATAAAACTCTATCCAAAGTCAACACTAACCTTCTTTCCTGTTTGTCTGACATTAAAAGATGGTGCAAGCAGGGGTCCACACAGAGAGAAGCCCGCACTGGCTTGTGTCTTAGTCGTGGGGCTACATCATGCTGCAGGAACAAAAAACTCTATAATGTCAGATGCTCAGAACACCAGAAGGTCACTTCTTGCTCACACCACATGCCCCATGCAGGCTGGCTGGGTCTCTGATTATCACTGCCACTTGAGGGTCAGGTAGAGAGAATGGTTATGTGTTAAGGTCCCCAGGTCCCTCGCCAGTATCAATGCTGTGGCCCAGGAGGGACGTGTCACTTCTGTTCATAGCTCATGGGTCCGGGCCAGACACGGGGACCTGCCCTAGGTCGAGGGAAATACTGGCCAAAGTCACCAGTGGCATTCACACCTTGTTACAAGGAGTTGATCGTTGAAAAATGCTTCAAACATACATCACGCATGAAGAGGCGGCCCCAACTTCCTGGAAGCTCTGTGTCCTGAGACGTCTCTAAGCCCCCAGCCCCATCTTCCCCCTGCAGAGCCCAGGCCTGTCCCCGAGACTGACTCGGGGCCCCGCCAGGGTCGTCTCCACCCGCCACGCAGCACAGCATCCCGGGAAGCGGCTCAGCACCTGGACTTCGGCCCCCAGACCTCAGTGCGGGCTCAGCCCCTCCAATTTCACACCCTCCTCTTCCTCGGTGACTCTCACGAGGGTGGCTTCTGTCTCTTCTGCCAAAGGTCGGGCACCCAGAAGGTGGGAGAGCAGACAGGCAGACCGAAGGTTTCAGGACCATTGCCCAGCTCCTCGGCAGAGAGGAGCAGCCAATCCAAGGAACCCGTCCTGTGGCCGTGAGCGGCGGCTCCCAGCCAGGCGGCCTGCGTCTCGGCCTCAGTCCTCCCACTCACTGTGGCGGGGGGGGCGGCTCCGTTCCCCCCGGGGCACTGTGCCGTCAGCGAGGGGTGCGGGCCAGCCTCACAGCACCAGAGCCGCTCGTCCCAGACCTCTCTTTGGCCACATTGGTTTCAAATGACTCGGTTCCACAAAAAGCAAGTCGCGCCCCTTTGGGATCCTGGGAGGTAAGCATCTCCATTAAACCAGAGAAAGACCAAGACCGACCCAGCGTTCGCCTCCAACTGTCCGAGGCTGCCCTCTTTCCTGCAACCTTCTCCCGAGCTTGCCCTGATACCGTGAGAACCACACACAAGGGTCAGGAAAACAACTTGCAAAGGTCAATTCCGTCACTCGTACCTGGAACTCTTCAAAGAAGCTGCTCTGCCCAATTCCCTAAAATATCAGGCCACATTTCTGCCCGTCCCCCGCCCCCCAGCCCCGGAGCACACCCTGCTTGACCCTCCGTCGTCTGCACACACGGCCAGCCAGGCTCCCATTGCAGGGGCTGGCGGGGAATCAGGAAGCAAGGCCCGGGGAAAGGACGGCGAGGTGGCCGTCCAAACCCCGTCCCTGCTGCACCTCAGGGCCCCGGAGGCATCTTCCTTCACGGCTCCACACACATGCACAGCAGGCCGCCAGAAGGTGAGCTGGGGTCCCGGTCTGGAAACCGCTACCTTCCCACCTGGATGGAGCTACTCACTCAGCTTGCCTCTGGCCTCACAGGCACCAAGGCCCACCCTGCCTGCCCTCGTCTGGAGGCATGGTGCAGTCAGGGCTTCCCCTCTGGAAAGTCCTCCGGAGCAGACACTGGCAAACACAGCTGATGGGCCCATTTGGCCCAACGGCTAGTTTTGCAAATAAAGTTTTATTGGTGCACTCTTCTGTGGACGCATCATCTGTGGCTGCTTTAAGGCAAGATGGCAGAGTAGCTGCAAGAGAAACCCTTCAGCCCAGAGAGCCGGAGATACTCTCCATCTGGCCCTTACAGAAAGCGTGCTGAGCTGTGGTTGGGGGCTGCGGCAGGGAAGGGCCGGGGGGACATAGCGGCGGCCTCACGAGGATGCTGTCCTGGGCCGTGACGGCCACACGCAGCCCCGCAGACAGAGCGCACGGCTTCCCTTACTCAACACCTCCTACGTGCTGGGAGCTGGGACATGATGATGGCAAGATGAACGCCCTGTGGGAGCTTAAAGTTCTGTGTTGGGATGAAGACGGGGCAGAAGGGAGAGAGGCATAGAGAGACGTGAAAAACCCATCTGGGGTCAAAGAGCGGCGGGCCGTTCACACAGCAGCGAAGAGAGGGCGTTCTGCCTGCCAAGGTCAACACAGATGGACCTGGGGCACACGCTGGGGGAAAACCATCACGACCAGGACAGGTGTGCGACCCTGACCTCGACATTCAAAACACACGGGCTAGTGGACATATCGTCTACAGATCCTGCAAATCCTGCAGACGCAGCAAAAGTGTAAAGAGCAAGGGAAGGGGAAAGGCAAAAGCCAGACTTGCAGAGACCGAAGGAGGGGAGGGGGGCAGGAGGGCGGGGTGACACAGTGGCTGGTGGGGGCGATGCACGGGGATGCCAAGGAACAGCTGGATTCCTCCACTGTGCGTCCTGTTGGGTTCCTTCACGTCTGACTTCTTATACTCTTGTCCCTATTCACTGTCTAATCAAACTCAAGTTTGAAAGCAGTCACTGTGACGAGTGAGGAGGCCCCCAGCTCAGATGGGCTGGGGGGTGGGTGATGCCAGGAGAAAAGCCACTGGAAAAAACGGCACACCTGTCCTTTGAGGACCTGAGCAAATGTCGGGGGAGAGTGTTCCAGCAAAGAGCGCCGTGCAGAATCCAGGTGCCACAGAGACAAGGTTTCCGAGGGCCTGAACGGACAGGGGAGAGGGCAGTGGGAAAGCAGGGCTGGAAGGTCCCCCGGCCGCCCTGAGAGGCAGCGTGAGCCATTGAAAGCCTGAAGCTGTCGGGTAAACAGACACGGTCAGTCATCTTCTGAAAAGACTCTTCTTGCTGCGGCAACATGAGTTTATTCTGCTGTGCGGACGTCCCCCTCGGGGTCCTGCAGGCCTGAGAGCAATGCTGGTCCCTGACATGCACCACCAGTTCCACAAACACCACCAAGGTGTCAGGCCACAACCGCAAGGCCCTTTGTTCCCACAGCTGACGGGTATTGACTATGGACTCTTATGAGCAGGAACACAAACAGTTTGTGCAAACCAATGTGTTTTTGCACACTGACTTAAGTATCAGTGCACTGGGAGAGATTACACCTATAAAGACATTCCAATGGTGAATCTTTGTAAAGCAGATGCTCCTTCGCTAAAACAATCTCCTACCACAAACCGACTTTACAATGAAAGGTTTTAACCCATCAGACCCATTTTAAACAAGCATTCCATCTAAATGCGCCTTTGCTCTTTGAAAGTATGGACAAGTGAAAGCTATGAATGCTGTAAACATTTTAAAATCATATCAGTAGGAAAATCAGTTTAAAAGCATATGTCTCTAGAGGCAGGAAGAAACATGCGTATATAATAATAATAATTATTATTATATAAAAAGGTACAAAGACAACAAAACAGAAAAACAGCACTGCCTCTGGTTTCATCATCACATCACCTAGTTCAAACCTGCAATTTGATTAGTAAATAATGACTGTATTTTTTGCCTCCTTTTCATTCTATTTGAAAAAAGAAAAGTCAACATTAACTCTTATTCTACTGTAGAAAGTTAGATCAAATCATCTCCAAAGAACACAGTGCCTTCAAAAGTCTTCGAAACTCTGTGACCCAGCAACTCCTCCTCAGAGCATGTGCTCTAAAGGCGCTGGAAGCAGGGACGTGGACGGAGAGCTGTGCACACCTGTCCACGTAGCGCTGCTCACAACCGTCCCGAAGAGGAAGCCTCCCAGGTGACCGATGAGGGTGACCGGGTAAACAGGGTGGAACACGGCTCAGCCTCAGAAAGGAAGGGGGTTCTGACCCAGGTCGCGGCGTGGATGAACCCCGACAACATTCCGCTCAGTGAACAAAGCCGAAAGACAAATCCTTGGTGATCCCACTTACACAAGGTCCCAGAGTCATCGGACTCATAGCGACAGGAAGGGAGAATGTGGGTGTGAGGGTCTGGGAGGAGGGCCTGGGGAGGTGTGGTTTGCTGGGGGCAGAGTTTCAGCTCTGCAAGACGAAAACTATCCCAAGGCGGACGGTGGTGACACTAACAACAGCCGCACACTCGCCAGGGTTGACGCGGTTTCACGTTAAGCACGTGTGTGTGCGTGCTAACTCGCTTCAGTCGTGTCCGGCTCTCTGCAAGCCCGTGGGCTGTAGCCTGACAGGCTCCTTTGTCAGTAGGATTCTCAGGCAAGGATACTGGAGTGGGTAGCCATTCCCTTCTCCAGGGATGGAACCCAGGCCTCTTACATCTGCTGCATTGGCAGGAGGGTTCTTTACCATGGGTGCCGCCTGGGAAGCCCCTAACGTTATGTATATTTTACCCAATGAGACACAAGGGTCCCAAAGCTAGATGTCTTAATCGAGCCGCACAACCGGTGATTTGGTTTAGATGGACTCACCTCGTCCCTCCCTGCGGCCCCAGTGGCCCAGGGTCCTTAAAGGTCTCTGGGCTCCTCGGGGATGTCCTCTGAGGTCACAACACTGACCGGAGATGAGGACATCCGCGTCCTCCCCGCTGTGGGAACAAACACACGTACCTGCTTCCGGCCCCCGAACGCCACCCCTGTTCTCACAACAAACCATCCTCAGAGGCCTCTGCCACCAGGACGGGGAGGAGTCTGTCAGCTGCACGTCGGCAGGGCAGATCCGGGCTCCGAGTGTTTCTCAGCTCACCTTCTCCAAGAACACCCACAGAGTGACCCCTTAGGCACTAAGATCCCCTGACAAGCGCCTCGGCTCTGAACTCAAGCCGGACGCTGCCAAATCAGACGTACTGCACTCGAAACAACACAGCTCTCCATCTCCCCATTTAAACACCTCATTCCCTGCTGGACACAAAGAGGAGGTCTCAGAGGGCTTAAAAACAGCATCTTCACACACTCCTCCCAGGTCCTTAATTACCTGCACCTGCATTTATTACACGACCTGGCTCGCCATGAGCTAGAAACACACCAGTGATGCCGCCCCGGCTCGGAAAGCTCCCCAGGAGTTTAGAAACGGACCAGAGGGAAGACAGGAGGGGGCAGGAAGGGACACTTGGGGACATGGCCCCAAGGGGGCCCTGCAGGGGGGCAGACAGGCCTCAGCGCTGGACAGGGAGGAAGAAGGGAGACTCGCTTGCTGCACAGAGATCACAGCCATAGCCCCAGCCGGGCAGTCGGGAGGGGAACCGTCCTCCTTAACGAGTCCGCTCACTGTCCTCCTTAACGAGTCCGCTCGTTTGGGAAGTCGGGGGAGGGGCTCCAAATAAAGTGGCCGCGGGAGGTTCCCAGTTCTTCTGAGACAGCCTTGTTCTTGGTGCCCAGAGGAGACTGGCACCTCTGGCCGCAGCCGCTCTGCGGGCCCTGCTCCCCAGCGGCCAGGCCACGCCACGCTGGAGACAGCCAGGGCCCAGGGCCAACACTTGCATCAGATGGAAAAAGTGAGTCCTTTATAATCCAGCAATCCCACTTCTGGGTATATACCCCAAAGGACTGGAAGCAAGGTGTCACCCCTGCTCCCTTCATCAGCCAGAAGGTGGGCGCAACCCACCTTCTGTCCAGGGGCGGAAGGACAGATAAACTGCACACGGTCTAGACAGACACTGGAATACTACTCAGGCTTAAAACAGAAACCTGGCCACGTTTTACAACATAGGTGAACCTTGAAGACATTATAACTTAAATAAACCAGTGCAAAAGGATAAATACTGCGTGATGCCACTGGCATGAGGTCCCCAGAGGACTCAGATGCAGACAGAAAGTAGAAGGTGGGTAGTGGGAGCTGGCGAGGGGAAGGGGAGGCCAGCGTGTCATGGGCACAGTTTCAGTGGGAGACGGATGGTGGTGGCAACTTCACAACAAAGCGAATGTACTTCACACGGCACAACCGCTTAGAAAGGGTTACGACGGGGAGCTTTCTGTTAGAGCTTTACACCACAATTAAACAAGGTTTTAAAAGTGCACGCAGAGGATCAGGGTGCAGTAAGAGAAATGAGCCGGTGAATTCTGTGTGAGCAGCCAGGGAAGACTCTCTGAGGAGGGCCCGAAGGTGGAGGGCAAGATGACGTCTAGACCGAGCTCGTGGGCATCTTTCGCCTGCTGCCCCCAGATTGTCGATCAGTCGTGGAAGCAGAGGGGTGAGCGATCAGTTCCGAATCCAGCCAATCCTCTCGGCATCCGGTCCAAATCTGTCTAGTCCATGAGGCTTTCATGAGAAATCTCAGCTAATTACCGCTACCATTCATAACCGCCTACGTGACACCACCACGTGCCCTTCCCCTCATCCTTCCTAGATGAGAAATGGACCAAGAGAACTCCAGCCTTTCCAGCTCCACACACACACTTCTACTCTGACAGTGCCATGAATTCCTTCATTCACCCAACTCATATTTAGACACCCTTTCTGTGCCAGGCACAGCCCTGGGTACCAGAGATACAGGGGGAAAGAAGGATGAGAGGTCCTGCTCCGTGGAGCTTACTCCAGAGCAGGGGGTGGTACTGATGGAGACGCAGATAAATCAGTAAATCTCCAGGGAGTGGTGGATGCTGAGAAAAAGGCAGACGGTCCTAAAGGAACAATTTGGGTGATGACCACCGATGTGACGTGAGCAGAATCACGGTGACAAGACGTGGCCCAGCCTGGACGTGGCATTTCAGGCAGAGGGCAAGGCCAGCACGGACGACCCAAGGAAGCAGGGGGAGCCCGGCACACAGAGAATGGAAAGTTCAGTTTGGCTGGAAAACAGTGAGGTTAGCAGGAGGCAGGCCTCGCAGGTCCTTACAGGCTGTGATGAGGAGCTTGGGCTGCACCGTGAAAGCTGCTGGAGGGTGAGGCAACGACTACGGGTCACTCCCCACACCCTTTGCCCTGTCTCCTGCGGGCTTGTGGATGTTCTAGACGAAGCAGTATTGCCCAGCCCCACCCCCTGTCCCCAGCAACCAGCTGTGGGCAGGACACTAAGGGGAGGTAAGATGTGGTACCCTCAACCTCTGAGAGGTGACCTTCATGGGAAGAGCATCCCTGCATCCTCTCTCCCGCCGCTGTGCTGGCCGGAATGAGGACGTGAGTGCAGAATTAGCAGACAGAGAGAGTCCGGGCCCCAGAGTCAGGAGACTGTCCGTACCAGCCCTGGACGACTCCAGTGAGGACGGACATTACCAGCTACTTTGTGTAGATCCCTGTCATTTGGAGTCTTCCTGCTGTCACAGTGAAGCCGCTGCTGACTAACCCCGAGGGTCTGAGGCGGATGGGTACAAGTTCTGGCTCACGCCGTATAAATATCGCCCTGGTTGTAAGAGAAGAATCAGTTGCATGGCTCGACCAGGAAGATGGTTCAGGAAGCTGCTGTGGTTATTCGGGCAAGAAATGGAAAGGTTTTGCCTCAGCGGGTGTGGCTGGGCAAGTGATCTGTAGGACCTGCTGATCAATAAGACAGTGACTCGGGCCCAGCTGGAGCCCCGGTGCGGATGGTGGCTCTCGACTGAGGCTGGCAGGATGATGAGGGCTCTGCTTCAGCCCTGAAGCAGGCACCTGAAAGGCCTGCTTCAGCCAAGCTGAATACCCTCCGGGCCGCGGGGCGGAGGGGTAGGGAAGTAAGAGCTGGTAAAATAACTCACCCCCAGATGATTTAACACCACGTTTCCAGGCTTCCCAGGCGGGTCAGCGGTAAAGAACCTGCCTGCCAACGGCAACCTGGGTTGGGAAGATTCTCTGGAGGAGGAAACGGCAACCCACCCCAGTATTCCTGCTGGGAGATCCCGTGGACACAGGAGCCTGGCGGGCTACAGTGTATGCGGTCGCAAAAGAGTCAGACAGGATTGTGTTACTAAACAACGTGGCATGTGGTTCCAGCAGCGCCGACCAACACAGACTTTAATTCATTAAACTTCATTAAAGTTACAGCCACGCTGCCCTGCTCAACAGCCCATGGTGACGTCGGAGCCCTGGGCAGTGTAGACAGCCCACTCTCAGCACAGCTGAAGGTCTCTGCGACCGCTCTGGTCTACGCCTCTTTAGAGACGGTTTATTACAAGGGATTTGCTTTGTCTCACAAGCTGAGGTGCGAGAGAGAGTGGGAGAGAAAATCATTTATTTTATTTTATTTTATTTCTTCTTCTGTAAAGTGGACCCCAAACCACCACTGTTCTCACACCCTTGCCCAAATGCTTCAGGTTCATGTCTATCCACTGCTCACAACAATTCCCAATATTCACAGAGGGCAGAGGTCTGCATGACTGTTCAGAAGGTAACCAGCCTGAGGTCTCAACTGTTCTTTTACTCCGGGTTGCCTTCTCAACCCTGAGAAAGGATGGGAGCCTAAGAGATGCTCTTGCATCAGCTGAAGGCAGACGCCTCCCGCACCCTCGCCCCAGCCCTACACGGACGCCAAGCAGCGGTGAAGCGACAGAAAAGCCAGCTGTGCAAACGTTCACTTCTACGGTCACAAGGAGGACGGGGAGACTGCCAGACAGGAGAGCCTGGAAAAGCACCAAAAGAGCAATCATCCCTGCAGAGAACATGAAATAAGACCCTACAGCCACCCCACAAAGAAGCAGAAAACAAACACCCCCCACAAACGAGCGGGTCAGAGACCAGCCGGGTTTCCACGTGACGATCACAAACGAAAAGCAAGGTCTGGGCTCTGCGACACTCCTCCTGGGAACCCTGCGAACCCCCCTCCACTGGGTGGCGACCTCCGTGTCACTTGGAGGCGGTGTGTCAAAACTGCCAAGAGAAGGAAGGCTGGGGTAAACGTCATCCTTGAGAACCAGAGATCTGAATCACTCGTTCCCGCTGAACCACGTCTGGGGACGCCTTCTATGACAGAGGACAGTTTGGTTCAAACCGGTCAGAACCAGGGAGAACTAGAACAACACAGTCACCACGGGATGAGAGGACAGGGCCCCCAGCACCGCCTCCCCGAAACACAGAATGGAGCAAATGCTTTCTCACAGAGGCGGTGATGGCCATCCTCGGCCTCCAGAGTAAAGCCTGGACACCTCACTCGGCACCCACGCCCCGGGGGGCCCCAGTCCTTCGGGGAAACCTTCTCCTTCCCCCATGGAGACTCCCTGGAGAGTGATACCTGCTGGTCAGGCTCCTGGGTGAGAGAGAGGAGCATCGTGGGAAGGTGCCTGGTCATCGGCTGGACGAGGCCAGAGAGGAAGCGGACCTTGGAAAGGGAGGGGGGTTGAGGCAGGAGAAGCCATCAACCTGGGGACGGGGGAGGGGCAGCTGAGGGTGGCAGGAATGGGGCCAGGGAGAGGGCCCCACGGTGGGGCTGGACTCTGGACTTGAGAACACGGTTCCTGAGTTGGGGAGAGGCCTGCGGCCACCTGCGGACACGTTCCAAGCAGTCTGCAGAAACTCGTACACTTTGTGTTCTCATGTCAGTGAAAACTCATCTATTGATACGTTAACATAAGCATCACCCTGATTGTCTGGGTGAGCAGCCAGGAACCCACCGTGGAGCTAGGACTTTAGGCCCATGTTTGTGTCTGAATTTACACTCACAAAGGCCAAAGGTCACCCCGACCGGCGGCACAGATTCAGGCTAAATAATGGTTTGAACACAGTAGCAGGAGAACAGAGTCTCCACACATATAGACAGCAGTCGGGACGTGACCAGGCTGAAGCCGGCCATGGAAAGGCCACCGGAGCACCAGGAACTGTGGGTTTGGTAGGGTCAAAAGGGTAGGTGTTTGCTATTTGCACTGGATGCTCAGAGGCCGGAGGAGTTTAGTGCCCTCTGGGTCCTGTGGGTGATGAGGGACCAGCTTGAGCCTAGTGCATCCTGGGTAATGTGAGTGGTCAGGGCAGCCTAGAGCATCCTGGGTAAAGTGGTTAGGGACCGGCCAGAGCCTAGAGCACCCTGGGTAATGAGAGTGGCTGGGGGCTGGGTAGAGACCAGAATCATGAGGCGGGAAGCCTGGGAAGGAGGCTAGGGCAATGCACAGACATTCTGTCCTCCATGACCTTGGGACAGGCCAGGCTCTTGTAGGTTTCGAAGAAGAAAGGTAGAGTTTTAGACGCACGTTTCAGGGGGGCTGGTCAGGCTGGGGCAGTGGAGAGCTCAGGCCAAGCTGAAAGCTGCAGGCCGTTGTGGCGTCTGGGAGAGGAAGGAGAGACTGTGTGAAGGCCTTGGCCACGGGGAAGGAGAGACTCTGAGGAGGTGGGACGAGTCCCAGGTGACTGAGAGCAGATAAGGGAGGGGGCAGGACCCGGCGACCAGCTGGGGCACCTGGACCGATTCTCCTCCACACGGTGGGGTGAGGGAGGCAGCCCAGGATTTCAACTCCAAACCCTATAGATTTTGAAGCCAGTGGCCTCTCCCTCCTCCGGCAGGGTTGCTGGGGGCGATGACAGGCAGCTTCACGTTCAGACATGATGAGTGGATGGTGCCTTAGGGGCACCCGAGAGGGTTGATAGCAGGCAGTCGTCTGCCAGAAGTTCGGGGGCAGTCACAGGCTCAGAAGAGCTGAGTGTGCTGAGAACCTGACTGACAGGAGAAGTAAGTGGCTGGAGGGAGGCAGGAAGCGGTAACCTGAGAGACCAGTGGGAAGTCAGGACAGCCTGATAACCAGGGCGGGAAGAAAGGGCCAGTGAGAGTGGTCAGTAACGCAGGCCAAGGATTGAGAAATGCAGCCCGTGGATGGAGCAACGGTTGCCCAGTAGGTAAGAGGTAACTGGGGCAAAAGCAACTTCCATACAGCGACCAATGTGATCTAAATCGTTCCAAGCATTGCTTTTAATTCCTGTGTTCCCCAGAAAAACACCGCCTTGTCTTCATGTCAAGTATTTCAGGAAGAAAATAACTTTTAGAAAAAATTTTAGTAAAATGTTTATAATATAAAATTTACCATTGCCACCATTTTTAAGTGAGGAAGTTAGGGTCTTAAGAGCATCTGCCCTGTTGTGCAGGAAAGTAACAGTGGTAAATTTTCCTTATCACCGGACAGGAAAAACCGAGTTAGCAGGCAAGACTGTAATGAGATTTTTTTCCTTGAATTTGCCTAAAACAGCGCATTATCTTGGCTCGATAGCCGGGAACTCAGAACTGCAGCAGAGCTGCGGAGGCAGCTGTGTCCTTCGAGGGATGTGACGTTGCTCACGCTGAAGGCAGGGTGTGTGTGTGTGTGTGTGTGTGTGTGTGTGCGCGAGCACACGCCTGTGCGTGTCTGTGTCTGTGTGAGTGTGCACACGCCTGCGCGTGTCTTGCATGAGTGCACACGCCTGTGCGTGTCTGTGTGTGTGCACACGCCTGTGCGTGTCTGCGTGTCTGTGTGTGAGTGTGCACATGCCTGTGCATGTCTCTGTGTGTGTGCACATGCCTGTGCGTGTCTGTGTGTCTCTGTGTGTGCACACACCTGTGCGTGTCTGTTTGTGTGTATGCACACGCCTGTGCGTGTCTGTGTGAGTGTGCACACACCTGTGCGTGTCTGTGTGTGTGTGCGGACACGCCTGTGCGTGTCTGTGTGTGAGTGCGTACACACCTGTGCATGTCTGTGTGCGCGCACACACCTGTGCGTGTTGTTTGTGTGTGTGTGCATACACCTGTGCGTGTCTGTGTGAGTGTGCACACGCCTGTGCGTGTCTGTGTGTGTGTGCACACGCCTGTGGGTGTTTGTGTGTGTGTGCACACGCCTGTGCGTGTCTGTGTGAGTGTGTGCACATACGTGTGCGTGTCTGTGTGAGTGTGTGCACATACGTGTGCGTGTCTGTGAGTGTGTGCACACCTGTGCATGTCTGTGTGTGTGCACACGCCTGTGTGTGTCTGTGTGAGTGTGTGTGCGCACAAACCTGTGCGTGTCTCTGTGTGAGTGTGTGCACACACCTGTGCGTATCTGCGTGTATGCACACACCTGTGAGTGTGCGCACACACCTGTGCGTGTCTCTGTGTGTGCACACACCTGCGCGTGTCTGTGTGCACATACGTGTGCGTGTCTGTGTGAGTGTGTGCACACACCTGTGCATGTCTGTGTGTCTCTGTGTGTGTGCACACACCTGTGCGTATCTGTGTGTGTGTGCACACGCCTGTGCGTGTCTGTGTGTGTGTGCGGACACATTTGTGCATGTCTGTGTGTGAGTGCATACACGCCTGTGCGTGTCTGTGTGTGCACACACCTGTGAGTGTCTGTGTGTGAGTGTGCACACGCCTGTGCATGTTTGTGTGTGAGTGTGCACACACCTGTGCGTGTCTGTGTGTGTGCACACACCTGTGCGTGTCTGTGTGTTTCTGTGTGTGCACACACCTGTGCGTGTCTGTGTGTGTGCACACACCTGTGCGTGTCTGTCTGTGCGCACACGCCTGTGTGTGTCTGTGTGTGTGTGCACATGCCTATGCGTGTCTGTGTGAGTGTGCACATGCCTGTGCGTGTCTGTGTGTGTCTGTGTGTGTGCACACACCTGTGCGTGTCTGTGTGTGTGTTCACATGCCTGTGCGTGTCTGTGTGTGTGCACACGCCTGTGCGTGTCTGTGAGTGTGCACATGCCTGTGCGTGTCTGTGTGTCTCTGTGTGTGTGCACACACCTGTGCGTGTCTGTGTGTGTGCACACGCCTGTGCGTGTCTGCGCACACGCCTGTGCGTGTCTGTGTGAGTGTGCACACGCCTGTGCGTGTCTGAGTGTGTGTGCACACGCCTGTGCGTGTCTGTGTCTGAGTGTGTGTGGTGTGGTGCTGAGCAGTGTTTTGGTGTTAAGGAGTAGAAAGGAGAGACTGAGGAGGACGCGATGATAGTTTTTCCCATCACTTTTACTAGCTGGAGGCCGACTCAGTACCGTGGTGGCCTCTGTCACAGACGACGGCTTTGTAAGCGCACGGCTGACGTGCAGTGCTGGCGGCGTCGCAGGCGTACAGCGGAGTGATTCACTTTTATTTTTTTCAGTATTTTTTTCCACTCTAGGTTGTTACGAGATACTGACTCTAGTTCTCTGTGCTGTATGGTAGGAGCTTGTTGTTTATTTTATATACAGCAGTATGTATCTGTTGATCCCAACCTCCTAGTCTATCCCTCCCCCTTTCTTTTCTCCCTCTTGTACACACAGTTGGCTTCCTATGTCTGAGAGTCTGTTTCTGTTTCGTAAATAAACTCCCCTGTATTATTTTTTAGATTCCACACGTAGTGACATCATGATATCTGTCTTGTCTGACTGACTTCACCATGAGCAGGTCCATCCACGTTGCCGCAAATGGCACTGCTTCATTCTTTTCAAGGCCGAGTAATATTCCACTGTACACACACACCACGTCTTCTGAAGCCAGTCATCTGTTGATGGGCAGAAAGGCATTTTGCCTTTGCGTGCTTGGCCCCTAGCAGCACACAGCAAGTACTCAAGTGCATCATGGCCCCCTTGTACCCAGGAGGCCCTCAGACACTTGCTGAGTGAGGAAGAAAGCCGTCTGTTTTCACAGGCTGCCCCAAGAGAAACCGAGACTCTGAAGCCCAGCCGCTCTGGCGTGACGCAGTCACTCCGGCGCTGACAGCAAGCGTTCATGGCTCCTCATCTCGGGAGTCACATTTCTCTCTGGTCTCACCGCCAACGTTGTGTTTTGTTTCGTTTTGGCCAATAGGAGTCTCGGCAAATCACTCATGACTTCACCTCCCACCAGATCCACTTGGATGTCTTTGAAGAAGCCTGGTCTTCACCTGCTCCCAAGGTGACGTTCATTTCCTCTCTCTTCTGTTTCAAGAGTGAAAAACAGTCAGCCTAGTGCCGCTCTTACTTCTCCTCAGCCCCTCTCCCAGTCAGCCCGGCTTCCAGCCCCGTGTCCCTTCCTATCTTTCCAGACGAGAGAAGAAACTCCGGTAACATCCTACGGGATTCCCACAACAGGCCTGTGGGTCCACCTGGCAAGCGTGCAGCAAGACAGGAGGGTGCAGAGAGCAAGGCGGGCTTTCCCAGGAGGGTCTGGGTGCAGGGACAGGGCTGTGGCAAGAGGGCAGAGCCTGGCCCACGGGGGCCGGGAAGCTGGGACAGTTAATCTGGCCGCTCGCTCACCTCCTCCCACGTCGTCACCTTGGACTCCAGTCCCCACGCACGGCAGCCTCTGGACGGCAATGACCCCAGCTGCCCACCTGGGCTGGACGGGGACGCTGCCCGGAGCCCAGCATCCCTGGGTCCCGGTCCTCCCCGCCCTTGGGGGCTAGGACCCCCTCAACATGGAGGAGGCTCCTGGTTGAGCTTAGAATTCCAAAGGGAGAAGGCGGCGGGCAGTGGGGGTTTCCACCTCGTTTTGCTCATTTCTTACTTGGTATTCAGTGTCCACACCTGGAGTCTGTTCATTTTTGTTTTCTACTCATTTTCTCCACTGACGGTTCCAGAAGTGAGTCCACAGTTCTGTGGTTCCCCGGAACACAAGGAACACCCGTGCCCTGACTTCAGAGAGACGGAGACAGCGGCGCGGAGATAAGTTGGTTTGCGGCAGACGCAGTGGGTCCCCCACGGAGCTCTCACTACACCTGGGTCTCCAGATTTCCTGCTCCCCTCTTGGTGCGTGAACACCTCGTTTCAAATGAAGCTCTCGGCCACCACTACCATCCCACCGCTAAAATCACTGTGTGTCTGGAAACACCTAGTCCTTAAGGACAGACATGGTGTTAATATTAATATTATCCTCCACTGCTAAAAAAAAAAGTGGGGGCGGAGCTTCCCCGAGGCTCTGAGGTACAGCATCCGCCTGCAATGCAGGAGACAAGGCTTCCATCCCTGGGCCAGGAAGATCCCGTGGAGAAGGGAATGGCAACACAATCCAGTATTCTTGCCTGGGAAATCCCACGGACAGAGACGCCTGCTGGGCTGCAGCCCCTGGGGTCACAAGAAGTCAGACACGACTGAGCAACTAAGCACGCATGCATGCTGGAAAAGGCATCCAGAGACTGTGACTTTAGAATGCTCGATAGCTAAATATTTCTATTCTTTTCTGCCAGTTCTGAGACAGACTATCTTTTCACCAAGTTCAAAACACCCAAAGAAATAGGCGCTCTGAAGCACCCCCCCACACACACACACACACGTTGCCCTAACTTCCAGCAGAAGACGGAGTCTGGGCCTCAGTGAGCCACCAGGCGCAGACCCCCTCCTCTGCCCTCGTCTTTCCACCTTTGATGTGGACACACATAGTGCACCTTCGTGTGCTCCACAGACAAACAGACGTCTGCACTTTCTTCAGGGTGAAGTCTCCATATAAATCCGCACCGCGGCTAATAGGTAAGAAGGGGGAGAGAGGGGTCACCATTTTCATTTGAAGAACTGGCACCACTTAGAGAAAAATCGGTCCTCGGGGGTGCTTCCCGGCTCCCCACGGGACGGCTCACCCCTCC
This sequence comes from Alces alces, assembly GCA_015832495.2. Classification (NCBI taxonomy): domain Eukaryota; kingdom Metazoa; phylum Chordata; class Mammalia; order Artiodactyla; family Cervidae; genus Alces; species Alces alces. The sequence continues at coordinate 47,282,377 of JADEYB020000019.1, read as the reverse complement.
AGTCTCAGACCAGCCCCTCGGGGGAGGGGCTCGGGCGCCCCTGCCCTCTCCTGGCACCCCAAGGGGGTCAGCGCGGGCACAGAGGCCTGGCCACCTTCCTCTTCTATATGTGCTCTTCACTTGTCACGGTCTGTCTGCCGGGTTAGCAAAGCGTCTCCAGAGAAGGGAAGGCCAGATGAGAACCTAAGTCCATTCTGATTTCCCAACAATATCATTTGGAACCTGCATCAGACAAAAACTCTTCTGAAATTAAAAAAAAAAAAAAAAAGCTTGCTAAAGGCTTTGGGTAAACTCTGACTCACTGCCTTGGCTGACAAAGCCTGTTGGCAGGTCTGGTCCCGCTAGAAGAGCAGGGCTGGGGCTCCCAGGGCGGCTGCTGAGAAGGCGGGGTGGCTGAAGACGGGGGTGTGGGGTGAAGACAGGTGGTGGGTCATGGTGCCCAGAGCATGTTCTCGAGAAACTGTCCCTTCACCCAAATGCAATGCACGTATTAGCGCCCTAGCCAGCTGAAGTCACTACACCTGACCGCACAGCCCAACAGCCCGCCACCTGGAACTGTGGTTCAGTGGATTGTTTTCTTATCATAAGCACGGCGGCTCTGACGCTCAACAATCCTGGTAACTGAAATACACCCAAAGGAGTATTCAGAAAAACATTAAATTACAGAAATACACAGAGGACTTCCCTGGTGGATGAGAATCTGCCTGCCAATCTCTGCCAGTCCAAACAGCGGACACCAGTTCTACCCCTGGTTTGGGAAGATTCCACGCAGCACAGAGCAACTAAAGCCCGTGAGCCACACTACTGAGTCGTGCGCCTGGAGCCCATGCTCCGCGCTAAGAGAAGCCACCGAAAGGAGGGGTGTGCGCTGCAACCAAGAGCAGTCCCTGCCCTCCCAGCTAGAGAAAGACACACAATAGCAAGGGGGAACATCACCCAGCACAGTGGGAATGACTCAGCCGGAGGCCAAACCCATCATCTCGGGAGCCACATCACCCCGCCCAGAGCAAACTCAAGGCTCTCCCGAGATTATTTACCAGTTAAGACTCGGCTTCTCACTTTGCAAAGTAATCAGTAACTCAGTCACCTGTGAAGTTTCTGGTCACTCTTTGATTATGCGTAAAATTTGTCCAATTATTTAAGCTCTCTGGGTTTGAGGAGGGTTATTATAATGAGAACACCAAGCCTTTGAGAGAAGTTTTCAAGGAAACGGCTCGCTGCTGTTAGGCCAAAAAACAAAAACAAGGAGTGTTCATTCACCCACCGTCACTAAGGTGTGGTCTCTGCCATCAAAAAGCAGGCTTCATCACTTCCACTTGGGGAGGGGGAGGTTGCCCCAAGTGGGGAGAGAGAGACAGAGATCCAATGAGGATGGATTCAGAGAATGTAAGAAAACCATTCCTCTCCCGCAGGACTCGGCACATGGATAGCAAGTCAACTCCAAGAGCTGTTTTCTCTCTGCGCTTCTTTTCAACAAGGACACATCCCAGCAAAAGCGGCATCACATTGTCTGTGAGGTGAACCATCCCTGGGGAAAGAATTCACGCAACAAGTCGTGGCTGCCCTTGTTGAGAAGCACATGGGCAAGACTTTCATCTCTGGCAAGTCTTTATTTTCACGAACAGATAAGGAAACAGGATGCTCGCCTCTTTCCTTGGTCTGTGGTTCCCTGCCCCGGCCTGGCTAGGTCAAGATTTTCTCTTTTCTCTTCTTTGTCACAGCTAAGAGATACAAGGAGGCCACCAGGGCGGCCAGGTGGGTTAAATTACTTGAGTGTCTCGCGTAGCCTCAGAGGCGGCCAGACCCCGCCTGCAGCCACCGAGCGCAGTTCAGCATCGCTCCGTCTCTGGCTCCTGCCAACGGGCTTCCAGGTACAGGCTCCTGGGGAAGATGCCAACGGTCTCTGGTTTATGTCCTAATTACGCAACCTCGTCTCCCTTTGGTGAATTTAAGGAAACTACAGTTTAAAGGAAGGAGTGTTTAACTGGAATGTACCATAGAAAAATTCCAAAGCCGAAAAAGCCTTAAGCAACTCCGCACATAAAAGCACAGTTTCCCACATCAGCAGCACATCTCAAACACAGAGTCCACCTTCACAATGAGCTCCGCAAGCCACGCGACCTGCCAAAACCAAGACTCTCCCCACTTGCAATGCCAGGCACCTGCAAGACGGAAAAGAGAACCACATCCTGTCTCTTCTGAGAAAGCTCAGACCTTTCCAGCAGATGCGTGAAGTGAGATAAAAGCCTGCAAGTGGGAGGGATAAAACGTCAGGGCCGTTTAACATTTATCTCCCAAATAATCAACGCCTCCGGTGTGAGAGCTTCGGTCGAGAAATATTTTAACCCTGTGACCAGGGTTAGCAAGAAATTCCTTTAAGCGAAACAAATTGCATTCACTCAGCCCAGGTACGACTGGTGTACGAAGCAAGCACACTGGTTAGGAAGTTCAGTGTCACCAGCCCCGTGGACCGAGGGCTGGGATCCTCAATTCCCACCCCCAGCCTCTGTTTCCTCCAAGATCGCCAGGGGAGGGGCTTGCCCCTGCCCAGCACACAGCACGCCCGCCCGGATGCTGTCCATTTAGAACTTTCTTTCCTTCTTTGAGCCTCTCTTCCCAAACTTGGTTCTCCTGCCTCCTCTCAGTCAACCCCCTGATTCACGCTGTTCGAATACTATCTCAGTGAACTCCAGACAGTCAATTACACTCTTCTGCTTTATGTTAATTTTGCTATATCACACATCACATCAACTTAGCGGGCCACTAGGGGACACTTGGAAATTCTCACCACAGTGGTATCTGCCGTGACGTCTGATTTGTAATCCCAATCTAAGAAAATGTAACTCTTTACTTATGCCCTGTGTCATTTCAGAGAAAACTTAAGACTGCTCACACAAATCCATACAGTCATATAACACTGAACCTATGGCAATATAAAAATGGGACAAAGGAAAAATGAAAGCAGAAAATTTCAAATAAAACTAGGAATGGGGCCAGCATTTGAAGCTCAGCTTGCCGAGCCCACACACATGCTGGATGAGATTCGAGGTTTTCCAAGCTCCCCAGCAGTCAGTGGAAAGAGGAGCACATACGGGTGGCAAAAACATGCCGGCCCGCTGGTCAAAGCAGCCACCATCTGTTTCTGTAAATAAGGTCTTACTGGAACACAGCCACGCCTAATCACTTACATCTTATTTACTGCTTGGTGCTGGAGAGGACTCTTGAGAGTCCCTTGGACTGCAAGGAGATGAAACCATTTGTCTATCCTAAAGGAAATCAACCCTGAATATTCACTGAAAGGACTGATGCTGAAGCTGAAGCTCCAATACTTTGGCCACCTGATGTGAAGAGCCGACTCACTGGAAAAGTCCCCGATGCTGGGAAAGACTGAGGACAGGAGGATGACAGGCAGTGACAGAGGACGAGATGATTGGATGGCATCACCAACTCAATGGACATGAGTTTGAGCAAGCTCCGGGAGACGGTGAAGGACAGAGAAGCCTGGTGTGCTGCAGTCCATGGGGTTGCAAAAAGTCAGACACGACTTAATGACTGAACAACAACGATAGGATATCATGGCAGAGCTGAGTGCCTGTGATGGAATAAAACATTTACCACCTGGCTCTGTGGAGAAGAAAGTCTGCAGACACCTGGGTTACTTGGTTCTGCACCCGTTATGTAACAGCAAAGCTTTCCTGGGATAAGCACACTTCCGGGATGGCTCTGAAGTACACGAGAACTTTCCACTGTCAACAGCTCACGTGTAATCTCTTGAAAAACATCCTTAGCTTCATTTTTCACAGTCACAGGTTTATAGGGCCAACGGTGATTCTAAGTGAGGCTGACACGGTGCCATCGGGGGGAGTTTTCCTCCAGGTCTGGTGAAGGCAGGGGAGTCTGTAGAGATGGCCAGAGCTGGGCCTCCCACTCCTGATCAGAGGCCGGCAGGGCTACTGGGTCGGGCTCCTCTCCCGCTGAGCCCCAAGGGTTCCCCCGAGCCTCCCTGCGGTCTCTGGCAGCAGTGGGCATGCAAGATAAAGCTGATACGTCAGCTTTGCTTTAAGGCTCTTCTCTGCCAACATCCTCTGCTCTTGAGTTTAACAGGCACTGGGGTGTTGAGACAGAGGCTGTTTCTCTGCTCAGTTCCCGAAGCCCACTGTCCCATTCTGCCAGCCTGCAGAGCTGCCCCTAGAACGGGGCCCTCCAGGGGGCACAGCACGGCGCCCTCCCGTGAGAACTGGAGCCCCGTGGGGATGGGGCCCTGGAGAGCAGACCCCACACGTTGGTACACACCCAGGGCCTGCGGGCCCAAGACGAGGGCCGGGGTCTCCTCCAGAAAGGGGGGCCGCTCCTCTGTGCAGACCATGGGGGCAGGGAGGGAGGAGGGCCCAGGCAGCTCCTACGGAAGCGCTCAGGCTCAACACGCACCCCCGAGACCTCTGTTCAGAGAGACAAGGCCTCCACAGGGTCGTCACACCAACCCGCTGACCCGGGACAGGCACAGTCCTGAGGAGCCCCAGAGCGAGGCTGCCAGGACAGATGCAAACAACCTGAAAACGGCCATGTCTAAGACACCACAACTCAAGTCAACGTCAGGAGAAGGTAACAGAACAGCCGACTGTGGGTTCCGGAGAACACATCCGTGGTCCTCTTCTTCTCCGTGACTGTAAACCCAGGCTGTAATGCACCACAGTTCTCTCCTCGACAACAGGGAACAAAATCCAGTTTACTTAACAGTGTCGTTTAAAGGGATCATACGCTAAACGAAGGTAGCTGCACCTTAAGATAATCAGAGCTATCCTTATCGACCCTTCTAGAAATTGCTACTTAATCTCTGATCCTACACATGTTGTCCAAGGGAAAGAAAAGGAAAATATGTTACAAATAACCTTATATTATTCCTTATGGTTCTTTCCACACCATGGTTAAAAAATATAAAACTGGAAAATAAATAAACATCCACACCTAAAACCTTCCTTCTCCCTGTGGGTGTGTGGCCATGCACTAGAAAACACCAAACAAGCAAGACGGCCATCCTAACGGGGGGTCCACACGGACGCCCACACGGCGGATCAACAGAGGACAGTCTCTTCACCCTGAAAAGATCGCCACTTCAATCTCCCAGCACCAGGGCTCGGGGTTCAAGTCCAGACCACTCAGGCCACACAGGAATGTGGGACATTTGGACTCTGCATAGCCTTAGCGAAAAACACAAAGAAAGAAAACTCTTAAGAAATCCATCAGAACACGGAGCCCACACCAAACGTGAGCCACTTGCTTTGTTCCCTGGAGCCAAGCACGGGGACGCCTGGGTTTGGAGGAACACGCGAGTCAACACGGAGGACCCCGGCCCCCACGGCAGGCCGAGCCCCACTTCTCCAGGCGGCGATGCAACCCCCCACGGGCTCCGACGCATCCTGAACCCGAGCCAGAGTTCAGGCTGGAGGGCGGGTGAGACGCACAGCCCGGGAGCAGGGTCCTCGCCGCAGGAGATGCCGTCGTCTGCGCTCCAGAGTCGCAGCACGCGGACGCCTGCCAGCACCTCGCACGTGGCGGCCACACGCTCCCTCACCTCCTCAAGGCCCCCCCGAGGCCCTACTTACGCAGCGCGTACAGGGTGAGGGTCACTCCCGCCAGGCAGAACCCTTCGAAGAACCTGAGTGTGCTGAACATGGTCACGTTCACGGACAGCGCCACGGTCAGTCCGAAGATGAGGATGAAGATGATGGAGAAGAGCAGCACAGGCCGCCGGCCGAACCTGCACGCGGACAGGGACACGGTTAGTCATCGCCGGGCGGGGCGGGGCCGGGCCTCCCCGGGGCCAGCAGCTGCTGGGTGGGGACCCCACAGAGTCTGCATCCCTCCTGGACCCTCGTGGGGAGGCCCAGGGGTAGGGGGCCCTCAGGGGACACACACCCACCCCTCATCCTGTAGATAAGGGAACACAGGTCAACAGCCGCTGCGTGACAGATGTGAGACGGGAACCAATTCCTGTTGGCCAGTCTACTCCTGAGTTTATGGGGGTAATTCAACAGAACCAATAGTAACTCCCCAAACCTCAACCTTGGCATGCCCAGCATAAAATGGCTTGGAGGCTGTGACCTTTGGAACTGGCTCCAGAGTCAACACAGACATAGGGTGTGTGGCTTCCAGCTGTTTCTCTGAGTTGTTAACAAGTCCAGCCTCAACCTCACCCGAGGCCTGGTGAGCCAGGGGCCGCGCCAGCGGCCGGCTGGTTTTAGCTCCACGATGAGGAGTGACCAGCAGGAAGCACAGACTGAGCGGGGGTGGCCTGAGCTGTAAGGATGCACGTGGACCTGGAAGGGAGGTCCCCAGGGGCCCGTCCTCTCCATTAGGGAAAGGCCAGTGCACCCTGGGCGGGCAGTCACAGGGCCGGCCTGAGTGAGCTCCGGGAGCACCAGCAGGCGGTGTGCTTCCAGGCGTGGCAGGGGGCGGGGGGTCGGCCCTCGGGCCTGGGGCGGCCCACGCTCGCCACCCCTCCCGGACCAACCCCCCCACACATGAGGATGAGCGTGGCACAGCCAGCGTGGACGAGGAGAGCTCTGAGAGAGGCTGGACTCCATCTGCCAAGGGAACAAAGTCCAGGCCTGGAACCCCCGACGCCTGGACACCCTCCTGGAAGGGAAACAGCCAGCAGGGCAAACAGAAACAGGAGGTTTGGGGTTGCCCGAGGGCGGGGTGAGACCAGCAGAGGTTGGGAGCGGGCAGAAGAGGGGAACGTTCTAAAGGCAGTGTGTGCCAGTGGCCGTATGTCCAGCTCTGCAGATACACCAAAACTCATTGACCTGTGCACTTAACGTGCGTGAGGTTCATGGTGTGTAAACCATCTCTCAATAAATCTGTTTTTTAAAAAAAGCAATACGCGGTAGCGTCTGGCCTTGCCTGTGCAGGAGACAGGTGTTATTTCTACATACTCTAGGGGCGGGAACTCCAGGACACCATCTCATTCAGGATCCCTTAGGCCTCTGAGCATCCCCGTCCGTCACTCCGGGTTAGAGAAATGGGGCCGAAGCTGTGAGCTCAATGCAACCTAAGTTGATTTTCTTGTTGAGATTTTGGCCGTTGCTTCTCTTCACTTGTGCTGGGGTCACAGGAACGGCTTACCAGGAACGACTATAGGAAGTTCTGTCCAAATCCAACTCATCTACAGAAATGAACTTAAATAGGGCTCAGCTGACTTATTAAAATGAAGGAAACCAGAGTCTAACTTATCCCTCTTTATTTCCCTCTGCTTCCCCGTCTGTCCTGCATCGCAGAGTGTCGAGATCACTAATAGGACGACAGACCGGGCACCGAGCAGCCACGGGTCTTCCTATGTCTGGCCTCCCCAACGCCCACCGGACACAGTCTGGTCTGTCCTGACACTTTAGGGAAGATCCTGGATTTCTGTTTAACTTGTAGAAACAATTCTAAATCTTTCCCTCCCAAGTGGCTGCTAAAAATCATTAAGTGAAAATTCATATTAGGAATGGGGGGCAAACATGGTCTTCAAAGTCAGAGCCCTGGCCCCGACCCAGGCTCCCTGGCGACGGAGGTCCCAAGCAAGATCTGCTGGGTCCCGAGAGCCTCAGGCTCTCTTCGGGAAGGGCCAGTGGGTGTAGATGCGTGCACGTGTTTAGAAGCCCCTGGGGTTCAAGTGGGCCCTGGCTGTCCCCAGAGCAAAGGTCTCCCACCAGATGACCGGTAAACTCACACTCCCAAATCTGCGATGCAGAGGCGTCATCGGTCAGCCAGGACCTGTGATGGGCAGAATATCGGCCTTGGGAGCATCCCCGTCCTAACCCCCAGAGGCTGTGCCGCCTCTCACAGCACAAAGGGCTCTGCAGATGGAGTCAAAGGGAAGGGCTCTTGGCTGCATGGAACCAGGGAGACGGTCTCAGGAGAAGGACCTGGCCAGCCACGGTGGGCTCGACTAGAAGTGGGGCCGGAGCCAAGGAACGGGTGGGCCTCTGCTGTTGTTTAGTTGCCAAGTCGTGTCCGACTCTGCGACCCCGTGGACTGCAGCCCGCCAGGCTCCTCTGTCCAGGGGATTCTCCAGGCAAGAATCCTGGAGTGGGTTGCCATGCCCTCCTCCAGGGGATCTTCCTGACCCAGGGGTCGAACCTGCGCCTCTTGCATCTCCTGCACTGGCAGGCGGATTCTTCACCACTGAGCCACCTGGAAAGCGCGGGAGAGTCTCTAGAAGCTGGGAAAAACTCCTTCCCTGCCACTGACCAAGCTCAGCCCAGAGCCAGAGGGAAGGGGTCTGTGGTGCCGCCTATACACCGCCTCCCAGGACCGGCAGGATGAGAAACATGCAGAGTCCAGCAGAAGGCCCAGCAAGAGAGCGAGCGAGGTCATCCGGCCACAGCCACTGACCGAGCCGGCCCCCATCCTCCACCTACACTAACACGTTGCCTGACAGGACATGCTGTCCAGCCCAGACTGAACGTGTGTGCAAAACAGTCACCTTTAAAAACAAAAACAAAAAACCATGCAGCTGAAGCTTCACTAGACACTGACTGGGGTCTTGGCATAACCTACGACCTGGTCAGCTTCCCGACATGGCCGAGAAGCGGTGCCAGCAGCTGTGAAACCCGGACTTCCCTCTCTGTGTGCTTATCTCCTTTGAAGCGAGGCTCCAGCAGGGAGTAAAATGCTAACAGTAAATCAGTCAAGGGCGGAAAATGGCAAACCTTCAAACTGGAACTGAGGCCCGCTCAGAATGTTCAGAAAGCCGCAGCACAAGCCGCCTGCCCTGACCTTCTGGGCACCCCTGGCCCACTCCCCCCACCCCCATGACCTTGGAGAAGGGGCTTCAGCTCAGTGCCTGGCTGCTTGCCAAGGAAGACCCCAAACTCTCCCGTCTTGGTCCCCAGGGCCAGTGTGTGATCAGGGAGGCTGAACACCATTGATGGGCAAGCCTTAAGAAACCACAAAACCACCTGTAAACAACTTAAAACCACTGCAGATCTCTTGGGTGAAGTCTGCATCTACTTTCCCTATTAAATCACTGAATCAGGACGCTAAGACCTTAGTCAAGTCCGTGTTTTTGAAGAAGTGAGGTGGTTATATTACTCTTATCTTCCCAACCTATTTCAGTGTAGGTTCCTGGGAAACAAAATTACTTGTGGTTAAAACATTGGGATTGGAGTGTCTTTTAGGTCAGTATAGCTCACTCTGAAAACCTTTAAAAGTTCAAGTATTTGGTTTGAAAAAAAAACAAAACTGAAATCCTCATCCTTTTCCAATTCCGGTCCCTCCCTTCTCCCCAGAAAACCCACCACCAAACCCCATGTGAGGGCGTCTGTGGGTTCCTACAGGCCACCCCCAGCATCTGTCTTCCTGCCCCGGGAGGATGCCCTGAAGAAGCACTTACAGATGATGATTCAGCAAATTCTGAACACACAGGCAATCCCACTTCACGTTAATGCAGGGAACACCCAGTTAGATGTCAGCTTGCCGGGAAGAACTTTCCAGAACTTGAAAGTGGTCTCCCTGGGCTCCCCCCCACGGGCACTTCCCGCAGCGCTGGCCAGTGGTCTCAGCCGACCAGGACAGAGGGCACACCTGGGCCTCGGGGAGCCTGCTCCGAATCACTGCCGGCTTTATTAAGTCTGGGATTCAAGAGGCCCTGATTCGTAAATAAAGTCCTTAAAGAGAAAGAACGTCAAGCGGGGAGGGGTCCCCGCACCTCTCCTCTCTGGCAGCCCTGTTCCCCGAGGGCCCAGCAGCGCTGGGCCACGGCCTTGCTATTTGGGCGAGCCCCCTCTGCCGACACAAGCCCCGTGACTCAGCCCATGCCCGCGGAGTCCGGCTCTGGGGCTGCGAGGAGCTTAGTTTCAAACGCCGGCTCTCCAACCCAAGGGCATCCGGGGATTTGACTTAAACGCATGTGCCTCTGGTCTTCCCCAGGAGATAGGGGTGATGCCAGTTTCCCACTGGGAAACAGGGGAGCTGTGCGGAGGGGCTATTTTAATCCACGGAGACACTCAGCACAGAGCCCAGCCACAGAGGCGTCGGTGAGGGCCGGCTGCTAACGCCATCACTCCTGCCACAGCGACCCGAGTCTCCATCCCACCACCCTCTCGCTCCCTCCGGAACCCTCACCTGGCCCTTCACCCGCCCAAGGAAAGCACATTTATTTTTGTCTCCGGTCTCCACCCCTCTGCCTGCCCGGCCCAGCCGCCACCCACAGGCCGTCCACTTCTCAAAGCCCAGCTCCCCGTCCACCTGCAGAAGCATCTCCTGGCCAAGCCAACTTACAGGGACGGTCCCTCTCTGAGATCTGCCCGCGTCTGTCCAGTTTTCGAGTGTGAGGAGTCTGGCTGTCCTCTCCCTGTCTTTAGAGGCCCCTGGTCTGTCTATGCCTACCCAGGTCCCAGCCCTTAAAGCCTTGAAGCCACGTTCCCAGGCTCTTTCTAACCTCGCTCTCTCAGGAGATGGGCGGCTGGCTCCAGGCTGGTTTAGCTAGATTCTAGCAGCCAGGGAATTGCAATGAATTTAAATCCTTACTTCAAAAGGGTCTGCTCTGGGCACTGGCCAGCTCTCTCTGTCTGAACTCTGCAGGGGGCAGCTGCCCCCATCAGCTCTGGCCCCAGTGCCAGGGCTGGCGGGGGGAGCCTTGGTGGCGGCGAGCTCAGGCCGACCATGCCCCAGGAGGCTCCGGGGGGGTTGTGGTGTGGCAGGCATGTGGGTACTTACCAGTCAGCAATGCATCCAGTTATCAGGTAGCCAAAGATTAATCCAACCAGTAAGGAGAACTTAGCGACATGGACCTTCCAGGCATTATCACACACAAGATCCCACTAGAGAGGGGCAAATAGAAAACAGGTCAGAGAGAAAGGCACACAGAGGCCAGCGTCATCAATCACAGAGCACGCATCTCTGCGGGCGGGGGTCGTGATGCCCTTCACAGGCTGCATCACACCCACCACTGGGGGTTTCTCCAGGGTTTGGAGAATCCAACAATGGGAAATATCACCTGGCTACAGAAGGCGGTGTGATGCTTTCATCTGGGGCAGAGGACAGAAGTCTGCAGGGTCTGGTGCCCTCGTGACATCTTGGGGGGAGGTCCTCCCTCCATCCCCTCGGGGAGGCAAGGCCAGGTGTCCCCAGGCACCAACAGCCAGCACATGCCCCGCGGTGGGAAGCCCCTGCCGGCTTCTGCACAACGGGTCACAACAGCAGGCACTCTGCGTTTCCAGCCCGGAAACACCCCAAACTTCACAAGTCATCCTAATAGTTAAGACGGTTAGCGGTCAATGCTGAAATAGCCACTTGAAGCAGTCTTACATTTTCCTTGTCAATGCCACACATGTTTTCCCAAATTCCAGGCTAAAGCCACCTGCTCTACTTGGAGAGAAAGCCGATCAGTTGGTGCACACAACTTTTAGACTAGTTTTACATATAAGCTTTATTATTTAAAAAAAAAATAGAAAACAGCCCTCCAATCTTTCCCTCCTGCTTTGGCAGAAGTGGGAGAAAAACGCACGTCCGCTCCCTCCGAGTGACGTGTGTCCACATGGAGCACAGGTGAGGACCGGCCCTCAGTCTGAGGGCAGCTGATGTCTGGGTCCGAGGGGGCAAACAACTGGGGTCTCCGCATCAACGGGCTTCGGGGAGAGCCGCGCCTCTGCACCGGCCTCTGCGGAGTAGGCACCAGCCGCCTGTGACGCCATCCCCTGGACACACCCAGGGCCGGGCACCGCTGGCCGCACAAGTCGATCATTAATGACTCAGATTCAAGGGTTCGTTACCGGGTTGCTGTCCTCCCGTGTCTGCTCAGGGACCTCCAGCAGCAGCGGCACCTGGGAAGGCATCAGAAATGCGCATTCTCGGGCCCAGGCCAGACCCCATGGGAGGTTTTGGAGGAAGCGCCACGAGGCGGTTTAACAAGCCATCCAGGTGACCGTGAGCCTCCTGGGGGCGGCCACAACCCTGCCCATTCGAATTCGGTGAATGAGCTTCCCAGGTTGGGGCTCAAACAACACACCCCAGAGTGCAGGGGGTGGCCACAGTCTCCAGGGAACACGCCGGGCGGGGCTGGAGGGGCAGCTAAGGGGGCTTCTGGAGGCCAGCCTGGAAAACCCAACTCACATGTACCTGGTTTCTAGGAGCAAACGTATTTGTAACGACAAACACCTTCCACGGCGCACCCTGCATGTCTAGCCTGGGACACGCAGCCCGAAGCGCTGCTGAGTCACGGCATCAGGAGCAGGGCAGCGTCGACTCTTTGCCCCCCTGGTTTCGACTGGAGGCTGTTGGTCTTCTCTCCTCTCTGCCCTCCTGTGAGTCACAGCCCGGGACGCGCCGGCGTGTGTCGACTCTGTACCCCCCGCCCCGCTGTCTGCCTTCTGAGGCTGCTCCTGTGTTTTCCCTTCTCTCCTCGTGGCCCACAAGATACTGATCCACGGGGTACGAGCTGCGTCTCCCCGCCCAGCTGGCCCCGCGGCCGAGGAGAGGCTGACAGCCCCGTGATCGTCGCAGCCCAGTGCCGTGGCGGCTCCCCGCACCTCCACCGGGCACGCTTGGCAGGGGAAGGGCACGCCCTGTCCCAGGTGCTGCTGGGGGAGGGCGAGGCTGGGGCACCAGGTGCCCGCTCTGCCCTCGGTCTCCACCCAGACGTCCCACTGGGAGCTGATCTGAGGTCCAGTGGTGCCCGCAGCACACCCTGCTTGTAGGAGCTGGCCGGGAGGCAGCAGAGGACAGAAGCATTCGGGAAGGGGGAGGGGCGGGGGCTGCCACCACTGCTGTGCGTCCAAGCCTCTGAACCACAACCCGCCCCGGCCCTGGGTAGCCACCACCCAATCCGGCTGCTACCTACAGAGCTGTCCAGGGCAACCTCTGTCAATTAGCAAGGCGGGAGCAGAAAACTGACCCGGGGAGGAGACAGGCCCTCTTCCGGGGCCAGGAGGGAGAGGCAGCCGGTCAGCATGGCCTGCTGACGCCACGGCCCGCACCCCAGGGGTGGGATCCAGGACAAGGCAGCCACCTGGTGCCCTGAACCCCTCATCCAGGTGCCAGGGTAGACAGCATCTGAGTCAACAAGAAAACCGCCCCAGACCCCCGCAAGCTCCTCAAGATAAAGATCCCCCGCCTGGGGTCTGCTGGATACCCCCAAAGCCTGGAGTCCCCCCTGGAGGCACATTCCATAAACCAGGAGGGTGGGGCCGGGATCTCCTGTCTGACCTCCACATCTGATGAGAATAAAGTATGCTCAGATGGGCTACAATCTCGGGAAGGATTTCAGGAGTCTAAGGAAGCCTTGAGATCACTTAGTTTCCAAAACTTACCCCATTCCCAATAAGATATGGCTGGGCTCCCCTAGTGGCTCAGCGATAAAGACTTCCCCTGCCAATGCGGCAGACACGGATTTGATCCCTGGTCTGAGAAGACCCCACGTGCCACTAAGCCCATGAGCCGTAATTACTGAGCTGGGGCTCTAGTGTCCGGGAACCACAAGTGCTGAGCCATGAGCCCCAACTACCGAAGCCCCACAGGTCCTGGGGCCAGCGGTGTGCAACGACAGACCACTGCTCACCCCGCTAGAGAGGGTCTGCATGCAGCAGTTGCAGACCCAACATGGCCAATAACAAATACAAACACAGACAAAATTATGAGAAAAAATAGGGTACAGCCATCCGTCATTTCACCAAGCAAAGGCATGTTCAAAAAGTCTAAACTGTGCAAAACCAGGACTCAGGGGCTTGGGTTTCGTCCCTTGAGGTCCCCTGCTCTCACTTCCCTCTTCTCACGCCCCCACACCAATCACCAATCAATCACCAACGCCCAGGGGCGCTCCCTGCCCGCAGCGCGCCAGCACCCGCTCCACCCTGCCCGCTCTGCAGACAGCCTGTTTCATGGGAAGCTGCAGGGGTTCACGCGCCACCCTTCTGCTGCGGGGGCCTGCGGGGAGGGCTGGAAAACGCCACTTCCGGACTGCCCTACTGCTAAGCTTTCCCACGTGGCTGGGGCTCAGCCGGTCATCTGCCCCTCAAAATAGCCCTCCTTGGTAACCTGAAGCTGACTTCCGGGGTGACTGAATTAGGAAGAGAGTGAAGTCGGGGAATATGGGAGCCCGCTCTCACCTGCCCGGGAATTCTGAGTGCTGGTTCCACGACCCGTCTCCCTGGGCTCCCCACCCCTGAACTCACACGGGGTCTCCACGCATTAACCCCTCAAGCCCACTCCCTGCCTCAACAAGGGCGGGAACAGTCCTCTAGTTTAGCCCTGCGTCACTCAGTCAGCGAGCCTACCAAGGCCGTGGAAGTGGAGACGTCACGGCCCCGTTTTCCAGTCTCACATTTGCTCTCTTTGCTGTTGTTCCAGGACCAGGGATGGTCCTCAGTTAGGGAACTGACCCCAGAATGTGATCTCAATCTTAGCTGTCCATGGTTTTTTCTTTTAAGGCAGCAGTTACAAAACATCTGGTAGACTGTTTAACCTACCTATACATTTCAAGGATAAGCTGAAAGAAAGAAAACTGATATTACTTTCTAAGGAATAAATCTAATTGCTTGACTTGCCAGAGGAGAGAAATATTCATTGAGGAAACTAATGAAATTTCTAAAGAAGATGGAAAATAAATGGGATGGGAGGAAAAGAATCTTATTTTCAGCAATAATGAAAACTCTGATAAAGTGAAATGCAAACAAGAACATAAAAAAAGACGGATGGAAACAGATTACTTATCCAATTTTGAGGTAAAGAGGGGCTCCCTATGGATAAAAACTAAAAGAGGGAAAATTACCCAAGGAAAAGATGATGGATTTTATAAGTGGGTCTGTTACTCCTGAGTTATTATTCATTTTACTTATTTAAAATCTCCTCATATCAAAAATAACATAAGCAATATTATAAAGACTTAAATTTTAGGATATATTGGAAGGGGATAGGAGTCTGCCAGCCCCTAGAAAGGCCACTTTGGCACAGGGGCGATCTTCATCTGGAGGCAAAGGAGGATCAGCAGATGCAGAAAGCAGCCTCCTCAGAGCCCCTCCACCTGCCGAAAAGCAGAAACTCCGGAGGAGTGGAGAGGGCCATAAACCCCTTCTCCGGGCAAGCCCCGAGGCCGTGAAATCAAAGTCGGCGCCGAGATGTGTCTGCAAACAACCTCACTGACAGATTAGGAGTCTGGGACTGACATGTGGACACATTACTGTGTATAAAACAGTAAATCAACAAGTGCCTGCTATACACCACAGGGGACTTTACTCGATATTCTGGAATAACCTCAACAGGAAAAGAATTTGAAAGAGAACAGATATACGTGTAAAGGTAACTGCATCACTTTGTGGTACACTAACACAACATTGTAAGTCAAGTACGCTCCAATATAAAATAAAAACTTCAAAAAACCTCACAGAAACAACCCTCACCTTCCATTAGTTCCCCCCCACACCATATATTTACTTCCCAAGTCTGCTGCCCCTAAAAGCCCCAACTCTTCTCCCCCTTTTCGGCAGTCATGTTGTCCTTTGTCAAGATGCACCGTGAGCCCAAGCCCTGCCCATCCTTCTGAGAGCTCATCCTTCTGAATGCTCATCCTTCTGAGCGCTCATCCTGCTGAGCGCTCATCCTTCTGAGCACTCCGTGTGCCCGGCTGCACTTGGCTGTGAACCCTGGTTCCCTCTTGTTCGGCGACCTTCCCTCAGTCTAGCTGCCAGCGCCCCAGCCACAGAACGTAGGAGCATGGAAGGAAGAGATTTCCTCCTACAATAGCCAAAGGGTCACTATCCTCTGGAGAACGGAATGGCAATCCACTCCAACACGCTTGCCTGGAGAATTCGAAGGACAGGGGAGCCTGGTGGGCTAAAGTCCATGGGGTCACAAAGAGTCAGACATGATTGAGCAACGAACACTTACTATCTGTAGTCAGTATTTCCATAACAATATCGACCAATGCTCTAAGTTTCTGGTCAAGCATCCAGAAAATTAACAAAATATGAAACAAATGGTTAAAGGACACCTGGGAAATACTTCGTTCCTCCAATGAAAATCAAAGCTCAATACTTCATTAACTAAAAAAAATTGTGTGTGTGTGTGTGTGTGTGTGTGTGTACTGTGTCAATTCAGTCGTGTCCAACTCTTTGGGACCCCATGGACTGTAGCCCGCCAGGCTCCTCTGTCCCTGGGATTTCCCAGGCAAGAATACTGGAGTGGGTTGCCATTTCCTTCTCCAGGGGATCTTCCCTACCCAGAGATCGAACCCATGTATCTTGCATTGGTAGGCAGATTCTTTACCACTGAACTACCAAGGAAGCCCAATTAAAATCAAAGCTCAATACTTTATTAATACTTTTTTAAAGATTTTTTTTATGTTTCCCAAAGAAGAAGGAGAAACAGAGGATCGAGTATGTGCTGGGCATGTAAACGAAGCCCTGAGTTTCTGGAAGGCTGTCTGGGAGCACGTATCCCGTGACTTGAAATCGTGACCACTCTTCATCCTAGCAATTGCTTTTCTTGGAACTTTTCCCCAAGGAGACCTTGAGGGCAGCCCTCGGATGTCCCCGTACAATGAGCCTCAGTGTCGGTCGCTTGTGAGAAATGAGACCCTGCCTGACATCCAGCAAGGCTGTAGAGCGTGAGAACATTTGCGTCTGAAAGCAGATGCTCCAGAAAGATGCTCCCAACAACACGAGGAGAAAGCCTCGGCATAAAGGCCACAAATACAGGCGTGTTGGGCGAAAGTGTGTCAGTCACTCGGTCACGTCCAACTCCTTGCAACCCCATGGACTGTAGCCTTATTTTCAATTTTATACTTTTCTTGACTTCTCCAAAGTTTCTACAATTAATTGATAAACCTTATGATGAGACAACAAATATAGGTAATGTTAGCTCCCACCCACAGAGGTGGAAGTGATGATGGTGATGAGGGTGAGACAAAATCATTAAAAATAAAAAACAACCAAAAACTTTTCACCTTTTCAGGAATATGCATTTTAACACAGTCTAAACACTCAGGTTGGTTAGGAAAGTGACTGGAAACAAACTGAGGAACTTGGAAGGTTACTGTGATGTTAATGTTGTTCAGTCGCTCAGTTGTGTCTGACTTTGCGACCCCGTGGACTGTAGCCCACCAGGCTCCTCTGTCCATGGGATTCTCCAGGCAAGAACACTGGAGTGGGTTGCCATTTCCTTCTCCAGGGGAGCTTCCTGACCCAGGGATCGAACCCGAGTCTCCTGCACTGGTAGGCGGATTCTTTCCCACTGAGCCACCGGTGAAGTGATGTTAATTAACACTCACTGACTAAAGCCAAAAACATTTTTTAGGGAACTAAATGAAAAATTTCCCCCAAGTTTCATCTTTGGAGCTGGAGATCCCCGTTGGAAACCACAAGGGCTTTTAACACACACATGTGCTCTAGAGCTGAGGAGTCAGTGGAGATGAAAGGAAGAGTTTCTGCTCAGACTACAATGGGGACAACACTGCTGAAAATTTCAAAAGCTTAAATAAAACAGCGTTCCTGACTGAGCTGTAGGGATTTAGAGAAATCCAAGGTCAGCATTCTTCGGCAACCTTTTCTTCCTCTGAAGCGGCATTTCACTGGTCCCTCGTGAACTGCCATTTCACACTCTGAGGATTCCCCCTGCTTCTCAGCTGGAGACTACAGAGTGGCAAACACACACAGAGACACACTCACACACACTCACTCACACTCACATTCACTCTCCACCCTGGAAGGCTGGTCATGTACGCTGGATCCATGAAGAACTGTAGCTAAGATCAACTGTTCAACGGGTCTGTGTTTTTCAGTGGTTCTTTCCTTCTTTCTTTTTTAACCTAGCTGTATTTGGATTTTCCCCTAAAAGATTCTATCAAAATTCAAGAAATACTGCGTGTTTTGAAAACCCCACACTATCCTCCGCTTTTTGCCTCTAAGCTCATTCTGCAACTTTAGGAGATTGGCTGCTGTCGACAGGAGCCCACAGAGCTGCCAATTAGGGCTGGCACTCTCAGAAGCTTCCTTGAATGACACAACGAACAACCTTGCCAGCGACTCTGGGAGGCTTTTCGGTTTTTTCTCTTTAGTTTTGCTTCTCTGTTTTTCATTCATTGCTGTTCCCCCTCACGTGGTGCCCCAAACTCAGACACGGCACTCTGAGGGAAACACCTGAACCAAAAATCTACTGTGAGCCTGCTGGCGCCGCACGGAAGAGACCAGCAAGCCTGAATTCCCCGAGCGTGTGTGTGTGTGTGTGTGTGTGTGTGTGTGTGTGTGTGTGTGTGTGTGTGTTGGGGGGCACTATTCCAAAGCCACAGCATCAACGCTGGTAAACGGCTTCAGCCTCACGTGGTCTGCCGTGGACCAACGCAGTCACTTAGAGTCATCGTGACGCTTGCTCAGTGAGCCGTCCCTGTTGGTTTTTTCTTCCACTGTTGACTCCAAAGCCTGCTGCCCTTTGGCTTCAAATGTTGCCATCAGGGGCTTTCCTGCTTCTGACTGAATTTGACCATTTTTTAAAGGACTAGAAAAACAAAACCTCTTATT
The DNA here is from genome assembly GCA_015832495.2 of Alces alces. Taxonomy (NCBI): domain Eukaryota; kingdom Metazoa; phylum Chordata; class Mammalia; order Artiodactyla; family Cervidae; genus Alces; species Alces alces. Next base: position 47,263,883 of record JADEYB020000019.1, on the reverse strand, counting down.
CATAGCACAGTGAACTATATTCAATATCTTGTAATAAACTATAATGGAAAAGAATTTTTAAAAATATAATGATATAACATATATATAATGTTTATATGTATTTGATCTCCTTGGACAACAAGGAGATCAAACCAGTCCATCCTAAGAGAAATCAACCCTGAATACTCATTGGAAGGACTGATGCTGCAACTGAAGCTCCAATACTTCGGGCACCTGATGTGAAGAACTGACTCACTGGAAAAGACCCTGATGCTGGGAAAGACTGAAGGCGGGAGGAGAAGAGGGTGGCAGAGGATGAGATGGCTGGATGGCATCACTGACTTGATGGACATGAGTTTGAGTAAGCTCCGGGAGTTGGTGATGGACAGGGAGGCCTGGTGTGCTGCGATTCATGGGGTCACAAAGAGTCGGACACGACTGAGCGAATGAACAACAATGACAAATATAGTGTATGACTGGATCACTCTGCTATACACCTGAGACTAACACAACACTGTAAACCAACTACACTTCAATTTCTTAAAAAAAAAATTAAAAGATCTTAAAAAGGAAACAGAAAATCATCTACCTAAACAGGCCCTGAGGAGTGGATGTAGGAGCATCCCTGGGCAGTAACACTCAATTTTCTTTTACTTTTTCTGAAAGGAAGCAAGGGGCTATACAGTCTAAGCAGAGGTTATGCTAGTGAATGTTCTGATTAATCTGCCTTCACGCCCTGGACGGCACTGGGGACGCTGAACCTGCATTCCTCAGGCAGCTGAGATGGCAGATGAGCAATGACCTTCCATCAGCCAGAACCTCAGAGAGTCTCTCCAAACGCTGCGGTGCATATTTTACTACCTCCAAGAAACGAAATTGACAGTACCCACTATATATTCAAAACGGCTACTGCAAAACCAGAAAATAAGGGAGGGAAAAAGCCACCACAGAGAGTACTAAACCCAAGGAACTACTCGTGGCCTAAATGAAATCAACACACTGGCTTCTAACACATAACTGATATTAGTAACTGAAAGACTCTTAGATATTAAAAAGCTGTCTCATGTGTCACTAAAAGAGATCTTAGTATAATACAGTGCAGGAGCGAAAGTGAAAGTGAAAGAAAGAAAGTGAAAGTTGCTTAGTTGTGTCCGAGTTTTGCAACCCCATGGACAGTCCATGGAATTCTCCAGGCCAGACCACTGGAGTGGGGAGCCTTTCCCTCCTCCAGGGGATCTTCCCAACCCAGGGATCGAACAAAGGTCTCCTGCACTGCAGGCCGATTCTTCACCAGCTGAGCCACCAGGGAAGCCCCAGCAGGAGCAAAACTGGACTCTATCGTTTAAAACAGCCTCCCTAATTCTGGAAAGGAGCCAAGTGTTGGGACCGCTGGTCAGCGGGGTCAGAGCAGCCTTGGAATGAGAAGGATGTGATGACCCCGGTGACCTGCCCTGGAAGAACTCAGACGCAGAGGAAGGGCGCGTTTCACCTGTGAAGCTGCATGCCCGGCGGGCTGTGCCCTCACGGGCGAGGAGCCTCCAGGCCGAGCCGCCCTCACCTCTGTGCCCACGGCTGCCCCTGCCCCGCCCGGCCAGGGCCCAGCCTCGCCCCGGCTCCACCCGCTGCCCACACCCGTCCTCTCCCTCCACACACACCCGATCTTTCCTCAGTGCCTACTCAAAGCATAAAACGCGTTTCAACCACAGTTCTTTAACAGGGACCATCGCCCGTGGGTTGGAGAATGGCAGTCTTTCTGTACTGCTGGCGTTTCTCCTTTGAAAGGGCACATATGACCTTTGTAAGCACACAGTTAATTACAAGGGGTAAAAAATTAGAAAGATGCAATAAATACACTTCTGTATATTTAATAAAGACAACTGAGCCCATTCTCCTCTTCCTCGTGCCCCAGTCGGTACTCCTATGGCAACCTGTACTCAGGGTAAACGGCCAGACCACTCATCAGAACGTGTCTCACTTGCCTGCGGTTTGCAGATCTTTCCTTCTCCAGCTCAGAGCTGGCAGCCCACAGCCCACGGCGCCAGCACGGCCCTGCCGCCTGTTCTGCGCGCAGCCTGATGGGCGTCCAGCTGCACGCCTTGGTCCGTGTCTGATTCTGCTCGTGCACAAGTGTGTGCGCAGAGCAGTGTGGTGGCAACACAGACCTCACGGCCTGGCAAGCAGAGAACATCTAGTATTCAGCCCTGCATAGGGAGAGTCTGCCGACCCCAGGAATGGACCGCGAGTTCCTGGAAGAAAGGGACTGCGTCTTCAGCCTCCAAGACAATGTCCTCGACGGGGCAAGACAGCAGCTGGAGCTGCCGCCCGGAAGTGGATGTGTCCATTTCTGCAAGTGTCCACTGTGCCAGGGATCTTCTCACCCCTCCTCCTCTCTGCAGTGATTTCTTCCAATAGGATTCAAACAATGGATACACAGTTTATGACATCCATATAGGCAATATGGCAGTTAAGTGTCTCTGCCACATTTTCTGTTATTAGTAATTTTCCCCAAGGGAAAGAGAATTCTAGTTTTATTATAACAACCCATAGAATATTGGGGATGAGAAATTTAGTTAAAACAATGAACAATTCTTGCTTAATAGAACAAATCTCTTATGTAAATTAAGCATCGTCTCAACATGTGTTGAGTACCCGCCATGGTCTAGGTGTCCCGTTGGCTGCTTTGACTAAGTGTCTCATTCAGCTGTTGGAACAGCCATACAACTCAGGCTTTATGACCAGTGAGCCCACTTTACAGATAAGGAAACTGCGGCTGAGGGGAAGCAACAAGACCAAAGTCAAATGGCTTCTCACAAGGTTAAAAATCTGTGTCTGATTAAAACTCATGCTCTTTCCCCAACCATCAACTCAAAGAGACGGCTCTCATTCATGCAGACACAAACAATTCTCTGGCTTATATTATGTTGCTATGGGTTACAGCATCTGTCTTGCCAGGTATTCAGAAGACTTCAGATACATGGAAGCAAAGCATAACCATGGAAGCAGAACAGTTTTGTTGCTACTTTATTGTTTTGATGACTAAACAAAAATAGCTGGTAATGTCCCTGTGAATAGCAAGGATGTACTCAAGGGCAGTAATTAAAAATAATATCCCAGTGTCTTACTTTTCATACAATTTTAGTACCAAAATGCTGGGAAAAGTCAAGGTCAACATCCTGATTTTGAAAATGAGAAACCTGAGACCCAGAGAGGTGAAGTGACTTATTCAAGTCACCTGTGGCTGGGGCAGGACTCCTGGACTGCAGTCACCCCAGTCCAGGCTGCCGTGGAAGGTATCACTTCCTGACAGGTGACCCTAATCCAAACTGTCCGGGTCCATCACTGCTGAGCAGGACGACGACACGTGGTCCAACTCCTGACCTCAAGGTCACCTGTCTGCATCACCTTTACTCTGGTCCAAAGGATTTTCAAAAGTTGACTCAACATTCTAATTGGGACCAACTTTTGGGCTTCTTGTCAAATAGTCATTTTTTAAACAATAAATGAATCAGAACAGAGGAGAAGCTAAACCAGTTTTCTCCGTTTCAACATCAGTCTAACCATCTTGAAAGAACATGAACAATAGGAGGTGAAGTGGCGTCTTCAGACGAGGATGCTGTTTGCTTCGTCTGACTCAGATCAGAAACCAAGGCGGTTGTGGATCTAGATGATCGCCTTTTCCACGAGCACCGCTGACACCAACTTGCTAAACAAGCTACACAGATCCCTCAGCTGCTGAACTCTCAAAAAGTTCTAGTGCAACACGATTTGGGGAATTTTTACCGATCTGGCCTTTTTCTTTGCTGCACTTGGGCTGGGCAACAGTTTACCAGGGTCTCCGAGGAAGAGCACCATTGGATAAACAAGAGCATGGAGGAGGCCAGGAGTTCGGAGACCGACGCGGGGGCGGGCTGGGCGGGGAGCAGCTGGCGCCCGGGAGAGGGTGCAGGTTCCCCGAGTTTCGGTTCTAGTCACGTGACCCGGGAGCGTTACCTCACCTCTCGGGGGCCTGGGTTGCAACATCTATGATATAAAGGTCATAAAACTTGTAATATGGGTTTGTTATGAGTCAAAACTAATATAAAGCATGTGTCTGTGCAGTCTCTGGCACAAGTGATTACCGCTCATTAATTCAGTCTGCAGCTCCTTTAGGGCTTATGTCTGCTGGGAACACTTGCAGGAGAGCTAATAAAGCTACTTTCAGAAAGGGTTTGGATACCGAGACTCTGGGTCATTCATGGAGCCTTACCCTAACTGATCCCAGTGGTGGGGTGGCACTGGAAGAGATGGGGCGAGGCGGGCGGAGACAATGCCCCTGGGGCACAGCCGTGTCCGCCGCTGGGCAGGGTCTGCAGGGCAGTGGGCATCAGTCCCCACGGGGTCTGCGCCCCTCACACCCTCCCCCTGAGCTCAGACGCAATGTCCTTCGCTTCAGCAGCCACAGACGGGGTCAGCAACCCAACCACACGAACCAGACATCCCACAAACAGGCATAAACACAGTGCTTCTCTGACCCCAAGGAGAAAAAGGAGGCTGCTTCTCAAAAGCTAACAACACTATGACACCCAAAAGGGTGTTTACATTTTCCCCCTTGAGCCAACGATTAATATCTCCAAAACACTGAGCTGAACTGGCAATGTGACAGCTCGAGGTGACAGTGTGGTTTGTCTCCTGCTGCCCAGGGCTCAGCGGGACCCGGGCGTGCAGATACAGATGCAGGAGGGGCCCCGCTGTCCACATCCCGCGGGGCTGGAGGACCCCCGTGGGGAACGGCGCCTGCTCCCCTGCAGCCCCCCACCCCCAGCGACGGACACGGCTGTTCCCAGGGGGCGTTGTCTCCTGCACTGGCTGTACAGACGGGACATGCAACTGGAAGACACTCCTTCCTCAGGATCACTGAGGGACCAAGTTAACAGATGATTCTCCAAGATCTTCCTCGAATAAAACGCAAAAGCATCCTTAGACCAACCCCAGAACCAGCTCCCCGAGGAATACCACCCACTGCCGAGAACCGGAGGGACAGACCTCCGGGACCCACAGCGGGCTGGCCAGGTGGGCCAGGGAGACGGACAGTCAGCCAGAGCGGGGAGGCAGGGGCAGAGACCCCGCAGGCCCGAGTGGCTGCGAGTGGCCAGGCTGGGCCTCAGGTGGCCTCCTTTGCAGGTCCCCAAGGCTGCATGGGTGTGCTCACCTCCTCCCCTGCCAGGCTGGCCAGAATCACATGGGCTTTATTTACTACTGAGGACAGGCCTGGGAATGGTGGACTCCTGAGAGGAGTCTTCTGGTGGGAATGCATTTGAAATTGCAGCACTTAGGAACCTTGGGAAACCTGGGCTCTTTCTTGTAACAGTATTAACTGCATCAGGGTTGGGGCTTGGTGGGCATGGCCTTGTTAACTAACTAAGCCAGGGCGCCTGAATTCCATCCTAGCCTTGGACATGCTCTAAAAGCATGCAATTCACAGATGACCAGATGAAAACCCTCCATCCACCACTGATTCAAGAGGGTAGATTTTACAAATTTTGCCACGGGGCCACGAAGGCCACCCTCTGGGCACTCCATCCCCTCTGTCTGAGGCACGCGGGAAGCAGAAGAGAAGTGAACGGCCCATAAATGAAACTTTCAGCTGGACTGTGCTCCCCTGCAGGGCTACGTCTTTAAGAACGCATTCACTTCTAAGTCAGCAGCGGAGGCATTTTCTGAAGGTGCTTGAAAGGGCATCCACAGGTGATGCAAGCTGGAGTCTGCCCTGCAGGACTTCTCAGAGCCTTTATAGACTGCACAACACAGGCCCTGGAGAGGGGCTCTGTGACTGTACCTCCCAAACCTGAGGCCTTGGAAACCCTCCACCCTATGCTTTGTAAAGGGCATTTTTCAAACTGCACAGTAAGAGATGTTGCCATGTACATTCTGTTTGCCTTATGACCTAATATACAATCACAATGCAAATTATAACATGGCAGTTCTGGGATTTTGAGCCTGGGGTGTAACACTTCAGTCACCCCTGCGCCTACATGAGGGAGGGGGCCTGCCATTCACATGTGTCAAAGGACAGGCAAAGGAAGCAGAGGAATGTTTTCTACATTTGATCAGAGAAAATGAAAATAACATTGTTCTGTGTCTCTATAAAGACTATAAAGGCTAAATGGTGATGGATGAACAAATACCCATTACCCTTAGGAGACATGCAGAAGGTCGACCATGGCAAAATGCAATCGCCGTGCATAGTTCAGCCTCCTCGAAAGGACGGGACCCTCCACTGGACGTCACTGCCTCTTGCGGGTGGACGCTCGGTCAGCCAAGTCCAGCGGCACTTACGGATTCCTTAAGGAGTAGTTTCATCAACAACAGAAGTGAACGTAGGGACACAAACAGGTATTTCTATGTCCCTGTGCAAACCCAGGTGGCTCAGATGGTAAAGAATCTGCTGCAATGAAGGATACCCGGGTTCGATCCCTGGGTCAGGTAGATCCCCTAGAGAAGGGAATGGCAACCCACTCCAGTATTTTTGCCTGGGAAACCCCACGGACAGAGGAACCTGGCAGGCTACAGTCCATAGAGTTGCAAAGAGACAAGACTGAGTGACTAAAACTTTCACTTTGTGCAAAGCGTAACAGCCCCAAAGTAGGAGCAACCCAAGGGTCCACAAACACATGATGGATATGTAAAATGTCCACACACAGTGGAATATTACTCAGCCCCCAAAAGGGAGGAGATTCTGCCACAGACTACACCAGAGATGACCCCTGGGGACACTACACTCAATGAAGTAAGTCAGTTACAAAAGGGCAAATAGTGTTCGATTCTACTTATCCGAGGCTGTTAAGAGTCAGATCCATGGAGACAGAGAGTCAAAGGGCGAGTGCTGGGATGCAGCGAGTGGGTGGTGAATGGGGACAGAGTCAGTTTAGGAAGATGAAAACGTTCTGCAGATGATGGTGGGGATGGTTGTACAACATCGTGAATGTACTTAATGCTAGTGAACTATATACCTAAAAATGGTTCACACGGTTACGTTTTACTTAATATATATTTTGTCAGAATTTTAAAAAGTGAAATAAAATTGTGTTCCAGTTCTAACAAAGATGAACCTGAGATGACTGATCAGCGTTCTGCGTAGCTCACACACAGAGGCTGCAGGAAGCACGGGGCAGCCCCTTCCTGCGGGTAACTCCAGGAGCCGGAGCGCTGAGCGGAAAGGTGCTGAAGACCCGGGGACCACCCCTCGTCCCGTGCTGAGCGGGCGCGGAGCCGCGCCTCTGCCAGACCAGGTCTGGGTCTCACAACCACGCATGCGTGCGGCGAAGGCCACGCTGTGAACAAGCCACGCGTAAAATCACGTTTCGCGAGGTCTTTCAAATCATGGCGCTGATTTTACAAAACCTGGAGGAACCAAGCCCCCAGCTGCTGCACACACTGTCGTTCAGAGCACCGCCTTCCTGAGCGCAGGAGAGACGCTTTGCTCTCGGGCGCAGAAACGCCATCACTGTCAGAATGAACTCAGCCTCTCTGCAGAGCACGGGGGCCCGCGTCCTCAAACTGGGGTCTCAGGACAAGCGCATACATGGTGCCTTCACCTGCTTCAACAGGAGTCCAGTTCATCGGGGACGATGCGTGCACCGACACAAACACGCTTCCTGACCAAAGGCCCAGGGACTTGAAAACGGGACAACCCCAGGGAAAGCGGCACGGCTTCCGAGCTTCAGAAGTGGCCGGAGCCATGTCTGCCTGCACTTCGTGGCTTCCTTTAGGGTCTGCAGGCAGAGGAGGGGGCGGGAGGGCCGAGCCTCCCACACACCCCAGCCCTGCTGGTAAACCCTCTTCTAACCCCCTCCTCGCCCTGAAGGGGACAAGCAGGACCCTGCAAGCACGTCCATGGGAAGAGAATTCCCTGGCCCGTCCCTACACACGGGCCGCGGCTCTGCCTTCAGCTGTGGCTGGTGGCCGGCGGGCGCCTCCTCTGTTTTGTTTGGTCTCCGGCTCCAAACTTAACACCAGAGCTGTCTGCCTGCAGCAGGCTCACCCAGGTCTCCCTAAGCCAGGAGGGACGGGGGTCCCCAGCACAGTTCCCCTGTGGCTGAAGAGCCTGCAGCCCAGCGCCCCCGGAGTGGGGAGGACGGCCACAGCCGCACGTAGTACCCGCCCCGCGGTCAGGGGACCAGCGGGTCCTCGAAGGGCTCCTTCGGCCTCCCCAGCACCACATGGTACCCGCCCCGCAGTCACGGGGCAAGCGGGTCCCCGCGGGGCTCCTCCCGCCGCCCCAGCACCATCCCCGGGCCCCTCATGCCCGAGGGGTGCAGGGCAGCTGTGGGCCAGGACGCTCGCCCGGAAGCTCTATGTAGATTCCTGCGTCCCAGAGCCCGCAGCTTCTCCCCGACAGCACCCACTCACTCCTGCTTTCGACCCCCAGAAAGAAGAGAGAAAGAGGGAGGCTGACCCAGATGACAAGCAAGGCAGGGCCTCCCACCGGCTGCTCTGATTCTGTCAATCAGCGTGGAAGCCTCAGAACTGAAAGGTAAGGAGGACCAGGAAGCGCGTACTAAGCTCTGAACCTCACGTTCACGGAGCCTGCGCGTAACGGCCGAGGACAGGGACCCCAAGCGCGGCGCGCGAGCGATGGAAGATGGGTCAGAGGCCGTGCGAGCAGGAGCGGCCGTCGACGTGGCGGGGACGTGGACGAGGCTCACGGGAGACGCAGGGGCGAGCAGTGGACACGAGGCCCCGGGCCAGTGCTGCGCTGCCCGAGGCGGAGACGCCTGCTTGGGGCGGGGTGGCGGAAATGCGCGCGAGGAGCGCACTGTGGCTTAATTCAGGTTCAGAGGTGTAGGGGGCTCCCCTGGGGGCTCAGACGGTAAAGAGTCCACGTGCAGTGCAGGAAATCCAGGTTCGATCCCTGGGTCGGGAAGATCCCCTGGAGAAGGCAAAGGCTACCCACTCCAGTATCTTGCCTGGAGAATCCCATGGACAGAGGAGCCTGGCGGGCTACAGTCCATGGGGCTGCAAAGAGTCGGACACGGCGGAGTGACTGAACACCCGATTTTTTCCTAAAAGGTATGTGAATGGGTCCAAACCCACTGAACTACATGCTTAAACTCTTCCTGGTTTATACTGTATTTAATTGTACCTCCATTAAAATTTTTTGGGAAACTTTTTATTTTGTATTGGAATACAGCCAATTAACAATGTTGTGATAGCTTCACTGAACAGTGAAGGGACTCAGCCATATATATACTTGTATCCATTCTCCCCCAAACTCCCCTCCCGTCCAGGCGGTCACACAGCGTGGAGCAGAGTCCCCGGGCCGTGCGCAGGTCTGGAGGGAAAGAGCAAGCTAGCCAGGGCGGCAGTGGTCAGGCTCTCTCGCCCACTCCACGCACGTCCTACACCTGGGATCACTCGGGCGCTCCGGGATGCTGTCCTGTGCAAGCACCGCCTGAGAAGCCCTAGGAGAGTCGCTGCATTTTGTCGTCATCGTGTCAGCCAAGAGGGAGTTAAGCAGGTCGGCCCCGCTGCGGCGAATCAAGACGGTAGTTCCCACGGCTCCTCACAAGCTCTTCCCGCTTTCCCGCCCGCGCCTGGCCCACCCTGGTTCAGCGAACACGGAGAGACAGCGAACAGCGACACAAAGTCCTTGCTGGCGATCCATTTTAAATATCGCAGTGCTGTACCCCCATTTTTTAAAACCTGGGAGGATTGTTTAAACGGGTCCCCAAAGACAAGGCAGACACACCGAGCTGACTGGGGCTTCCCTCTCCTCGCCTTCCCAGGTCTCTGGTGACAGGGGCGAAGGCGACGCGGGGTGGGCGTGAGGGGTGGGGGGCGACCGCCCCGACGGAAGAGCCTGCAGGCTGGACAAACCTCGAGCAGGGAAGGCGGCAGTCCGCACTTTCCGTCTGCTCAGGGGGACGGGCCCCTCCAGGCCCCGAGCTCAAGACAGCGGGAGCGACCCCCGCAGGTGCTGTTTATTCCAACCCCCCACCCCCCGTGAGTGGCACCCCAGATGCTCGGGTCCACAGCCACCCCTCCTATCACCCGCACCCCCCACCCCATCGCCGCCCGGGCTCCAGCCACTGCAGCAGACAGAATCGCCTGGAGAAGCTCTCTTCTTGCAAAACGGACGTGAAGGACAGAACCACGCCAGCGCAGGGATAAGAACCTGCCCTCGTCTCCCTGAGGGCACCCTGTCGTGGGCTGAGCTGTGTCCCCAGCACGAGCTGGTGGCTCCGAACACGACCGTACGTGGAGAAGGGGCTTCACAGAGACGGTCAAGGTCAGGTGATGTCAGCAGGGTGGGTCCCCATGGGGGGTGGTGTCCTTGGGAAGAGGGGACACGTGGACACAGAGACATTGGAGAGAGGCCGGGGTGAAGACACGCGGGGAAAGCCGCTGGTGGGAGCGTCACTGCACCAACACCAGGATGGAACCATGTCCCCTCAAAATCCACCTGCAGAAGCCCTGCCCGCCGGCGCTCCAGACGTGGCGGAATCTGGACACGAGGCTTTCAAGAGGTGAAAGTGTTAGTTTCTGAGTTGTGTCAGACTCTTTGCGACCCCACGGACCCTCGTCCCTGGGACTCTCCAGCTGCGAATACTGGAGCGGGTTGCCATTTCCTTCTCCAGGTGATCTTCCTGACTCAGGGGTCAAACCACGTCTCCTACATTGGCAGGCAGATTCTTCACCATCTGAGCCATCAAGAGGTGATTAAGCTGTCAAGAGGAGGTCATTGTTGGGGGGAGGGGGTGTCCCACGGTGTCCTTACTGAGGAAATCAGGACACAGATGCTCAGAGGAGAGACCTGAGGACCCAGGGAGGAGGTGGCACCTACCAGTCAGGGAGAGAGGCCTCGGGAGAACCCGCCCTGCACGGCCTTTGAGCCTGGGAGGGACTGGGTCCTGCTGTGTCAGCCCAGCCTCGGGGCCTCCAATACGAGCACCGCAGCAGTGTCAGCCTCCTACAGAGTCAGGGCGAACCTCTGCTGAGGAAGGTTGGGAAAAGATGCAGAAAAGACTGTGGAATCCAGAGATGCCCGACGTTTTCCTGCCCGTCTCAGAGCTCAGTGTGATCCGATGTTTTCTGTCCTTGGCAGCAAGCGGACAGCATCCCTGCTGGCCCGCGAGGGCTCAGACCTTCACAATCTGGGACGCCTCTCTCCCAGGATGAAACAAGAGCTTCCTCCCGCTTCCTGCTGCCCCCCGCCCCTTGCAGGCTCCCCCACCCACGCTGTTCCCGTTCTCCTCATCTCCGGGCCCTCCCTATCCGCGGGGCATGACTCACGGACTCTCAGCTCGGCGCTGAGCAAACAGCCGCCCAGCAAACACAGGACCGTCACACCCTCTGCACTTTGCCCCCGGGGTCCTCTCCCCATGTGAACAGGAACCTGAGGGGTTCAGCTGCTGCCTCTGACCTACGGGTTCAACCAGGTCGCTGAGGAGAGGCGGCTGTGGACCACGACCTCCTGCCTGGCGAGGAAAAAGCCTCTTGGAGACTGAAAACCTACTCTTGGTAGCAGGTGTTCGGGCTAAGTCTCTTCAATCATGTCCACCTCTTTGCGACCCCATGGACTGTAGCCCACCAGGCTCCTCTGTCTGTGGGATTCTCCAGGCAAGAATATTAGAGTGGTTGCCATGTCCTCCTACAGAGGATCTTCCCAACTATGGGATCAAACCCATGTCTCTTGCGTCTCCTGCACAGGCAGAAGGGTTCTTTCCCACCAGCCCTACCTGGGAGGCCCTCAGCATCATAAACAGTCTTTAAACCCTGGTCACCCCCACCCTCCCGCCTGCTCAGGTCGTCAGCTTCCCCCAGATTGCTGCTGGACTGAGGCCCATAACCAAGCCTCAAGGATTTCTTTCTTCACCGGCCTCCCTGGAATCACTTCTCTGAGACTCCGGTCAAAACTCCAGTCAACGGAGGACCAGAGTTACAAACAGGGAAAAATAAGATGGCAGGTGAGAGACTCATTAAGGAGAGAAATCACTACTTATGCCTAAACCACAATTCAATCCAGACCTGTAATCCGCAGACACACAAAACCCCAAAAAAACCTCAAAACAGCCTCATAACCTTGATGATACCCATTTTTGAAAAGCGGCTTCTTCTGGGACTTTCCAGAGAAAGCATTAAAAATAAAACTTCTATCACCATGAAATTATAAAAAACCCTCCCCTGGAGCCTAGAAGACGTTACAGTTCACCCACCATGCGACTGCTCCAGAAGCTTCCAGATGCACCACTGTCTCTCTGTACTGTCTCTCTCTGGGTGACCGCTGACCGAGGCATCTTTGCTTCCTACTGGAAAGTTACATCTAAGAGCCAGCGAAGACGCGCCCCAGCCCCAGAACGCTCTGCCAGGCCTCCATGTCCACAGCCCCGGATAGCCCTTCCTATCAGGAGTCCGAGCACAGACCCTCAAAAGGACAGTGAGCAGGACAGGCGGACGGCACGGTGAGCGTCCAAGGAGGGAAAGATCTCACCGGCTGGGGAAGCCGGGGGTCTGAGCCTCCCCGAAGTGGGCAGTGGGCTCCAGTCAGCGGAGGGGCCCCTCGCCAGCAGCTCTGGAGACCCTCCAAGGCTGACTGTCAGAGGCACTCGCGTCGTGGGCGACGTCACACCTGGACCACAGCAGGTTCGCTGTCTTTTCCGGGGGGGGGGGTCTCCCTGATCATGGCTCTGACGCCATGAACGGTGCTCGTGCTCAGGATTGGGGGGCACCCTGATCGCGGCTCTGACGCTGTGAACGGTGCTCTTCACGGCCTGTGCTGGGGGCGGGGGGCACCCTGATCGCGGCTCTGATGATGTGAACGGTGCTCATGCTCAGGGTTGGGGGGGGCACCCTGATCGCGGCTCGTGCTCAGGATTGGGGGAGCACCCTGATCGCGGCTCTGACGCTGTGAACGGTGCTCTTCACGGCCTGTGCTGGGGGCGGGGGGCACCCTGATCGCGGCTCTGACGCCGTGAACGGTGCTGTGCGCGGTTCCGGCCTCCAGCGCTTGCTCCCAGGGGGCAGCTCTCCTTTCCTGCCGCTGAAAACACTATCAAACCACCTCAATGGGAATTACGGAAAAGACTAGTCTGAATTAGGGCCATTTTGAAAATAAACACCTGTCACTTGCAAATAAATGTTTCCTTTACAAGTAATTAACCACTATTCTAAGCTGAGGTTCAAAGGGCCTGTTTAATGAGGGGTGGACTTGTTGGCGACACCAGTTTACAGGTACACTCCGCCGGCTGCAGTTTTACAACGTGCCTCCCGGGACAGGCCGGCCCCGGCGGACAGCTCTCAGACCCTCAGATGCCCCTCCATGGGGCTGACGGCCATTCCCGGCCTCTCTGCAGCGCGGACCTGCGTTCCAGGGGAGCCGTGGTCTCAGCTGGGCTGCCCCCGGCCGTCTGTTGGCTGGGCGTCTACACCACACGGTGGACGTCTACACGAGCCTGGACCTGAACCCTCGACATCGGGGCGGATCACCCTTTGCCGCTCCGCACAGGGCGGCACCCCTGCTCCCTGCTCCCCGGGAGTCTCTAGCACCCTGTCCTCCTCTGACGTGACAGCCACGTGTGCCCCGGGGAAGCACACACCACTGGAGATACCCGAGGACCTTTACAACAACGGATGCCGGGGGTCTGCAGATGCTCCCCAAAGTTCCCCAGGTGCATCCCCGATCCGAGATCCAGAAAGGCCAACTCCGTCCACACGGACCTTGCATTGGAAGAAAAGACTGTGGCGAACAGGTCTGTAAAACACTGGCTTAAAGCCAGGATGGGGCCCAGGGCCCAGGATGAAGCCCAGTGTGATGAGCCGCTGGTTCAGGCACATCGCATGGCCCTTCACGGACCTCAGCAGCTCCTGGAAATGGGAAGTCAGGCCTGAGCTGACCTGCAGTTACATCCTCTGCATCTGAGAATTAAAATCAGCTTCCCCGCCCCCCACCCCCATGAGGGCAGAGAATGATTCCACTTACATGAGGTGCTGAGTAGTCAATTCACAGAGACAGAAAGTAGAGGGTGGCGCCCAGGAGCTGCGGGACAGGGAGCTGGTGTTTGATGGGGACAGAGGTTCAGTTTGGGAAGACTCGTAGAAAGTTCTGGCGGAGGATGGAGGCGATGGTCGCACAACACGGTGACTGTCCTCAACGCCGTCACACTGTGCGTTCACCAAGGGTTCCAACGGTCAACTTTATGTTGTGACGATTTCACCACAATTATGGAAAAAGTTTTAAAGTAGGACAAGGACTTCGTGTTTTCTGCAGACGCTCATGTACGTCCATTTGGGAATAGTGGAATGCCTCAGGAAGAAGCCACCAAGAGTGGCCAATTTCTAAAGCACCGTTTTTTGTTTTTTTTTAAGCACACAGACAGACTTTATTATCTCCACTTGTGGACCAGGTAATTTCTAATAGCGGTGAAAAGAGGGAAACCATGATCACGCATGGTTCCCGCACACAGACGTCACTCTGCAGACACTTTGATTCATCTCCCTGCTGAGAAACACATGCCCCGATAATTGGGATCACGATACATACTTACAACCTTCACACTTAGAGGATAATTGCTTTACATTACTGTGCTGGTTTCTGCCACAATCAACATGAAGCAGACACAGATGTCCCTGTGTCCCCTCCCTCCTGAAACGCCTCCCAGGCCCTTCCCATCCCACCCCTCCAGCTTGTCTCGAGCGCTAGCTTGAGCTCCCTGCATCATACAGCGAATTCCCACGGGCTCCTCACACATGGTGATGTGTGTGCTTCCACGCGACTCTCAATTCGTCCCACCCTCTCCTTCCCCCACTGTGTCCACAAGTAAGTTCTCTATGTCTGTGCCTCCACTGCTGCCCTGCAAATAGGTTCATCCATAACATCTTTCTAGTTTCCATATGCATGGGTTGATATACACAGTATTTGTCTTTCTGACTTACCCACTCTGTATAATAGGCTCTAGGTTCATCCACCTCATTAGGACTGACTCAAATGCATCCTTTTTGTGGCTGAGTAATGTTCCATTGTATACATGGACCATAATTTCTGTATCTATTCACCTGTCGATGGACACGTAGGTTGCTTCCATGTCCTAGCTATTGTAAAAACTGTTGCAACAAACAGCGCGGTACATGCCTCTCTTTCAATTATGGTTTTCTCAGGGTATATGCCCGGTAGGGGGATTGTTGGGTCATATGGTACTCCTATTTCTAGCTTTTTAAGGACTGTCCGTACTGCTCTCCACAGTGGCTGTGTCAAGTTACATTCTCACCAGCGCTGCAGGAGGGTTCCCTTTGCTCCACATCTTCTCTAGCATCACTGTTTGTAGGCTTTTTGATGATGGTCATTCTGGTGAGGGTGAAGTAATACCTCATTGTAGTTTTGTTTGCATTTCCCTAATAATGATCAATGCTTAGGATCTTTCATGTATTTGTTGGCCATCTGTCTGTCTTCTTTGGAGAAATGTCTGTTTAGGTCTTCTGCCCATTTTTTGATTGGGTTGTTTGTTTGATATTAAGCTGCTTGTATGTTCTGCAGATTAATTGTCAGTTGTTTCATTTACAATTATTTTCTCCCATTTTGAGGGTTGTCTTTTAATCTTGTTTATTGTTTCCTTTGCTGTGCAAAAGCTTTCAAGTCCCATATGTTTACTTATGTTTTTATTTCCATTACTCTAGGAGGTGGGTCACAGAGGATCTTGCTATGATATATGTCAAAGAATGTACTGCCTATGTTTTCCTCGAAGAGCTTTATAGTTTTTGGCCTTACATTTAAATCTTTAATCCAATTTGAGTTTATCTTTGTGTGTGGTGTTAGGAAGTGTTCTAGTTCCATTCTTTTGCGTAGCTGTCCAGTTTACCCGGCGCCACTTATTAAAGAGGCTGTCTTTCCTCCACTGTGTATTCTTGCCTCCTTTGTTAATGATAAGGTGCCCATAGGTGCGTGGGTTTATCTCTGGGCTTTCTATCTTGTTCCATGGGTCTATATTTCTGTTTTTGTGCCAGTACCATACTTTCTTAATAACTGTAGCTTTGCAGGATAGAGAGAAGTCAGGAAGGTTGATTCCTCCAGGTCCATTCTTCTTTTACAAGATTGCTTTGGCTATTCAGGGTCCTGTGTGTCCATACAAATTGTGAAATTTTTTGTTTTAGTTCTGTGAAAAATACCATTGGTAGTTTGATAGGGCTTGCATTGAATCTATAGATTACTTTGGGTAGTACAGGCAAAGAAGGAACCTACCTCAATATGATAAAGGCCCTATACAACAAACCCACAGCAAACATTATTCTCAGTGGTGAAAAATTGAAAGCATTTCCTCCAAGATCAGGAACAAGACAAGGGTGCCCACTCTTGCTATTATTATTTAACATAGTTTTGGAAGTCCTGCTGCTGCTGCTGCTGCTAAGTCGCGTCAGTCATGTCCTACTCTGTGCGACCCCATAGACCGCAGCCCACCAGGCTCCCCCGTCCCTGGGATTCTTCAGGCAAGAACACTGGAGTGGGTTGCCATTTCCTTCTCCAATGCATGAAAGTGGAAAGTGAAAATGAAGTCGCTCAATTGTGTTTGACTCTTAGCAACACCATGGACTGCAGCCTACCAGGCTCCTCTGTCCATGGGATTTTCCTAGCCGCAGCAATCAGAGAAGGAAAAGAAATAAAAGGAATCCAGATTGTAAAAGAAGAAGTAAAACTCTCACTATTTGCAGATGACATGATACTATACATAGAAAACCCTAAAGATATCACCAGAAAATTACTAGAGCTAATCAATGAATACAGCGAAGTCACAGGATAAAAATTAACATATAGAAATCCCTTGTATTGTTATATACTAACAATAAAAAATCAGAAAGAGGAGTTAAGGAAACAATCCCATCCACCACTGCAACAAAAGAATAAAATACCTAGGGATAAACCTACCTAAAAAAACAAAACATGGTATATAGAGAACTATGAGACACTGATGAAAGAAATCAAAGGTAACACAAACAGATGGAGAGACATACCATATCCTTGGATTGGAAGAGTCACTATTGTGAAAATGACTATACTACCCAAAGTAAAGCATCTTTTAAACACACAGAAAAAGCAGCTTTTAATCTAATCTGGGAGGAAACAGTCTGCAGCGCAAATTACGGGGCTGAGTGCATAACCATCCATAATTTAACATGACCCCTGGGAGGCTGGTGGCTGGCTTACACCAGTGCTGTCGCCCGCCATTGCACGTATTCTTTAAATGAATTTACTTCTTTAAATGCTAAGAAGTAAAATGTGACCGTCAGCCAGCAGGAATCAAGTGATACAAAGACTGACCCTCTTCCCCACTTAAAAAAAAAAATGCTGACAAACACTTAACCAGCATTCCTCTGACTTAACCGGCATCCTCCCCGCCGGCTCCTGTGACTCAGCGTGGGGTCCGCTGCTCAGATAAGGAAACTGGCTCACTTCTCTGAGGAGCAGGCTTTCCAGTGCGGGTGCTTCCCAGGCCCCTCGGAGCCCTGCAGGCCCCCTCCTAACGAGACACTCGGGCTCAACTGGTTAGGGCCGTGCCCCCAGACCCAGGCCCCCCAAAAGTGAGTTACACTTTCACTGCAAGACAGCGAGAAAAAGACATAAACACAGGGAAGGAAAAGCAGAAGAAGGATGTGAAATTGGGAAGCAAGAGGCGGGATGGCAGGGGGACACTTGCTGGGCTTCGCAGCGCTGACTGCTGGCTCTGTGAACAGGGACGGGCGCGCGGCCCCCGGGGGCACCCCAGGAGGGCCGCGTTTGGCTTCCGGCTCCATGGTTGGCACCTTCGTCTTGGGAACCATATGAGCAAGAGGGCCTGCGTTTTCATCTTGCAAGTTACGTGGCTGGTCTTGAGTAGAAGAAAGGTTTGCAGACCCGCCCTCAGGGGCAGGGGTGGGGGCAACGCTTGGCCCCACGCTTCAGTGCCCGTCCAGGGGCTTGCTCCAAGCCCCCTCTGCCCTGGAGCTAACAGCTGAGGCCATCTGTACCTATTTCCAGAAGAAAAGCCTCAGGAAGCCTGGTCCTGCCGATTCCACACCAAGCTTAAGGAGCCAGGTAAGTTACATCCTGAGTCTCTGGGAAGAAGACGACTTTGTCTGAAGCGTTTAATGGTGAGAGCATCCATATTCATTTATTCTCCATTCATTGCCAAAAAGAGCCATGTCTAGTCCCTTTCACCCCCAAAAAGAACAGCCACTCTTGTCTCCTGTCACAAGGTCTGGAGGGGGTCCCCCACCCTGGGTAACTGCACAGTTACTACACAGAACTGTGTTCTGAAACCTGCCTCCTTGGCCCTGAATCCGGCGTTGGACAGAGGCCCACACTGGCCAATGCCTGACCAAAGACTGGGTGAGCAAAACCCAGTCTGGGGGGGGGGCGGGGGAGGGGAGCCAACTCCAGGAGAAGCTGACGTGGCTTCCAAAAGGCTGAAGAAGGTTGCAGGGCCACTGAAACAGCCCCCTGCCCCACTTTCTGGCCTCAGATCCCGCCCTGGGTTTCCTCAGCCATTTCTGCATTTTTCCAACCAATTTCTTCTCTATTTTGTTAATGTCATTGGAAACTTGTTCCATTACTTGCAACCAGATGAGTCCTGAGACGAGAGGGTCAGTCAGCACTTCATCTGTGCAAATGAGGACCCAAGAGCCCACTGGTGGTTTTCTAGGACAGCAGTGATTTGCTGTAGGGGAAAACCGCTTCAACCAGCCCATAAGCCTGCCCCTTTCCCAGAACACAGGCTCGTGAATCTCCAGGTCAGTTGTCTGGGGGAGGTCAGCCCCTACACAATGACCGGCACGGGGTAAACACTGAGAGGAGCAAGAGATCCAGGTCTGTGGACCACCAAGGTCAGGTCAAGGCCTCCCACAGACAGAACCAGGAGCACCGCCAGAGGTGGAGCCTGGCCCTTTCCCCTGCTTGCACCTGCCCTGGAGTCCTCTCCCCGATCCTTGCGGTCAGGGCTCAGGTTACCCTCTGCCCCTGTTTAAAATTCCACTTTCTCTCCATCCGTTTCCACCCAGCACAGCCAACCAGACTTCCAAACTCAGAACACCGTCTTCCATCAAAGGGCATGGACTCAGATTTCTGACCCAGGACCTCAGTGGAGGCAAGGAAGCCTCCCCACTCTTCCACCCACCAGGAGGTCAGGAAGCTCCTCTCCTTTATCAGATCCCTGGGCCCTGTAGCCAGAGACCTGCTCTGCTTTCATGTGAAAACCACAAATGCCTCCCAGCCCCTTGAAGGGTCTTTCAGGCAGACCCCCCTGGAGGTCCCTCTTGGCCGGCCCCCTCCGGCCCCCTGGACTGAGGCAGTCAGTCTGAAAGGTGCAGCTGGCTTCCCATGTCATCAGTTTCCGGGCAAGGGCGAGAGACGCCCTGGAACGGCTGCAGAATAAACTGCCCGTCCAGGTGTGGTCTATCAGCTCCTCCCCATCTAAGCATTTCTGACCTGACTCGCTCAGCCAGTCCTCAGCCCACAGATGAGGAGGAAAGGAATCTGAGATTTCCAGGTGGCTCCCGGAGGGTGGGGGCCTTGCTCCCATTCTTGCCCCGCCCCCCCACCGGCGCGGGGCAGGGGGTAGCCCTGAGCCCCCTCTACCCGTGAAGGTCCTGTAGATGAACGGGTCATAACCTCCCTGCCAAACCAGAGAAAACCAGTCTTTTCATGACATGAGCTCAAGCGAGCTGATGTGTATGGTGAGGACTCAGTGGGTGAAAGGTACACGTATAGTGGGGAGCTGGACAGACACACGGCCAGTGCTGGGGGCATTGTGTGCAGACCGGGCGGATCTAAAGGATGAACAGGGACCGGCGGGCCGGCGGAGGAGGAAAGCGTTTCAGGAAACGGGCTCAGAAGGCAGAAGGAGCAAAGATCAGGGAAGCTGCTGGCCAGGTCTGCACGGCCCACTACAAGAAGCCACAGTAACAGCCCCCAGCCATCCCCATCCTCCGGCAGCAGCAGGACCCCACCTCTGATTGACTGGTAAAGATGAAGATAAAGGGCAGGGTCCCCCCCATCACCCCCGTCCTCCAGGTGGGGCCCCAGGGCGGAGGCAGGCACACCCTCAGGCGGAGCGGGTGAGAGATTCTAACCCTGCAGCTCCAACTCTGGACATGCCAGTGACCGCCCACCTCCTTCTCCTCCCTGAACTGAACTTCGGACTTGTAGATAACACCACAGTCAGCCGTGCCTGGGACAGACTTTCACCCATGCCGGGCGCTGGGCATAGGTGAAGCTGGTTGAATGGACCCCACGCTAGCCAGTGGCTTCCCATTTCAGGGCCCTCAACCTTGGGGAAAGTTACTTAGCAGCCTCCCCTTTGGAGCCAGAGAGCAAGAGAAAATGCCGGAACTCCCCAAGGCCGGTGCTTCTCCTATCAACAGCGCTGGGGCCGGGCCAGGCCCACTTGTCCAAGGCCTACGGTGCACCTGCTGGCCAGGCGACTTCTCCATGGCTCCCCTTCAGGCCCCCCTTGGGGTCAGCAGCCTCCCTCTGGCAGGAGAAGCAGGCCCAGCCTCCCTGCCACCCGTCCGCGGGGCCCCAAGCAGGGTCGACCCCAGCCCCCATCTCACCCCACAGGCCCTCCCCGGGCGCCTGCCTTTCCAGCCCCTCTCTCAGCCGGCTGAGCTCATCTTGTGACTGTGAGTCACCCCGGCCCATGCTCCGGGCCGCCCTGCAGATCCGGGCTCCCACAGGCCCCAGGGCCCTTGCAGAAGCCACTCGCTCTCCAAGGGAAAGACCCCCGTGCACTCACACCCCGCCTCTGTCTCTCGGCATCTCAGGCCTCAGTGTCAACACGGCCGGTTCGCCTGGCCCAGGCGCTCTGCTCTCTCTCTCTCATTTCCCTTTCTTTCTGTGCACTCGGCTCAGTTTGTAATTAAAAAGTCACGATGATTAGTTAAGGTGCACCTCCCTCGTTAGTCTATCAGCTCGGTGGGACCTGCGCTATTTCAGCCTGGCGCTGTATCCCCAACACAAACCACAACGCCTGGCCCAGGATCCGCACTCCTGTCCGCGGAAGGGAGGAGGGGGGCGGTGGGGAAGGTTAGGAAAAAAAGACAGGAATGGCCCAGGGTCACACTCAGGGGCCTGCTGATCACCTAATAACAGCTTCAAAGAATGAATGAGAAACCCAGGTGTGCAGCGTTTGCAGACGTCCCCGGGGCAAACGCTCCCAGCCGCCAGTCCTGCATCCTGACCATTTGGTCCAGCTGGCTCCAAGCCAGGACGGACAGGCCGTGTCCAACATGCTTTCGTTGCTGTTGTTCAATCAGTCGTGTCTGACTCTGTGACCCCATGAACTGCAGCACGCCAGGCTTCCCTGTCCTTCACCACCTCTCGGAGTTTGCTCACATTCCTGTCCACTGAGTCCATGATGCTATCCGTCCATCTCATCCTCTGTTCTTAAATGACATCAACTTTTGCTTTAAAATTATTTATTTTCATTGGAGGCTAATGACTTTACAATCCTGTGGTGGGTTTTGCCATACATTGACATGAATCAGCCACGGGTGTACATGTGTCCCCCATCCTGAACCCCCTCCCACCCCCCTCCCCACCCCATAAGTGACATCCACTGTTGACTCAGTACTACCTGGGACTGAAGGCCAAGATGAACTGAGGCTTGTAAAAAAAGGCCGAAGACAAGAGGTTGTGCAGCTGATCCAGACCGAGAAGATGAAGGAAAGGTGAGACCTGGGACGAACACCGTCCCCCAAAAGATGGAAGAGCTGCTTAGCAACTGTGCAACATCCCGTCTCTCCATCAGTGAGGACCAGGCTGGATTCTACACAGAGGAGCTCGTCACAAGCAAGTCAAAGCCTTCAAGAAAAGCTGCTATACCCGCTGACCTAACATTTGTTTTCCTTCCCAGTAATTTACCCTAATAGCTCAAAAGAAGCAAATCTGACCCTATAACACCAAATCAAAAAAGTACTGAGATCATAAAAATATTAGAAGACAGTGTTTTTGCCATAATATTCCAGGATTGTAGAAGCCCTAAATCTAACACAAAACCCAGAAACCATAAAAAATTCATTTGACACTATCCAAACCAAAAGTCTGTGCGTGATGAAAACACCACAAACAAAATCAAAAGACAAACAACACACTGTGGGGAAAAAAAAACATTCACAAAACATCCCAAGCACTTAATTTACTTTATGCATAATGTACTTCTGTAAATCAGGAAGAAAATAATGCCCTCCCCCCAAAGATACACACAAAAAGAACATGGAGATGCAGTTCACAGAAAAGGAAAGAAAAATGGCTCGAAAATTTTCAGAGATGTTTAACCGCCCTCCTCAGAAGACAATGCAAATAACAACAATGACCAAAGACAATTTCTCATTTAGAACTGTGACAATGCTCCAGGCGTGGGCGAGGTGGGGGTAGTGTGGGAACGGGTCTCCCACCTAATCAATGGAAGTGTGAATTGGTAATAAGATCTCTATGGAGAGCATTTGACAACATCTATCAAAATAAAAACACTTCTACTCCACTTCTACGTTTCCTGTGTGCCGGAATTTTCATATAATAACCAAAAGGCCCCCTTAGAAGGTGAGAAAACAGAGAGGAGGCTGCCCGCGCTGGTGCACACCCTTCCCCCACACAGGTGATCAAGAAGCATGAAACAGTGCGTATGGCATATTAAGGTTTAGGAGAGAAGATGGACATAAACGAAAATAGAATATTTTTGGAAGGATACATAAGACACTGTAACCATGGTTGCTTTTGAAGAGGGAACTTAGACGCAGAGATGGTGAGCAATCTTGCTTTTATTCTTTATGTCCTGTCCCATGTGGGTGCATTTTTTTATTACGGTCAGTTTCTTAAAAAAAAAAAAAAAAAAGACATGCACAGACATGTTCACTGCTGTGTTGTATATAGCAGGCAGATAAACCAAACCACACTGGGATGACTTACAGGTAAGTTCTCTCTAAAACTATTCCTATTGTGATGATATTGTAATTATTCTCCATCCTAATTGTACTGAGCCACTTCAAACAACTTCTAGTGTTGAGCCCCAGAAAAAGAAGCCAAGTTACTTCCTGGGATATTTAAACAACTCTCAGTTTACACAGGAGAAAAGCCAGCAATCTATGAGAGTTTTCGGCATATAGAAAAAAACATCAGGACACTGGAGATGAACAAGCACCTCAAATTTCATGTACAGAAACAGAGCAGGTTGGGAAGTGTTACTGACACTGATTTTAGGCAAAATTCTAAGGGTTGTTCAAGGAAGTGGAGAGCATTAGAAACCAATAAGGGTTCACTCTGAACAATACAGGGTTCACTATGCAAATTATTGAGAGGAGTGTTTTAAACTCAGCAGAGCTGTGTTAAGCATGACAATCTTCCTACGTGGCTGGGGATAAAAGGAAGAGCAAGCAACAGCATGTAGAAGCTGAGGACCAACTTCATGATCCACTCAAGGCTGGTGAACCGACTTAAAACTCAAGACCACATGGTGTTAAGACCAGTCTTGGATGGCTCAACATTCTTAGTCAAAGGCACCAACACGTGAATATGCCCTGAAGACTTTACAGGGCAACATCAGCTTTATTTTGAAGGCACAGTGGATCCTGAAACACCAGGGACCAAGGCAAAGAATAGAAATTTACAAAGACAGAAATAAAGTAGAAATAAAAAAAGATCCTAACAGGAGAGATCTAGCAACCCTAAACTAGCAAGCATGCCACACACAGGCACTGGCTGAGAAGGCCCTGCCTGAACAGGATTCCATCGAACTTTGGGGACTGTGGCCTCAAGGTAGACAGATGATGCGTCTACTGAAAGCCTTCACGCGCTGATTGTGAACTTTGTGAGTGGAAGATTCTGATCAGAACAGATCAGGGTGTGTGTGCCTGCTGGCCGTGTCCTGGGCAGTCTGCTTAAGAGACACGCACGCCGTGTGAAGCTGTCAGAAGGGTAAATTCTGTTCCTTATGGAAGGACTGAAGGAGCTGGAGATTTCCTAGCCAGGAAAGAACCCAGCCCTTGTACCCTCAGATATCGGAGCAGGTGTGATACGAAGAAAGAAGAACCATTCAGAGGAGAATGCTGCACAAACAGGCATGAGACGATCCTTGTTGTCGCCGCCAAAAAGCACATCTTTCTGTTGGAAGAGCTGCTGAGAAGTGGGCTGCTAGCTCGCGGGGCTCTCAGCAAGGGACGGCCATACTCGGGACGCCTCCGGGAGGGGACAGAGGTCTGTCAGCTCCAAAGCCCCTCCTAACTCTAACAGTCTGGAGCTCTACGTGGCCTGGCAGTTTCACGTGTGTAGAGGCTATCCTAGCCTGTATAACCCAGTGGTCCCCAGCCGTTTTCACACCGGGGACTGATTTTGTAGAAGACAACTTTCCGCAGCCTGGGGGTGAGGGGGATGGTTTGGGGATGATTCAAGTGCATTGCATTGATTGGGCCCTTTATTACTAGTCTAGTGCTGCTACTGATCTGAGAGGAGGTACTGGTCTGTGGCACAGAGGTCGGGACCCCCTGTAACAGAAAGGACAATATATGATATATATAGATATAAATGGTACATATCTATAGCATAGATTTAATATAACGTAACATATTCATTGGAAGGACTGATGCCGAAGCTCCAATACTTGGGCCACCTGATTCGAAGAGCCGATTCATTGGATCAGACCCTGATGCTGGGAAAGATTGAAGGCAGGAGGAGAAGGGGACGACAGAGGATGAGATGGTTGGATGGCATCACCGACTCGATGGACTTGAGTTTGAGCAAGCGCCTGGAGATGGTGAAGGACAGGGAAGCCTGGGGTGCTGCAGTCCATGGGGCCGCAAAGAGTCGGACGTGACCGAGCAACTAAACAACAACATCACTATGGACAACAATAAAAGGAAGAGCAAGGCGCCCTCCCCACCTAACACCCGGGCAAGGACAGGGCCTCTGTGGCAGGGAGGGGTGCAGGCGCTGAAGGAGCCGAATGACACAAACCTTGCCCGGGGCTTCTTTGAGTGGGGAAGACCTTGGCACTCCACTGGGGGGAGGGCACCAGAGAGCACTCCTCAGACCCCGCACTTCCATCTGCTGACAGGAGAAGCAGCCAACTCTACTCCCTCGGGCAAACCACGCTGGCAGGCCCCTGACCCCCGGAGTCCGCACCCACCCAGGATACGTTCCGCATCCGTGCATCTGATCCAGGATCCAGGGGGCACGGCCCGCAGAGGAGGCAGCCGGCCTCAGCTCTGCCAGAGTGTGCTTAAAAGGCTCTTGAGAGCATTGGTTATGGAACAGAACACCGTGGAAGGACAGACCTTTATTTAGATCTTATTTGTGTGTGAAAATCAATATGTCCTTTTTAGTCTTGGTCTTGCAGGAAAATGTGTCTCTCCCTACTGCCCCCAAGTCTGCACCTCCTGGACTGCCTTGTCAGCTGCCTGGAGCTGCACGGCAGGCACCCCAAACCACGCTGCACATATGTGAGCCCCTCGACTGCTCACCTGCAACACCTGTCCAGTTCTCCGAGGTGCCCGCAGAGCCTGCTTTCAAGGACGGTTCTATTTGTCTCCTCCCACCATCCACAGCACCACTAGGTAACAATTCTCTGTTGCACCTCCTAACTCCAAGTTGGCCTCCCCTGTCACCCCGGGACAGACCACCCTGTACACGCATCTGCTTTGATCTCCATTATTCCTCCCCTACTGTAGAAAGAGGCTCAAAGTATTTGACAGTGTTGCAAACCCTTACTTTCACAGACATACAAACAGTGTTAAGGTACTCAATGTTCTTCATTTTTCCTGCTGGTAAACAAAAGACAGATATTGACCTCCTTGGATGGGAAACAGTCACAGAAACGCCTTGGCAGAGGACAGGCTGACTGGGGGCAGGGGGCTCAAGGTGAACAAGCTAGAAGGATCTCCCCATTAACAGGTAATCCAACAGTTCCCAGAGGCCAGATCATTTCTCAGCAGGCTGGTACAAGCTGAAGACAATGGTTATGATGATGTAAGAATTTCATCTTACACATCCATGAGGCACAACGGTTTACCAACACACGTTTCGGGGGAGGGGGGAATACATGCCCATGGACTATTATAAACCGTCAAATTTCAGTGTTGCATTTAAACAAAGCATTTCAAACTCTGCCCAGAACTGCATGGAAGTGGGAGAAAGGTCTACATTTACTTTGAAAGGCAAATTAGTTGTTTAAAACACGGAAGGGGCAAAATAACACAAGTTGTTTGACGCACTGGCATACGACCTCTCTTACATGTTAAGAAATCCAGACAATGTGTAGGGGTCTTGGGTGTTAACTTCCTAGTAGTGCCCATTCTCTGTCTTTTTGCAGGCCACGCATCTCTTGCAAACACTCCTGTTCTGTCTCCCAGGATGCTGGACCTCGGCTAGAGGGGACCCCTGGGCTGGAGCAAGTCCGTGTGGAGCTGAGGCTGGCCAGGATCCGATCTCAACGCCAGGACCAGAGGGCTGCAGTGTGAGAGCCCAGCTGCCCCAGAACAAACTCAGCACCCTTCCTATACTCCAGAGGTGTTTGCTTTCTCAGGAACACTGGGGGTGGCAAACTCCAACGGGAAATAAATACCCCAGCCTCTGGGAAGGACTGAGCTTGGAGACAGGGAAAGGGAGATTTCAAAGGCCATTTGCTACTCTGGCCACCACTTGGGCTCTCCTGCCAGCTTTAGCCAGTTTCCAGTGTCAGCGGGGGATGGCTGGGGTCTGCCAGGAAGAACGCCTGGGCATAGGAGCGACTCTGGAGGGGCTGGTTCTCTGTGGGAGGCTCGGGGGGCAGTGGGCCAGCAAAGGGCTGAGCCCGGGGCCTGGCTCCAGCGGGCAGACCTTGAGAGAGGCGCGTCCTCAGGGCCAGCGGCTCACAGACCAGCCTCTCGCCCTCCGCGGGCCACCCCTGCCCGAACGCAGTGACAGCTCCAGGGTGGGGGAGGGAAGCTCGCTCCCTCGCGGCGGGAGGGGCGCCCCCTGTGTGTTCGCCCGCGGGGACGCGAGTTTGGGTGCCCCTGGGAGTCGGGAGGCAGAGCCGCCGCGAAGGGCTGCGGGAGCCCAGCCGCGCACCCAGGCCCGCACCTCTGGGGGACGCAAGGAGGGCGAGGCCACGGAAGGCCGTGGACACGCGAGCGCGCACCACCGCAGGACCCCCGTCTGCAGAGCGCGCGGACCGCGGAGGGCACAGCGCGCTCGGGATGGGGACGCGGGGCCGGCGCGGTCGCTGGCCTTACCTTGCTGACCACGTTTTGCACCAGGCCTGTGCGGATGCCGTAGTCCCACGCGTGGCAGTCGCAGTTGGAGGCGTTGTCTCCCTTGTCCGGGGGGGACGGGAGGGGCGGCGCCTCGCCGCCGTCCGCGCCGCTGCCATTGCCGAGGGGGCCCGCTGTCCCCCAGGCGGCGGTGGGGAAGGGGGTGGTCGGGGGGCTGGTCCCGTTGGCCAGGTCGCCGCCGCCCCACCGGCCCGTGGCCGTGACCCCCGCCGACTCGGCGCCCTTGCCGGCCCCGCGGCACCAGAAGTTGGGCTGGTCCAGGAGGAAGGAGTCCGAGAACTGGCTGAAGCCTATGAACAGCGCGGGGATCCAGGTGAGCAGCACGAGGGTCTTCTGGTAGCCTCCGCCCAGGCCCCCGAGGAAGGGCAGCACCGACCCGTCGTAGTCCAGCAACAGGAGGCTCGGGTGCGTTCCGCCGGCGGCGTGCGGCGCGGGCAGCGGCTGGATGTCACCGCCGCCGCCTGGGCCCGCGCGTCCCCCGAGGGGCGCCGAGGCCGCCGCGTCCCCGGGTGGCAGGGCGCCGTTTTCCTCGGCCGCGGGCGGCAGCCTCCCGGGCCCGCCGCCCGCCGCCTCGCGCCGCCGGTCTATCGCCATGGCCCGGGCCCGCGGCGCCCGCAGAGGCGCATAGAGCGCGGCGGAGGCTCCCGCGGGGCCCCGGGCAGAGCGCGCGGGCCCGGCGCCGCCGCCGCCGCCGCCGCCGCCGCCGCCGAGCAGGGCCCGCCGCTCGCAGGGACGATCGGCCGCCGCGCGCGTCACTGCGCCCCCATGGCCGGCCACCCGCGCCCCGGCTGCGGCCCCGGCGGGCGCCGGGCGGAGGGCGGGCAGAGGCCGCGGCCCTCAGCCGCCGCCGCTCATCTGCTCAGCGGCCCGGGCGCCGGCGGCCGAGCCCGCCGCTCTCCACGGCTCCGCGCGCGGCGCGCTCGAGGAGGAGGAGCGGCGCGGTGCCGGGGCCGGCCGGCGGAGCTCTGCGGGGCGCGGCGCGCGCGATGCGGGCGGCTCGGCGATCCCCGCGCGCCCGGGATGTATTTATCCGACCCCGGCGCCTCCCGGAAGCCGCGAGCCCGGTGCCAGCCTGCCGCGCCGGCCGCGCTCCCCGGCTCGGCTCCCCGGCTTCCCCCGCCTCCCGCGCCCCGGCCCGCCCCCTCTCCCCCCGCGCGGTGGAGGTAACGCGGCACCTGCTGCGCCCGCTTCTGCGCGCGAGCGCCCCCTCCGGCCCGCCGCCGCCGCCGCGGGAGGGGCGGGGACTCCGGCGCCCGGCCGCCGGTGCGAAGATCCCCGCCCGGATCCTCTCGGCGCCCGGCCGGGCGAGGGGGCGGCGCGCGCCGCCGCGGGCTCGTGGGGTCGGGGGCTCGGAGGGGGCGGTGCGCGCCGGGCGGGTGGTCCTCGGGATCGGCTCCGGCGAGCGCCGGCTCTCGGTGACCTCTATCCGTTTCCCAAGTGCCCGCCACCAGCTACCTGCACCCCACGCCTGGCTCCGAGCCCAAGGGTCGCCAGCGTTGGGGAGCAACCCCCCGCCCCCGGCGCTGTTTCGAGGTGCCGACACAAGTCGAGTGGGCGCGTTTGCCCGTTTCAGGCCGTGGGTCTTCCGCAGCGTCAGGTCCCCCGAGACCGACCGCAGCACCCACTCCCAAGTCGCCATTTCTCGCCCCACTCCTGTCTAAACACGATGCCGGGCGGATATATTGCCAACCTGGAGTTACATGTAAATACCAGCACCGGATCGCGAAGGTTGGCGTCCCTCATCCCCTCCCCTAGGTGCACTCGGATCCCGGCGGAGCGCACGGGGCACCGCGGCCCGGCCTCCCCTCCCCTCCCGCGCTCCCGGGCCGACCGAGCCGCCAGCGCGGTACACAGAACACCGCCCTGCGGCAAACGGCCACATTCGCACATTTCCTCCTGCACCCGGCCTGCCCAGTGATAGAGACCCTTGACTTGACATTTTGGGAAGTTTATTAATGAGTGTCTCAAATAGAGCAGTCCATTTCCACACTTGTTTGGGGGGGGGGGCGGCAATGGAAGAAATGCTTTTGCTTTCCAAAAGAAGCTGCGCTTACAGAATGTACTCTTGGATTTCCATTATTTGCTTACATTTTTTAACCTGGGTTTCCTCTTTGTTATGGGCAATACCTACTTACTAGATAAAATACTAGCACGCAGGAGAGAGAGAGAATTCTTTAAAGGCTTCCAGGGGCCTCGGGGGCAGGGAGCTCATGGAGTCTCCTGTGAGCCTGAGAAGGGGAGATTAGATAAGCAAGGGGCCCGCAGGAAACGCCAGCCCTCGGAGAAGTGGGTCTCAAACCCTGCACGTATCTAAACGCTAAGCACTGGTTAGTACTCAGTGTTTCGGTAAAGACTGACCCTGGCAGTGTTGGCTTTTCACATACTCCTCTTGGGACCCCCAAGAGGTAGGTCCTCAAGGTGAAGCTGCAGGGTTATGTGAATACCAGGCCAGGCAGAGCCAAACATCTAGCTTGGAACCAGATCTTCTGGCTTTACACTCTGGGGTTTCCTCCATTTCAACAGGCAGGGTAAACAACAAAACCTCAACAAAGCAAACAGAAAGAAAATCAAGAAAAAAAAATCATAGGAAAGAGTTTTAAAAGGTATTTGTCAATATGCATGGGGTGGCAAAGAGTCAGACACAACTGAGTGACTGAACTGAACTGATTTTTAAGTGGGAGAAACCTTGGCCTCCGGGAAGAGTTTCATTGCCAAGCTGTTTGTTAGCTCTTGTTTCAAAATGGTGGTAAAAACCCTCAAGTGGTACATTCCCAGATTTGGGGGACATACTTGAAATGGTAGCCCTTAAAATTCAAGCTATATGGAGAGAGTAACATGGAAACTTACACTGCCCTATGTAAAATAGAGAGCCAACGGGAATTTGCTTCATGACTCTGGGAACTCAAACCCCCGGCTCTGTAACACCCTAGAGCGGAGAGAGGTGTGAGATTCAAGAGGGGGGGGACATATATGTCCCTGTGGCTGATTCATGTTGATGGTTGGCAGAAACCAACGAAATTCCGTAAAGCAGTTATTCTTCCATTGAAGAATAAATTAAAAAGAAATTTTTAATCAAACTAAAAGGAAGTCACCTAAGATGTTTGGAATTAGCCAGCGCCACACTGACCTGTTCGTTGTAATTGAGTTACTGATTAGATTAGGGTTTTCCTAAATTCGTCTTGGATCGACATGCCCCCCGCCCCCAAATCTAGTCAAGAAGATTGAAAGGTAACAAAGTGCTCTTGAATTTGTTAAGGCATATCGCAAGTGACTTCACAGAGGGACCTAGCACAAAATGAGTCAGGAGAAAGAAGTGGAAACTGAAGGCCGCCAGGGTAAGTGTCCGGGATCACTAGCCGGTGCAGGGCAGCCTATCAGACACCTGCTATCACATTACTGAATTCTACTTTCCTGCAACGTAGTTATCACTAAGGGCTAGTTTTCTTGTTTGCTTATTTATTTATTGCCTCCTGACTCCAGAAGGTTCCTGTCCTCAGCTGTGTTTTTGCTGCCTGGCACACCCAAGACAGTATATATCGTTGAATAAATGAGTGTATCCGGTTGTCACTGCTTGGTGAGATCACCTGTTAGGATCCTCCATCTCTGCTCACTCGGATTCTTCAGTCGCCCAGCAGCCTGTTCACGTTTGTTGAATCTCGCAAATATAGTACTCAGATCAGCCAGTAGGAGAGTTCAAATGGTCCTGACAATTCTACGTCTTATTCTAAGTTATTGTGGCTAAGTGGGTTCGCTCCCAGTGTAAAGTTCTTGTGGGCAGTTAAAAGATGCTTGCTCCTTAGAAGAAAAGCTATGACAAACCTGGACGGCGTATTAAAAAGCAGAGGCGTCACTTTGCCAAGAAAGGTCCATAGAGTCCCAGCTATGGTTTTTCTAGTTGTCATGTAGGGATGTGAGAATTGGACCATAAAGAAAGCTGAGCATCGAAGAATTGATGCTTTCAAACTGTGGTGTTGGAGAAGACTCTTGAGAGTCCCCTGGACTTCAAGGAGATCAAACCTGTCCATCCTAAAGGAAATCAGTCCTGAATATTCATTGGAAGGACTGATGCTGAAGCTGAAGCTCCAATAATTTGGCCTCCTGATGTGGAGAGGTGACTCATTGGAAAAGACCCTGATGCTGGGAAGGATTGAAGGCGGGAGGAGAAGGGGGCGACAGAGGATGAGATGGTTGGATGGCATCACCGACTTCATGGACGTGAGTTTAAGCAAACTTTGGGAGATAGTGAAGGACAGGGAAGCCCATGGGGTCACAAAGAGTTGGACACGACTTAGCAACGAAACAACAACAAATGGGTTTGCAGACCATGATTTGTGGGCCAAAAGCAGCTCATAGACCACACACTATGCGTCCAGAGAAATAACTACTAACTTAAAAATCAGGAGATTCTTTTAAGCACATGGCAGAAGCCCTGGCCCTTGTGATGCGCCTTTCCTTGAAAGGCAGTGGATGGACAGGAGTTCTCAGCTTTTCTTGTTTCTGCTGGGCACGCTGGGATGTGTGTGCATGTCTCTGGCCCCAGAGAACGTCTGAGATTGTGACCCTAAATTTATGTTGGTATCCTGAACTCACTGATCTCCATTTCTCTTCCTTTGAAAGCATGTCAAAATGTCTGTTTGTAATTTTATTAAAATTGAGAAAATAATGAAAAGAAATAAAAGATACAACCAAATCACCGATACACTTGAACAATTTTATTTCCTTGGAGATAGCAAGAGGGAAAAAAAATATTTAGCTTACTTCTAAAGTTGACAGAAGTCTAATTTTAAGTCCTCCAAAATTTGGGAAGAGTTAGTTTCAAGGAATTGGTATCAGGGTTAATAAAATGTACAGAGCAATCATAGCAGATGGACTTCACATTGTTTTCTTTTCATTTTTTTTTGAACCTGTATGTTCATGCTTTTTATTTATACTTGAAATGCAGGTAGATATATTTTAAAATATCGTGTCCTTTTTTTTTTTTATACTACAGTCTGATTCTTTCTTTCAAATAGCTATTTGAAAGGTAGGTTATCTTGATTTTTGGAGGATGGGAGACAGTGATATGAAATTACTTCAAAGTCTACTGTGTACATTTGAACTTTATTTACATCATCCTTTGACTTTTGAAATGTTAACTTTTGACTAACAAGGAATTTGACATTTACAAAACCTATCATAAATGAAAGTGCAACAACTACTTTTGTTCTGTGGAAGAAGTAATCAAAATATCACAAAATCTATCCTTTAAAAAACCTACAGGGAATATCTTGAGAAAAACTGGAGGAGTACAAGCCAATTCATTGTTCCTGATCAAGGGAAGTGAAAAGAAGTAACAAAGTGAAGATAAGACTTCTATGCAAAAAGCAATTCAATTATAAATCTGATTGATAGGGCCCAATTAAAAGCTTGGTTAAAATTTAATTTTGAACTCTTATTGAGTTTAAAAACAATTAGTAGAACAAATTGATCTAGAATTGGGGGCTGGCTTTTGTTCGCTAAAAACCACAGATGTCACGTTTGCCTTCTTGTGGTTAAGAAGTGTGATATCACTTACATATAGAAACAAATACATGGTACAAATCAACATATCTACAAAACAAAGACAGACTCACAGACTCACAGAGAACCCCCTTGTGGTTGCCAAGGGGGTGAGGAGGGGTTAGGGGAGGGGAGGGTTGGGAGTCTGGGATGAGCGGATGAAAACTCTCACCTGTGGGATGAACAAAGAACAAGGTCCTGCTGGATAGTAGAGGGGACTATATTCAATATCCTGTGATTAAATCACAATGGAAAAGAATATGAAAAAGAATGTATATATATGTATAACAAACCACCTTGCTCTACAGCAGAAATTAACACAACATTTTAAATCAACTATACTTCAATGAAATTTAAAAGGAATAAATGGAATGTCAGAATGTTCCTTGTCACACACGCAGCAGAAGCAGAGCTGTGTCAAAGAGAGAAGCTCCTGATTTGAGCAACAAAATAAAGTCATGTTGGTTATTAAACCAAAGTATAAAAGAACTATGGGCTTTCCAGATAGCACAGTGGTAAGGAATCTACCTGCTGAGGCAGGTGATTCAGGAGACGCAGGTTCCATCCCTGGGTCGGGAAGATCCCCTGGAGGAGGAGATGACAACCCACTCCAGCATTTTTGCCTGGGAAACCCCACTGACATAGGAACCAGGCAGGCTACAGTCCGTGGGGTCGAAAAGGAGTCAGACACACCTGAGTACTGAGCACATCAAAGAACTATCCCCAGTTCCATAGTGATATAGACAATGATTGAATAAAGCAAGAAAGAAGTGGAGACGAGATAAATCCCTCCTGTGGGAGAACTGCAGACAATACATGTAGGTACATGGCCCTCGAGAAGGTGGAGCGTAACTCAGCACTCATCGAGTGTGGGCCGGCCGCGGCATTTCCTTCTGAAGAGGACGGGCCATCACTTCGACAACAACACGGACAAAGTCAGCCGGAGAGCATGTAACCTTGACCTGGTGTGATGAGAAGGGCCCTTACCTCTGGACTCTTCCTCCCCCAAACCCCAAACCTGTCTAACCAGGAGGGAAACACCAGGTGCGTCCCGGCTGAGGATCCTACAAAATACCCGACCGGAACGGAAAAGTGCTCGGCTCGTCCAAAGCAAGCGAAGTGTGAGCGATGTCACAGCTCAGAGGAGCCAGGGAGAGGTGAGGACCAGCGTGATGTGACAAGTGATGGGGTCCTGGGAGAGAAGGACTTCCCGCCAGCGCGAACTGGAGGCTTTAGTGAGTAAAAATGTGCTAATGTTGGCTCATTTGTTCTGACTCATATACCAGGCTAATAACAAGCTGTTAATAGCAGCGGCGTTAGGTGTAGGGTATATGGAAACTGTACTATCCGTGGAAATTTTTTCTATGTGTCAAAATATTCTAAAATTAAAAAAAAAATTTTTTTAAGGTGATTTAACACTTTTTCAAACACTATTTCATTGTAAGTTCCAAATGAGCGATTTTCCTCTGTATAGTTTCTATGTCTGCATCGGTATATTTTTAAAATTTTAATTGGACCTATAGTTGATTTACAGTGTGTGATGATATTTTTAATCAAGTAAAGATTTGGTTTTGGAATTCAGAGCTGATGGGGGAGCAGAAAAAAATAAAACCTCGGACAACAAAGTTTAATTTCATTGATTTGTTTTTGGCTGTGCTGGGTCTTTGCTGCCGCACAGACTTTTCTCTGGTTGCAGCGAGCGGGGGCCGCTCTCTGTCGTGAGGGCTTCTTATTGCCGTGGCGTCTGCAGCAGAGCGCGGCCACCAGGGCCCACGGGCTTCAGTGCTTGCAGCCTGGGAGCTCAGTAGTTGCGGCTCCCAGGCTCTGGGGCACAAATTCAGTAGCCGTGGAGCACGGGCTTAGTCGCTGCATGGCCTGTGGGATCCTCCCAGACCAGGGATCAAACCCAGGTCCCCTGCATTGGTGGGTGGATTCTTTACCACTGAGCCACCAGGGAAGCCCAAAAAGTAAATTTTAATGAAAGCTTGTTCCAGGAACATTTTTTGAACTACTCTAAAATATTAAAGACCCCCGCAGCAGTAAATCTGCCTGCTGCGGTCCAGGCTGTGGTCCATCCGAAAGGCTGGGGGCTGGGGCGTGGGCCTCAGGGCAGCCTGAGAGTCAGGCAGACTCAGTCTTCACATTCCCCCGTCTCATCTGTTTACAGTTCCATCTCCTGCCGTGTTCTGATTATCAACCCAGATAATAAAAACTTGTCCCAAGTTTTCCCCTCATTTTGGCAGTTTTTTCCTCCTACTTTGGTAACCTTCTCAAAGACCCCATTTCTATAGAGTTAACAGAGTCTGCGGGGAGCAGGCAAACACATGTGCTTTCTGGGTAAGCAGCGGCTGCTGGGTGATGGGATGGAGCGGCCGTAGCCTCCAGGTGAATGGTCTTTGACAGAGTCTTTTCATCAACCAGAAAATGCTGGGATATAAATCTAAGGGCGTTCGAGGGAAACTCCATTTTTCCAGTGTACGTCTCTGAAGGCCAGAGCAGAGCCCTGGTTATATGTCTCAGTAGCCACACTGCCTGGCACTCAATAAATATTTTTGGAATGCATGAAGGCTGGGGCGGTAGGCAGGATTTTGCCAGAAAGAGAAGAGGGAACAACTAGAAGGAACAGCCGGAAGGAAGGCCCCGAGGTACAAGGAGAATTACCGTTTGTGGAAGTTTAGGAACCTCATGGCATTTCTATATGATGATTTAATTATGGCATGTAAAGAATAACATTGTTGTGAAATAATAAGAAATATATCGGAGGAGGAAATGGCAACCCACTCCAGTGTTCTTGCCTGGGAAATCCCATGGACAGAGGAGGCTGGTGGGCTGCAGTCCATGGGGTCGCAAAGAGTCGGACACGACTAAGCGACTAAACGACAACAATATCAACAAAAAATGTATAGGTGAGTCTCTGTTGCTGGTTCCTGGCACAGAACTCCTACCTCCCTTGAGATTTCCAGGGGCTAAGAGCACTAGGAGTGGGCCTTCCCCGGTGGTCCAGTGGTTTGGACTTTCTCTTCCAACGCACGGGGTGAGGGTTTGATCCCTGGTGGGGGAATCTCACATGCTTTATAGCCAAAACACCAAAACATAATACTGTAACAAATTCAACAAAGAGTTTAAAAATGATCCACATCCAAAAAGAAAAAAGATCTTAAAGCTAAGCAGACAGAGAGCCCTAGGAGCATCCCTTGTTCTAAGCAGGTGAGCCTGGGTGGCTCCCGGAGGCAGGCTGGTGGCCGAAATACAAGCCAGAGTGAGCAGCTCGGAATTTTCAGCCCCTCTCTCCCCAGGTCTCTAGAGAGGTGCAAGGGGCTGGTAATGCACTCTTTAATAAACAGGTAAAGGTAAGTAGACATTTCCACCACTTCTGTGAGCCGCTCGCTCTATCAAGTGACTCACACTCAAGTCAATCATCGCAGCGTCTGCTGTAACTGTTGGGTCAGAAGCACTGGTGAGGCCGGGTTTGTAACAAGCGTCTGCAGGAGGGTGGGGAGGGCAGTCTTGCTGCGACCGAGTCCTGATCCGTGGGGCTTGGTGCAACTCCGGGGCAGCGGTGTCAGAGCTGAGTTAAGTTTCAGGACACCATGCTGACGTCCCAGAGACTCGCGTGTTGAGAGCCCTCCGCACGTGGTGACCAGAAGCGAAGTGTTTTCCGTGAGCAGCAGAGGAGACCCATCCGCAGGCCAGAAAGACACAGGGGCAGAGGGACGCGGGACGGAGAAAGTGCACTCTTCAAAAGACTGTGTTAAATATGAACATTAGGAGTTTTGAGAATTCTGGGGAAATCCTCACTTTAGAAAATGACTTTACACTCCAATAATAAATGTAAAGTGACTTTATTGAGGTATATTTTATACGCGCACGTTTTAAATTTAAACAAGGATGTACACACCTGCGAAGCCCTCGCCCCCATCAAGGTACAGACACGTCCGTCACCCGGAAAAGTTCCGCGGCACCTCTTTGCAGACGGTTCTCACCCTCCAACCCACCCTGGACGGCGAGTGGCCCGTTTCTCTCACCGCAGGTCAGTCATTCCTGTCCTCAGCGTGCAAGTGGAAGCAGGCACTGCACTCCGATGTCCGTCTGCCTTCGTTCAGCAGCCTGTGAGAGGCCCCGCATCTTCACACGCGTCAGCATCTCGCTGCTTTGTGCCTGTTGCTGAGTGGTGCTCTGCTGCGTGAACATGTTATCTATCCCCCTGCTCACGGGCCACTTGGGATAGAGCTGCTCTGGTCCCTCAGATACAGACGTCCTCTGTGTAGACACACACTTTCATTTCTCTCGGGTTAAGGTCTGGGGGCAGCATCAGTTGGGTTATCTGAAAACGGTACTTTTTGGGTCCCCGACCCACAAAAACTGTCCCAATGTCCACTGTGTGAACAAAGGGCCGCGGCCGGGTGGAGCGCCGTCCGAGCGGGCGGGGAACGGCTTGCGTTCTCAGGAGACGTGGACAATGCTCGTGTTCTTTGAGGACACGAGTGACGTGGGGAGATGGCACCGAACTTGCTGGTTCGTGGTCTGAGCTGGCATGAGTGACTGGCACATCAGCATCTGGAGGTGGACTTATTTTAGGCAGCATAGCAGGGTCTCATACTTGCTGACATAGCAAGACATCAACAGGAAGTTACTGATACTGAGTGTGTTAGTATTTTTTTTCATATGGAAACTATAGACCTAAGGCAAACTGACTTATAAAAAAAAAAAGGGACTTCCCTAGCTTATGTAACCAAAGGGAGCGGGGGTGGGCTGGCTTCAGACACGCTGCAGCCTGGGGCGTCTCTCCCCGGAGCTGCCCTCTTCTCTGCCCTCGTTCTCAGGCTCCCGTGTGGGTCCCCTGCTCACCCACGCTGGCAGCTCCCACAGAAAGAAGCAGCTCTTCTCGAAAGGTCCCAACAGCATCCCCAGCCGGTTTCCACGGCTCTGACGGTTGGAGGGCCCCGTGCGCTGTGAGCCTGTCACCACGGCGCCTGGCTGTGATGCAGGGAGGAGGCCCGAGGCTGGTCTGAACCACGAGCCTGGGGCAGTGGGAGGCGGGTAGCAGAGCCCCTGGTGCGGTTCCTGAAGCAGGAACCGTGACGCCCATTTCTGGGCTCGTTGGACACGTCTTGCAATCTGTACTGTGTCGACGTCACCCAGGGCCCTTCATCTCAGAGAGAAAACAGATGAGACATTAGTGACAAGCGGTCAGGAGGGAATCCTCCACTTTTCGGGATAAGTCAGCAAATACATGAGAAGGACTTGCTGCCCACGAAACAGCGGTGACGCTCAGGTACTGAACTCCACGTTTCCCCGAAGCAAGGGTGGGAGGGCTGCTCACGAGGCCGTCACCCCGAGGGGAAGATGCAGGGCCTTCCAGGGGTGCTGGCTGCAGGCCTGCTTTCCCCAGACCCCGAAGGGCATGAGCAGCCAGGGCGGGGAGCTGGGGAAGGGAGGCCAGCTCCATGGGGCGTTCTCCCCGTCAGCCCCCAGTGGAGACATCCGCTCGGAGTGCGGGATTCCGGGAGGTCACGGACAGAGCAGCAGGATGCCCTGGAATTCGGTGCCCCCTCCACCTGGGACAGGGAGGCCCCCGCCCCCTCGCCCGGCTTCCTCATTCCAGGGTCTGCCTCCAGGCACCAAAGCCTAAGCCCAGGAGGAGAAGTATTTCAAGCCCCCCAACACTCGGCAGGGTCATGTCGAGAGCAGAGTGCCTAGAGTCAGACTTCCTAATTTCTTTCTCCGGACCTCACGGCTTCCGGCTGGGTGACCTTGAACTGGTCTCCTCACCTCTGTGAGCCTCGCTGTCCTCTTGAGTTGTCATCCTTGTTTGGTTGACAAGTTGTGTCCGACTCTTTGTGACCCCACAGACTGCAGCCCACCAGGCTCCTCTGTCCATGGGATTCTCCAGGCAAGAAGATTGGAGAGGGTTGCCTTTCCTCCTCCAGGGGATCTTCCCAACCCAGGGATCGAACCTGCGTCTCCTTCATCGGCAGGCAGATTCTTTACCACTGAGCCACCAAGGAAGCCCTTCCTCATCAGTAAAGTGGGAATAACCTTCACACCTGCCTTAGTACCGACCGCCTGTCACTCGGGGCGGCTGTGAGGAACACGAGATGGTGGGAGCTGGGGACTCGGGTGGGTGAACAGCTCTACAATACCCAGGGTTGTTCAGGTGCCGTCAGAAGCGGTCATCCCGGCCCCAGCCCCTCGAGAGACCCAGACCGAGCTTAAAGGATTCCTCATCCCCACCATCCAGGGTCGGCTTCCAACATCAGTCAAACAGAGCAAAGAGGCTGGAATCCCAGGACGCCCACTCCGTCAGCTCTGCTAAGTGACTCCGCAGCCAGGCCCGACAGACGCAGAGCTGGACCCTGCTGCCTGTGGTCAGACCTCCTGGTGGCGGTGACTCTGGCCTTGACCTCGGTGTTTGGACCGGAATCCCCGGTGGCCCCTTTGCCCAGGGGCAGGCCAGACAGCCTCTATCTTATCTACGGAGCTGAATCCACATCATCAAGACTGCCACACCCTGCTGGCCAGTGTCCCGTCCACCCCACCCAATCCCGTCCTGGAGCAGCCCCGGGCAGGCTTTTACACCTGCAGCCCCGGCCCTGATTTTACACCCAGGGGAGCTAACAGCCGAGCTGACCCCACCGCCCTCTGCCCGCCCTCTCCTGCCGCAAACACATCGCTTCGTGTCTTTGGCAGAACCAGGGACGGGCCACGCTCCTGACCGTCTCAGGAGCCATCCCTGGTCCCCAGGCCCGCCCGGTGCATCACTCCCCGAAGCGCCTGCACCCCGTGACGGCCGTGCAATGGTGAGGACAGCAGCTTTTTCGGGGCTGACTCGCCCGCCCGAGGTGGCGTGGCAGCCGGCCCGGGATGCAGACG
This sequence comes from Alces alces, assembly GCA_015832495.2. NCBI lineage: Eukaryota > Metazoa > Chordata > Mammalia > Artiodactyla > Cervidae > Alces > Alces alces. The sequence continues at coordinate 47,224,256 of JADEYB020000019.1, read as the reverse complement.
GACGTCGGCCGGGCCCCCTGCCGGCCTCAGGATGCCAGCCTGCCCTGCGGCGCTGCCCTGCCTGCCTCGTCCTCCCAGCAGGTCATGCCAGGGCCTCCTTCACCCCGAAAATGCCTCACTCCTGGAGCCCCTGGCTCTCTGCCCCAACGCTGGAGACCTTGGGAAACGCCCGAGTGCTTCCCCAAAGGAAAGTGCCCGCCTCCAGCTCCTGAGGTCAGCTCTGTGACCTCCCGGGGACACCACTAAGTCCGTACGCTCTCCAGAGTCCACTATCTAGTCAGGAGACTCACCTCTGCCTCCCTTGGTCAGTGAACAACATAAAGCCCCAGACAGGGAAGGCTCCTTGGAAACCTGCCCAACTTGACTGCCCTTTGTGTTGGGCTCAGGACTCTTCTCCCACTAGGAAGGCTCTGGAGTCTAACATTCTGTGTCGCGGCCTCTGTCTTCCTGTTGGACGTGGGACTGCAGAGAAGCACAGGGGAACTTCAGTCCCTCCCCAACACCGGAGGGACTGGCCCTCTTGGGCTGAAGCTTGAACTGGTCTGAGTGGTCACGGGGGCTGGGGATCGCCCTGGTGTGAGGGGGCGCGTTCTGCAGAACGGATCTGAAAAGTGAGGATCTAGACTCCATTGTCTAGGATTCTATTTGACATGTTTACCTTTTTTCTCGCCTAGATCATTAAAGAAAAAAAAAACCTTAATGCCCTGTATCAGATGAGACTTTTACATAGAGAAATAGATTTTTTATTTTATTTAAAAAGTTTTTATTTTATTTTGGAGTGTAGTTGATTGCTAATGTTATGATAGTTTCAAGTGTTCCGCAAAGTGATTCAGGTATGCATATACATGCATCTCTTCTTTTTCAGATTCCTTTCCCATTTAGGTTATGACAGAATATTGAGCAGAATTCCCTGTGCTCTACAGTAGGTCCTTAATAGTTAACTATTTTAAATGCAGTAGTAGTGGATACACATCCATCCCAAACCCACAATCTGTCCTTCACCCCCATCCTTCCCCGCTGGTAACCATACGGTCATGCTCTAAGTCTGTGAGTCTGTCTCTGTTTGGTAATTAGGTTCACTTGTGTAATTTTTCTAGATTCCACGTGTCGGTGAGATGTGTATTTGTCTTTCTGTGTCTGACTTCCCAGTATGATAATTTCCAGGTCCATTCATGTTGCTGCAAATAGCATTATTTCATTTTTTTTAATGGCTGAGTAATATTCATTGTGAATATGTACTACATTTTATCTATTCATCTGTCTATGGACCGATTGTAAAGCGTACTTCTATGAACATCGGGGTGCATGTATCTTTTTGAATTTTGGTTTTCTCAGAGTACACACCCAATAGTGGGGTTGCTGGGTCATATGACAGTTCTGTTTTCAGTTTTTTAAGGAACCTCCTGCTGTTCTCCACGGTGGCTGCACCAGTTTCCATTCCCACCAGGAGTGTAGGAGGCTTCCCTTTTCTCCACTCCCTCTCCAGCATTTCTTGTTTGTGGGCTTCTTGATGATGGCCATTCTGGCTGATGTGAGGTGATACCTCATTGCAGTTTCGATTTGCATTTCTCTAAAAATTAGTGATGTTGAGCACTTACTTTTCATGTGCCTCTTGGCCATCTGTATGTCTTCTTTGGGAGAAATACCTCTTTAGGTCTTCTGCTCATTTTTTGATTGTTTATTTTTGATACAGAGCTGCATGAGCTGTTTGGAAAATTTGGAGATTAATCCCTTGTAGGTCACACCCTAAGCAAATATTTCTCCCATTTTATGGGTTGTCTTTTAGTTTTGTTTGTGGCTTCCTTTGCTGCGCAAAAGCTTTTGATGAGTTAGGTCCCACTGAGAAACAGATATGTTTAAGTGATGGGAATATGAGCCAAGGGGTCCCTCCTCTCCCCAGAGGACAAAGGACCCCTGAGGATGGCACTGCTATGGTTCAAAACTTTCAGCCCGCTTCCCGAAACTGCCTTTGGAGTTTGCAGCACATTCTTTGAATTTCCTCAGTTGCGAAAAAAATTTTTTACACTTCTGACTTTCAGAGGCTAAAAGTCCGTTGAAACCAAGTTGAGTGATTCAACTGAGAAGCATGACCTGGGACTTGAAGCGATCTTGCGTATGACTTAAGGAGGTGGGTTTCTTGTCCTGTGTGGCTCTGAGGGTCCTGAATTTCTTCTGTGGCCCAGGAGGCCATGGGGAGAGGAGGCCTCACGCCAGCGATGGTGACAATGAGTGACAGGCTGGGCTCCCATCTGCTCCATGCTAGCTCGAAAGCACCGCGCTCCCCTCTGATCTCAGCTAAGCGTTCATCCCGCACATTTCCATTTAATGAGGGCGGAAACGTGTCCAGGCCCCGGGGGGCCCTGAGAAGAACGTCCATCTCCCCCCGCATCGTCCACGGAAAGGTGGCTTCTCAACTGCTCCCGCTCAGCTGCGCTTTCCAGCTGGTGAGATGAAAGGCTCCTCCGGGGTCTGTCTGCTCTGATTTTCAGTTTTCTCCCTTTCAAAGGAGAACGCATGTGCCGGGCCCCCGTCCGTTCCCCCCCAGTCAGGTCTTCGGCCGTGAGGTCCTGCTGGTCCCGCCGTGGCGAGGGTGCACACGCAGCGCCTTCATCCAGTCTGCAGGAGCGAGGCCTGCGGTGGCTCCAGGCTCACCTGGCCGGGCCAGGAGGGCAGACGGCTCAGGTGGCGTCGGTCCCTCCTCTGGGCAGCAGGCCCTGTGGACTCTGGACTCCATGTCGACTCTGTAGCGTCTACGCTGGCGCGGGGCTCACGTTTGAAGCTCTCTGTTGCCAAGAGAGGCTGTTTCGCTTTAAACTCAAGTGCAGGCTCACTAATTAAGGTCTCTCTCAGAAGTTTTGCAAACAGCCGCCCCGCACCTGCCCCCGGCAAGGAGGAATGGTCTCTCCTGGGCCTAGAGGCCAGTCTGGGGCGAGCTGGTTATTGTGTTTGCTCCGGCATCGTGGCTGGTTTTCTTCCAAGGCAACAAAAAAAAGCAATAACTTCTCCCTCTCTTGGGTGGCGAATGCAGTTTTTGATGGTAACACACGAGGAAGCTAAGCGGGTCCTCTCGTTGTCTGACAGCCTCTCGCTTTCTCGGAGAGGAATCTGAGGGCCAGGGAAGTACAATCCTTCCACCTAAATGGAAGATTCCATCGGAGGCCAGCCCAGGGCGAGAGCTCAGGTCTGGAGCCCAATTAACACACCCTGGGTGCGGTGCCCCAGAAACCGTGTCTGTGGAGGACGACCAGGGTCAGCCGTGCAAACAGTCCACGAGGCTCTTTCCCTCGCGTCCCTCCAACCTCAGTTTTCTGGAAACAAATACGTTCTTTCTGAGTTGCTCTCTTAAGCATGAAGCTCTCTGAAGATATGACTGTATATAGCCTTCATCTTTTGAACCTTGTAGGGGCTCAATAAATGGGAATGAAGGGATGAATAAAACCAGGCAAAACATCACCTCCCAAATCCCCTTTGACACTTCTGATGGTACCAATGAGTTTGGTTAACCAGCCATTAAGCAACTTTCACCATCTTTCCCTCTATTATTTTGAAGAAGTTGACTTCTTTTAAAAACATCAATGCAATATTTAAATTGAAATCAAAAATAAAAATGCTACTCACCCAAAGCTTCACTTTATCTCCTGAGCTTAATTAAATGGGGCCCCCAAAGAAATGTGATTCTTCTGGAAGGCCAGCCTCTTATGAACTCTGCCTTCCTTGAGATTTCTGAGTCTTTTTCAAAATTTCCGAGTCTTTTAATCAACCTCTTACTCAGCACTTAGTCCAGGAGGAGCTGACTTCTGTCCATGGGGAATCATTTTGCAAATATCACAGACACTCATAAGGCAAGAAGAGGCTCTGAGGTTCAGCACTCACTCACAGCCTTGAGGCTCCGTGGTTTCTGTGAGTGCTTTTGGGGGTGTGTGGACACATCGGGGGCCATGGTCTGAACAGAGGAGGAAGTTTCTCTTTCTTTCTGGCAACATAATTAAATCACTGGACCAATGGAAAGTGAAAGAGCTTTGCAAAGTTAACAGCAGTGCAAATACCCATCATACTTTTGGGTTGGCCATAAAGTTTGTCCAGGTCTTTCCATGCACGCTATCATTCTTATTTAATATCATTCAATTATCACTGAACTATTACTTGCTATTATTCCACTAAACTATTAATGTTATTCTCACGGGTGCAGTGACTGAATGTCAGGGGAGATGACTGCTAAAAGCTGGTGTTTCTCCTGAAGGGACTCTTGCTAGGAGGGGTGGGCATTGGGCTTTTCTTTACAGCGAATGCACATGACGTGGAGTGGGCAGCCCTGAGATCTGGGCTCCCCACATCACCAGGGCCTCCTGCTGATGGCTCCTCCCATCTCGGTTCCTCCAGGCGCTACTTGTTCTGAATGCAAAGACCATGTGCTGGTTAGATGGTGCTTGTGAATAGAGCAAAATATTTCCACTGCTTTGCTGACTGCTTCCAAGGTCCTTTTGTCTTAAAGGGAAAAAAAAAAGCCACTTGATAAAAAATACTGTCTGGTCCCCAAGGCGGCATCTGCCCAGTAAGTAGATTCCCGTGACCACTTCCTGCCTCCTAGACCTACAAGGAGAACTGGTGGGATTAATGCAAACTTGTTTAGTCGCTCAGTCGTGTCCGACTCTTTGTGACCCCATGTCCTGTAGCCCGCCAGGCTCCTCTGTCCATGGGGATTCTCCAGGCAAGAATACTGGAGTGGGTAGCCATTCCCTTCTCCAGAGGATCTTCCCAATCCAGGGATCGAACTCAGGTCTCCAGCATTGCAGGCGGATTCTTTACCACTGAGCCACCAGGGAAGTCCTACTGCATACTTAAAACCCTTCAAAACATCATATAATCAGCCAATGATGATAGGAGTTTTCAAGGTGGTCATGATTTCCAGTGTGTTGCTGGAGGTATTTTTATAGTAAGAGAGACGAGGTGGCTGCCCCGAGTGCCACATGGGGAGAGTGTCCACTGACGCGTCCAACGATTGTGGGAAACTCCAGGACAACGCCAGGTGAGGGCAGCATACACGGCCTTGTCAACTTAGGGTGGAGGCTCTTTGCTTAGGGTCTGTGCCCCTGGAATTACACACCAATTGTGTTCCTTTTTCTGGGGGAGAAGTTCCCATCTCTCCTTGGGCTTTTATATGGGGTCAAGTTGTCTCGAAAAGGTAAATTCCTGAGTTTTTAAAGTTTATTTTTTCTTTCTCTATTTTGGCTGTGCTGGGTCTTCGTGGCTGTGTGCGAGTTGCAGTGAGTGGGCCCACGCTCTGGCTGTCGTGCACAGCTCCTCACCGCCGTGGCTTCTCTTGCTGTGGAGCACGGCCTCCAGGGCTGTGGGCTTCAGGAGTATGGACTCAGAAGTCGGAGCTTCCAGGCTCTAGAGCGCAGGCTCGGTAGCTGTGGTCCACAGGCTTAGCTGCTCCGAGGCATGTGGGGTATTCCCAGGCAGGGATCGAACCCGTGTCTCCTGTATTTGGTAGGCAGATGCTTTATGAAGTGGGGATATTTTTTAATGTCAATTTACTGACGTGTGCCATTAACAATCCCACTTTGCTACAACATTTTAAACATGCTGTTTTTTAAAATGTAGATCATTTTTAAATGAATTAATTTATTTTAGATCTAGAACTGTAAAAGGCGGTGAGAAAGCCATCCTACGCATTAATGTGCTCCAGAACCAGGCACTCCCCTCCCCTGGATGAAGTGTCAGTGTGAGTGGTGGCCTGGCAGGTATCTAAAAATGGGGGTTCTTGCTTGAGCCTAAAACATCCATTGACCCTCACGCCATGTACCATGATGTACTGTGCTAGGACAACCGCCCAGAGGCTGAAGGCCCCAATGGGGAGTTCACAGTCCAGGGGGCATCTGGCGATAACGCGGAGTGCTTTGGGAAAAGCACGTGCAGGGCATCGGGGAACTCTCTGACCCAGATGGGGGCTCAAAGAAATCTTAAAATATCCTTGAATTGCTTCTGTGCTTTAGGAGTTCGGGAGGTGATGCGCAGGGTTGCTTCTGAGGAGGGAAGAGGCCAGTTTCACATGTGTAGGAATCATCTGGGGCTCTTTAAAATGCAGATTCTGAATCTCCAGGGCGGACCGGGCCTGAGAAGCTGCGTTTGCAAGAAGCTGCTGGCCGACCCCACTTTGAGTAGCTCAGGGTGGCCAGGACTCACAGCAGGGTACAGACACCTGGAGGAGTCTCTCTCTCTCTGAAATGTTTTAAACTTTCAGAAAAGTACAGGCAATAATGTAAGCCGGTACCACCTCAGTGTTACAGATCTCAGCGTATCTGCCTTGTGATTTTTTGAAGACACACCCTCCCTTCCCGCTTCTCCCTCATCCCCCAGCAGAACCCGCTTCTGCTCCTGGTGTGTTTGTTTTCCATCCATGGTGACAACAAGAAGCAAATATCAAAGCAGGGCCTGGGTCTAAAACAACCTGAACGTGTTATAGCCCATCAAACCAGACTCATCGGGCTCTGGAGACTCATTTATCTGAAATGGGTCTCTGGAATGCACCAGGACATTGAAAACGGCTGTGAATTATGTTTACTTCATGTTTTACACTAAAAAAAAAAAAAAAAAAAGGGAAGCATCACGGTTCCTGTTTGGGACAAGGCATTTTTCTAATCCCCCAAGTCGCTGTGCAAACGTTGAATACAGTGTCTAATTCCAGCCTGTGGAAGAGCCACTTCTTTCTCACAAGGCAGCTAATGTATGCGTTTGCAGACACAGAGACCAAAATAAATCAAGCAGGCCTGCTTTGGTCCCCGCAGGTGATGAGAGGCAGGAGGAAGGAACGAGACCAGGACGACACGGCTGGCACCTCCCGCCTGGGGGGGCTCGACCACACGCACCTCCCAGGTCTGCAGAGGACGTGCCAGGCTTCGGTAATACAGACTTAACGGGGCACCTGGGTCCCAAGGACTTCACCGTCTAGGCAGGGAGGACGACAGAATTAATGTCACTATGGCGTGGGGAGGGCTCAGTGCAAAAGAAGGTGGGCCGTGAGAGCACAGTGTGTGAGCCTCGGGAGACACAGGCAGGCCTGCTGGTCACCGGTTGCGGGTTTCATTATCGTGGCCTTTGTCTTGGCTGAGCTGTGGCAATCGCCTGTGCTGTTTGCTTTGTAATTCGGGGCACAACGCTAAAGGCCTGAGGTCTGCGGTGCTTCCTGCGTGCGGGCAGGAATTCACGTGTCAAACGCTCACTTGCTGGGGGGTGGGAGGTCCCTGCTCGTTTCTGCGGATGCTGAGGATTGACGGTGTGGTGGGGTTTGGTTTCACCATTAAACGGTCCTTACCACCTTCTGACGTCTTAGCTCCATGTCTTTGGATAACAGGTCCACACACTGGAGAGGGAGGTCACGTTACTCAGAGTCTAGAGAACTGAAAAATAAGAGTCTGGTGACCGTCTCTGGAGCCCCTGGGGTCTGGGCTCAGCCTGGCCTGCCCCCTGCCCTTGGTGGACACCATCGCCCTCTTGGACTGAGACTGGACACAGCTGAGACTCCTCTGGAACCCAATATTTGCCATCATTGGTGGTGGCTCGGAGGGTAAAGAATTCGCCTGCAATGCAAGAGACACAGGAGACGTGGGTTTGATCCCCAGGTCAGGAAGATCCCCTGGAAGAGAAAATGCAAGCCACCCCAGTATTCTTGCCTGGAGAATCCCACGGACAGAGGAGCCTGGTGGGCTACCGTCCATGGGGTTTCAAAGAGTCAGACACAAACCAAGTGACTGAGCACGCATGTCTCTGTTCTAAAAGTGCCTGCCACCCCAGAAAGAGAATGTCAGCCTCCCACACTTACAAGTGGGCAAGAGGTCAGTGCAGATGAACACAGATGTGGGCTTTCGGGGTTTGACTGTCAGACCACGTGGGGGCCCGGAAGCTGTGACCGGGAAATCCTTGGGTGTGAGTGCGTCGAAAGGCCTGCACACTGGTGGCTGGTTTAACCCTTGGGAGGAGCCTGGGGAAAGGTCATCTGTGCCCATCCCCACCCCCTACGACAGTACTGAGACCCTCATGATTGGACGCCTTCCCCGGGAGGCAGGGCCGGGTGGGGAGACAGAGACCCATTCTCATGCCAGGAATCACAGACGCCCACACAGCGGGCGGGGGGACACGCTGCTGATGGAGTCAGGGAACAAGCTTCGTATGTTCGGGAAGGTGGTAGGCATGTGGGTGCTCATACGGAAATGAGCCGTGTGTTACTGGACACTGGAGGAAAGCAATCCTGGTTAAACAATAACTTGACTATGTTCTAGGGTTGAGCGGATGGTGGACCTTGCGTGTGATGAACTTGGATATTTAGCTGAGGTGATGTCTAAGCCAAGTATGAAGGAGCTGCTCGATTTGCTTAGTGTAAAATGAGAGAGGAGTGAGAGAAATTAAAAGCAGGGCCTGGAGCAATGATTTGCACACCTGTACTCACAGCAACATCCTTCACAGTGGCTGAGAGGTGGAAGCAACCCAAGTGGCCATTGACAGATGGTGGATAAACAAACGTGGTCCACACACACAGTGAAGTATGGTCCAGCCGACAAAAGGAAGGAAATTCTGACACAGGCCACAACGTGGATGAACCTTGAGGACGTGATGCCCAGTGAAATAAGCCAGATAAAAAAGGACAAATACTGCACAACTCCACGTGCGGTTCCCAGAGCCGTCGAAGCAGAGACAGGAAGCAGCAAGAGGGCGCCCGGGGCTGAGGGTCGGGAATGCGGAGTCGGGGTTTAACGGGGATGGAGCCTCGTTCCGGGAGATGGGTGCTGGGGACCGTCAGACCCCCCGTGGAGGCGCCGGTGAATGTGGCGCTCTGCACCGGACATGAATGGTTAAAACGGTACATTTCGGGGGAGGAGGAGCTAAGATAGTGGAGGAACAGGACGGGAGACCACTTTCTCCCCCACAAATTCATCGAAAGAACATTTGAACGCTGAGCAAACTCCACAAAACAACTTCTGATTGCCAGCAGAGGACATCAGGTGCCCAGAAAAGCAGCCCATTGTCTTCGAAAGGGGGTAGGACAAAATATAAAAGATAAAAAGAGAGACAAAAGAGCTAGGGACTGAGACCTGTCCCGGGAAGGGAGTCATAATAGAGGAAGTTTCCAAACCACAGGAAACTTTCTCACTGGCGGGTCTGGGGCAAGTTTTCAAATCTCGGAGGGCAACTTAACTGGGAGGAAAAATAAATAAAACCCACAGATTACATGCCTAAAAGCAACTCCCAGCAGAAAAGTACCCCAGACGCCCGCATCCGCCACCAGCAAGTGGGGGCGGAACGGAGAGGAGCGGGCAGCATTGCTTAGGGTAAGGACCGGGCCCGAATGCCCTGAGGGCAACCGGAGGGAGCGAACGGGAGATAGCAACTTAAACTGTGGGATAGCAAGAGAGACAGAGAAAATTAACTGGCCCGAACACACTGCCAGCTGTTCGCAGAACAAAGGAAGAACTGAGCGATCCCAGAGAAGAGCTAGCCGGCTGCGGGCCGGCCCATCCCCGGCTGGAGGGAGGAGGCAGGGGGGAGGGGAAAGGGGCAAACTCGGCCCCAGAGATGGCACCCCTACCAAACTGCAAACAGGCCTCCGGTTTCTAACCAAAGACCCCCTGAGATTCCGGATGGTTGACATCCGTCGGGAGGGTCGCGGCTAGAGACCAGCCCCCCAGAACAGTCACCAGGTGCACCGGACCGGCGCGCACGGAAACCGAGGCTGGGCCCGCGGAGGCGAGACGGCGCACCGCACCCGGGAGAGTGCGCCCGTCAAGCTCCTGGCTGCCGCAGCTGCTCGGCCGGGGAAGGCACAAAACGCAGGCCCAACCGAGTCCGCGCGTTTGTGGAGGACCCGAAAGCTGGAACCGCTCGCCACGCGGGGCCCGCTCCACATAGAGCAGCCCG